>OY757922.1:1898351-2518351 GCA_963585895.1 Sepioteuthis lessoniana | reverse complement strand
GATAATGAAACGCACAAAATTCTCTGGGATTTTGAGATACAAACGGGACACCTAATCTTGGCCAGACGACCTGACCTAGTGATTCTCAACAACAACAAAAGAGAACTAGTCGAATAATGGGCCTTGCCGTTTCGGCTGACCACAGGGTGAAACTTAAGGAAAGCAAAGAAAGATAGGTACCTGGACCTTGCTTGGGAGCTGAAGAAACTATGGAACATAAAGGTGACGGTGATACCAATTGTAATCGACGCGCTCAGTACAGTCACCAAAGGACTGGTAGGGGGACTGGACGATTTGGAAATATGAGGATGGTAGAGAGACTGGAGGATTTGGAAATATGAGGATGATTAGAGACCATCCAAACTACTTCATTATTGAGAACGGCCAGAATACTTAGAAGAGTCCTGGAGACTTGAGAAGCTTTGCTGTCACTCAAACTCCAGTGAAAGCCCATCAGCTAAGACTGATGTGAAAAACTCTCAAGGAGTAAATAATAATAATAATAATTTAGCATTAAAAGGACATAAAAAATTTGATCATTTATAGAAGAACATAAAAAAATTGAAGAGAAAAAAATTTTTAGTTGTAGATCATTCTTCCCCCACCCCAAGTCATGTGACTGGAACTTTTAAACAAAAATCCGTTTACGAAAAACTAGGCGATTGGACAAATTAAGAAAGGAGTTGAGAATCTAACACTCAAACAGTGGTTGAGAGTTAATATATTAAAATGAGGAATCCAGGTAAGCAAGTCCTACAAATTTTCTTTGTTGATATGTTGAAATTTCTGCTTGTTTATGAATATCTAAAAAAATATATGCAGTACCATTGGAGTAAAATTTACTGTTTTCCCTTTTTTTAATAAATAATTAATAATTTTAATAATTTGTAAAAGAACATAATAAAATTGCAGTGCAAATATTTTAGTAGCAACCCTGTAACCAGAAGTTTTAAACAAAAATCCGTTAACAAAAATTAAATGAATAAATAAATAAATAAGGAGATAGGAATATCACTCTCAAACGTTGAGTAAAGATCAGGCATTGTGGAATAATCCCAAATAGTTGGTAATTAAACTGCCAAACAACTAGTATCAGTCATTTGCTATTCCACTCACAAAGTTGCAGCTAAAGTAATGAATAAGGATTAAAACCTCAACAGTTCTAAAAAGTCACCAGCTTTAAACCGGTAAAAGAAACCTCATATTTACCACCCCTCAAACATCGCCTTATAAGATGTTGTGTGATTGGTTAAGACCCATTGTTGGCAACCAAACAGAGCTCTCTAGACATATGACATTAGATTCTATTTTTGGGTACTATACAAATGCAAGAGAGACATTGCTCTCTAAGATACGCTGCAGACCGTCCAAGTAAAACGTTAACACGCCAGCGACTTATAAGAGCCGATGACTACGTAAGGTCGATCACACAGAAGCAACAGACATTAAACAACCTAAGTGACAAGATAATTTCGCAAGCATATTATTTTGCAACCTATTAAGTTCACCTAACAATTCCAGTTCTTCATTAATTTTTACACTTTGCTTTTTTTGTATTACGTTTGTAATTGTCATTGTGGAGAATATACCCTTTTGTTGAAGTGTCGTGTCTTGTTATCTTTGCCACTACCTTTTATGATTGTTTTGTCCGTCTAATTGCTACACCGGAGGATGTTTTTGTGACCCACCTAAGTGCCAGACTACCATTTTTTGTAAGGGTACACCTGTAGTAGCACAGATAATAATCAACCTCTGGATCGGGTATAGCCACAATATACCACCCATGAAAATGTCAGATCAAAATCAAAATTAACGTGGGATCCAGACGACGTAGGGGAGATAATCGGCATCTTTTGAATTTTGGTTCTTCTTCTTTCAGGAACACAAAACAACGATCAAAACAATAATGCGACCGAGAGACATCAAAATAAAAAATGGACAAGAGAAGACAAAATACGTAATCGACGGTTATTTTAAGAGAAATATTGCACAAAAAGGATATCATAAACGGATGAAAGAGATCTGACAGAATACACTAAATTCTATTCAAGCCAAAGACTTGCCGACCAAGCCAAGTTGATTTTAAAGAAAGGCTGGTTGTCTAACAAAGAGATTCTAGAAATATGTGGACATGTAAATCGTGAAGAACAGATTCAAAGAAATATCCCAAAGCAAATGAAGCACAAAATATTGAAAAGCAAATCACCATTGAACCCAGAAGCGCATCCACATTAACACAAAAAGGCGGGAAAAATGTCGAATTGAAAATGAAGATCATGAGTGAAAAGAATATTACATTACCATCCCCAAAAGAATCAAGACTTGAAAAAAAAAATCAACGAAAAGACAGAATAAGTAAATAACCTATTGCAACATATCCTAATGTACAACATCACCGAACTGAACGAGTTAATCTATGCAGTAATCTGTAGTAGTCTGTACTAAAGGAATCGAAACAGAAATACAAAATCTGGATGGGAAATGAGGCGAAGATGAAAAAGAAACTGCGACAATAAGCGAAACTACTTAGGAAAGTGAAATATACAGGCACTCAACGGAAAGAAAAAAACCCAAAAATGACAACCACAGACAATTCTGGTTATACAACCAGAAGAAATAAATCAAAAGATATTGGGGAAAGAAGGAAGGTTCAAAAGGTTATCTGGACAGGGCCAAACAATACAAACAAAACAGGGCATTTCAAAATAACGAAAGAAAATCCTACCCAAAAGTTGGTAGAGAGTGCAAAAAGACAAATCAGTCACTTTGAGGCAAAAGAAACAAAACAATTTTTGAGTAAAATATGGAAACGGAAAAAACGTTACGGAAATGCTGAATGGATAAATAACATGGAAAAAAGAATTAGAACTCGAAGATGACCCCGAGGGAAACATATATCTCGACTCGCTAAGAGCAACACTCAAGAAAATAACAAATCGGAAAACGCCCGGCTATAATAGCATACATGAATTCTAGTTATAATAATTCACGTTCATCCACGAAAGACTGGCCCTGCAACTGAGTAAATGACAAGAAGCAAGTATACCGAATAAATGTCGAAAGGGAAAACTTCCCTGATTCAGAAGGACCCCATCCAAAAAGGGATCATCCCGCTGCATTATCGACCGATAATGTGTTTACCTATGATGGTAGAAAATCTCGACAACACAGATATAAGAAGTAATCTATTATTCGCTTGTATGCCGTGGATTTTTTTGGAAGAAAAAAAAAAAGATGCCGCAGAAGAACAAGAAGAATGAATGACCAACTGTTAGAATTCGGGTAGCCATTTTGTCCTTAAGTTGTGGAATTCTTAATACAAAAGATATGTCTTTCTAATAGAAGACTGCAGAACAGTAAGAGCATATGGATTATTTGCCTCTCCTCTTAAATGCTTCAACATGTCCTTGATTAGCCTATCTCCTACTCCTTCTGCTGCACTCTGGCAAATCAATAAATAGGATGGACGAATCTCAGATTACAAAATGAAAATATGGTAAAACAAGTTGGTACGCTCGGAACGGTCACAAAGAACTTGGAAAAGGGACCGGAGCAAATTGAAATCCGAGGTAGAATCGAGAGAATCCAGACGACACTATTGCTGTGATCAGCTAGAATATTAAGAAGGGACCTGGAGACCTAAAGAGACTTGCTGTCATTTAGAATCCATTAAAAGGCTAAAAAAAGTGCGAAATACTCTCAATGGCCGCTTTAAGCGTCTAATAAACAACATCTCACACCAGAAAACCTGGACCTGGCTAAGAAAAGGAAACCTTAAGAGAGAAACAGAATCCCTCTTAATAGCAGCACAGGACAACGCCATGAGAACGAATCAAATCAAAGCGAGAATTGATAAGACGCAACAAAACAGTAAATGTAGGCTATGTGGTGACAGAGACGAAACGATCAATCACATAATAAACGAATGCAGCAAATTAGCACAGAAGGAGTATAAGGCGAGACACGACTGGGAAATGTGCAGGAAATTTCAATTCGACCATACAAACAAATGATATATGCACAACCCGGCGCCTATCCTAGAAAATGACTCGAATAAACTCCTATAGGACTTTAACATACAAACGGATCACCTAATCCTGGCCAGAAGACCAGACCTCATAATAAGCAACAAAAGAAAGAGAATCTGCAAAATTGTTGACTTTGCTGTCCCGGCGGACCATAGAATAAATCTGAAGGAAAGTGAAAAGAAGGATAAGTACCTCGACCTTGTTAGAGAATTAAAAAAAATGTGAAACATGAAAGTAACGATTGTGCTAATTGTGATTGGTGCGTTAGGCACAGTAACTAAAAGATTATTAAAGGGCCTGGAGGACTTGGAAGTTGGCGGACGGGTAGAGACTATCCAAACGACAGCATTGCTGAGGACGGCCAGAATACTGAGACGAGTCCTGGAGACTTGAGGAGACTTGCTGTCACTCAAACTCCAGTGAAAAACCATCAGCTAATGTGAAAAACTCTAGAGGAGTAAATGATAACAAAGAGACGCATACATTTCTCTGGGACTTTAATATACACGCAGAACATCCAATCCCAGGTCAGACCTAATATCAATTAACAGGGGAAAAAAAAAGAACGAGTAATTATATGGATTTGGCTGTTCAAGGTTTGGTTTGGTTTGGTTTGGTTTGTTGGGTTTTATGGCATATCAACCTTTGTAGGTTATTTAACGCCAAATCCATTTTTATGGAAATAATCTGTTCTATTTAAAACAATTCAGTTTAGCATAAGTACACAGTTTAATTGTCAAAACATTTCTATTTCAAACTATTCAAGCAGTTATATGTAATAATTCAGTTAAGTGTAAATGCAGTTTTATTGTCGAAAAACAGTTCTATTTCAAATAATTCAGTTAAGCATAAGCAAGCAGTTTAAATGTAAGTGCGGTTTAATTGTCAAAAACATTTCTATTTCATGCTATTCAGTTTACTCAAATAATTCATTTTAGCATAAATATGCTGTTAGTTCTATTTAACCCATAGATAGGGCCCTATCAAATGCTACCACTCCGGGCCAGAGTAGACCTGGGAGCTATGACAATAAAGGGGTACTCCACATTCCCCAAAGCTCCAGTATTAATGGAGCCTCATGATCAGATTGCTTGATGTCATATCTGTAACACTCGTTAAGGGAGTTTTACCCCTCTGCAGAGGTGCAGTCGGTGTATTCTACAGCCCCAGCCGACTGGGCAAGTGACTGTTCAAGCGGACCGAAGAATGAAAATAAAAGAAAACGAAAAGATAAACAAATACTTAGATCTTGCATGAGATCTGAAAAAGATGTGGAACATGAAGGTGACATTGATAGCAATTCTGATTTGAGATTGAATTGGAAATCAGAAGAATCACAGTCAACAGCATTATTAAGATCGGCTGGTATACTCAGAAGAATTCAAGAGGAGACTTGATGTCACTCAACGTCCAGGGAAAGATCACCAGTTAAAAGCATGGATCTCTACGTGAACACAAATAAAAAAAGTTTATGTGTTTTAAGCAAGAAGGAACCATCTCCTCTTTTAGTGGCAAGCCTTTAAAGTTAGTGGACCATTTTACATACCTAGGTAGCAATATCTTATCAACTGAAAATAATGTTAACATATACCAAGTGAAGGCGTGTACGGCTATAGAGAGATTGTCGATCATATGGAAATTTGATCTTACCGATAAAATGAAATGGGATTTCTTCTAAGCTGTGGATAAGTTTGCACTACTGTATGGATGCACCATATGGACCCTAACGAAGTTCATGGCGGAAAAGCTTGATGATAAATACGCTAGGATGCTGCGAGCTGTTTTAAATAAATCCTGGAAGCAGCACCCCACAAAACAGCAGTTGATGTGTCACCTACCTCCCATCTCAAAAATCGTCAAACTCAGTCGAACAAGACATGCTGGTGAAGTGAGGACAAACTCATATGTGACGTTGCCAAATGAATTTCTATATATGGACGCGACAGTGTTGGCTGACCGGCAAGGACTTACATTCATCAACTCTGTAGGGACACTGGACGTAGAAAAGTCAACTAACACAAATTTAATATAAAAACAAGCATTTCTCGGTAGGAAACTCAGGATTCATTCAATTTCAACAATTGCCTAACCTGAAAGAAAAAAAAAAAGTTTAGAACCATCTATTTTTGAATTTAGCTAAATACTACCTCGTCAAGGTTCGGAAATTATAAAATTAAATATCTACACGGAATGTTCTTAATTTTTTAGCGGGGGAGGTTACAAATGTAAATGAGACCTCCGAACGAACCTAAAACCTGAAACTGTATTCGTAATCCACGATTGGTATAAACAAAACAGTATGTATTCGCCGAACCCGTCTGTCACGGACAGGATGTGACACAAGGTCAATTATTTGGTGGAGCGCATCATTTTTGAATTAGAAGTTTCATTCTTATAGACTGGTTGCCTTTGGTAAAGAACAGTCCAAAATATTCGCGCTGTGAAATGTATGCAGCTTCGTTCAAGATTTGAACTAGGCTTCCCGATTTCACGTTCTGAGACGATTACATTAATTGAGCCTAAACAAGCGACTAACTCGTAGCAAATAAACAATAAAACCAAGTAAAATGCCCATTAAATGCGTCTGATTATCCTAAACTTTTATAAAAGCAACTAAACATACTTTATTTTTTAATAATGACAATTTAACAATCACTACGAAACGTGAATGAATATAGCAATTAATAATAGAATCTTTGATTAAAAATGAATATTTGAACTTGACAAAAACAGCGTCCACTTGAAAAGTCAAAAAGAAGAGGTTCTTTTATAAGCGCCTGCAAGCAACAGCCATCTTGATAGAAACATACCGACCGAAAAGGCTACTGTTTTTCACAAGAACAGTAAGAAGGTTTATTTATTCGTCTCATTTTATAGCGATTGGGTAATTGCTGTGGCAGTTTGAGCATTAACAACAACAACAACAATGTCTGTCTGACGTAAGCAGTTCTGAGAAGAAACACTTTTCAGACGTTACAGTACATAATCGTCTTTTTTTTTTTGTTCTTTCTTTTTGGGAAATTCGGGAGAATTCAGTTTTCAAAATAAAATCACATTCTTATTCTAATGTCACAAAAGTTGTTATTTTCTTTTTCTTTATTTTTTTTTTCTTTCTCCTCTTTTCGCGTGAAATTAAAAGTTCTTCGTTTCTTCAAGTAACAAGGAATTTATTTTGATTGAGGAGAGGGAAAAATCAGTGGGTAATTAATAATTACTCTCCAGACTCTCTAGTTGAGCATTATTATCATTATTGTTGTTGTTATTATTATTATTATTATTGGTAGTAGTAGGAGGAGGAGGTGGAGGAGTCGAGTTTCTTAGCTGTTTTTTTCCCTTCTTCCTAACAGTGTTGGCAAGATTTCTAGCTTTTATAAAGGGAAAAAACACAAACCCTGACATTTTGAAAAGACTATTTTAAAGCGATTAAGAATTCTACTTGCAATTTAAATTTTGTTTTTTTGGCAAAATGATTTTAAATCTCTTTTGTTTGTCTTAGACTTAGTGTCACCTGATAATTCATTTTTGTCTGATTCCGTGGGAGAGTCTGCATACATTTGATGGAAAGAGTGATTAACATGAATGCAGATTTAGTGTAACTTTGACGATGATAATGACAATGATATTAAGTTTGCCATATTTACGAGGCAGAGCTCAGTCTGAAACAATTGCAGGGCAACTAGTAAAATAGTCTACGAAACTAATTTACCAAACATCAATAACGATATATGACTCTGCCATACATTATTATTTATATGTTACTCCGTGAGAGTTTTTCGCAGCACCGTTAGCTGATGGTCTTTCAGTTCAGTTTGAGTTACAAGAAATCTCTTCAAGTCTCCTGGACTCTTCTCAGTATTCTGGCCGATCTCAATAATGCAGTAGTTTGGATGGTCTCCACTCGTCCCGTTATTTTCAAGTCTCCCAATCCTTGTACCAAGAGCACCAATTACAATTGGTATAATCGTTACTTTTATGTTACACTGTTCTTTCAATTCCCTAGCAAGGTTGTAGTACTGATCCTTCTTTTCACTTTCTTTCAATTTTACTCTGTGGTCCGCCGGGACAGCAAAGTCCACAATTCTGCAAGTTCTTTCACTATTTTTTTTTTGTTGTTGATTATTATAAGGTCTGGTAGTCTGGCTGAGATTAGGTAATTCGTTTATATCTCAAAATCCTAGATAAGTTTATACGTCTCATTTTTCAGGACGGGTACTTATAGGATTTACATTCCTATATTTTTAAACAGTCAGCGAGGAGCACGAGGAGTAGAAAATTCTGGAAAAATAGGATCCAAGACTCACTTGTCTTTCGAAACGAAAATGATACGGCGTCAGTAAATTAAATAGTTTCGGGAACCTGATTGGACAGAATAGACACGTTTCAGCTCAGTTCGAACTCATAAAACATAATTTCCCGAATTAGAATAAGCTGCACGTGCGGCTTTCAAATTATTTACGGAGGGAAGCAATGTACAACATGTCAACTCATTAACTTCTACGAAACTACCAATTACGGCAGGTATTTTCTATAATTTGAATGGTTCGGCCATATGGTATACGCTCCACACACTAGGATATGCCTAAATATTACAAAACTTTTGAATCACTCCAGTAAATTCGAGACTGACCTCTGGGCCGGCGATTTCTTTCTTTCTTGTTTTTTTCTGTTGGTTTTTCGACTTGTAAGTTTTGATGTTTTGAATGAAGAATTTTGAGTTGGCCATGTTTCTATTTCTCATCATTATAGAATGTTTCCAGATTTCCAGTTGTATTCGGATTTTCGCGTCTGATTGAAGTGGAAAACTATAAAAACAACAAATATCTATTAATATTAAATTGGATTATTATAATCAGAAAGATAAAGGAGGAAAGAAAAGTAACAAATGGGAGAAAGATAAAAGAAAGGAGAAACGGAAGAACGAAACAAGTGCGAGAGGAAATAAAGAAGAAAAGAAATGAATAAAAAAAGAGAGAGGCAGTGGTGGTGGTGGTGGGGAAGAACTCATCAAAGAAAAAGAAGAAAAAAAGAAAGAAAGTGAAAATGAAAGGAACAAAGAAAAAAAGAATGAAGGAAGTATAGAAGCGGGAAGAAAACCCACGTACCGAAAACGTAGATGTCAGATTAACTCTCTTAACTCAATTTATTATTAGTTCTTCCAATATTGTCCCCAGTAGTTTTTTGTATATACTACACAAATCAGAATTTGACAAGTATTATATATGATGTATATAAGTTCTCGGTAATATATTGAATAATGGCTTTTTTCCAGAATCGACAATAAAATGAATTACGAGTGTACGTTTTTCCTAACTTATTCTAGTAAAGAATTAGAACAGGGAATTTTTCGAGGATTTCTAATGTTCATATCATTTGACCAAAGAGATGAGTAAGTTCAGGTTTCACAATGAAACTTGGTTAACTAAAATGCAATTTGCTATCATTAACTGAACCAATATAAATTCCGCTGTACTTTCTTTTTTAAATACTGCAACAAAATACCAAGTAACCTTTCATTTTTTATAACAATTTTCAATATTATGTTGTAAAAATTAGAGGATATACGATAGAGTAATTTGATAATATACCCAGGGTGTGATGGGGAAGTTGTCGTCTAAATTACGCAAAAATAAAAAAAAAAAACGTAGATAAATTACATTAAATTTTTTCTTCAAATACTATATTTTAAATTTATTGAAAGAAATAACTATTGGCCTCAACTACGGATTTCCGACAACTTTAGAATCTCTTGCCAGCGTTTTCAGCAATCGCTTTGTTTAGATTGGGAAATGTTGCCATAATCTTTGTCTTCACTTCATCTTTGGTGTTGCACGGAATTTTGTTGGTCTTTCGCTCAGACGTGCTCCACATATTAAGACCAAGAGAATGGCAATCTGTGGCGTTAGGCGACCAGATGTTAGGGGTGATGTGTTTACAAAAACTTTCTAATAGCCAAGGCTGAGTACTGCTGGTTGTGTGGCATGGTGCAGAATCTTGTTGCCTAATGTAGGATCTTCTAACAAGCACCTTCTAATTCCATGTCTGGACTATCTCTTTCAGGTACTTGATGTAGGCCTCTATGATGAATCTGAGGCCATGTCGGGCGATGAATGAAGGAATGACGTCGCCATCGCTAAAGACCATCCCAAACATGATGATGTGGACTGAGTGTTTGCTTTTCATCAATATCAATTCCTATCTGTCTTCAGATTGACACTCAAACACTCAGAAATCTTCATATTAATGCTTCCAACGTGATTGCCCTTCTGTAAAGAACACCGTTTTCAAATTTCTGGATGAGTGAATTGCATAATGGTGCTACCTTCCTCACAGACACTACCTAATTGACTTTGCTGCACAGTAGACGAAATCTGAAACAAGTAAAGTACATGCGCTAAATTAACAATTGAAAATGACAATAATTTACTCATCAGCCACACACACAATCTATCTATCTATCTATCTATCTAAACGTAAAGTGAAAATTTCATTGACTGACCAAAATATACTCTGATGGAATGTAATCAAATTAGGTTAGTTTTTCAAGATATCTCTCCTTACATTCCACACACACCTTGATGTTGCAGTACTTAGACCTCATTGGTCAAAAACGTCATCAACAGTAGATATGACGTAATCATATGAATTTTCCTGCCTATGAATATTTCAGCAAATTTAATTCATTGCTTACCCTTATATATATATATATATATATATATATATATATATATATATATATATATTGTGCGTCTGTGTATGTATTTGGGTCGCATTTCTTCACTGAGATATATTTGGTTAAATTGTATAGACGACTTTTGTCTACATATTTCAATCCGTTCAAGTCACCGTATGGATGTTATAATATCCCGTCGGAATCGGCTAATAAAATTTCCGTAATCACTTGGTTCCCAAGTACATTTGGACCCATCTTGGACCATCATCAGGGGTGTGTATATTGCATAAGTGATACAACCTTTGCAAGTACAATACAACTTTGTAAAAATCAAGCTTTTATTCTGATGTTATGTTGTAGCGTTTGTTTTTTAAATGATTCTATAAATAGCACCCCTCATGATATCTCAATATATATATATATATATATTTATATAAAGAGAGAGAGAGAGAGAGAGAGAGAGAGAGAGAGAGAATATTATCTCATTTAGATACTACTACCTTTAATCACTGTCCTCCCCCTCTCTCTCTTTCTCTCTCTCTCTCTCTCTCTATATATATATATATATATGCATTTGCAACTACAAAGACAACAACAGATGATGACCTGCTATTAATCCAGGTTTTCCTTCAGTACCTCATGATTCCACCAGGTAGTATAATTTTCATGTCAGTGTGGGAATACCTGATCCATGCTGATGCGGCCTTCGTCTGATCTTGGAGTCTCTCTCTCTCTCTCTCTCTATATATATATATATATATACTAGTTTGTCATAAAACCGTATTCATACTTTTTAGCAAGTTAGAAATAATCTTTATGGGTTTTGGAACGACCATATAAACATAAATCCTATCTTTTTTTTCCCGGTCTCTTTCTACTCAATTCAGTGTCCTCATCTTGATTGCTATAAACATAATATTTACGTCATGGTACCGGGCACCGCCTTTTTTAGTGTCTGAAGAAATCGGTAACGTTCACAGATTTTCATACCGAACCCTTTAAGTTACGGGGGTACCGTCCGTTTTTGAAGATATGACCAATCAGTTCATTTTCTTTAGTTGATTCCTTCTTGTTATTTTATTTGAATACTTGTAAAATCTAGTGTTTAAGAATCAATGTTTTGGCTTGTATAGATACACAACACCACAGCGACTCTGTCTTATTTTGAGTTAGTCATGATTGTTTTTGTGCTTTTTCTTATCTTTCCTCATTTGCCATTACCGATTAGTTAATAGTTTCGACTGATTACTGTGAGCAAATAAAGTGACCAATTAATGGGAATCTATTCAGTATGATGTAAAGGAGAGGGGTGTTAACATTAATATAATTTGTTTCCGGACAACCAACAGCCTTTTTCACTGTTCCCACCATCGTCTCCACAGCCAATACTACAGATATAAAAATAAAAAATATAGATATAAACACAGAAGCAACATTAACCCATTTTTAGCTCCACTGTCTTTATTTTCTCGATTGATTTCTTTTTGTGCTTCGGATAAACGGAGAATATCCCTTTCTTTCACATTCGACAATTTGGCTGTTCAGAATATTATTTCTCTTGGTAACAAACTGTATTAATTAGCTCTTAGTCCTCTCTTTTTTAATGGAACTCTAATTATAACCTCCTTGTGGGTGTGGATTAGAATACACTGACTGTATCCTCACCCCTGCAGAAAAGTAATCCCTCCCAAGAAAAAAAACCAAACTGAAGCTTCCTGGATATGACATTAAACTGTATATGATGGAGAGAATCCAGTTTTGAAGTTCTGGGAAATATGAAGTACACCTTCATGGCCATTACTCCCAGATCCACGCCATTACTCCCAGGTTCACGCCATTAATTCCAGGTTCATGCTGGCCCGTTGTGGTTGCGCATGAGAGAGTGCAATCAATGGGTTAAATCAATCTGTTTAAAAATTATTTGTATTTGATAGGAATACTTGATCCCATATAACTGTAAATTATTTGTATTAAGAACATTTACTTGAAGCTATAGGTGTTAACTAAGGATTATTATTAGTCACTTGAAACCATATCACAAAGTGCAAACAAATGCCAATTAATATATAGAAATATTTACTTGAAACCATATAATTATTATTTAAGAGAAGAATACTTGAAACCATACAACTGTGTGAACATTATTTGTATTTGATAGAAATTGTTGATATCATATATCTGTATGAAAAAAAAAACTGTCGAAATAAAGATACAAAAATGTAAATATAAATGTACCATGGATGCAATTCCCTGACCCTAAGGTATAAAATAATTCAAGACGGGTTGAAATGCCGTTAAAATCAATCAATCAATCAATCAATCAATCGATTCTACGGCGTTTTATATATGTGCACGAATCAATGTCCTATAAAAGAATAATGATAAATATCAGAAAGAATCGTTTTTATGAAAAGTATTTTTAATTCTTTGTCTAAAATTGTATCGAACTGTCCTTTGTGTAAAGTTTACCTTAGAAAATACTCAATAATTCACGTTCAAAACAATAAACGCACGAGAAATAACAATTTGCAGTCAACTTGAATTTTACACAAAAATACCATCAAACATCAAGACATTTTTTTTGTCGATAATGTAGAAATGTTGGATTGATTCACAGGATGAAGAGGGAAACTGTCGAAAAGCTTTCAATCCTGGCATCGGATTATTGACTGGAGCCTGAAAGTTTTGTTTACACACAGTTTCATTGTAGACTTTTCACCTCAAAGTGAATTTAGAATGCGGATTTGGAACGTGAATTTGGAACTCGAATTTTAAGATTTGGGCAGAAATGAACCTCAATTCAAAAAATTGTTTTCGTTTTTGTGGATAGGAAAAAATTGTATTTTTAAAATTCATTTTGTTTTACTGACGTTTACTTTGAACCATGGAATCGTTTTAGGTGTAAGAGTAAAAGAGAAAAATAACTGTAAAAAGACCGGCACGTTTATTGATATAAAAAGGAAGATTTTCCCGCCAAACTGAAATCGTAAAAACAACGATAAAATTCTTTGAATCTATCAACATGAAAGAATCAATTGAAATTTTGTTTTTATTCATAAATTTGTGAGATTTTATTATTCTGTTATTTCCAAAGTTTAGATTAATCTGCTACAGAATCAAAATAGCTGGGCACTAAATGAAGATTGATCTCTCTTGTTTACTCTAAGACCATTCATAGTGGTGTATATTTAAAGGATCGAACCCACTTGAATCTCCATAGCATGTGGGAGTAGCTTATTTACCATCGTTTTTGGAAAGACACACTGAATGTAATTACTGCCTTTATCTAAGTCTGGTGCAAGGCTATAAGAATGACACTTTGTGACAATTGAACTCACTCCTATCCAAAGAAATCAAATCGTTAAAAATCAACTAACGCCCAAGAAAGATATTTACAAGGCTTAGTTTTGTCTATTATATAGACTAAAATGAGAACCCACAGTGAGGATCAAACTCACCAATTGTTTATGAGAGCAGCTTGTTGACTATTGTTGTACGGCTAAGTACCTTTATGTGATTTTAGTATATTTAATGTAATCATTTGTATGTATATGCCCAACTCCTCTACCACAGTCAGGATGTGACATAAGGTCAAATTTTTAGGGAATGAAGCTGGTTTGGATTCAGAGTTTTCCTTCCCCTAGGCTGGTTTCCATATCAAGGTTAAAGAGCTCCGCCTTCCTTACCATTTACCAATATCTGGGGGAGGATAATTTGATGCATATATTCCCCAAAAGTATTATTGCCATGTAAAATGCAAACAGCCTCGTCCGGGATTTGAACTGGAGTCGTCGACAATAAGCATTACGCCACGAACTGGGGGTAAATATGAAATTTTTGTAGCACTAAAGCAAAATTTACACAAAGCAAAGTCGGTAGGGGATTCCAATATTGAATTAAATAACGTTTAATGGCTTGCAAGAACAGTTCTCTGATTATACAACCTCTTGTAAAGAATATTTGTTGGTAACATGTTTCGGATGTTCGTTAAAATGTTTACCTGTACAAAATTGAATGCAACTATTCAGGTAAGATTAACGTATTTATTTGAGTTGGCGTTTTCAAATGACTTAATGTGTTTATCTTTGAAAGTCGGATTAGGGGTGTTCTCATGTCTGAGTTGTGTTTTTTTTCTCTCTTGTGTGTTGGTTTATCGTGTTGGACTGATAAGTAAATTATGTTTGTCTAAACAGCAATTTTCTTTACTTATAAAACCGTGTATTACAGTATATATGCTGTTACGCAAAAAAAAGAGAGTGGTTCCACCCTCCACCCTCTCTCTCTCTCTCTCTATCTTTCTCTTTAGTTTGGGTACTAGTGTAGTGTGTGGGTAAGGGTGTCAAGAGGTTCGTCCACACTTAATTTGGTATAATGCGACTTGCGTCATCGGAAGAAAGTCGGCGTCGACAAGACCACGTGATACCACTCAATGTTTTCAGGCCTTGTCACACAACAGTACAATAGACTCTGATAGGAAGACGAAAAAGAGGCTATCAACAGCAAGGTGAACCAGCGTTGGAGGCAATTAACAATTAACCAAAGCGATGGAGTGACATGCAATTGAGAGCAAAACATATAAATAATGAAATGGAAACTTGAATTGAAGAGAAGAAGACACGAATTGAAACGAGATATGCAAAGATGTATCATTCAGACAATTCTCGCAAACACGGGCATCTACGAAATTGATCAGTAATCCAGAAAGGAAAGACGATAAGAGTTTTTGTAATCGATTATATTGATTTCCAATCACTCATCACTGATTCTTTCTATTTGGAGTTTGGATTTCACTTCAAGAATGCAGACGCTGTTCTCCTAAACTCAGGAAATCTAGACATATAATGTCTTTCTTCAGGTCAACCTATCTTGAGATTTTTAAATTGAATTGAAAATTTATCCATTGATTATTTCACTCTAGTTCACGTCAATGGTTGGCACAACATGTATTGTCCTTTTTATTTATCACTTTCTTTTCTTTTTCTATCAGAAAATAGGAAAGACAGCGATGCAGGAGATAAGAAATAGTATTGGTGTTTAAAACAAAAGAAAAAATGAGGACAAGTGCATTTAAAACTGAAAGAATAACACTGGTCAATACGATTATTAGCGCCAAGAAACAAAATACGTTTTTTTAGCTAATTTGATGGTGCTGATTCCGAAAATAACTTTAGTGTTTTATGGTTAGTTACCATTTTTGCTGTACTGTAATTGTTCATTTCTGAAAAAAAAAAACCCATCAATTCCCAATCTTGGCTGATCGCAAAATTTAGTTAATAAATGTTGTAGAAACCCATCAATTTTCTGGTCGGGCAATCAACTTATATCAGACACCTGAAAAAACTATTTTTCTAAGAAAAGAAGAGTTTTTGAGTCAAAAAATTTAAAATAGAAATACCAAATTTTCCCCATTTATCGCCAAAATTTAAATTAACAAATAAACTTTATCAACAATCAATTTTAGTAAACCTGACAATCAAGGGGACATAAAAAAAAAACGAAACCCTAAAATCTTCTGTTTGATATTCATACATTTATCTCATCACTTTTGTCCCTTCACTACGGAAGGAAACCAAACATATTGAGAGCTTTTGACATCCCATTGATGAATGGTTTTACCATAACATCAGGAAACTCATTAAGGATGATGAATTTGTTAATTCAATGAGTGACATGGAATTATACACTTGGATATCGTTTGTTGACCTGGTGAACAACTTCTTAGGCAATCGCCGAGCCGAAAACTACAAAGAGCTAATAAAAAAAGCTGTTGAAAAGTCTACAGGACATAGGCGCTAATATTAGTATTAAGATTCCTTTTTTACATAGCCATCTTGATAAATTTCCGGATAATTGCAATGATATGAGTGATGAACAAGGAGAACGATTCCATCAGGATATCAAAACAATGGAAGAGCGCTACAAGGGTTGGTGGTACAAACGATTGATGGCTGACTTCTGTTGGAGTTTTAAAAGAGACTTAAATAACATTGAACATGACAGACAATCAAGAAAGAGAAAATGTTTACCATAGTTATTATATTCACGAAGGTTTTATTTCTGCTGCCAATTTGTTAAATGATTTGATGAAAATACTTGTTGGTCTTGGTATTTTCATCAAATCTTGTAATTTTGAAAAAACTTAGGGTCTGATTGTTATTACAAAAATAGTATTTATCAATAAGCAGGCCAATATTTGTAGGTTTAAATATGAATTGAGAGGTTTTTTTTCTACACTTTCACTTTGAGAAATATTGCCATCGGTCAATATCATATATGAAGAAAACAAGTGAAAAAAATTCTTTTTTTCCTAAATTGAGGCATTTCTGTACAGCACAAACGGAAGCTAACCGAGAAAAAGTAAGGTCATTTTTAGATTCAGTGCCTTCAAATTAGCTAAAAAAAAAGAAGATATTTAGTGCCTTGACACCCACTCAAAAAAATCATTAGACATCTCTACCGGGGAGTTTTGAATACGCTCAGTGTATTGGCCTGCTGAATAGTTGGGCACACTAAAAAGGGGTGTCCTGGATGTGACACCAAACTGTATCTGGTGCCGAGGTTTCAGTTTTAGAGGAGTGGGGAGTACCTTTCATTGGCATTACTCTCAAGTCCGACCCAAGATGATTGTTCCTATTAGGGTCCCAGCTATGTTTGCAACTTATTTGTAATAGATCGGAATACTTGATATCATATATGAGCAAAACACTTAAGAAACTACACAAAATGTATATATAGATATACAAGAACGCGATTCACTAACCACAAAGCAAAAATAATCCCAGACTGGTTGACATGCAGTTAAAATCAAACCAATCAATCGAGCATCGTCAAAGTGAAATCCTTATTTTTTCCATGTTAAATTCATAAGAAAAGGCAAGGTGTATTATCAGTTATTTGGTGAATTTAAAAAGAGAACCCAAGCCAGATCATAAAAAACCCCAAAATAAAAAAAGAATACTCTGTAATTGTCAATTTTAAACGGAGGTTTTAACGCCTTGACCCAATTACCTTTAAATCAGGATCTTGACAAATCCAATCCAATTTCAGTTTTGATTTGTTTTAAGCCTCTTAATTCAATGATCAATTAGTTTTACATGAGAAAAATTTCTTAGAAGTTTCTTTAATTTTAGGAAACTGTAAAACTACTTTTTGCTTTGGCACTTTGTAATGACATTTTTGAAAATTCTTCAGGTTATTTCTGGAATGCCAGACTTTCAAGATTAATTCATTTTTCTTTTTCTTTTTTGTTTTAATTGCATATCCAAAACGAATTGAATTCCAATCAACCTTTTATCAATTACACGAAGGTTGATATGCCATTGAACAAAGAAACAAAACCCTTTTATCAAAGAGAAAATTGAAGTGGACTCAGCAGTAAAATTATTTGAATCCTATCTTTTGAGAATCGAGTTATATTTAACAGAATTTGCCAACGTTATTTTGTTTCGAATTCTGAGATAAGCTGTTGAATACATGATTCATTTGAACCAATTACTTACGTGAGTAAAAAAAATAGCAATATTTTGTTGACTTATATTCTTCAAAAGCAGTCAAACATTTAAAGTAGAGGTGTTGGTATTGATTGGAGAATCTCTTTGAGACGTCGCACAAGTTGCGTGGTTGGAATAACAGGAAGAGCATCTGTTTCCTATAGTAAACAGAACGCAGGTTGTTCCCCAGCGGAGAGCCACGTAAATTGCGGGGATGGTATGCTAGAAGGAGGCGTGTCCACCTGCAACGTCTGGATGGGAGGTGTGACCCCGAGGATTTACGTGGGCATCCGAAAAATTATATAAATTTGGGAAGATTTTGACAGCATCAGAGACTAACGGAGATCAGAAGACTGCAGAAGACAGTTACTAGCAGTCATGTCGCTTTTGGGTCTGGCCATGCGTCAGACTTCCCAGAGTAGAAAAGCGAGAAGAAACTAAGATGATTCGATGCCTTGAGATGGTCCTCTACGAGACTGTCAAAACGTAGAGAAGCGAGGAGAAACTAAGATTATTCGATGCTTTAAGGCTGCCCAGTACCAGTCTCCCGAAAGTAGGGAACGAAGCAGAAAGGTAGAGAGGTTTCACAGAAGAATCCCACTGTTGCACCTCTGTGTGTGCATCTCAGCTGTCTCACTCAAACCATACGTATATTTCATGTAATAAAAGAAAAGAAAAGAAACAGATTATATTTTTATATATCAGCATTGTTCTCTTTCTCAGCTATCCAACAGAGGCTATTATTTCGAATGAATGAAGCCATCTTTTTGCTAGTTTTTTTGATCCCATATTGATATGAGTTCTTGTTCTTCGAGCGGAAGAATTCCTTCAAAGAAGCTTCTATCCTTAAGGCGTTGGCGCTAGAATAAGAACAGTCAACCATTCTAATTCAAAAGTTAAGTTTGGAATTCTTTGAAGGTACCTTAGTAGGCACCTGAAGAAGGCTGGAGAGTTCAGCAGACGAAACGTTCTTTTTCTTTGTTACGTTTTATGGAAACATTGTCCTTAGAAAGTTAGTCTGCTTAATGCATTTGCTAAACTAGGCTTAGTATGACACAAAGCCACAAAAATAGGGGCCCAATGGAGGATGAATTTCAAAATTAACTTGTCAACAATCACTTTACAGCTTACATGGATAGCCATTGATATATTTCGATTATTCAAACGATATTTTAAACTTTATAATATGAATAAAGGTTTCTTCGTTCTTTACTTGATGATAAATAGTTATATATATATATATATATATATATATATATATATATATATATATATATCAATCATTACTGTCGTTAAAGGCTTCAAGATTTCAATATCTCCACTGAAACTGCTGTCTGGGAAAGAGCATATATTGGTAGTATAATACAAACACGAAACCCCACTCATTATATCTAAGAGTTCAATGTTTTGGAATTATCAAGCAATATTAAATTCTGAAGAAATGGGAATATTACGTAGTGAGAAGTGCCAAAATTCAAACGACTATGTATTTACATTTTTAAAAAATCTGAGAATATATATATATCGAAGGTTATTGCCAGTGTAGTGAGTTCCGTTTATATATATATATTTATACCAAGACCATTAAATAGGTTTCCAGACTTTTTTCGTATGGACACTTTTATTGATAGTACATACATGAAATTCTAGTTCCCTTCGAAGTAATCTCCTCCAGTTGAAATGCACTCGTTGTACCGTTCCAATAACTTCTGGAAGGCTCCATGAAAGCTCTCTTGTGTGAGCGTGTCCATGACCTTCGTCACAGCCTCTTTCATCTCCTCAATTGTCTCATAACGATAGCCTGGGAGCTTAGGGAATAACCAAAAGTCACAGCGAGCAAGGTCTGGACAATAGGGAGGCTGAGGAACTGTCTTGATGCCAATCTTGATCAAATAGTCTGTGACAAGGATGGAGTTTTGGATTGGTGCATAGTCCTGGTGGAAATGCCACTGACCCGATTTGAAGAGTGTTGGCCTCTTCCCTCGGAATCTCTTCCTGAACTCCCTTAAAGCCTCAACATAGTAACCCTAACCCTTTGGCCAATCAGCTCTGGTATATTGACTTCCTTACTCCTCCCACACCTCTCATTATCCCTCACAGACTCTCTGCCGTCCTTGAATCTCTTATGCCACTCAGAAACTGATGGTCGATTCATGCAAGATGGTCGAAAAGCAGTGTGAAGAATTCCATACGTTTCTGTGGCATTTTTTCCAAGTTTAAAACAGAATTTTATTGCATGTCGTTCTTCTAAAGTGTCCTTATGTCCAGATTGCATTTTTGAAATTCACCAGCTGTGACAATCAGGTTTTAGTAGGGTGTATTCCAATTCCTGCTGTAGGTGTTCATTTGAACCTGAAATCATAAGAATTGGTCAGTCATCTCATAAGATGTATAGCAATGACATAGGGAATTTTCAAGAGTCTACGACAATTTTAAATGCCTGCACAAAAAAGTCTGGAAACTTATTGAATGCACCATGTATATATATATATATATATATATATATATATATATATATATATATATATATATACTACAATTATAAATTAGATGAAAATATATTAAGCATCGATTCAAAGAAACATACTCCCCACTGACCCTAATAAAAAGAAAAAAAAACTTATGTACTATAATAAATTTAAAACCTTCAACTTAGTCATTAAAAATTATTCCTCTCCCTCGATTGGAGTTTTGCAAAAAAAAAAACAACATAAATCAATCTAAATGTCCTTTAGGAGATTGTATCTCCGAAAACAACAATAAATATGTCGGTTTAATCTCAACTATCCTATTGAGAAGACTTACAATGCACCTGTCTAATATAAGTTCCATAGCACAACATTTAAAAAAACATTCATGCTTAACAACAGAATTACGGAAAATTCTTACCGAAAACACAACAATATTAGAACAACAAAATAATAAGCAAAAACTAAGGATTCTCAAGGCACTACATATTAGGAACATACAACCCAACCCTAATAGAGTTAATTTTGAAAATAGTGCTAATTTACTTAAATGTCTTTAGCTACTGACGCTATTTATAGAAACAAATGTGAAAAGTAAACGCTACACAGTACAACAGTACAGACGCTCATTCTTACAAAGTAGTAATGTACATACAAAAGTTACATCACTTTTGTAATACATCCTCCGCTGATGATGGCCCAAAGTTGGGCAGAAAGTACTTGGGAAATAACTAATTATGGAAGGTTTATCAACCAATTCCCGCCGAATATCATAAGATCTATACGGCAATTTGAAAGGATTAGCAAAAAATATGTAGACAAAAAATGTCTATTTATGTTCAATCAAATATATATATATATATATTTGTATGAAACTCTCTACACTAGCAATAACCCTTAAAATTTGTTTACTAATTTTTGCTCTTCGGTAGATATCTAATCAGATTTAGTGTTATAAAGCAGATCATGTCACGTGTTATAAAAAATATTTCTGTGTGCGTGCGTGTGAAGTGAGGTATACATGCGTGTGTGTGTGTGTGTGTGTGTGTTTGTGTCCCTCTACCTTTGTGTGAGCATCTTTCTGTGTGCGTAAACATTGTACAATTTATGCAAATGACATACTATTTCGATTTGTTGATGCTCCAAATAAATCATTCTCCGAACTTCGCTAAATTCCTAATTTTCTTTGGCACTGAACCATTCGTCAAGTTCTCGATCTAAATTTCTCTGAAGCTCTTTGGCGACTGAAGTAGTTGTATATTTCCACCAGCCTATGTGTTGTCCGTATTCAAACCTGGAAGAAAGCATCATTGTTAATTTTGAAATCCAGAATGACTTCACATCTTTCGACAAAAATTCTCTTCGTTTCGCCTTATACTTTCCAACTGTCATTTTAGTGTTAATTTCTTGAAGACATAACTGTAATAAATTCGACACAGGATCCCAGTCAGATGTTATCTCTCTCTCTCTCTCTCTCTCTCTCTCTCTCTCTCTCTCTCTCTCACACACACACACACACACACACTCTCTCTCTCCTACCTTGTTATTTACAAATAACAATAGCGGAATTGGTTCTTCCATTTTCCTTACACAAGAACCAAATTAAAACATTTAGTAAATAACGATAATTAAAAGTGTTGTCAATGCAAATTTTCCCAGTGTTTTCTTTTGTATAATTAAGATCCATGAATTACTTAATATTCGATTTTTAAGAAACAAATATTCACCGTGTAAATTCCTCGGGTCTTTCTTGCCTAAATGAAATTATAACATTATTGTCTATTAAGCGCCAGAAAATTTACATCGACACGTCAACAAGCAAATGGGTATCTCCGAATGATTCTATAATTGCAGATTTTTAAAAAAAAAGTTTTGATGAAGAAGGAAACGGTCTTGATATTATTAATATCCTTATTTCTTCTCAGAGGTTCAAAAAATGAAGCTTATTTTTTGTCAGTTAACCAAATTAAGTGATTTTTCAAGATGAGGTCATTTCCTGATCGGGTATAGATCGTTCCAAAATAAATCTATTAAGTGCGCTTATCTATTTGTATGGGCTAAATAGAATATGTAACAGTGTCATCCTTTTAAAGGCGAATATCATTGGTTGTCCGGCAAAGATTATGCATTTCGTAATAGAACCGAATGAGGCTAACATATACAAGAAATAGTTTCTCCGGCTATACATTATCTGACTTCAAGGAAGTGCTTTTTTTTTTTTTTACAAAAAGCAACGTTTTCTGTCGAAAAAAAAAGGCGCCCATCCCTGAAGGAAGTTTTAATTTACTATGCAACTAGTTTGGAATAGTACCGGTTTCTATTATATATGCTATGTTTTTTTTTAACTTGCCTTAGGCACCGTCAATTTTACTTACGTCTCTGCCTTGATAGATTGGATTTAAACTGGCGATTGAAAACATTATGCAGTTCGTAACAGAACCGACAGAGGTAGGCATATGGAAGAAATACTTTCCCCGGCTAAAAATAATCTGACTTCAAAGAAATGTTTCTTCTTCTTCTTCTTCGGAGGTAAGAAAGATAGAAGACAAGAAGAAAGCTAGGTGAAGGGAATATATATATATATATATATATATATATATATATATATATATATATATATATATATATATATCTTTAAGAAAAAACAAACACCGGTCACATTAGGATTATAAATTTATTTCCATCCTGTTATGGGTTTTTGATATAAATCAAAAACACCAAAAAAAATTAACAGGACTTCTGATCTTATGGATAAAATAATTCAGAATAGACACAGGAAAGAAGGGTGGGAGGGGATAGAAGAGGGGTGAAGAGTTTTCTCTACTATATATATATATATATATATATATGCATCAAACTGGGACAGTTTACTCAAGAAGAACTCGATGTAGTCTTTACAAAAATCAAAAATAAGAAAGCTGCCGGTCTCGATGAAATACCTCTAGAAGCATGGAAGACAAGAAAATTCGACGACGTACTGCTCCGATACTGCAACGCTGTATATAACCAGAGCACAATAGGCAGATAGACAAAGGACTGTATCCTCCCTCTCCTCTCGAAAAGTGACCTCGGATGGAGTAAATACTTCTAGCCTACGGTCTACCTAGGGAGACCGTTGCAGCCATAACGATGCTCTATAAAAACACGAAGATAAAAGTCCGCTTACCAGATGGAGACACAGACTTCTTTGATATTGTCGTAGGTGTGCTGCTAGGGGACACATTAGCACCATACTTGTTTATAATCTGCATAGACTACATACTTCGGACGTCGACAGATTTAATAAAAGAAAATGACCTTACACTAAAAAAAAAAATGAAGCAGACGATACATAGTCTGGAGCAGGCCGTAGGCGGCATAGGCCTTCATGTGAACGCAGACAAAACTGAGTACATGTGCTTTTAATCAAATTGACAACATCTCCACACTAAATAGTAGTTCTCTGAAACTAGTGGACGTAGCGTCTCATCTACCAAAAATGGAATCAATTCACGACTAGTGAAGGCATGGGCTGCTATCGATAGGCTATCCGATAAAATATAACGCAATTTTTTCCAAGCAGTGGTCGTGTCCATAATACTGTATGGATGCACCACGTGGACGCTGACTAAGCGTACTGAGAAAAAGCTTGACAGCAACTACACCAGAATGCTGCGAGCAATATTAAACAAGTCCTGGAGGCGGCATACCACAAAGCAGCAGCTGTACGGACACCTACGACCCATCACGAAAACTATCAAAATTTGACGAACCAGACATGCAATTGCACAAGGATGCTACGAGCTATATTAAACAAATCCTGGAAGCTACATCCCATGAAACAGCAGCTGTACTCTCACCTCATCACATTAACTTTTCAGCTAATGAACTTTCAGTCCACTCCCATGTACATATTTACATACATACGTACATATAAGGAAAGAGGAGAGAGTGACGACTAAAGAAAGACACAGTTGAACTTTTGGGGATTGATATCATAAAATATAAAAACTGAGAGATATTTAGATTGTTGATGAAGAGACAGAGTAAATGAAATATGAAAAGAAAATGCAACAGAAAGTGTTTATGCATTCTCTTTTTATCATATGAAGAAGTGCCATGATTTTCAAAGAGTTAACTAAGATCATGGGTGGGCCACGACGATTAGAAAGGATAAGGGAGTGAATGAGAAGGTACAGAAAAGTGTAAGAAAAAAGCACACCCATTTGATCAAGAATAATCTCAGTTTTCACTGGTGGTAGAATTTCGAGAGAATCAACTTTAACTCTATATGTAATATACTAGCTTAGCTGGCGACGATAAACTAAACAGGTTCAATGCGGTCGCAAGATAACATCAACAAAGTGGTTTCACATAAAAGAGAATATGATTTATTGCCTATAGATAGAGTGTCAGATATTTCCGTTCGCAGATAAGATCAACAGATTACCGAGAAAAAAACGAAAGTATGTAAGTTCCGATAACCAGCCATAAACAGAAAAATAAGTGAGGCGAAGAGGATATTCATACTTCAGCATGGGATTTGAAAAGACAATATAAGGTCTGTAAAGTGGGACTGAAGGCAGAGATCCACTAGTCTCTCAAGCGAAGGAGAGAGATCCGCTAGTCTCTCAAATGAAGTGAGAGACTTGTGTGTCACTCAAGCAAACATGTCGTGTGTGTCCTCCGGCCGTTGCACTACTTCACAATAAAGGGTCCCCGTCACAGAAGAAAGATATATGTGAACTCTCTCTGACTGTATTACTATTACACACAATCGTCGCCGTCGAAGAATCAAAATATAAATAATATTTTTATATATCTACGAATTTTTCTTTGTCCAGCGGTTCGATATGCAACATATATACTGTGTATACGGTTTTCAAAAACTCTACTCAAATCTCTGCCTGGGATTAAAATTTGCACCTCGACTTCAAAATGGTACAAAATTATAACGACATTTCTGATTACAGTTTCACCCTTTAATGGCATGTGAGTGAACAAAAAAAAAAAAAAAAAAAAAAAACTTTTAGAGTATATAATGCCAAATCGATAACTAAAATCGTAAACCTGAAATAAAAAAAAAAGTTTTCAAATAGTTTTTAAAAAAGCATTTGTGATCAGTCGATTATCAAACCATCAATTATTGATGGAAATAAAAGGATTTGTAGCCGAATTAGAAACTCATTAATATCGAAATAATTAATGGTTTAATTAATGATTAGGATTGGAAAATTAAGCCAAATGGCCTAGAAAAGAAAAGAAAAAAAACATTTAGCATCTGATGATATAAATAATTGATAAAAATTGATGAGCGAAAAGATTTTCCGAGATTTTTCTTTCACGCTTATATGAATAGGATTTGATTTGGTGTTGATGTGGTTGTGCTTGTCTGGTCAACTGGCGCCAATGATCGAAGTTCGAACCACTTCAAAAAGCTAAATATTGAAAAATCATTTTTCAAGGTACTTATCGATCTCAGCTTGTTTAATATCTTGTGTGTGTGTGTGTGTGTGTGTGTGTGTGTGAGAGAGAGAGAGAGAGAGAGAGAGAGAGAGAGAGAGAGAGAGTATGCGCGTGTGTTAATCTCTCCAGAAATAGAAACCCGAATTATTTCCATTTCAACATTTCCTTTTTCGTCAGAAACAAAGCAACTGATTGGTTATAAAAATCACGACTCTGTTAAAAGGCGGGAACACTGCCGGTCGCGAGCAGCATTTAAAAAATATTGTTACTACTAATTCAGTAAAATAATGAAAGCAGAGAATTCTCTACAGACACAATCTATGGACTAGAACAAATTGGAAATGAATTGCAATGAATTATTAAAAAATTGTCAGGAATTTCGTTTGGGAAATAAAATGAGACAAATAAGATGATAGATGACGAAAGAGTCTAAAATAAGAAAGAGAATAAAAAAAAAACAACAAAATATCTACAAAATATTTCCACTCGCAAAAAGATGAATACAGCAACTAAGAAAATCGAAATATTAAGTCACTTTTCAAATCTTTAGTTTCCACTCGGTTCTCTTAACGAAAAATATTTTAATCCTTTCCCTTTAATTGTTAAGAAACATATTATTTTATTTAAAAGAAAAGACCCAATTCGACAACATATCTCTCATTATTTCATACATTAATCGAAACGCTTAATTTTCTCGACATTGATTGATTGATTAATTTTAACGGCATGTTAACCTGTCAAAATTACTTTATACCCAAAGGTTAAGGAATAAGATTTTTTGGCATTCGTTTCCTCTGAATGATAATAAATTTTATGTAAAAAAACTTTTGAAAAACAACAGAAAAAAATGTACAATGAATGCGATTCACTAACCTCAACGCATAAAATAACCCTGGAAGAGTTGATATGCCTATAAAATCAATCACTTGATCTAATTTTTGGCTCATATTTTCATTGTGACGAATGATACTATTTCTGTGTGTCGAATGTACATGATACGAAACTGCATCAGATGGTGAGGCCCCAGTTCAGGAGATTAGGGGATTGTTCATTGCCATTTCTCCCTGGTCCACTCTGACCCACATTAGTAGTACCTGTTAGGGTCTCATCAATTGTTCAAATAGATCCATTTAAAAATTATTCGTATTGGATCGGACAAAAAAAAATTAAGAAGCAAGTCCACAAAAATACAAATATGAACATAAAAGGAACGGGGTTCTTTAACTATTTCCAATAAATAAATATATTTTCTTTATTGTAGTCATTGGAGATTTGAACAAATACCAGTCAACTTGAGTTCTGAATGTCTGCCGTAGTCAATTATTTTGTTTTTTTAATGATTTTACTACCTTTTTTTTTAGTATGAATGCGATGTTTGCCAAATGTCTTTGAATGCTTTCACGAATAGAATCCGATGGAATCACTTGTGTGCCTCTAACACAGAATCTTATCCCTTCTTTGAGACGCAAGTTATAAGTAAAGATTATGAGGCTGACAATGATGTCATTACCTAAAGCACAACGAATATTCTTGATCACTAAATCTGTAACATATTGACCCTCGACCGAGCCGTCAATCAAGAGATGCACCTGAGTAAATAAGCGGAAGAACAGTGGAAGCAGGTGGACGTTAAACAATAATATAACCAGGTGCACAAACAGTTCGAGTCAGTTGGAGACAAGATGCCGAATTGAGAACCAGCAGCAGACAGAGGGCTTTGGGCCCTCAGTGACCCACGGTTGAGTAAGAAGTGCTGCTATGACCGAAATAAGAACTTTGGATCCAAATAACTGTCTATCTCTGTCTCCAGCTCATCCCTCACACACGAGAAACATCACCGTGTTCGAACCCCGTTAAATCTATTATTTTCGAATTCCAGAAGAGAAATGGTACGTCAGATTCAGATATCTGCCAATCTGTATCGGGGTCTGCCGGGCAACTGATCGAAACGTATGTTCAGTGCCCATAATCTGATCTATCTATCTCTTTTTTTCTCTTTCTCTTTCTCTCTCTCTCTCTCTCTCTCTCTCGCTCACTCTTTCTCTCTCTGTATGTATATATATATTGATAGATAGATAGAGAGAGAGAGAGAGAGAGAGAGAGAGAGAAAGAAAGAAAGAAAGAAAGAAAGAAAGAAAGAGACAAAGTTAACAGCGCTTAATAAAATCAATTTCTTGCCGGTGCGATCATCGAACCAATGATGCCACAGGCGAGAAACTAAGCTACTGAGGGCTATTGTCTCTGTGTCTACGCTATCCTAACATATATATTCTCTATCACCGATATTGCCTAATCTATTTGTAAATATATCAATCTATATATGTACATATATATGTGAAAAGATTTTTCGTTGTAGGTCCAAAGAGAGAAAGAAATATTTAAAAATAAATAAGTTCATGAAGAAATTTGTATTTTTTAAAGATTTCTTTTTCGTTCTTACATACGTGTATGTTTCCAGCTTGTTGTCTTCGTCAGAGAAATAAGTACACAGAACCATTGTTTTAACAGATATTAAATTTTCTTCTAAATCAAAGATATCATGGTTTTATTGTTCCGCGTGGAATATTAGATAGTCAAAAAGGATATTATTATTATTATTATTATTATTTACTCCTTTAGAGTTTTTCACATCAGTATTAGCTGATGGTTTTTCACTGGAGTTTGAGTGATAGCAAGTCTCCCCAAGTCTCTAGGAATCTTCTCAGTATTCTGGCCGTCCTCGGTAATGCTGTCATTTGGATAGTCTCTACCCTTCCGCCAACTTCCAAGTCCTCCAGGCCTTTTAATAATCCTTTAGTTACTGTGCCAAAAGCACCAATCACAATTGGTACATTCGTCACTTTCATGTTCCACAGCTTTTCCCATTCTCTAGCCAGGTCGAGGTACTTATCCTTCTCTTCACATTCTTTCAGTTTATTCTGTGGTCTGGCGGAACTGCAAAGTCGACAATTTTGCAAGTTCTCTTTTTTTGTTGATTATAATAAGGTCTGGTCTTCTGGCCGAGATTAGGTGATCCGTGTGTATATCAAAGTTCCATAGGAGTTTATGTGTGTCATTTTCTAGGACAGGAGTTGGGTTGTGCATATACCATTTGTTAGTGGGGTCAAAATTTAAATTTCTTGCACATTTCCCAATGGATCACCTTGCCGTGTCTCGTCTTATACTCCTTCTGTGCTAATTTGCTGCATTCGCTTATTATGTGATTGATCGTTTCGTCTCTGTTTACTGTTAGCTACATTTGCTATTTTGTTGAGTCTTGTCTATTCTCGCTTTGATATGATTAGTTCTTATGGCGTTATCCTGTGCTGCTATTAGGAGAGTTTCCGTTTCTCTCTTAAGGTTACTTTTTCTTAGCCAGGTCCAGGTTTTCTCGTGTGAGATGTTGTTTATTAGTCGTTTAAAGCGGCCATATTGTTTTCCCCCATTTTTGTTTCCTAGTTATTGTCATTCTATCGTCTATCGTGTTGTCCATATCGTTTCTGATGGCTAGAATCAGTCCTCATTCGTGTTTTTCTATGTTGTCTTCGAGCCATTGTATCGATGCGTCAACGCTGTCTTCGATGCTGGCAAGTCCTCTTCCACCCTCTTTTCTAGATACATATAGTCTGTCAACGTCGTCTCTGGGGTGTAATGCCTTCTGCATGGTCATTAGTTTTCTTGTTCTTTGATCCATTTGTTTAAGTTCATCTCTAGTCCACTTGAGAAAAGATCCCGAGTATCTAACGAGGAGTACAGCCCATGTATTTATTCCTTTGATGGGATTTCTGCTTGAGAGTTTTGTCTTGATTAGTTTTCTAGTTCTCCTGAGATATTCTTCTTGAATTTTGTCTTTCATTTCCACTTGTTTGATGGTGTCAGCCTCCAAGATCCCCAAGTATTTGTAGGTTTCATTTTCTCCGAGCGTTCTAATTTTGTCGTGATTTGGTAGTTCCATTCCGTCAGTCATATGTCGTTTGCCACTTTTCATGACAAGCATGGCACATTTTTCTATGCCAAATTCCATTCCTATGTCCTGACTCTATAGTCTAACGGCGTGTATTAGAGTTTCCAGTGTTTTCATTTTTTTGAAAATAGTTTGATGTCATCCATGTACATTAGGTGATTGATCTTTTCTTGCGATCTGCTAAGTTTGTATCGGACTGTGCATTTTCTGAATATGTGGTTAAGGGGCATCATGGCTATTATGAATAGTAAGGGTGATAGTGCATCTCCTTGGAAAATACCTCTTTGGATCTTTATTTCAGCTAAGCTTCTTCCTCCTGCTGTCAGCTCCACTCTCCAGGTCTTCATTGTTTTTTCGACAAAGTTTATGATTTCATGTGATATTTTGTACTTTTTGAGGCAGTTTATTAACACACACACACACATACACACGCGCATACACACACACACACATTAACACAAACATATACACACTAGACTGGCTTAAAAACATACCTATGTATAGTGATAAATACATTCTCAGAGAGACATTAAACCCACCCGATGACCTTGATAATATATTTGTGTACGAGTTCATGTATCCATAGGCGTACGAATATATATATATATTGATATATGCACACGCAGACATAAACACACACTAAAATAAAGATTTCTCCACGAGTGGCTGGGATAGAGGCGTTGACCGTTGATCCTTGCTTGGACGCAGATAGAACTTAGTGTTTTGTATTGCCGAAGCAGAGTAATTCGCCCTCAACTTAAGATTATAATTGGCACAACCCGAACTTCTTATACACCGCATGCAGTCATTCATTAATTTCACGATAATCTAGTAAATATAATTATCATTTAAATTTAAAAAAATCAAATAATGAATCGAGTAAGAAATGAAATAGTTAAAAATTATATCAAATAATAAAAAAAAACAATTAAAAAAAAAGAAAAACAAAAATACTAAATAATTAAGTTAATTAAATTTTAGAAAGAGAGAAAATCTTGTTTTTCACCTCAGCAAACAAACGACAAAAGTTCATCTCAAAAGATTCTATTGTCACACTTTTTTTTTAGACGCAAACATTTGTCAAGAAAATATTCTACGCCAGATTTCGTTTTCATCTTTTCATTTTTCTTTGTATTGGATTTCTATAAAAATTTAATCCAAAAATTTCCGACAAAAATCTTTAACTTTTTTCTTTCTTTTCCCGGTCTTTGTGTGTGTGTGTGTGTGTGTGTGTGTGTGTGTGTGTGTGTGTGTGTGTGTGTGAAAAACATGGCTTCTCTTTTTTGCTAAAGTAGTACTTTCTCTAAATCTGAAACGAATGAATAAAAACTGCTTCCTTGCCGGAACTAACGTTCACTTTTTGTTCCAATGATGGATTTTCTTCAAGAAAATGTACATCTTTTAATTTCTTGTATAAAATGTCATATAAGACGAACAAAGTAATTGCTTTACTTTATTCTATATTCAAATAACACGTAACTGTTGTCCAGTTAACGTGGAAAATCTTTCGCATCTATAGTTACTGATCCAGAGGGAGACAACTAAATTTGAATTTACCATACGAAAAAAAAAAAAAAAAAGAAAAAAAAATCCGAATCAATAATCCAAAATTGATTTTTAATTTTGCTTTTCATTTAGCCGATACTGTTTTCAAGACTGGGTGCCAAAAAAGATCTCGTTGGATATAAATGGTAACAGGATCCCTAAATAAAGAAAGAAGGACTCTTTGTTGTGATACGCCACTGGGTGGTGAGAATGGCTGATGAGAAAAGTTCGTGAGAAAAAGGATCTCTTATCGGCAATCCTGGGAGGGGGTTTAGTGAAAGACTAAAATTTTTAAGATGAGGTCGTTGTGTCATGAAAGAAAATATCCTCCGAAAATCTTTTGATATTGAAGGATTGTTGAGTTTTTTGCTTACACGTCATTTAAGATATAAAAGGTAACATTTCCCATTTGTATTTTTTTGTATTTAACATCCAACTTTTGTAAAAGAAATCATTAATTGAAAAAAAACGCATGTAAAATATACATCGTTTAACCGACTTGTCGGCGAGGGTCAGAATAAGCAGGCATTATTCCTTATTTCTATAAGGTTAAGCTTCCACCCAACCCTCACGAAAAATTTAGCGTCTTTGGTAAACTGCATCTGAAGGTGAAGTTCCAGTTCTGGAACTTTCGGGAGCGTGAATTTCTATTTCATTACCATGACTCCCAGGTCCACTTTGACCCGGTGTAATAGTAGTACCTGTTAGTGTGTCATCAATAGATCTGTTAAAAAATTATTCGTATTCGATTGAACCGTGTGCAAAAAAAAAAAAACTCTTAAGAAACAATAAGAAAAAAATGTAAACATGAATATACAATGATTGTAGTTCTCTAACCTCTAGGCATAAAATAACGCCAGACGGGTTGAAATGCCGTTAAAATCAATCAATACATAATGATTAGATCCAATTAGTTTATATGAATTAGAATAAAAGAAAAATAAAAAAAATCTAGTAATCTAGTTTTGATATGGAACAATGAAATGAAAACGTAGCACCCAGTGAGAATCAAAACCACAACAGTTATGACCTGTGAAACTAACATCCCTAATGACTACACAACACAATGCTCAAATCTTAGATTACACAGGCACAAGGCCACAGTAACAGTGTACTCAGTGAGGAACACTCTTCTCACATTAGAACATTGGTTAGCAAGAAAATATTGCCATCCATCGCTCTCAATGGTAGACATTTTAAGTATAGAAACTTAAAGAATCTCAGTGGGATTCTTTGCGTGGTGTAATGGTTAACAAACTAGACTAGTAGATCATTACGAGCGAGTTTAAGTCACACTGCGTGACCCATACATCTAAGCAAACCTAAATAAATATCTATAGATCCTAGTTTTGTTTTTCACAAAGAAAGAGGTGTAATAGAATTTAAAAGGATGTAATAACGTTTAAAGGGGTGTAATGAAATTTAAAGGAATGTGATAGAATTTAAAGGAATGAAATAAAATTAAAAAGGAGTATAATAAAATTTAAAGGAATAAAATAAAATTTAAAGGAATGTAATAAAATTTAAAGGAATGAAATAAAATTTAAAGGGGTGTAATGAAATTTAAAGGGATGTAATAAAATTTAAAGGAATGTAATAGAATTTAAAGGGGTGTAATAAAATTCAAAGGAATGTAATAAAATTTAAAGGGGTGTAATAAAATTTAAAGGAATGAAATAAAATTTAAAGGGGTGTAATAAAATTCAAAGGAATGTAATAAAATTTAAAGGGGTGTAATAAAATTTATAGCAATGAAATAAAATTTAAAAGAATGTAATGAAATTTAAAGTGGTGCAATAAAATTTAAAGGAAGGAAATAAAATTTCAAGGGATGAAATAGAATTCAAAGGAATGTAATAGAATTTAAAGGGGTGTAATAAAATTTAAAGGAATGAAATAAAATTTAAAGTGAAGAAATGAAATTTAAAGGAATGTAATAAAATTTAAAGGAATGAAATAAAATTCAAAGTGATGAAATAAAATTCAAAGGAATATAATAAAATTTAAAGGGGTGTAATAAAATTTAAAGGAATGTAAGAAAATTTAAAGGAATGAAATAAAACTTAAAGGAATGTAATAGAATTTAAAGGAATGTAAGAAAATTTAAAGCGGTGTTATAAAATTTAAAGGAATGTAATAAAATATGAAGGAATGAAATAAAATATAAGGGAATGTAATAAAATTTAAAGCGGTGTAATGAAATTTTAAGGGGTGTAATAAAATTTAAAGGAATGTAATAGAATTTAAATGGAATTTAATAAAACTTAAAGGAATGTAATAAAATTTAAAGGGATGTAATAAAATTTAAAAAGGATGTAATAAAATTTAAAGGAATGTAATAAAATTTAAAGTGGTGTAATAAAGTTTAAAACGGATGTAATAAAATTTAAAGGGATGTAATAAAATTTAAAGGTGTGTTATTTAATTTAAAGGGGTGTAATAAAATTTAAAGGGATGTAATAAGATTTAAAGGGATGTAATTAAATTTAAAAGGGAAGTAATGAATTTTAAAGGGCTATAATGAAATTTAAAGTGATCTAATAAAATTTACTCGAATATTCCAAGTAGCCGTGTATAATGATGCCAAACTTTAAACAATTAACCCGTTACCCACAAAGAATTATTTGCATGGAGACTATTACATCTGTAAATAAATATGGTCAATTCAACCAGTATACAATAACGTCAATATCATATTTATAATAAAGTCACGTGTAAGCATCACCAGATCGCCAAAGTTAAGTGACAATTAATCTGTTCAGTACTTTGATGGGTGACCATTTAAACAACACTACGTGCTGTGAGCAACCTGTGGTAGAACTTAGTAAATATTGATATGAATGATTTAAGCAATGTTACCTGCTCGATCACAAAAGTTAAGTAGTGATGAGCATGTTGGGTGACCACTTAAACAACATCTGGTACTATAAGAAGCCTGTGTGTCAAAGCAAAGGTTTGGAAATAACACTTCATCAATTTTATAATAATCGAGGACTTTGCAAAACAAATAATTAAACTTTGGGAATATATAAAAGTTTGACAAATATCCAACTGGATCCCCACACATGGCCGCGCAAAAGCAGGACGACTAGCTCGAACGTACATTCAGCAGCTATGTGAGGATACAGGATGTTGTCCTGAAGACCTACCTAGGGCGATGAACGATAGGGAGGAGTGGCGAGAGAGGGTCAGGGATATCCGTGCTACCAGCGCGATATGATAATGATGATGATGATGAAGGGTTGACAGTTGCGGTTTATATTGAATCCAACGATTAATTTATTTGTTTGTTATACTTCCAAGGACATTTCCAATTTTTACTATCTTCTCACATCAACCTAAAAGATCTTTTTACAGAATATATACAGTATTAAAACTATATATATATATATATATATATATATATATATATATATATATATATATATATAAATCAAATGCTGTTAAGTAATTCGGAAAAAATTCCTTCTTTGTCTTAACGTTATTTCTGAAATCGTCCAATTTAATCTTAATTTTTTTTTATCCTTTTGTCTTTGTTTAATCTGATTAGGCAATTTTCTCCCAAAAATATATTACTCCATTCGACAAAAAATCAATTGGCTAGCAGACTTAGTCATTGAAATCTATCTTGACAGTCAAAGGAGAAATATTGAAAAATGTCGACGATAATTAGAAATTCCATTAATTCTTTTGAAAGTTTCAATTAGATCACGTCTCATTCTTTTTTTCTAGTAAAGTTGTTAATCCTAATTTTTCTAATCTCTCTCAATAACTGTAATCTTTTACGATCAACTGCTCTTAGTCGCTTAAAAGAAGAATGTAAGGCGCCATTGATTTGCTAACTCTTAGGTGATACTAAATTGACAGCACTTTTCGTTTTTATTGCAGTAAACAGACTTCTATACGTGTTTGTTTGTTTTTTTCTTTTTGTTGAGAAAATATTAATTAACTTCTAACTTCTATTGTTAATACAAAAACTTAACATTAACTCTTTTGGTTCTATTTAACACTGATGTTCTTTCTGAATAAATGAAGAAAATTTTTTAAATATGAAAAAATTAGATAACTTCAAATGGCCATCGGGCGTGCATCGTACAGTTGAGAAATACCGAAACGGAATAAAAAAAAAAAAAATGGAAACAGTGGTCTGAAAAATATTTGAAAATAGAAAAGTATTTTTTTCTTTTTTGCATGTGACTCAAAATTCAAAATGGTATTTTTTTTCTTTGCTGAATTTTTAGTTAGAAACTCAAATTTAAATTTTGAAAATGAAAGAATTTCATAATTTCCTATTTCAGTCTGAGGCAAGACTTTAGCGTTTTCAAAATAAAACTTTCTTGTCATCCTTTTTGATAATATTAGCTTATATTTCATTCTATTAAAATCAAACCTCACCTACCCTCTGCATGTTGTTCCACCTACTGAAAGAAGAGATTCACTTGAGCTGGGTGTAGTTACATAATTCGAAAAATAGTTGGCCAGATGGTTGCTTTACAAAAGCAACATCATAGAATCAGAAAGGATTCATCGATTTGCATCAATAGTTTGGTGATGTTTGACAATAATTAACATCTGTGATGTTTGACAAGTCGCTTGAGCAAAGTAATAATTTTCAAAACTACCGTGGAATTTGTCAATCAGCCAATGTAGAAACTGATTTCCCTTCAGACGATAACAAAAGTTGAGAACAAATGACCATAGAAATGTTATCATAATGCACTTAGAAAAAACAGATAAGTCGACGCCCTCTGTGGGTGGAATAAAGAAAGAATAAAGTGACATAAATAAAAATGGCTAATGGGAGTCGATTTCAGCGGGAGAAAGGATATGATGCATGTATACTATTTGAAGTCAATAATCAATCATCTTATTGCCATAGCCACCAGGAAAAACTATCACCCAAGTTTGTTGAGTTTTGTTCCTTTTATTTCATATTCAAAGCCAACCATGTCGGTGAGGTTTAAAATACGCAAATTGTATGCCTTATAGAGGGGGGGGTAAGACCCATCAAAGGGTTGTCTTGAGTATGACATTCAACTGCATTTGATGACGAGTTACAGTTTTGAAGATCTGGAAAGTGTGTAGTACCACTTCATTGCCATTACTCTCAGATTCACCCTGACCCGGAGTGGTAATACCTTTTAGGATCCCATCTATCGATATTTTAAAAAACATTTGTATTTGGTTGAACCCTGTGCCAAAAAAAACATACAAACAAACAAAAAAACTTTTAAGTAACAATTACATAAAAATGTAAATATGAACGTACAATGAAGGCGATTCTTTAACTTCAAGGTATAAAATAACCCTAGACAAGTTGACATGACGTTAAAATCAATCATTCATATTCAAAACAAAGTATTTGTTTTATTTTTCCTTTTGAAGAGGTTCAATATATTGAAAAATAGATGCAGTGATGAACTGGATTCAGCGATAAACAAAGAAATTTTCTTTACGGCAAAAAATTCTCGCATTTATCGACTTTTAGTGCAAACAAACACATTGAATTGGAATAAAAGAAATGTCTAGTTTCAAATATTTGACGTTAATGAAAAACATATCCAGGCTGGAAAATTGGAATTGATTTTCCATTCATAAAACTTGTATTAACGCAGTATCTTCAATGTAATTGTTTTATTTCAACTGATGTGCCCTTTGACCTTACTTGAAGGTATGTTACATCTGTTGCTCTGAAAACGCACATGGCACAACGGTTATCGTCGTGGGAAATGGGCCGAGCCACCCGAGTTCAAATCATGCGTTTCACGTATACACTCAGATATTCTCTCTCTAGCAATGGATAAATAATAGGATAGCTTGGGCTCTTTAATCTTGTTATGGCACACACTATGAATTCAAATCAGTTAAAATTAGATTACAAAATTGACCTTGTATCGCATTCTGCTCGTGTGGAGGGGTTGGTTAAATACATTCCTCTGTTGGTTTTACATATTTTTGATAAACAATTAAAAGATTAAAGTTTTGGCACCGCATCGATTTTATGAATAGAATCCTAATAGGATTTTGGTTAGCTTGAAATGTTTTCTTTTGACAAATTCATCTGTTCAGCTAATTTAATCTTTTCCACTTTTCTCTGCTATTTTGTCTCGATATTACAAAGACTTATGTGCTTTCTTCACTTCTTCATTTGTGATGTGCAACAACTGCATCGAATGCAATCTTTCTTCAGGGCTATTTTATCTGATGTCATATCAGCCACATCTAATGTGTCGGATTAAATAATCTCATAACTTCAGACAATATTTACTTTTTGTATATATCATTAAAGCGTGCAAATACGTTTTTGTTTCTCTAATGTGGAGTTTCTGGTCTTTGGTAACTACAAATATAAAATATTTTGCGCAAGAATAGGAAATTTGAGGTCTTTGGTTTGGTTTGGTCTGGTTTGGTTTTATGGCATATCAACCGTTGTAGGTTATTTAACGCCAAATCCATTTTTATGTAAATAATCAGTTCTATTTAAAACAATTCGGTTTAGCATGAGTACACAGTTTAATTGTCAAAAACATTTCTATTTCAAACTATTCAGTTATATATAACAATTCCTTTTTGTGTAAGTACAGTTTCAGTGTCAAAAATAGTTCAATTTAAAACAATTCAGTTTAGCAAAAGCACACAGTTTAAGTGTAAGTACAGTTTAATTGTAAAAAAACATTTTTATTTCGAGCTATTCAGTTTAGTCAAGCAATTCTACTTCAGGTAATTCAGTTTTGTACAGATTTTGTTTACACACAGTTAGATGTCAGAACAGTTCTATGTTAAACAATTTAGTTTAGTGTAAATACAGTTTCAATGTCAAAAAACAGTTGCAGTTATAGGTAACAATTCAATTAAGTGTAAATTCAGTTTTAATGTCGAAAAACAGCTCTTTTTCAAACAATTCAGTTAAGCACAAACATGCAGTTCAAATGTAAGTACGGTTTAATTGTCAAAAACATTTCTATTTTAAGCTATTCAGTTTACTCAAACAATTCAGTTTATCATAAGTATGCCGTTAGTTCTATTTAACCCATAGATAGGGCCCTATCAGGTACTACCACTCCAGGCCAGAGTGAACCTGGGAGCAATGGCAATGAAGGGGTACTCCACATTCCCCAAAGCTCCAGCACTGCTGGAACCTCACCATCAGATTGTTTAGTGTCATATCCAGGACACTCGTTGGGGGGGGTCTTACCCCTCTGCAGAGATGCAGTCAGTGTATTCTACAGCCCCAGCCGACTGGGCAATACACAGAGTTAAATGTCAAACAGTATTTTTCAGATAATTTCAGTTCAGCATAAGTACACAGTTTAGACGTCAAAAACAGTTCTATTCTGAGTAATTCAGTTCAGCACAAGTAAGCAGTTCCAATGTCAAAATAGTTCCATCTTAAACAATTCAGTTTAGCATAATTACGCAGTTTAAATGCAAAAATCAGTATAGTGAAAGAAGCACAATTTAGTTCTATTTAACCCATAGATAGGACCCTTATCAGGTGCTACCACTCCGGGCCAGAGTGGACCAGGGAGCGATGGCAATGAAGGGGTACTCCGCATTCCCCAAAGCTCCAGCATTGCTGGAACCTCACCATCAGATTGTTTAGTGTCATATCCAGGACACTTGTTAGGGGGTTCTTACTCCTCTGCAGAGAAGCAGTCGGTGTATTCTACAGCCCCAGCCGACTGGGCAATTGAGGTCTTTGTAAGCAAGGCTTTCAATCAGAATGAAGAACACGAATATCAAGTCAGAATTCAGAGAGCCCACTAGATAATACTGGTTGGTTGGTTGGTTGAGTTTTATGGCATATCAACCTTTGTAGGTTATTTAACACAAAAGCAAAGTTTTATGCAAATCAGTTCTATTTTAAGCAATTCCGGTTAGCATGAGTACACAGTTTAATTGTCAAAAGCAGTTTTATTTCAAGTTCTAACCCTAACCCATAGATAGGGCCCTATCAGGTGTTACCATTCCAGGCTAGAGTGTACCTGTGAGCAATGGCAATGAAGGGGTGCTCCGCATTCCCCAAAGCTGCAGCATCACTGGAACCTCACCATCAGATTGTTTAGTGTCATATCCAGGATACTCGTTGGGGGGGGTCTTCACCCTCTGCAGAGGTACAGTCTTACAAACCCAGCTGACTGGGCAAGATAATATTTGTGATTGCCAGCCTGAGGTACTGAGTACCCATACATTAAGTAGAAAGGTAATATACAATCTATAATGTTGTATGTTCTTGATTTTTGATAATTCAAATTTCGTTACAAAGATTCATGTCTTCACTCAATAAAGAGAATGAAAATAAATATTTACATGGAAACTATAAGTCAGAAACAACTTCCTGTTTGAAATAAATAGCTAACAACATTGCATTCTTGGTAAAATGAATCTTCTAATTACAAAAAGATAACTAATGTAAACTATTTAATGTTTCATCTCCTCGTAGATAAAGACATGTTGCCGGTGTTGGATTTACCTGTTTAGATCTTTGTCCTTTCGTGTAGAACTGGATTGTGTAATCTTTATTGACTCAGGACTTAATACTAATCATTTGTGATTTAACTTGAACTAAAAACCTGATCACTTTGAGGCTAAAGCAGACCCTTTACTTTCTGCATCGTTTCACAATCAGTCAAAAAGTCAATACTAATTTTTATAAAGCAAAATCTTCCAATATTTTTCGTTCAGAATTGACAGGTTATTGATCATATGGAAATCTGATCTCTCTGATAAAATAAAACTGGAATTCTTCCAAGCCGTAGCCATGACAGTACCCTACAAAACAGCAACTATTCAATCACTAACCTCCCATCTCACAAGCCATCCAAGTCAGATGAACCAGACATGCTGGGCAATGCGAGTAAAACAAGGGCAAACTCATAAGTGTCGATCTTCTATAGACTCTTACACATGGATACCAGTATTGGTCAATCAGCAAAAGTTATATCATCTCTGCGCGGACACAGATGCCGTGTAGATGACTTGACAGGAGTGTGGGCAAATAAGGACGGATGGCGAGAGAGAGAGAGAGAGAGAGAGAGAGAGAGAGAGAGAGAGAGAAGGGAATACGTGCAGATAGCACACCTATGATGATTATGGTGGTAGTGGTGGTGGTGGTGGTGGTGGTGGTGGTGATGATGAGGATGATGATGATGATGATGATGATGATATTCATAAACGCTTGCATGTGCTTGGTTGATATGTTATTATTACTAAAGTTTGCGCGAATCTGTGCTTAACGGTGAAGTTGACCGTGCGGCTGTGTAATTGATATAAAATAAACAGAACAGGAAGAACGCCCCTCCAGTTGACACTTAGAATGCGTTTGCTGCATCTTCTGTTAAGAGATGAGATTCCCTCCAAAAGAAGTCCCCTCTAAAGGTAAAATAGATCTTTTGGAAATTTTTTTATATTAGGTAGGAATAATTGATATTCTATAACAGTGTCCCCCCCCAAAAAAAAAACTCTTAAGAAACAATTACACAAAAATGTAAATATAAACGTACTATGTACAGAAGTCCCAAAGCCCGAGGCATGAAATAACCTCAGACGGGTTGGCATGGCGTTAAAATGAATCAGTTAGAAAAGCTTAGTAAATCAACAGTTAAAATCCTGGTTTTTACTCTAAAACCTTCGGCACTGTTATGAAAAACATATTTAACTAAGTCACAGTGCAGACTCTTTACGATGTTTTATAATAAAAATTACTGGTCCCTAGGGTGCATACCTTAGAGCAATAATTGAAAAGAGAAAGGTTGAAATTATTGGAATTTCATCTAATACTACAAACGTATGTGATTTAAAAATTGGTTTATATTTTTCTGGTGGTTAAAATAGTTGGCAAGGTTTATAAACAGCACAAAGTTAGGATTTTCAAGCCTGACAGAGCTTCTTTTTTTTTTCTTTTACTTCGAAGGCTGACGCAGTACAGTCTTCACAGATTCATTACTTTCAATTCAGACTGATTTGGTTTGGAGAGTGAAGCACATACTTCCAACTGGTGGGCTTCGTGTGATGGTCATCGTCGTAAGAAATGGAATTGGCGACTTGAGTTCAAATCCTCGACAAAGCAGTTGGTATTTCACTTCAATCATGAGAAAAAGCATGAATTCATCTGTTCTCCCCGACACGGAGTTAATACCCTCGGGAAAGGCATGAACTCATCTATTCTCGCTCCAGCTATGGGTAAATATTTAGGCAGACAGTATTCTTTTGCCTCGATTCTGTAAACAGTCTGGGAAAAGAAAACTCTTAATGTAAACCAGCTGTACTCCGGTTAAAAATTGACCTCGTGTCAAATCCCACCTTTTGTGGAAGAGTTAGGCAAACGAATACTCCATACCAGCACCATGGATCAGTACTCGAGTCTAGGTCAAACTAATGATTTCAAAGGCTGTTTTTCAAGGCAGACAGATTGGAAAATCGGTGCAACCTACTTTTTCTACTTGATTCCCTCTTCATTTGGATTTATGCCGAAATCAACCAAGCTTAAAAAATATCAATGAAAGGATCGGTTAGTGGTCAAGCAGCCTTATTATTGTTGTTGTTGCTGTTGTTGTACCTTTAGGGATGGGAGGTTGGAGGGGCTGGAAGAGAAAAAGAGAACGCGGAAACGTCTAAAAGCCAACAAAAGCAGTTTCATAAAAGCACAGTATATTTTTGACTTTTTTGTTTTCTTTGCTAGCACAGTTTCAATGGAGGATTTGATATCATTAATATATATATATATATATATATATATATATATATATATATATATATATATATATACAATGTGTGTTCTCGTGCTCGTGCGCGCGCACACACACACAACACACACACACACACACACACAGAAAAGGCACCGGTTAGAATAACAGTTTATTTAAATATAATTTTATTTATAATAATTGCTTCAGGGTCGTGAAAATCGCATAAACCGTAGCTCTTGGTGTATTCTTTATGTACGAAAAATCTTTTATTGAAAGTGGTTGTGGAAATTGTTATTAAAGAAGAAAAACTCACACTGAGCAAAATAAAATAACGGATATACAATAACATTTTTATGATAAAGTTTTTAAAATAAACATTGGAAATATGGGAATAATTTAAAACAAGTTTTATAAAATACGGAAACCTTTATTAGCGATAACTTTAACTCACTGACGCACAGTCCGTCGACGAATCTCTTGATACTCTGATTGTATCTCCTGCGGAAATGAGGTAAGACATCCAACAAAATACTCTGATTGTATCTCCTGTGGAGAAGGAGGTAAAACCCCTAACAAAATATTCTGACTATATCTCCTGCGGAGGGGAAGTGGGGTAAGACACCCAACAAAAAGTCTGTCTTGAGTTTAACCTGTATCCATTAGTGATGTACCAGTTCTGGAGCTCTTGTGAATGTAGAGCCCCTCCTTCGTTATCATTACTCCCAGCTTCACTTGGGGGTGGTCGTACCAGGTAGCGGGTCGTGATAAAGAGGTTCATGCATTTCTCAGGAGGCATTAGTCTGAAAGTGAACGTAATTGTAAGACTAAAATTTAACCTCGTTACGATGCCACTTTCTAACATTCCACAGGGATTCATCTACATTCAGGATGAGAATTGAAAACTATTCATAATGTATTCTTAATGGATATTCGATAGATCGGTCTATATAAAACCGTATATATAAATAAGCACACCCATGCGAGGTGCCATAGCGCTTGTGAAGTGAGTGTGGCACGGACTTTTGCTACTGACTTTTGCGAGTATAAATCATTATGAAATGCAAGAAAAAATATGGTTAAAAAATTGCGGAATGAGAAGCGTGAGTGTGTTTGGTGGATAAAAAGATATTTATCGCTCACCTCTATGAGAGGTGCGGTGACACGCCTTTTTTTTAATTGTGGGAGATGTCACGTGCATTCCGCTTTAGATTACGTCTTAGGCATAAAACATTCACCTCCGATCATACCCTTTTCAGTGCAATTGTGCATCTGCTTTCATTTTCTCCTCAGCTTGTGTGTGTGTGTGTGTGTGTGTGTGTATGTGTGTGTGCGTGTGTGTGTGTGAGAGAGAGAGAGAAAAAGAGAGAGCTGGATGTGGCGCAGTTTGTGAAAAAAATTGGAAAATAATTAATTCTGGTCGTCAATTGCTGAGAGAGAGAGAGAGAGAGAGAGAGAGAGAGAGAGAGAGAGAGAGAGAGAGAGAGAGAGAGAGAGAGAGAGAGAGAATCGATGGTGATAAAAGAAACGACGATGTTAATTTGCTTAAAATAGAAAATTTTCGTGAAATCCCATGATATGAACATTGTGATCTGGCAACTGTTAAAAGTGTCGATGAAAGCGGAACGAGGTTTCGATGAAATACTCTGTATTATAAAACAAACAAACAAACAAATAGTTTTCTTGTGTGAATTACACATAAATTTTAAACAAGAGAATTACTGAAGATCTTACATTTAGGAAGTGCTCACATCCCCTTAAGAAATACAACACTTTTAAGTCTTTCGTTGAGATTTGATTGGTTTATAAATAGCGTCACAAAAGCCGTGAAAAGTAGAATGAAAGCTTCATTGCTTTCTTACTTATTTCTATTATTTTAATTCTCTTTAATTTTTTGTTATATGCAAAAACAAATATTTTCTATGAATTATTTACAAAGAAGAAGAAGAAGAAGAAGAAGAAGAAGAAGAAGAAGAAGAAAATTATTATCATTATAATTATTTTACTTCTTACGGGTCTTTCTCATTAGCTATAGCTGATGTTCTTTCACTGGAGTCTAAGTAACAGCAAACCCCCTCGGGTCTACAGAACTCTCAGGAGTATTCCGGCTGGCCGATCATAAAAAATGCTGTAGTTTGGATGGGCTCAGCTCGTCATCCGATTTTTAATTCCTCCATTCCCTTTATTAAGGCTTTAGGGATCATTCTAAGCGCATCAATTACATTTGATATCACCATCAACTTCATGTTCCATAGCTTTATTAGTTCTCTGGCACTTGTCACTCTTTTTGCTTTCTTTGATTTTTTACTCTGTGATCCGCTGAGACGGCAATGTCTCTCTCTCTCTCTCTCTCTCTCTCTCTCTCTCTCTCTCTCTCTCTCTCTCTCTCTCTCTCTCTCTCTTTGTTAACTATCACTAGGTCTGGTTTTCTGGCCGGGATTAGGTGATCTGAGTATATCTCAAAATCCTCGAGAAATTTGAGTGTCTCATTCTCCGAGACGGATTCTAGTCTGTGCATATACCATCTGGTAGTATGGCCAACTTTCAATTTCTTGCACAATTCCCAGTAGGTCACCATCTCCAGCCAATCATGTCTAGTCTTGTATTCTTTTTGCGCTAATTTGGTGCATTCACTTATGTGATTCATCATTTTGTCTCAATCACCACATACCCCCCCACTTAATAGTTCTATAGTCTGGTTGGTATCAATTCTTCCTCTGATATCTAGGTCAACCAGTCTATTTTCCAGGCTTGTGGAGAGTATTACAAGGGTTCCTACTAAAACTGGTATCACTGTCACCTTCATGTTCCATAACTTATTCAGTTCTCAGTTAAGATACAAGAATTTATCTGTCTTTTCGTTTCTTTGTTTTTTAACCAGAAAAATCTACTCGGTGACATTCCTTTTTTTTCTTGTTGATTAACAATAGGTCTTGTATTCTGGTCAGGATTGGGTCCTCTGTTGTTGTTGTTGTTGTTTTTAAGATCCATCAATAGAGGCCCCACTTGTTGGCCGTAGATAGCTACTCGCAGTGCTTGAGAGCGAGATCCTGGTGACTGAGTTGTCCATAACCCGGATTCCAAGAGATCACATGGTCTGTAATACTCAACTTCAGCCTCTTTTTAGGCTAGACTGGTTGTCGAAGAGGCCTGATCTGATCAATCGGCTGGTCAAACCTTAGTGCCTCTATGATTTAGTCCCGACCCTATTCTTCAAATTGTTCTTGAATCAAACAAACACCCAATCCTTTTTATCTTAAAGATGCTAGAAAGTGGGTGGCTGAGAGTCAATTGCGACCAGAGAAACAAGACTTTTACTACAATTTAATTTTAAGACACAAAGTTTTGAATGTCTGAAATTAACAGGGTTTCAAAATATCCCTTCTGACAGGAGTATACTGGCCGATGTATCCCAGTCTCAACTAAAGTAAATGAGTTTTTTCCTTGGTAAATTCTCAACGGAAGTTGCGTTTCGTGATAGATGGTGCAGCACATCTGGCACATACAAACAAAAAATTCAAATGAAACTTTTCTGAATCGGATTCAGAAAATGAAATAATAACAGAGATTTATTGTAATCGAATCGCCAGAAAAAAAAAAAAAAACAACAACTTTTTAAACTAAACTGTCTGCTTTCTTGATTGAAAAAACAATCTCTAGCTAAGCAAACCCTCGAACAGCGAAAAAAAAATAGAAGCGGAAATCTATTTGTAGAGGAAGATAACAAAAAACATGCCGCAAACGTAATCAAAACAAAAGCTTTCAACACCTCGAAATGCAAAATTTACTCTCATGAATATTTTAACAGTTCAAAAGGAGTAATCAGAAATTGAGAATGACCCCTAACTATACGAGAGGAAATAAAAACAGCCTAAGGAAAAAAATGGTGTCAATGACTATAAAAAGATAACAATTAGACAGGACGGTGAAGAAACACAAGTAGACGTACATTTTGACATTTAACAAATCCATAATTTTCAAATTAATAAAGATTGAATACGATCTCGAAAAGGTAGGACAATACATTCCCCAAATCTTAAGGGGCTTTAAATGTAAAAACAAAAACAAACGTATAACCCACAAGGAGAACTGCATATCGAAAATATAGCCAAAAAGTCCCGGGTCGCATGGGTAAAGATTGTCCCAACAAAACGAAATGCTCAAACTACTAAGAGAGCCATCCCACATTTTCAAGAACTTGCAATATATACAAGAGATAGATAGATAGATAGATAGATAGATAGATAGGGAGGAAGGGAGGAAGGGAGAGAGAGAAATTAAAGAGGTGGAGTATAAAAAATATAACATTTCTAGATGCAAGAAGAATAGTGGAATCCTTTATGAAAGATAACACGTACGTCAATATATCACAGAGGGCGAGTCGAATCATCCATAATAAAAATTAACCCGATAAAGAGCTTTCATTGACAGACTAATTTAGTTGGGACCAAATGATTGGCGAAAATTTCAAGAACAATTAAAGAAAGTACATTCAGCTGAAATCTGTCAAACAGATTAAAGGAAAAAGAACCCACAACAAACAGCCTAACAACTAACAAAAAATATCTACTGAAAACTCCAAGTATCCAACTGAAGCAAGTAAAGGAACGTTGCAGAGATCTTTAATCTGCCCACCAATTGCTAAAATAGATAATTCTAGAAAAACCCATATCACCAATTCAAAAACAAACACCAAAGCAAACAATGAAAAACCAATGAAAAACCAATGAAAAAAACCAATGAAAAAACCAATGAAAAACCAATGAAAAAAACCAATGAAAAACCAATGAAAAACCAATGAAAAACAAACACCAAAGCAAACAATGAAAAAACAATGAAAAACCAAAACACATTCTAAATAATCCAATCAAACTCAAACTTTTCCCTCCAAACATTGAAACAGAACGACGGAAAATATCAAAATACCCACATCTCAAACCAGAGACCCTTCAACATCAAGAATTAAAAAAAAAGAAAGATATTTAACTAGATAATACAGTACCTAGAAAAAGAAACCGAGCGAAAACTTTTTCCTGGTCATTTTTAGTGGTGGTCTAACGTCGTGCCCTCTCATACAGAACCCCTTCTATAAAATATAATGATTAACAGGGCCACTGATATCCACTGATAAGTTGGCAATTAGTAAAAAAATTTACAATAGTTTACAGTGGCTGAAGACTTTTTTACGGCACTGTACAAATAATTAAAAACTACCAAGGATTAACTAAAATCTTAAATAGATTCTATTATTTATATAGAAAGTGTGCATATTGAAAGTGACAACATAACTGCAAAGTTTAATCTAGCAGAGATATATTAAGAAATAAAAGATGTCTACAAAGCATACACATGTGAAGCAAAATTTGTCTACAAAGCTTTGACTCACACTCTAATAATTAATTTAAAAACAAAAATATTTATCAATAAACTATTCGCTAATGACTCATATATATATATATATATATATATATATATATATATATATATATATATATATATATATATATATATATATATATATAAAGAGGCAAATGCTGAGAAACATATGCAAATAGGGATGTTGCAATATATGGAAAATTTATTGGAATCGTAAGGGCTTTTTCATCTGAGATTTGTCAAGCGACAGCCATCAGAAGTCGTTAAAACAATGTAAATAGAATTAATTAAAAGTGGGGTGAAAAATGAGAATGATAGCAAGGACCAAGGGGGAGGAGAAAAAAAAATTAAAAACCGGACTGAGTCAAGCAACAGTAGTCTCCCAGTAAATTTAAGGAGTGCTTAGGGTTTTGCTTGCACAGAGTTGGCCTATAAAATAGAATGTAAAGGGCCTCCAGGACAACTAAATGTTGTTTTGTCCTGGCTCTATGCAAGACACGAAAACATTCATCGTTATAATCAATCGCAATAATTAAATGCTCACAGATGGCAAAATCGAGCAATTTTGAATGCCCGGATGTTGTGCAATTATGAATATCTCCAGGAAAATGCTGTTTAACTCTAACCTCAAGACGTTGGGAAGTGCGCCCTATATATATATATATATATATATATATATATATATATATATATATATATATATATATATATATATATATATATATACGTGGTGCCATAATAAGTTTCCGGGGTTTTTGTACAGGCATTTACAATTGTCGTAGACTCTTGAATATTCAGTATGTTATTGCTATACATCTTATGAGATGACTGACCAATTTTTATGATTTCAGCTTCAAATGAACAGCTACGGCAGGAATTGGAATACACCCTACTAAAGCTTGATTGTCAGAGCTGGTGAATTTCAAAATGCAATTTGGGACGTGAGGACACTTTAGAAGAACGATATGCAATAAATTCTGTTTTAACTTGGAAAAAATGCACAGAAACGTATGGAATGCTTCAGACTGCTTTTCGACCATCTTGCATGAATCAAGCATCAGTTTTTGAGTGGCATAAGAGATTAAAGGAAGGCAGAGAGTCTGTGAGGGATGATGAGAGGTGTGGGAGGAGTAAGGAAGCCAATACACCAGAGTTGATTGGCCAAAGGGTTAGGTTTAGGGTTACTATGTTGAGGTTTTAAAGGAGTTCAGGAAGAAATTCCGCCGGAAGAGGCCAGCACTCTTCAAATCGACTCAGTGGCATTTTCACCAGGACAATGCACCAGTCCACAACTCCATCCTTGTCACTGACTATTTGACCAAGATGGGCATCAAGACAGTTGTTCACCCTCCTTATAGTCCAGACCTTGCTCGCTGTGACTTTTGGTTATTCCTAGCTCAGAGGCTGTCGTTATGAGATAATTGAGGAGATGAAAGAGCTGTGACGAAGGTCATGGACACGCTGACACAAGAGGACTTTCATGGGGCCTTCCAGAAGTTGTTGGAACGGTACAAGTGGATTGCAGCCGGAGGAGATTACTCGAAGGGAACTGGAGTTTCGTGTGTATACTCTCAATAAAAGTGCCCATACGAAAAAAATCTGAAACTTATTTAATGATCCTCGTATATATATATATATATATATATATATATATATATATATATATATATATATATATATATATATATATATATATATTGTGCAAGCAAAACCCTAAGCACTCCTTAAATTTACTGGGAAGACAATTTTTGCTTGACTCAAGGCAGTTTTTTAATTTTTTTCTCCTCCCCTTGGTCTTGCTATCATTCTTTTTTTTCACAGCCCTTTTAATTAATTCTATTTATATTGTTTTAAACGACTTCTGATGTTGTCGCTTGACAAATGTCAGATGAAAGAGCCCTTGCGATTCCAATAAATTTTCCATATATTGCAATGTCCCTATTTGCATATATATGTCTCTTAGCATTTGCTTCTTTATATATATATATATATATATATATATATATATATATATATATATATATATATATATATATATATATATATATATATATAAACATTTTGTGTTAAATAACCCACTAGAGTTGCTATTCCATTAGATACTAAGCAACAAAAATATTTATTTACAAATTATTTTCTAACAAATTATATATATAATGAAAAACAAGAATTGGTATTAAATAATCCACAAACAGCCAAACAACCAGCAGCAATATCACCACCGTCAACAGCCCTAACCCAGTTACTTTCATAATTTCCTCTTCACGTCCTCTGCATCTTTTTTTTTTTTTCTTCCCTAATAAGTGTATCATGATTTTTTCATGCCTTCTTCTTCCCTCACCAACACCCCCCCATCATCTTTTTTTCATAGTTTTTTTTTCTTTTTTTATTGAACTCGTTCATCATATTCATATTCTTTCATTTGCTTTTTCTTCTTTATAATCATCATCGTATCATATAATAAAAAAGGGGGAGTCTCCGTGGCGTAGTAGCTAACGTACTGGATTGTGACATTTTAGTAATCGAGTTCAAACTTTAGTCACGCCATTACGTTCTCTTTTGGACTGATGCCCCTTGGGAAAGGTGTGAACCTTCTTATCCCCCAACTATAGGTAAAATAGTGCCCCTACTGTCCTTCTAAAGAATGGGTTTGGCATTAAATAATCCACCAGAGTTGATATACCATTAAACAAAGAGACCAAGCCAAACCAAATCAATATGAATAATCATCATCAGTATTGTAGTCTTAATTAAAGTATTTCCTTTTTCCAAAATCTTTTTCGTGTCAATTCAATTTCCTTTTCCAGAACATCAGCAGTAATTTTCGATTTCAACCAGAATCAAAAGAATCGTGAATATAATTTGTCATTAATAAATTTGATTAATACATTTTTTCTCTCATTTTTTTTTTGTTTCATTCTTCTTCCTTGCCCGTAGTGTAACACATGCTGTGACCAACTATCATGGCCGTTCGATGAGAAATGGGCGGAAAACAAAGAAACATCTTTCACTAGTTGATTTGAATTTATTCAAATTTAATTCACCATAGTAAACGAGGAATAAAAAAAAGAAAGAAAAATTTACTGAAAATATAAAATCTGCAGATAAACATAAAAAACGGAGAAAATGCTGATTTTTAACAAGAAAAATTTTTGAAATGTTTCGTTAGAATTTCACTTTGATGTTTAAGACAAAGCTTAGATTTATGCAAGTATTTTATTAAATCTAAAAAAAATATATATATATTCATTTTCATATTTTACGCAGTCGAATGAGAATGCAAGATTTTTACTAAGCCTAATCTGGCACAAGGCGACAGTGTTGGAGCATTTCATCATCATCAAAGCGCGTCGATAACACCGATTCCCTTGGGGATGTCCTCGTGGTGTAATAGTTAAAGTGATCTACTCTGAAATCTTAGCGATTTCGAATTACAGTCACGCTATGACGATCACTTTCGAATAAATATCTTTAGGAAATGTATGAACCCCCCTTATCCTCCCAGCTATGGGTTAAATAGTACCACTACTGTTCTTCTAGAAGAATGGCTTTGACATTAAATAACCTACAAAGGTCGATATGCCATTAAACAAAGAAACCGAACCTATTCCCTTGACGCTCTCTCACTATCGGACAATGCTTTTAGTAAGTTCTCTAGGCGGCATCCAGTGTTCACACAGAGCTGATTAATATACGTTTATCGGCCAACGCTGGTGTGTTCATGTGTGGGGGTCCATCAAAGAACGTCGCTCATGGATTTTTTTTTTTACTTCCCAACATGTCTTGCTCGTCTTACTTTCAGGTCTGTAACCGTATTCGTTTTCAGTTGTACTTGACTTTTAACGAGACATCAGGGAAAAAAATGGGAACTTCACAAGAATGATGCGTGCTGTTCTGAAGAAATTCAAGAAACGTCACCTACAAAACAGCAGCTGTGTGGCCACTTATGTTCCATCTCATAAAACATCCAAGTAAGATGAATAAGACATGCGGGTCGCTGTGAGGACAGTGGATGCCGTTTATAGAACTTGACAAGAGCGATGACCGATAAGAATGGATGGCGCGCGCGTGCATGAGAGAGAGAGAGGGGGGGGAGAGGAAATCATGCCGTCAACATGGCTTAATGATGAGAGGATCTGTGAAATTAATGGACATCCGTTGTAACTTAAGCCCATGTTGATATTGATGTTTCTTTTTAGAAAAGATTGAACGATTCTAAAAAACATTTCATAATTATCTCCGTTATATCGAGATTTTGAATGATTAAAATGCCCAGACTGAAAATTTGCTTTATCCTCTAATTTGAAGTGTTTTGCTCAAATAAAAATCTGTGATGGTCTTTCCCATCGATTTCGACGTATATGGGGCCAATAGTTTCGTTAAAGATACGAACCGTAGAAATTTATATATATATATATATATATATATATATATATATATATATATATATACCTGTTGATGATCGTCAGGATATAAGAAATTAAATAACGAAAGGAGTACTGCATGGTTAGTACTTTAAAGTTTTAGATTTTAATTCAGCTATTCTTCAAACATATTGAGCCTTTTCTAACTCGTCTTCCAAAAATTAATTTGTATTTAATATTATTAAAGTTAATACTATAATCAATTTTATATCATACGTTTTTTATGTCCACAAGATCTGGTGATTTTATGGACGTACGTGAAAGTCATGGGCAGTATATAAAGTTGTAAAACTTCTTTTAAGTTTTGACATTATATATATATATATATATAGCCTAGTGGGTAGAGTGTTCGCCAATGGTACTTGATACCTCCTTGCTTAACACTCAGCAATATAAGGTATGTATCAAGGGTAAAGTGGAGCAATTCAGGGAAAGGAGTAGCGCCCTCCCCTACACCTCGGTGTAGTAGCTATTGAAAAAGAAGCCTTCTGGTCGCCCTCGACTAAGGAAGACAACTTTACTTTTTACTTACTTTATATATGGAAGTAAATAATGGAGTGTAATCCGACAATATTTTAGGAAAAATTGATAACAAGGTAATCCAAGTAAAAGGAGAGATTTATTGAGAAGCAAAGTCGACTCTATAGTGTTTCGGTTCAAATAAATCATCATCAGGACTGCGGGGGATGATATTACTGATGTTAAATCAACAATGGGTGTTTAAAAATACAAAAACCTAGGGAAAATCTGTATATCAAGAAAGAGTTGGCCGTTTAATAAGTGAATCAGCGTTTGTTAAAAAATGAATATGTGGAAACTATTTGAAATTATAAAGGTACTCTCACAAGGGTGTTAATTTTTTATTAATCACACACACGCACACACACACACACACACACGCGCGCACACACACACACACACACACACACACACACACACACACACACACACACACACACACACACACACTCACTCTCTCTCTCTCTCTCTATATATATATATATATATATATATATATTAGTAGAGTATATATTTTATTTGGCGGCTATTTTTCTTGCTTACGTATAATGACAAAAACCGATGAAGTAAATCTGTTTTTGTTCCCCGAAAAAAGAAAAATACATACGACAAAAATTCCCACCACCTCTTCAATTGTTCGATTGTTTTTTGTTTTTTTTTATTATTGTTATGAATTTGATGTTCTGGTCGCATTATATGTGCATCGTTTGACATTACAAAAACATTTTGGAAACATTTCGTTTAGTGATAAGTTTCGACAATAAGTTTACTTTGTGATTTAAAAAAAAATTAAATCAATTATTTTTTTTTTGTTTTCTTTTTCTCATTATCAACCAATTTGTTTAGCCGTCAGCCATTTTGATGACATCACCATTGACATTTGAGATCAATATCGAAATAATAGTGTTGAAAATATTAAGCTAATTAATTATTTCTAGTTTCAGTTTATTTAACCTTGTTCTATTTTTTATGGCTTAAGATTAACAGATTTTGATTTACACAAAAATTGTTTATTTTTTAATTGTCATTGTATTATAATGAGATTCAGGGTTCATCCAGTCGGGTGGGACACGGCAGAATACGCCGACCGCACCTCTGCAGAGGGATAAGAACACCCACCTGTTACTTGAGGACATGATTCTGGGGGCTGAGCAGTGCATGACCACTTCAACTGAAGTAGTCACATGAACAGCGACACTCTACTTTGGCCCTTACTGGGCTAGACAGGCTGTCGGAGAGGCCCGATCCGATCATCAGTTGGTCATGTCAAGCCCAAGCACCTATAGGATTGTTCCGAACGTATTCTTCAAATAGCCAACCTTTTCATCATAAACGTGCTAGAAGATGGTGGCTGAGGTTCAGTTGCGTTGGGGTATGACGGTACATCATCTGATCGTGTGGCTCTAATCCTGGAGTTGTAGGAATCTGAAAAAATTCCTTCATTACTATTAATCCCTGGTTCACTCTGACCGGGAGTGGAAGTGTCTGTCCCATCTATGATTCAAACAAAATTGTTTAATCATTTACGAATTATTGTTATTAGATATTTGAAACTATTCAACAGTATGGAAATTGTTCGTATTAGATTGGAATATTTGATAAATAGACTTAGTAATGTTAAATAGCAATACTTGAGACTATTTAACTGTGTGCAAACAAATGATCAATATTAAATAGAATTAGTGTTAGGTAGCAATATTTGAAACCATTTAAACTTTGTGTAAAGAAATCATCAATCTTAAAAAGAATTATCAGTGTTAGCAGTACCTGAAACTATTTAACTGTGTGTAAACAAATGAGCTCTAATTCGTTTGAAAATAAAATTGCCTTTAAAATATTAGCTTACAAATCATATATACAAAAACAAGATCTGGCATTAGATAAACCACAAGGTTTAATATGCCATTAAACAACCAACCAACCTACCAACCAACCGAAATTCTTGGTGTGTGATTATACAACGCGTTATCAGTCACTTCTCTGCAAAGTGTATGAGATAACAGTCATATTTACCCAACCCCTCCGCTCAGGTAGGATATGACACAAGGTCAATTTTGTAAGCGAAGTTTAACAGGTTTGAATTCAGAGTTTTCCTTCTCCTAGACTAGTTGTCTCGCCAAGGCTGAAGAAACTAGTCTGCCCAACTATTTACCCATAGCTGGAGGGAGAATAATTAGATTCATATCTTTCCCAAGGGTATTAGTGCTATGTGAAATGTAATTAGTCTCGGCCAGGATTTGAACTCGTGTTGCCGTGTCCATTTCCTACGACGATAACCATTACACCTCGGGCACCTCCCCCTGTATGAGATAACATTATCGAAAAGCAAAGAGAAATTATGAGGAAAACATTTTTTTAAAAAACCTAGTGTATTCCTATGCGTGACAAAAAACGCTAAAAGATGATTTTTGCCCCGTGGAAAGGTGTTTAAAAACATTTAATCTGTTTTCTAAAACAGCTTATTTTGTAATAAAACAAATAAGACGAAAACAAATTACAGATTGTCACCAACAATGCAGAAAATAAGTCTAGACAAATCAATCAATGAAAACCAGATCCTATTTAATAAAAAATACGACTAAAAAAACAAAAAAAAAAAACAAAACAAAAAACTATCATGTTGGTTGTTCAGCGGGCGTCAATTTGGTCGTAACGGGAAACAAGCAGAATTGATTGATTGATAATACAAACACAAGATTCTCACAGAAATCTATAAGATGAAGATTTTCATATTTACAAGACAGATATAAAGATTAGTTAATTGATCTTAATGGCATGTCAACCCATCTAAGGTTGTACCATAGTCAGATGCGGCTATGTATGAAATGGACATATAATGTTCATATATATATATATATATATATATAACATAGAACATAGGAATCTCGAAATACGAAAAACACTTACGACTTCTTAGTTCAGGTACGAAACTTTTTATTACCTTTGAGTTTAAAGGTTTTTCGACATAAGGAGAGAGATACACATTCTATTCTGGCTTTTTCATCTGCCCCCCCCCATCTCATGCGACATCTGCCCAAAGCCTCCGCGAGCAAGCGAAAGTCAACCATCTTCTCCCGAGGCAGGACTCAACTCCACTTACTGACTTTTTTAAAATTCCCCCCAAATCCTCCGCGCGCTTCCGGTGCGTGACGTCATTCGCACTTGCTAGCCCCGTTCCCCATCTGGGCTATTGTGACATCTCTGAGTGACACGTCCGCTCCGCCCGCGCACGCCTGAACACCTGCGTTAATGTTGCACCTAAGTAACCCATGCACTGAGCCGAAAGGTTCTCAGCCTAACTAAACCCAAAGGCATAAAACGAAATCCCTCTGTCATTATATTACAAGGTTATTTTATGCTAAAAAGTTAGGAAATTGTGTTTATTATACATTCACGTTTACATTTTTGTGTAGTTTTTTCTTAGGAGTGGTTCTTTTAATTTCTTTTTATATTTTTAGTTCACGGTCCAATCGAAAATCATTTTTCATCTCTGTTTATGGAAGAATGACTTGTTGAAAATTTGATTTTGAAAATTTGAAATTAAATTAATTTACCTATTTTTATTATTTCAATTTTCACACACACACACACACACACGCACACACACACACACACACACACACACACACACACGCACACACACACATATATATGTATATATATAAAGAAACAGAGGGATATAGAATAGAGTCCTTTTATGCAAATTTTTCTTATATGTATATATATATAACTAAAAAAATGCAAATTAAAAAAGTTAGCATAAAAAAGTACTCGATGCTGTTAAGGTGAAGCAGGTATAAAGTTATAAAGTTATAATTATGGACACTAGAAGTACGTTACTAGAAGTTTCATATTGTGTGCACAATCATCAGAAAGAAATGCGAGAAAAGTTGACCGTATTTGTTGTGTGGAGTATAGTCACGTGATAAAATGTAAGAACATACATACATACATGAAAAGAACGTATGGTAAAATTTGAAAATCACAGGCTTTCAAGTTGAGGAAGGTTTTATTCAAATTAAAAACTTTATGTAAATGATGTATTCGTCAATATATCCGTGTAGGGAAATAAGTCCAACTTGATTCGATCACGATTCCCTCTTAATTACGGCCACAAATCTCTGTTCAGCATTTTAGGGTAATAATCAGTTACAAATTCTTTACATAGCTGCTCAGTTGTGGCCATCAGGGTGAAGATATTATCAAGAGATACTCTTTTAACTTGCTTAAACATTTTATCAAATTAATCGTTGTGTGAGGAGGACAATGAAACGAATAATAGTGCAGACGCAAAAGTAGAATTCTTTAAGAAAGTTTGTTTCGAGTAAATGAAAATTTAAAAAAATGAAAGGAAGTAAAATTGAAAGAAAGAAAGAAAGAAAGAAAGAAAAAAGGAGACGAGAGACTAAGAAAGAAAGAAAGAAAGAAAGAAAGAAAGAAAGAAAGAAAGAAAGAAAGGGTGGAAAATAGGAGAATTAAAAAGAGATATAGTTTTACATGTTGAAAAAAGATCACTTTTGATTTAGTGTGACAGCTGTCAAATCAACTTCGAAATTCCAGGGTTTTTTCTTTATGGATTCAATCATTGAAGATGGAATAAAATAAGCAGCATTTTTACATATTGTGTGTGTGTGTGTGCGTGTGTGCATGTGAGTGTGCGTGTGTGTGTGTGTGCGTGTTAAGAAACATAAAAACGCAACAAAAACGTCAAAAAAGATGCAGTTTATAAAGAAAATATAGTGAACGCTTCAGAAATGGTTTTTGAAGATTTACACAGAAGATTTATCGCTGAACAATGCTCTACGGTCGGCTATATCAGGTGGAAGTGATAACGATCAAATGAAAACTCCATGTGAAAAATACAACCAGTACGCTCAAAATATCCGAATCAAGCTGTGAAAAATCTTTTACCTCAGTTTGCTTACGTTAGTCACTTTGATGTGTGGCCTCCGCATAAAATAATAAAAAAAAAGAAAAGAAAAACTTTCTGGATGTTATTTCCATGTACAATTTTTGAAACAAATTATAGTGGACGATGAAAACCTGATACTTTAGTGGAGGCGCGCTTAAAGTAACGTTTTTCGTCGTAGAAAATGGAGTCGGTAACAGTCGGGCTGTCAAAATAGGAAATACACCTGTGTAAATAACAGGCGCATCCGGTCGAGGAATATCAGAATATAACCTTGACCGTGGACAGGTTGAATGAGTGCGATTTGTAACGCCCACAATAAGAAGGTGGACGAGGAACTATTATATAACTCAGTGCACAGGAAATTCAATCAGTTGGAGAGAGGATGTGGTAGAGAAGACCAGCACCCAGCAGAGGGGGCCCTCGGGCCACCAATTGAGCAGTTGCAGTTGGAGATAGATGCTCGATTGAGGAACATGTCCCAGAGAGGTTGGGCCCGCAGGCCCCCGGTTGAGCAGCCCAGGAGAACGGGAAAGAAACGCGGTTATGGCCAATAGAGTGGGGGTTAATATGTTGCAGTTCTGTTTCTCCAACTCCCTCTCACACACAACCCTTTCAATAAAATGAGAGGTATATTTTTCTAAAGAACTGGGTCGCTCGTCTTTATTGTGTCGTCGTTATGATTCTGCATGCATATGTAGATGTGTTTGTAAAGTTGTTCATGGCTATACAACACTGGACGAGGGTGTTAACGTTTCATTTCTTGCTAATATCATTTGTTTTTTCTCCAAGAAGGAAAAGTCTGAATTCAAATCAGCTGTACTCAGCCTAAAAATTGACGGAGGTTGTGTTGTGTAAATAGACACAAAAATATTGAATTCAAAAGTGAAAAGAAATGTGTGAGAGAGTGTAAGAGGAAAAGTTGATGAAAGAAACGAAGAAATTGATCGGAAGAAGAAGAAAGAAACGATGAGAAAGAGGTGTGTGTGTGTGTACGTGTGGTGTGTGTGTGTGTGTGTGTGTGTGTGTGTGTGAGAGAGAGAGAGAGAGAGAGAGAGAGAGAGAGAAAGATTTTGAAAAAAGAGAAAAAATAACGGATAAAATGTTGGGGTATGTAGAGACTGATAAAAAGGAACCGGCCGAAAAGGAGGCAGTGAACAATAGAAGAAATGTGAGAATAAGAGGGAAAGAGTTGAATAAAGGACATGAAAAGACAAAGAAGGAGAGGACAGTTGTGTATATATATATAATTAGAGAGAGAGAGAGAGAGAGAGAGAGAGAGAGAGAGAGAGAGCGAGAGTGTGTGTGTGTGTGTTGGGGAGTATTAAGAAGTACAAAATGGTTAGGGCATACTGTTTCTTGTCTTACTTATAGATTAATGTTATATAATCGATGAATCGAGAATAAAGAGTATCACCGACCAAGTGATTAAATCTTCTATCACGAGTTATACGTTGTAATGTGTTCAGTGTACAGTGATATATGAAAAGTGTCGGGAATGAAAATTTAATTGTATTAAGGATTTAGTTGATTACGAATAAATAGGCATAAAAATTGATTTGAATAAATTTTTAAAAGACTAGTTATTTCCTTTTAACATATATATATATATATATATATATATATATATATATATGAGTATTTCTGTGAAGTGAAGCTTTAAAAGAAAGAAAGAAAGAAAGAAAGAAAGAAAGAAAGAAAGAAAGAAAGAAAGAAAACCTCAAAGAAAAAAAGGAAAAATGTAAGGAAGAAATTATGATCAATACATGCTAAAAGCACGGGTTCATGCAAGTTCACCCAAGTTAAGCAAAGGTTAACCAATTTAGTATTTAGATGGGTGGCTCTCAGGTACTTTAATCTACTTGAACCCAAAGCTTAGTAAATAACAAGAAAATGAGAAAGGAAGTAGAGAAGAAAAAATCATGGTAAGAAGAAAGGAAGAAAGTGATGGGATAAGTGAAGAAAAAATTTAGAAAGAAAGAAAGACAAATGAAAAGATGCTAATGAATAAGTGAAAAAAAAAAAAAAAATGAAGAGAAATCGATGATTTGATAGAACTGAAAACGTTTCAGAAATGAAAAAGTGTCATTGATTAAAAAAAACAAAAAGATTAAATCAATAATCAGTTAATGAAATGATTTTTTTTATGTATGTTACGATAACACAAACAAATGACATGTTATAGCAACTGGGAATTGTGCAAGAAGTTAAAATTTGGCTCTACTAAAAAAAAAAAAAATGGCATATGCACAAACCAGAATCTGTCTATAAAATGGGAAGCATGAAATTCACTGGGATTTTATGATAGAAACGGATCAGCCAATCCCAGCTAGAAGACCAAACCTGGTGAGGATTAACAAGAAGAAATGAACTTGTCAACTGATGAATTTTGATGTTCCGGTGGATTTCAGAGTGAAAAAGACGGAAGGTGAAAAGCTAAGCAAATAACTGGACCTTGCTAGAGAACTGAAAAAGTTGTAGTAGATGAAAGTGATGGTGATACCAATTATAGCGTGTGCCTTTGGAAAAGTTCCCTACAACCCGGAAAAGAGACTGGATGAACTGGAGATAAGTGGAAAAATTATCATCCAGACCACAGCAGTGTTAAAATCAGCTAGAATACTTACAAGAGTTCTGGAAACTTGAGAAAATTTGCTGTCACTCAGACTTCATTGAAAAACTAGCATTTAGTAGTGTCGAGAAAATCTCATTAGGAATAATAATAATAATAATAATAATAATAATAATAATAATAATAATAATAATAATAATAATGTTGTGATAGAAACGAAACCATCAATCTCATAATTAGCGAATGTAGCAAATTAGAACAGAAAGAGAATAAGACTAGACACGACTGGGTGGGCAAGAAATCTAAATTTGACCATACGAACAAATGGTATATGCCCAACCCAGCATCTAGCTAGGAGAATGACACACATAAACTCCTATGGGATTTTGACATACAAACTGATCACCTGATCTCGACCAGAAGACCAGACCGTGTAGTAATCAACAGAAAAAAAGAGAATTTACCAAACTGGAGACTTTACTGTCCCGGCAGACCACAGAATAAAACTGAAAGAATGTGAAAAGAAGGATAAGTACCTCGACCTTTCTAGGGAATTAAAAAACTATGGAACATGAAGGTGACAATTATACCACTCGTGATTGGTGCATTCGGTACAGTAACTAAATGAATATTAAAGGGACTGGATGACTTGGAAGTTGGTGGACGAGTGGAGACCATCCAAACGACAGCATTGTTCAGAACGGCCAGAATACCGAGAAGAGTCCTGGAGACTTGAGGAGACTTACTGCCACTCAAACTCCAGTGAAAGACCATCAGTTAACGCTGTCCGGAAAAACTCTAAAGGAGTAAAGATAATAATAATAATAATAATAATAATAATAATAATAATAATAATAATAATAATAATAATAGACTATAAGCGAGAATAAAAGGCGGTGGAAGAGTACTCGCTAACATTGTGGATTGCGTATATTTGAGGAATACATTAAAAAAGGCAAAGAAGGACGAATTATAGCAACCAGTAACAGTAATGACAACATAACCATTTCTCTCGAAAAACGACTAAGACAAGAAAACATCACAATTCATCCCAACCACTACGATTCTCCAAGGGAAATAACTATTGAATTTTGATTATTGAGTATTTCTCATATCATTTGCTATCAACCATAATATAAATTCCTTAAAAAGGATATAACGCGACATCAAACTTAATGGCTTCCGAAAGTGGCCTTTAAGCCAATTTAAGTAAGAATTTTTTTCTACCAAAAAGAAATAATGAAAATGACATTAAGTGCTTGCATGAAAAAAAAATTCTAGTTGAGATCAATGTTAAATCGACAAGTAAATCTGATTGACTATTAAATATCTATCATGATTAAATTTTTTGGACAGAATTTTTGAAGTGAAAGTTTTTTCTTTTTTTGTATTATCATTCAGGAAATAGTTTATTTGTTTTCAGTAAAAATAAAATTACAGTTGACATTTTAGCAATCTGAAATTGTTAATGTTAACAGATAACCCACTTCAGACTGCTGGATGGAAATGAACTAAAAGACAAAACAAAACAAAAACAAAAAAATTTTAAAAAAGTCAAAACAAAACATAGAAGTGTATCAGAAAGAAAAATACAGCTCTGAGTGGATTCACTATTATTGCGCTTATCATATTGCTTTTTTGGCATAATTCACATTCCGAAATCTTTTGTGCATAAAACGCACTTAAGTATAACACGCACTTCAAACTTTGGAGTACAAAATTCTGGGGAAAAAATTAGCTGCTTCAAATTTTAAAAAGACTAAAAAAATTACAGGCAATCTTTTTAGAATTTGAAGCAGCTAATGCTTCAAATTTTAAAAAGATTGCGTATAATATTTTTCCAGAATTTAGTATTTGTTCAATTTTTTCTTATTGACAAAAAATACGAATTGATTTAATTTTCATTATGAAACACAATATTCACGTAAAATTTAGAACAAATGCAGAGACATGTTAACACACCACTGCAACAAACTTACAGTGAAAATAAAGTAAATTATAAACAAACACACATTCCAATGGATATTTCTCTGTAACGGCTCTTGTTGATTGTCAGTTTCTCGACAACGTGATCACCAAACCAAGGCTCTTGGTTCTAGCTTATATATATATATATAGATAGATATATGAATGTATGTATATATAAGAGGTTTATGGTTCTTGCGAGCTCACTTGGTTTGTTAATGGAGGATCAAATGTTGCAGTATTGTTAAATAGTGCTCAATATCAATGATAGATCATATATATATATATATATATATATAAACCCGATTGGCAGATGGACGAAGGGATGCATCCTCCCTTTCCCTAAAAAGGGTGACCATGGATTAGCCAAGAACTACTGGGGTATAACCCTTACATCCATAGTGGCCAAGATATACAATGCCCAACTACACAACTGCATAGAACCCAAAATTGACAACACATTTAGGAAGAACCAAAATGGCTTCCAGAGGAATAGATCCATGACGTCACAAACTTTGACTATCCGTCGAATTCTTGAAGGTGTGCGTGCAAAAAACCTAGAGGTAACAATATTATTTGTCGACTTTACCCAGGCCTTTGACTCCATTTACAAAGGAAAGATCGAGAAAATTCTTCTCGCCTACGGCCTACCCAAAGAAAACGTCGCAGCTATAATGATGCTATATAGAAACACAAAAGTAAAAGTCCGTTCCCCGGATGGAGATACAGACTGCTTCGATATTGTAGCAGGCGTGCTACAAGGGGATACATTAGCCCCTCTTTATCATCTGTCTTGACTACGTGCTTAGAACATCTATTGATAAAATGAAAGAAAACAGTTTCAAGCTAAAAAAAGGACAGAAGCAGAAGGTACCCCGCACAATTACGAACGCCGAGTATGCTGAGTACGCCAATGACATTGCGCTACAGGCAAATGCACCCGCCCAAAGGCACCTGCTACATAGTCTGGAACGAGCAGCTGCTGGCATCGGCTTCCACGTCAATGCACACAAGACGGAATATATGTGCTTTAATCAAAGAGGCGACATATCCACACTAAACGGTTGCTCTCTGAAACGAGTTGACAAGTTCCCCTACCTAGGAAGCAGTGTCTCATCAACCGAGACAGACATCAACTGGCGAATAGCAAAGGTATGGATAACAATCGATTGGCTATCGGTCATATGGAAATCAGACCTGACCGATAAAATAAAACTCAGTTTCTTCCATGCAGCTGTCGTGTCGATACTGCTATATGGATGCACTACATGGACGCTAACTAATTGAATGGAGGAAAAGCTTTATGGCAACTAGACAAGAATGCTGCGAGCAATATTGAACAAGTCATGGTGGCAGCACCCCACAAAGCAGCAGCTGTATGGCCAACTACCACCCATCACGAAAACTATCCAAGGTAGACGAACCAGACATGCGGGACACTGACGGAGAAGTAGGGACGAGTTCATTAGGGATGTACTCCTGTGGACCCCTTCATATGGACGAGCAAATGCAGGACGACCAGCAGCTCTGTGCCAATACGGGATGTAACCCTGAAGATCTGTCGGAAGCAATTGACGATATGGAGGGGTGGCGAGAGAGGCTCAAGGGTATCCGTGCTGATTGTGCGACGTGATGATGATATATATATTATATTACATGGTACTGTCTGTGTCCCTGGGTTTCATGCAATCAGCAATCGTCGGATAGTGACGACTCCTGATTGCATGAAATCCAGGGTCACAGACAGTACTATGTTATATATATATATATATATAATTTTTATTTTATCTTTAACAGACTCTGTGTTATATGACTGAAAGAGATCCCTTTCTCATTTATCATAGACACAAAATAATGATTGCAACTAGCACCCACGAGAGCATTCAGCGGATGTTATCGGGGCTGAGACTTTCTTCATAATGGAGAAAAGGGGTTTCTGCGCATAGGATCAGCGCATAGCGAAGTGTCGATGAAATTTGTCAAAAAATAAAAATAATTAAAAGTAATTTTCGGTCAATCCGTGACCTTCGCGGTAAAAAACAAAGAAAACTCAATCTGATCCGATCAGAAGAGAAAAACGATATAAAAAACAAATTTCTCGACAGCGGACACAGATCAAGAGAAGGCAGACGACGGTCCGCGGGCCAGAACTCCAACTGAGAGACAGATAGACATAGGCGAAACTCGAAACCACGCATCAACCACATTGACTTTCCTCTTCTCCGCTTTGAAGGAAGCAACTAACTCGTAAATCACCGAACACCCCTCTCCTCTCTGCACCAGTAACATCTGATTGACCGCATACGCTTAAGTCCAACAATCCTACCACTATTAAGCATTGGGCATTTTTCTACTTTTTAATTCCATATCAACACGTTTTTACGAACCCATCTATTTGGACTTTTTACTCATTTGTTTCCAATACAATTGTTAAAATTTTCACGTGACTTCGTGTTCTTTGTTTTTCAACTGTGTTTTTTTTGTACTTTCTTTGCAACCATACACTGATATAACATTTGCAATGCAAAATCACCTTTTATTGATATCATTTTAATCAAAAGATCGCTAAAACAAACGTGTTGATTTCTGTGTCTACACTGCTCTGTTCCTAAATGGAGGTGCAATTAGCTTAACGATTATTCTCTTAGAAAATGGTCATTGTGGTGTAACTAGTGTGAGTTACATTTTAGGGAGACCACAAATGATTGTTTCCCTTGGTTAAAAAGGGCATATCCGTGATGACAAGTGATGATACCAGAATCTAACTCAGTCTCTTTTGTCTGTGACCTTAGAACGGGTAAAGATTTTCTTTTTAGTTTCTGTTCTTTGAACAGTGAAGATATATCTTTTCTTGGCTTTGGCCATTGTGTTCATCTTCATTAATTTGGATTTTTTACCCTTTTGTACCCCTTTTATATGCCGCTTGTCCACGGAACAATATGTGCATATTTTATCGGCTTAGTGATTTCTTTGTTTAAGGGGACATCAACTTTTGTAGGTTATTTGATACAAAAGCCGTCCTTGTAGAACAATAGTGGTGGTATTTAACCCATAACTGAGGGGGGGGATACGAGGGTTCATATCTTTCCTAAGAGTATTAATCCGAAAGTGAATGTAATAGCGCAACTAGAGATCGAATTTGCTTACAACGATATCGCAGCTACTATACACAGGAGAATCCCCCATATTCTATCTGTTGGGAGACATTTGTGTATTCTTGGAAATACTTCTTGTATATATATTATTTTGTTACCTCATATATAGAAGCAACAGCCTAGTGCATACCAACCAAAGAAATAATCAAATGGAGAATTCTCTGGCAGTCAATAGCAGTTAGGGAAAAAAACAAGATAACATGAAAACCGCATCCTTTCTCAATAAAAGCAACTAAACAAATGCCAATTCGTAGAAAGTTAAGAAAGCCTCGAGAGAACTAATATACACTAAAAAGAACAGCTAGAATACATTCAAGACTAAATCAATAAAATCTGAAATTTGGTAGGAAAGAGACAATCCCGGTTAGAATGGCAGACAGTAAATGAAGTCAGTGGAAGGAAAAACACCTCGAGAGCAAAACTAAAGCTGCCTGCCAAGAAATAAAAAGAACATTTTAAGAATCTTCACGGAAATCCTACTAAAATTACTGATAAACCTACCAAAAATTATCAATAGCCATCTAGACACTAAACTTGGACAGTTTACGGATGAAGAACGCAGTACTGAGGAAAAAGTTCAAAGCAGAAAAGCTACAGGCCATGACAAAATACCTCCTGAAGTATGGATGACAAGAATAACTGACGACATACTTCTTCGATTATTAAACACTTGAGTATTAACAGAACGATAATAGATAAATGGGCGAAAGGTTACATCTCCTCCTTTCCCAAGAAAGGTGAAGATAATGCCTTGATTCACAATTGTATTCTAGCCAAGTCGGGTGGAGCTGCAGAATACACCGACTGCGTCTCTGCAAAGGGGTAAGACCCCCGAATGTCCTTGATACGACATTAAACAATCTGATGGTTAGGCTTTAGTAATGCTGGAGCTTTGGCAAATGCTGAGTACCCCTTCATTACCCTCGCTCCCAGGTCTATTCTGGCCCGGCGGGGTAGCACCTGATAGGGTCCCATCTATGGGTCAAATAGAACTGTTTGACATTTAAACTGTAAGCAAACAAAAGACTTATGCTAAACTGAATTGTTTGAAATAAAAATGTTTAATCATTCAACTGTGTGTAAATAAATGACGGATGTTTAATTAAATTGTTAGTGATACACAGGAATACTTGGAATGATTTAACTTTATTGACTTATGCTAAATTGAATTGTTAGATATAGAATTGTTTGTTATTTAATATATATATATATATATATATATATATATATATATATATATATATATATATATATAAACAGGATTTGGCGTTAAATAAGCAACAACGGTTAATATGCCTTCAAACCCAACCAAACCAAACCAATAAATTGTGTCCGATCTGAAGTTAGGAAAATTCTTTGGAAAAATCAGATCAGCTTTCGGGGATATTGATCCACAACATCACAGATTCTAACAAAAGTACGAGCAAAAAAATCCGAGGTCATGCTATTGTTTGTAGATTTCTGCAAGGTATTTGATTTCATACACAAAGGAAAGATGGAGCAAATACTAATTGCTTACGTTCCCCCCCCCCAAAAAAAACCCTGTGACCGTTATAATGATGATTTACAAAAGCACAAAAGCACCGATTCGCTTAATCGATCATGACACTGATTTCTTCGACATTGTTGCTTGTATCTTACAAGGAGATTCATTAGCACTATAATTGTTAATAATCTACCAAGAACACGTACTTCCCAAGTCAAGAGGTATATCAAAAGAATATCGTTTCACATAAAAAAAAACAAAACAATAAGCGACAATATATAGCTGAAATTATACGCAGATGATCTAGCGCTTCTCGCAAACACCCCTCCCCAAGCAGAATCCCTGTTGCATAAACTGGAGGAAGCAGTAGGAAACATTAGCCTCAATGCGAACGCAAATAAAACTGAGCTTATGTGTTTTAAATGAGATAGAGCTACCCCTAATCTTAATGGCGAACCACTGAAGTTAGTTGACCTGTTCACATACCTCGGCAATGTGTATTGTTTTAAACAAATCTTGGAAACAATACTCCACAAAACAGCAGCCACTTACCTCCTATCTCACAAACCATCCACAAAGACGAACAAGACACGACAGGGGTGGCCGGAGAAGTAAGGACGAACTCATAAGCAACGTTACTTTAATGGATTCCTACATATGGACGTTCCAGTGTTGGCTGACTAGCAAGAACTTAGATACATCAGCATTGTGTGGACACCAGATGCAGTCAAGAGGACCTACTAGGAGTGACTGACAACAGTTAGCAAGAGAGAGTCAGGAAACTCTGGGCTGTCAGCACATCTTGATGATGATGTGTGTAAATTATCTTATCTTGTCTTTCCTTCCGTCTATTCAGTGTTAGTGAATCAATGGATATACTAATACTGATACTGAATTGAACTCTACTCTATTAAAGAATTATAGGGGAGGTTAATTTGTTAAGCATCAGTCGATAGTGAAATAGTTTACAGATAAGGGTGAAATTTTCCTTCACTTTTTTGGATAGTCTAACATATTTCTATTATTATTATTTGTTTGTTTTTTTTTGTTTTATAGCATATCAACTTTTTATATGTTATTTCAAAGTATGGTTTCAAGTATTTTTATCAAATAATAATAATTTGGACACTGTTTTATGGTTTCAAGTATTTCTATCTAATACAAATAATTTGCACATAGTTGTATGGTTTTAAGTTTTTCTATCTAATATGAATCATTTGGACATAGTTCCATTGTATCTAGTATTCCTATCAAATACAAATAATTTGTACACAGTTCTATGGTTGTATGTATTCTTATCTAATACAAATAATTTGCACACAGTTCTATGGTTTCAAGTATTCCTATCAAATACAAATAATTTGCACACAGTTCTATGGTTATATGTATTCTTATCTAATACAAATAATTTGCACACAGTTCTATGGTTTCAAGTATTCCTATCGAATACAAATAATTTGCACACAGTTATATGCTATCAATTATTCCTATCTAATACAAATAGTTTGCATAAAGTTTACGGTTTCAAGTATTTTTATTTAATACAAATAATTTTCGTACTGTTGAATAGTCTCAAGTATTTTTAAGAAAATAATATCCAATTATATGGTTTCAAGTAACTATTTCTATTTAACTATCCCGTGTTTGCACACCATTATATAGTATCAAGTTTTCCTCTGCGATACAAATGATTTTCAAATAGATTTATTCGACCCTGACACATACAGGGTCAGAGTGAATCTGGAAAAGAGTACTCCACACTCCCCATAGCTCCGGAATTGGAGCTTCCTCATCAAATGCAGTTTAAAGTCATATCTAAGACACTCCTTTTGAGAAGGGTCTTACCTCTCCGCTGAAGATGCTGACCTTGTATTCTACCTCCCCACCCCCACGACCGGATTAACCATGTACAGGGTCTTTTAAAAAATGTTAACATTTCTATAGGGTTTTCTTTGTGATATTACGATACTTTTAAGTCTCCACCTGAACTCCATCCTTGTCAACACATTATTGGTAACTTTTTCAAATAATTTTCCGTAATAATAATTCCGCTTTTCTGATGAAAATACTCCCATAGAAATATTAGCATTTTTAATCACCAGTGAGAAATTCCAAGAATGTGTTAAAAGTGTACTGAATATATGGAGACTGTTTGGAATTATATCCTAAAGGTGTTTCAATAAGGGTGGTAACTTTCTTTAGTCAAGCTGTATAAAAATCTACAGTGCCTCCGCTTGGTACTAAAAGAGGTCAATGTTTGTACTTTAATAAAAAGCAATGCATTTGAATTATGATTTTGCAGGCAAGCAGACCCGAAAAACCGAATCTCTCGACTTTTAGTTGGCCTCGTGCCAGACTAAACCATGCTTAAATACATTGGTCTGTGATCATGCAATTATTTTATTTTATTTTATTTTTTCTACCCAGATGAAAATAATTAATTCTTTGTTGGAATTTTTTTCCTCTGAACTTTCTGTGAGAATTCCACTACCCGCCTCCCTTGTGTAGATGAGGAACACAGGCAAAAAAAAAAAAGCCTAGGTGGGCATCTATGTTAGAGGTCACATTGCATTTAAACTTGGATCCTTTTCAAAATTCCCTCACCTTATTCCGTTCACTCTTAATATTCCCACTCTTTTTTAAGCACCAACAATATTTGATGGATGGCATATAAAATACTCCTATTACATTTAATATTGCAGAATTATGGAGTTAGGCTACATACAAATTCTGGTTGCTTAGTTTTTTGGCTAATCATTCGCCGAGTAGATACTTTAATTTTACATATAAGAGATATTTAAAGCGAGTTTTGATATAAAAAATTAGGTTTTTAAATGTTATCGAATACCGCACTTTAATGGCAACCGTCGTGGGTTATTTAATACCAAAACCCTGCTTGTAGAAAAACAGCGGTGATAATATTCAACCCACAGCGGCAGGGATAAGGGGATTCATAGCTTTACCAAGGGGCATTAGTCCGAAAGTGAACGTAATTACGCAACTGGAGTTTGATTGGCTTGGTTTGGTTTGGTTTAATGGCATATCAACCCTTGTAGGTCATTTAATGTCAAATTCATTTTATACATACCTATTAAATATATGTTTTCAAAACACATTTTGAAGATAACATTTTTAAACAAACCTGAGTTTGTTTTTTGTTTTTTTGGGGGGGGTGCACACAGTTAAATGGTTTCACTTAATTTCAAGCAATTCAGTTTAGTATAAGTAAAGTCTTTTGTTTACACGGAATTAATCATTGGTTTAAATACAAAGTTTTGTTTACTCACAGTTAAATGTAAAAACAGTTCTATTTCAAACAATTTAGTTTAGCGTGTCAACAAAGTTAAATGGTTCTGAGTATTGTTATGTATCACGAACAATTCAATTAAACATCAGTCATTTGTTAACACGCAGTAAATATAAAAACAGTTCTACTTCAAACAATTTAATTTTGCTCAAGTACACAGTTGTTTGTTTACTCATAGTTAAATTTAAAAACAGTTAATTTCAAACAATTCATTTTAGCGCAAGTGCACAGTTTGGTTCTCTTTGACCCATCGATAGAACACCATCAGGTACAACCACTCTGGACCAGAGTGGACCCGGGAGCGATGACAATAAAGGGGTAATCCGTATTCCCCAAAGTTCTAGCATCAGATTGTTTAATGTCATATCCAGGATACTAGTTGGGGGAGTCTTACCCCTCTGCAGAGATGCAATCAGTGTATTTTACAGACTCAGCTGAGCCACGGAGTTCGAACTCACTTACTTCGACGCTGCAGTCCTGCACGTTAGCCACTACGCCACTAAGACTCACCTGGTGGAGTACCTGACCAAGCTAAGAATAGTGGACATATGCATAGATAGATTGATAGAGAAGATCGTACTTTCATCATCATCATCATCATCATCATCATCATCATCATCATCATCACTAAGCTTCGACAATATATATATATATATATATATATATGTCATCTCCAAACAGACTGTTTCGTTGTATCACAACTCTTCAGTGTGGCTAGACCCGTAGGACACTTATAGCTAGGATCGAAACCCACCCGACTTTACGTTTGACTTAGTATCAAACCGCTCAGCCCACAGGCGAACCACGTCAGCTCGGGAATTATAAGGCATTGAGTAGTAGCTTTCGTTTTGTTTACATTTAAACCTTACCGGATACCAGAGTGCTCAATTCATTCGAAGAGCTTTGCATTATGCGAGTGGCAGCCGTAAATTCCTTTGCCAGAGTGCTCAAACCCCCCATGGGGGAGCGTATATATATTTTTCTCACCTCCCTATACCAGCATCATTACTACAGGTTTTATGCATTTGAAATATCATACTATACAATATATATATATATATATATATATATATATATATATATATATATATATATATCATAGACTGTCTCGGTTAGATATAAATGTCTGACTACCTACACAGTTGATTTATTGATAGAGGAGAAGGTTAATGTAGAACCAGCCGCATTTCTTGGATGAGCTGATAACAGAAGAATGGTGCAGCAATGTGTCGCAGACTCTCCTGATTAACAATCCTCAGGTTTTGAATTCAGAGTTTTTCCTTCTCCTAGACTGGTTATCCTATCAAAGCTAGAATGCCCATCTACCCCACTATTTTGCCCATTGTACTTAATGACAGGGTTACATATGAGTAAGCTTTTTATGTCACCTTTACTCGACGCTTCTTCATGAGAAAAAGGCTTGAAAACAACTCAACTCGAAATCTTAGTTTGTCATCTTTTATAAAATATGCCTACAAGAAAATCTACAAATCTGCTGTCTAAACACACACACACACACACACACACACACACACTATATAAATATATATATACCGAAGCATTTTTTCGAGAAAAATTATTCTCTATATCATTAAATATGAGATAAATCTTTTCATTGATTTTTAAATTGAAGGAGAAATTTAATTTGTCAACCTTCAGTCTTATACTCTTAAGCCTGAACCAACCATAAAAAGCAAACTTTATTAATATCTAATAATATTCATTTAATCTGATAATTGGTCAAATCTGGTGAAAGAAATTGTGTTGTCCCAATTTTCTAAATATATAAGTCATAACTATCAAGAAAATCAAATCTGATTTGGCTGGTTTCGAGCAGTATACATTGTCGGTATGAGGAAATGCAAAACTACCCCAGTTTGTAAACACTTTTCCTAATTTTATTTTTGTAACTATATTTTTCTTCCAATGTTAACACGATCAGATTGTTTTGCATTACGGCAAGATTCGAACTCACATCACAGTTGCCTTACCGATTTGATCACTAAGGCCGTGGAGAAATTCAAATTTAGTCTTAGAGCCACATTCGTACAAATACAATTTACTCCCCACCCTTTAATTTGTTTACACCATGCAGTACATTACAAAATTCAGCTTTGTATAGAACAAGACCAGAAGTATGGGACACACTGTGAGAATCAAACTCATTAACAATGATGTGATAGCATAGCTTACTAATCATTACACTCTTTACACGTTGTAGTAGAAGTCGTTATAGTAAGTTGCTCAAACTGAATTATTAATTTTGACGGTTTTTGACCAGAAAAAATCTATAAAAATGATAGGAAATTCACTTTAAAACAATCCTGATATGAGATCTAAAGTTGATTTGTACTTTTGATATCTTTGAAGGTTTTGTGAAAAGTGTATTGTTCTTTTTTCAAAGCCTTTTGCAGTAGGTGTTAGATGTGCTTGTAGTGTAACGGTTATCGTCATAGAAAATCGACATAGTAAACCGAGTTCAAATCCTGTACGAGGTTGTTTGTATTTCACATTGCGATAATAGACACGGAAAAAGGTATCAATCCAACTATTTTTCTCTATCTATGAGAAAAGAATAGAGCAGTCTAAGCTCTTTAACTTTGTTATGACGACCAGTCTTGGAGAAGGAAAACTCTGAATTCAAACAAATTGTAAATCTGGAGAGGGAGAGGCTTCACCGAGTTATTCCTGGTCAACACACGTTATATGAGTAGCACCTCAACCACCATGATACGGGACCAGTGTGTGTGTGTGTGTGTGTGTGTGTGTTTATGAGAGCGAGTGAGAGAGCAAGAGAGCTATGGGTTTGGATTTTCAATCTCTCCATCGGTAAAAATGTTATAAGCGTTTTTAGGAAAAAATCTACAGGATTTAATTTAGCCAAAAATGGTAATTGGAATTATTAAATTGATTTGTCGTTGCTCGATTGCATTTTGTGGTGTCTATGGTCTTTGCGGATTCGAAAAAAATCCAAATAATGGAAAGTTTAACTTCCGGGATTCAATTAGGATCGGTCGTTGCCAAATCTGCTTGGAAAGAAAATTCCAGAAATTGTTGGATGATTTTTTTCCAAATTAGCAATGTACGAGTAAGACCGGGGACAAGCTTAACTTAATAAATAAAGAAAATGGAGATCAAATTCATTTCTGCTCACAAAACTTTTATCCACCCCAAATTCAAATATCAAAGACAAATAACTAGGAGAAAAAAATCAATGAACGAATGATCAATGAATAGTGTTGGATTTTAAATAAACAGAAAAGCCACAAACGCGCCATTTCCATGATATAAGAGATTTAACTTTGAATAGACACAGCCAGGATGTCTTTTGAATGCGTTGTGTGTGTGTGAGTGTGTGTGTGTGTGTGTGTGTGTGGTTATAACGAAGTATATGCGTGTCTGTGGTTTGTTTAACTTGATATTATCGTTTCACTAATTTTGTGTAAACAATTAAGTGCTTTTATTTTTATTTCTTTTTCTCAACGAAAAGTTAAAACGTTTTGAAGCGTTGACTTAAGATCTTTGTTTTCTGAAGCAGAAGAAAAAAAAAAAGGTAAATATAAAAAAAATAAATAAATAAAGGTTGAAAGTCTTTTATTCCGACTAAAACTTGAAAACGTATTGTGTAGGTTTTCATCGATGAAAGCAGACATTGGATCTTTGATTCAATTCCAGGTGAATGAATGGTGAAAATTGTTAATCGAAAAATATTTAAGAAGGAAGAAATCTCTTTCTTACGGCTTCCGATTCAGAATGTCGCTTCTTTATTATTTAACTTAATTTATATACTGCCATTTTAAAGTTTAAAGAATTGAAGGTATATAACGGTATTGATATTACTGTATATAACGTACATAGGTTTGGAAAAGAAATACATACATATACACGCACACTCATATGCACACAGATCGTCGTACGAGATGGGGTCGAGACGGTTTATGTTTCACTTTGCACTAAAGCCCTTAGGGAAAGCATGCATCCACTCTTTCCTTACCCAGCTTTACTCTGCTTAAAAATTGACCCCCTGTCACATTTTGCTAGTAGTGAAGGGGTTGGATACATACATACATACATACATACATACATACAAATATTCAGGTATATACACATATAAATGCATTAACATATACATACATGCACACATACACATCAGCAAACGCACACATACATACACATATGTATAAAAACATATACAAAAAATACATATATGCACACACTCACACAAACATTCTCATACTTGAATATATACACATACATTTGCACACATATATACACGCATATATACATGTATACACACACGTTGTTATTGGTGAGCTTAGAGGTAGGGAAGAAGATAATTAGACGAGTTACCATCGCCAGAGATCAATATCAATATTAGTGCGTACGGGATATACTCACATGGACACAACAGAACGAAATAAATGATAAACTCATTTTTCCATTGCCCAGTCGGTTGGGTGAGGAGGGGCTGTAGAATACACCGACTTCACCTCTGCAGAGGGGTAGGACCCCAACCCCCAACGAGTGTCCTGGATATGACACTAAACAATTTGATGATGAGGTTCCAGTGATGCTGGAGCTTTGGGGAATGTGGAGTACCCACGGGCTCATAACTTATGAGACCAAAAAATCCATCCTTGATCGCCCTTCGGGGCCCGTGGCGCAGCGGATAGAGGCGGTGAGTCTCTTCGGTTCCAGGTGAGCATTGTCAGAAGATAGCGGTTTCAAATCCTACCCAAGTCGGCCAGAGGTATACTTGGTCACAAAAACGTGGTGCGATAGACAACAACTATGGAAGGCAGTAATTACTGGGGATACGGTTACAAGACTCAGCATTCCTATCCGAAGTCGCGGTAAAAATCACCTGAAGAAGGCCAGAGGGAATTTGGCCGAAACGTAGTGAAAGAAGAAACAACACAAAAAAACTACCAAGATGAGGGGGGAAAGTCCGCAATAAATAAATAAAAATTAATTCCCAATTTGCTTTATTTACCTGGAGATGGAGGCGGGGACAGAAGAGATGGATTCATGCCTTTCTCAAGAGCATTACCGCAAAGTGAAACATAAACAGGATTTGAACTTGCCTTGTTGAATCCATTTTTCTTCGACGATAACCATAACGCAAATATTGCCTCTTTCTATTCTTCCCAAAAAACTGAAGTAAAACTTGCAAGTAACCTTTTCGAAATGTTCTGCTATAGTGATCCTTTCAAAGAACAATTCGCAACAAAGCGTCTCTTAAATTCTATTTAAATACTTCAATAATCAGTCACAAGCAAAGGCCGAGCTATAAATAGATAATCGGGTTTTAGTTTCGCGATCAAATGAATTTGGATCAGGAATAGACAAAATTAATAGAAATCAAACATGTCGCATCAAGTAAATTAATCGAATGTAATAATCTGTATCGTTATTTTTGTGGTAGACTAATACTGAATGTCTCGGTACTGAAATGTATGTATTGCCGTCTTTATAACACACACACACACAAAAAGAGGAGCTTGTGGTGTAACAGTTATCGTCGTAGGAAATAGACACAGCGACCTGAGTTCAAATCCTGGATCAGGCTGTTTGCATTTCACATTACGCTAATAACCACGGGAAAGGTGTGCATCCAACTGTTCTCTCTTCTGTTGATGATAAATAACAAATTAGACTCAGCACTTTAACTTTGGTATGGCAAACGGTCTAGGAAAAAGAAAGCTCTGAATTGAAACCTATTAAAAAATCCGCTAAAAAATGACTTTTTGTCATATCCTGTTTGTGTGGAGGGGTTGGGTAAATACACGCACACATACACACACTGACACTACACACACACATACACAGTCACACGAATACATAGTTGTGTCATGACATTATGCATATATTTTAACGTGATACATGAACATGCACCTTGCATAACAAATTCTTAAAAAATGAATTTGCCTCCCCCACTATATATATATATATATATATATATATATATATATATATATATATAATGGGTCTGACGAAATCTACCTAGGTTTCATCTTTTCGGATCATCAGGATGAAGCTAACTAAAGAGGGTTGGGCAAACTACATTTTATTGAATAAAAAATCTACACAACCAAATAAAAATTCTATCTACCAAGCAAACAATTCTTTCTGTCTACAAATGTTAAACACTTCAGATCTGTGATTAAGTAATTCTTTTAGGTTATTATAAGAAATAAGACTTAATTTCTCCTTCATACATAATTGGCAAAATTCATCATCCACCTTGTATTTACAGCATTTCTTTTTTTATAATTTTACATATCAGTATAGGATCTATGCCAAATTTTGACTTGATCTCCCAAATGTATATTGGATCTACTCAAGATGTTTTTAAAAAAGGATTTTATGACCGTAAATGTAGTTTCAACAATGAGACAAATAAGAATAAGTCTTATTTCTTATAATAACCCAAAAGAATTAATTAATCACAGATCTGAAATGCTTTGTAAACAGAAAGAATTGTTTCTCATGGTAGCTAGAATTCTTGTCAAAAATTGATGGTCGTTATTTATGCTTAATCTAATGAAAATAAAATCAAGATAATATTTCAAATAATGTTTTATTGGTTAACATCAAAGGTGTTAAGTATTTATGGTCTTTTGAACAAAAAATACCCGTAAAAGAGGCCACGAATGCTTGTTTGTTTTTAGGGTTTTATTTATTTGTTCATTATACAACGTATGAAAACGCGCGCGATACCCTGCCCTCATCAGCCGCCTACTAGAGGAGATAACACAGTTTCGGTAGCTCAAGGCGGTACTGCTAATCCTAAACCAAACAGCTTTTGCCACCGGACAGGGTATTTAAAAGAAATATATATATATATATATATATATATATATATATATATAATTATATATGTTATATTTAGGGTCAAGGTTTTATGTTACACCAATGTAAACAATTTCACTATTTTTTATTTACGTATTCATTTTCTTCTTGTTTACGTTTTCGTGTCATTTGTATGGACATACATTTTAAATCTTCAATCAAATGTCAACCATGTATCAAGTTTGATCAAAATCTCCCGGTTAGTTATTTTTGGATATGATTTAATGAAATCATTTTAAAGGCAAAAATATTTAAATCCACGGCGAAACCATGAAATATTCCTTCTTGTTTTTATTATTTTACTTTATTATTACACATTTCGACATTTTTTTGAATTTCTTAAGATGTAATTATGCACCTTCACAAAGAAAGAAACGTTGGTTTTCGTCTCTTTCTTTGAAATGCTATACAAATCTGCATCAAACAGATTTTATTTGACATAAAGTTGTTTCGACATCTTTTAACTAAATTTTCTTTCGTGTTGTTTCTGTTATCGAGTAGCGGAAGCTGCAGCGAACTAAATTTCGAATTAATCTGACTTATACATTTATCTGACATTTTGATGGGTACTGCTTCCTCAATTCTGTTAACTTTTCACTGGCATTCCCTGTCTATGATTTGGAATTCCTCCCACTGAGGGTAACAAACCTGATTTTTCTATTTTGTTAAGGCTCTTTTAAGCTCCTCGTTTTGCTTTTATAAGTCTTATCTCATTTACAAATTGGAATTTACTCGTCAGGTTAGTGTCACATGACACTCTAACCCTGGTTAGTAGATTCCAAAGAAAAGGACACTTGGTTGTTAAATCGATGACAAATTCTTTGGATTCGTTCCGACGTCCTTTTCCTTTAAATCATTTGGATAATGAATACACAACTGTTATTGGTAGAGGTTCGTCTTTTATTTTCTTCTTGAAAACAACGTGGGTGTGGTAGCTATTTTGTTTAAGAGTATTTTATATGGTTCCTTTAAGGGGGCGCGCTTAGCGTCATGTTTATCGTCGTAGGAAATGGAATCAGCGACTCGAGTTCAAATCTTGAATGAAGGTACAAGCGTTTCACTTCGTGCTAATGTCATTCGAAAAGGCATGAATCCATCTCTCCTCTCACTAACTATGGGTAAATATTTGAGTAGTTGGGTTTTCTAGTCATTATTTTATCAAACATCTATCGTTGTTCACCCAACACTTGTTTCATCATCTTAAAATCCTGATGAAGGTTCATTAAAACCGAAACGGTTTAACATCGACTTTCCTTCTTAATAAATTCTTCACTTTTGGATAACTTTGTTTTTCTATTTTCTCCATACTGTCGAATTCCTTTCCATTATTTGCTTCCTATCAATCTATTAATTTATCTATCAGTCAATTTCTGTCTATCTGTCTCATTCTATTCGTATCTCAAGAGAGCCCTTGTGACGTAATGAGTAACGTGCTGGACTGCAACATCAGAGTGAATTGGATTCGAACTCGAGACACTCTATTACGTTCACTTTTGGACTAATGCCCTTAGGGAAAGTATGAACTCTCTTATTCTTCCCAGCAACGGGTTTTAAATAATACATTAACTGTTCTTCTACAAGGATTTGTTTTTGCATTAAATAATCCACGAAAGTCAAAATATCATTTAACAAAAAAAACCCAACTAAATCAATGCTGTTCATCTCTCTCTCTCTCTCTCTCTCTCTCTCTCTCTCTCTCTCTCTCTCTCTCTCTCTCTCTCTGTCAATTTATCTATAAAAACCAAAACCGGTCCAGTGGTTCAGAGATTTTTATATTTTCCCTCAGACACTCGTGGTTAAAGTTCAAGATCACATTAAACTCAGATGTTGGAGTGCTGATTTTTAAGCTAAAAGGGCCATCTTTACTTGTTATTTGGATACAACATCGTCTTCCTACAATTCGAGCAAAAAGTATATTCATGCATTTGTAAAATCTCCACGATATGAATATCGATGTATCGATTATCAGCTGGTTAAAAGTTTACAATTTATAAAAATCGACTGACAAAAATAGTCCTCGGTTGCCATAGAAACAGCGACCAATACTAATGACTAATGACTCTTATCCTCCTCGTTTTAAGGAAAGCGAGGATCGTCCAACGGTTCACTGAGGAGTGGAAATGTAATGGAAAAAACTCAATAGAAACTTTTGTGAGTTATTTATGCCAAAACAATTAAAGAATAATCTTTAATGCATAACTGAGATAAGAAGGTTCATACCCTTCCCAAGGGCATTCGTTCGAAAGAGATTTTAGTAATGTGACGGGGGTTCGAACTCACTTGTTACGATATCTCAGTCCAGCACATTAGCTACTACGCCACGGAGATTCCATTCAAAAAGAAATGAAATGAAATGAAATGAAAGTTGACGTACAGAATTTACTTCTTCCGATTTGAGCAAAATATTACTGGCTGGTAATACTGGCATGACGATTAGGAATTTTAATAAGATAATGTAGTGGGGAGGAGGGAGAATAAAAATGGGGTGGCAAGTAGAAAGAAAGAAAGAAAGAAAGAAAGACCCAACCAACCAACCAAATAAACTAACAAAAATTACGAAAAGAAAGAAAGAAAAAAAGAAAGAACCAACCAACCAACCAACCAACTAAACTAACAAAAATTACGAAAAGAAAGAAAGAAAGAAAGAAAGAAAGAAAGAACCAACCAACCAACCAATCAACCAACCAACCAACCAACCAACCAACCGACCAACCAACCGACCAACCAAATAAACTAACAAAAATTACGAAAAGAAAGAAAGAAAGAAAGAAAGAAAGAAAGAAAGAACCAACCAACCAACCAACCAACCAACCAACCAACCAACCAAATAAACTAACAAAAATTACGAAAAGAAAGAAAGAAAGAAAGGCAAAAATAAGAAAAGGAAGTGAGAGGGCGTAAATAAACACACACACACACACACACACATTTATGTGTGTATGAATATAACATTTTTCCGCTGATCTCTTATCAGCAAATGTAACTTGGATATTTCCGAATTTATAACTTCATTTCTATAAATAGATTTGATCGCGTCTCAAACGGCATGACGTTCATCAATAACCTCCCTCTCGTCACAATCATCATTATATTAACGGTGATCTTTCAAAAATGGTTCCTATCATTACTGTTACCGCCTTCGCTATTCCGTCTATTTCTACTGTTATTTTCATTCGTTTTGTTACTATAACTGCGATTGTCGTCATCAATTCCGCTACATACCAAAAATAAATGCTTGGTGCCGAAAACATTTACAGTCAGTTCTCATTCTTCGTGGATGTCTGTTCTACTATCGCTCTCATCATTGACTCACTGTTTCCAACAAATTCTCTCAGCTTTTCAGTCCTCAGTGTATATAATACGAAAAAGAGATTCAAGTTCATTTTGAGCCTCTGTTTTGAAGTGGTCATCAATATCGTGATTGAAAGTTCAATTCGTATTAAATACTCCATAAAATATCCTTGTGCCAGACAGAAACAAATATTTGTTTATTTTAGCCTGTTCATATCTATCAATTTATATGTCTCTGTCTGGTAATTTGTATGCCTTTTTCAGTTGTTTGCTATGGTGGTTGAGATAGTTGCTAATTAACTTACTGCGTTTGTATGTCCGTGTGTTTACTGGTAATATCACTATTACTACCACTACTACTCTTACAACTCGCTGAAAAATTTTGAGTTCATTGTTTGTTTTTCTTAATGGAAACAAATACGATTCTTCTATTTTTGAAATTCAAGTTTACATTTTAAAAAGATCATAGATTCATTGTATTTGTCACTTATCTTTTAAGTAGCAATGATTAGACAATTCCTTTTTCTTTTAAAAGAAAAATTCTCTTTCATTTTGATTTGATTTGCCTTTTTAATATTTTTTCTTTATTTTCTTTCCTTTTTTAAAATTTATTTAATTATTTTATGACGAAAAGATTTAGGGTTTGCTTTTTTTGTAACGGAAACAGATTTTTCTGTCTTGGTTTTTCTATCTTTTTATAAATCTAAATTTACATTCCAACAATAAAACTGATTCCTTGTATTGGTTGGCTTGGTGGAAATCGAAGCGACACTCACAAAGGACTAATATTAGCATTAGTATATCCATGATATACTAACACTAAATAAACGGAATGAAAGTCAAGATAAGTTAATTTACACATGCAGAAACATTTACTATATGCAGAATATACATACGAGTAATATTGAAAAAAAAAAAAATACACGAATGTATCCCAAAAGATAAAAATAAGTACATTTTGTTGGATGGTCAAGAAATATGTGGAAGAGTTAAAACAAAATGGAGAAAGGCTTTCTTGATAAGTGTGATTAATATTGACATGTGGCTCCACCGCTCCTTGGCAGGTTAAGAAACAATAAACATAGGCAAAAGAGGCCCAGAATGGGTTTTCGAGGATATCATTTCACATCTCCAAGAGAAACCAAAGTATATCATATTTACCCAACCCTCCGTTCGGGCAGGATATGACACAAGGTCAATTTTTTAAGTGGCGTTTAACAGGTTTGAATTCAGAGTTTTCCTTCTCCTAGACTAGTTGCCTCACCAAGGCTGAAGAACCTAGTCTGCCCTACTATTTACCCATAGCTGGAGGGAGAATAATTGGATTCATACCTTTCCCAAGGGTATTAGTGCTATGTGAAATGCAATCAGTCTCGTCCAGGACTTGAACTCGTATCGTCGTGTCCATTTCCTACGACGATAACCATTACACCACGGGCACCAAAGTATATGCTCTTTCTCAGAGAAAGATAATTATCAATTGTCTACTTAGAATTGTAAGAATCACTTTTGTATTTGTTAATATCGATGAGTTGAAGTCTTTCAAATAACTGAAAGTTTTTATTGAAGGAAAATGTCTGTTAGCAAGGAAAATGAAGGTCAGACAAAGACCCTGAGGCAGAGAAGAACTAGATTTTTAAACGACAATAGAGAAATACGAATAAAACACGCAGAAAAAAAAATACGTCTTCAAATAGCAGAAAAAATGAGAGTTAACTCACAAAAAATTAATACGAGATGTGATCTGAACGGGAGAGCGACTGCAAGAGAAAAAAAGTTACAGCAAGTTTGTATTTGAAAGCAAATCTGTCTGAGAGATAAAGAGTTGCTCAAAGGTGACAGAATGAATCACAAAAAGAGACTCGGGTCGGGCTTCAAATAAAAGAAAATGATCATCTCAATGCAAAATTAAAGTACAAAGGAAGCCAAGAGGAGTAGGAGAAGGAGAGGGGGAGGAGGAGGAGGTTAGCTGCAAAATCTTGATATAAGACTCTTATTGATGTGGAAAGAAGGCTAAACCGTATAAGGATAATAAAAAGAAACATAGCTATTATTCAAGGTAATAGTGTAGAAGTTGAAAAAAAGAGTCAACTTTTTGATAGAAAAATAATTGATTGATTCATTGATCATTTGCCAGTTATGTAATGGCAGTCATGTTGTTTATCAGGACTTGTATCAAATGATAAATTCAATAAATGTTTTGATAAAGGCAAGATGTTTCTTCTTAACCAAAAGAAACAACCAGAACATCTTCGTAATTTGAAGAGTAATCCTAGGAATTGAAATTACAAAAATCCCAAAGCCAATTTCAGATCATAGAAATTCAACACTTTCCTTTCCTTAAATGGAAGCACAGATATCAGATGGACTTTCTACATAAGTAATCCTGTCTTTTTTTATGGATATAGTGCTAATAGATAGATAGATAGATAGATCAACTGTAAAAGACGTAAGACATGTTAAAACTCACGACTCAGAGTTTCATGATTCTCAGTTGAGCAAGTATTCTACATGTTTTATGATAAGACTAGAATAAAACTGAAGTCTTAGTTTTTTTTTTACATTTTATATATTTTTACTGTTGAAATATATTTTGATATTTTTCTGCATTTTTCTGCATTGAGAAATGTCATGATTTTACTGAGTAGATGCACTTTTAGCGTTAAATTTTAATCATATATATATATATATATATATATATATATATATATATATATATATATATATATATATATGTATATATATCAGGATATTCATATCGCAATTTGATTCCTCCTTTTCTAGTCTGTCTCTCTATTTCTACCTGGCTATATTCGTTTCTATGTATACACGCTCATATAGTCTCCTTGGATCGGATGTCTTATCACTAAAGCATTTTAGCGTCTCGTATAACCATTCGATTACGTTCCTAATTGATTTTAAGATGAGTACCACACAAGCAGCAAAAATATCGAATTATAAGCCATTTTACACACAAATGTAAATCGATCTTTTGGGGGCGATTAGGAAATATCTATATAAATTGATTATTTAAATGGAGATGGTATTTAATTGGTTAAGTTTGTTTCCGATTTTACATTAAGATAAAACTTAAGATGAAAGTTAAAGGATATATATATATATATATATATATAGAGAGAGAGAGAGAGAGAGAGAAAGAGTGAGGGAATGAGAGAGAGAGAGAGAGGCACATGATGATAATTCAAATTTAAAGTTAGCAAAATGAAAATGAAGAAAAAAAAGGAAATAATGAAAAATGAAATATTAACAAGACGAAAGGAAAGTAAGAATTAATTGGGTCAAAGTTGTAAAAGTATGGAACAAATAAAAAGAATGAGGAAGAGAACGAGAGAAAAAATTACATTGAAAGAAAGAAAACATGAATGAAAGAAGGTTGGAAAGAAAAAGAAATAAAAAGAAAGGAGGGAAAAAAGAATTGATGTAAGAAAGAAAGAAAGAAAGAAAGAAAGAAAGAAATGGAAGGAAAAATGAAAAGTTGTTTGCAATTTTCTGTATTTCCAAATATTTCAAAATACCAACGGAGATCAGACAAAAATTTTGTCTCATAAGAAATGAAAAGACACAAAAATGAAATTAAAACCACACATACACACACACACACATACACACACACACACACACACACACGTAAATTATGCATATTTATGTGAGTGTGTATGTGTGTTTATGTATTGTGTTTGTGTGTGCGTGAGTGGGTCTGTAGTGTTTGTGTGCGTATGCATGTGTTTGTGTATGTGTGTGTGTGTACGCGCATGTAAAATATCTAAAAGAGAAATCATAGTTATAAACAGACCAGAAAAATCTATTACTGCTGTCACTACGCTTCAAAATGATTTCAAAAAGCTCAGCACGCGCACACACACACACACACACACACACACACACACACACACACACACACACACACACACTCTCTCTCTCTCTCTCTCTCTCTTTCTCTCTCTCTTACATACGCACACATAAATATATATATATATTTAATTTATTTTGGTTTTAATTTGTGTGTTATACTGTATTAGGCTTATGTGTGTGTATGCATCTGTATTTATAAGTGTGTGTGTGTGTGTGTGTGTGTGTGTGTGTGTGTGTGTGTGTGTGTGTGTATTAATCGTATGTTCTAAAAAAAATGCTCAGGTAAGCAAATAGCATTGTTATGATATTTGCCGTTATGATTAAAGATGATTAAAGATGATTAACAGTATTTAAAGTTTAAATTTAATACACATCACGTGACCAAGTGATTATTTTTCACTGTTTCTGCTTAATTAATCTCTGAGAGTAATTTTGAAAGCAAAATTTAACAAATTCAAAAAATTTGAATTCATCTCATAATGTTTCTTGGATTGATGGGCATTAAGAACAATGACGTCATTATTTGAATAAGATCTTCATAATTCTTGAATACCTTGTTTGATCTAGCTAATAAGCCTAGTCTAGCTGGATACCGGAAGTTCAATACCTCCTTACTAGAGATACGTGACTTCCGGAACTGGCCGAAAACCCTAATTCAGCGAGCGCTAGTGGGAGCAATTACCGGAAATGAGTGGTAGGGATCCTTTAAGTATAGGATTGGGGATTTCACCTTCAAATACGGTCGACAGCTCAAGCTGGATAGGACCAAGATGTCTTTTGACGATAAGCTTTCCCGGGTGGTGTAGATGTTGGATTTCTTAGCCGTAAATTTAGCAAGGAGGAACCTTGAGCACGAGAGTGGAGATCCCTACAAGGGTTTTGTGGTTAGATCTTGGTTAAAGGGAGTTCCCAACGAAGCCGTGAAATGCAGAGCGTTCACGCGTGAGGAAGAAATGCAAAAGTTTCTCCATTTATACATCGAGTTCGTCAAATCCCCGGATGGGCACGTGTTACGGTCGAATCTTTGGATGCGCAAAGACTTTCGGACGCATTTCCGCGATCGCTTTGCTCGCTTGCCTGACCTCTTGGTTCAAGAGTTTTGCTGCTATTTAACCGACTTCCTTCACCTTCACCTTCAGGAGACGGGATCGTCTTGCTGCGAGGGTTTGGTTACTGAATACGAAGTCCGTGATGCGTTGAAGGTCGGCTTCAACAAGTCGTCAGGACTAAATGGTTTGCCTTATGAAGTGTACTTGAGGGTCGCACATGTTTGTGGCTTTTCTGACTGATATTTTCAACAACTGGTGTGCTCTGGGAGCCATCCCTTGTTGCATTACCAAGGGTGTGATCCCATTATTGAAGAAACGGGGCAGGCATATTTGGGAGGATTTAGATGACTACAGGCCCATAACTCTGCTAAACACATAGTTAAAATTTTTTGCCTGGGTCTTTGCGAACCGCTTGCAAATTTGTCATCAGCGATTTGATCGGACCTGAGCAGAACTGCGCTATGAAGAGAAGATCGATACAAGATTGTTTGCATTTGGTTCGCGAGGTCCTAGAGGGGTTGGAAGATGGCATTAGATTTTGGAAACCGCCTTAATCGAAAAAGAGTTCCGCAAATGGATTAGCATGCTGAATCACAACCCACAGGCGGTGGTGCTGGTGAATGGGAAGCGTTCTGAGGCTTTCGCAATCAAACGGTCGGTCCAGCTGGGTTGCCTCCTGTTCCTTATTCACTATGTCCTCGCTTTGAAGCCCCTGCTCCGTAGGCTTAGAGAGAAGGGAGAAAATCTGGTCCTTTGAGGAGTATCCATTGCTGGATGTCTTAGGGCGAAGATCTCTGCGTATGCCGATGATATCACTGTCTTTGTGTCCTGCCGTCATGACATAAAGGTTGTGAAGAGGACGGTAGTGAGGTACGAGGGTTAGCAGGAGTCAAGATAAACTTTGATAAGAGCGACGGTCTGCTGCTGAGTGCATGGAGAGGTGACGTTCCCTTGCCAGGACCCTTCCACTGGAGCTATGGACCTGTCCACATCCTTGGGGTTTGGTTCGGCTCCGCCTCCAGCTGGAGCGAAATTGATCGGAAGTAAAGGCCAAGGTAGAAGCGCAGGCGGATGCCTGGCTTCGCAGACATTTATTCTAAAAGGGCTGGGCAAAGGTGTTCGCCGTGTACATCTTTCCGCTGATTGTCTGTGCTTTCCCTGCCAAAAAGACCTAAGTTGGCGCTGCAACAATCCCTCTCCAAATTGCTTTGGAAGGATCGAAAAGTGATGGTCCGTCGATGGGCCTACTGTTAACGTCCCTGCAATAGGAGCCAAGGAATGCCCAAACTGGAGAGCTATTGACTCGCTGAAGGACTGACTCTCCTAGGCCAATCTTTGACGAGGGACACGGTGTCGGAATAGAAGGTGAAGGAAGTCTTTCCTCGCCTGAAGTCCAGCCCCAAAACTGAAGGCTACCGTAGGTTTAGGGGTAAAGTACAGTTTGTCCGAGAGTGCCGTAGGGACATTCGCAACCTTCTTGGGCCCCGTGACCTTTTTCAGTTTCGAAAGGAATTATATCGGGAACTCGTAGTGGGCTCCGCTTCGAATCCTCTCGAGAAGTGGCTCGTCTGGTCGCTGGAGGAGACTCCCCCCCATGGAATTGGGCACGAGTTTCAGGCTTCTTGAACAACTCTGAGTTCTTGCTTGGCGGCTCGCACGGAACACGTAGCTCCTTTACAGCTGGGCTTTCAAAGTAGGTCTGGAAAACATGCCCGATAGACTTCGCTGCGGCAGTGGTTCAGAAGAAACGGCTTCGCGTGCCTTCTATTTCTGCGAGCGAGTCTGTCCATTTTGGAGGCACATCAAAGAGTGGGCGCCCCACATTAATCCAAAGCATCTGGTGCTGCTTGACGTTGGTTACGTCGTGGACAATGTTGACACTTCGTATAAAGGTGAGAAACGTGTGGTGTTTCTCGTGATCCAAGCCTTGGCCAGAACGGTGATCTGGACAACACGAAAGAAGGTACAGTATGACGGTGCAAACTTTTCTCAGCGTGATCTGTTTTGTTCTTTAGGCATCAGAGTCAAAATCAGATGCGATAGAAAATGCTTGGACCGCATAACATTCAACAAAAGGAGGATCAATGCAGCAAGCCTGGTCGTTCAAAAGGGGCAACGTTGGAGTCATCCTTCCCACCTCTTCCTGCGCATGGCAATGACGGTCCCAGTCGAGACCCCATAATCGTAAGTAAATTTTATCCCCTTTCTTCCCTTGTTAGCTCTATGATATGAGTCATTGGCCCCGTCATATAGTCTCTATGATCTTCTGCCCCCTGTTCTTTTTCTCACCCTGATCTCACACCAGTCCCATTTTTTAAGAACTTGGACTCAAATTTCAAAAATACATGTCATCTACTTCTTGTCACGCCCTTCCCGGCGTCTCTTTTGTCCGATCAGTTTAGATCCTCATCCCATGAAGGGATAATCCAGCTTGTTTTCGGTCCTATCGGATACCGGAAAACAGTCGACTCTCCACATCTTAGACGGAGGGACGGAAGGGCAATCAAACGTGGTATTTTTCCAATTGATTTTGGGGTTTTTTCTACCATTTCCTTCGTGACATTTTTATTGTAAATAAATTATTCCACTCATTGGGGTTTAAATAGGTTCTTATAGATCGAATGTGGTATTTTGGTAAATGCCGCGTGCTTGTTAATGAATGGTTGCCAATATTGTATCGTGGGCATGGGTCGAGAAATGGGGCTAACTAGGGCCCAATAGAAACCATAAGTTCAAGAATGACCACTCCCCTTCCCTTCCCCTTCTCCCACAAAAACCATTGGGGCTTCATGCTCCCCAAAATAATTGTATATGTATAATTATTTGGAAATAAGGCCTTGTTTGATCAACAGTCAAACTTTAAAAATGATTACCCAGGTTGAATCCTTTCTATGCCCAGATAAACAAGGAACACTTGAGGAAGGCCGGAGGATGCACCGACCTAAATGTTAGTTTAAATTCACCACAATAAAGATGAGGACAACAGTTCGAAAATCACAACCAAAATGATACACATCAAATCTCATCTGAAAAATTCAAAAAAGTTTATAATATTAAATTGTAATTATTTCTGATTGCATGATATTCATTTATTCTGCTGTAGTCTCTTAAAAACTTGGATAATAAGAGGGTTGGTTGGTTGGTTAGTTTTTATGGCATATCAAACTTTTGTAAGTTATTTAAATGATAATAAGCAATGAATTTAATTGAAACACTTTATAAAATAAAATAATGTTTAGTGCGTGCAAAAGAATACCGAAAAATGCTATGTGCATTTATTCACTTTTTCTTTTAGCTAATCATTAGGAAGTGAAGCCTTTGCGTAATTCTGGCGATGATCTTTACAAGAATGTTCTTCACGTCTGGAAGTGTCATATCGTTCTATTGTTAAAAGAGATTATTGCATATTAAATTTTGTGTAGATAGAGATACAAATTTTCAAAGGCTAATATCTACTTTAAAGTTTCACGGTTCATTATAATTGGTCTCTCTGAACTAACTGTTTTATGATACTGTTGAAATAAATTATACGTTCATTTAAATAAATAAATTGTACACAGAAAATATCATTGGATAAGGAATGCATTACCTTGCTTCTTAGGAATACTCACTACTGACACACACACACACACACACACACATATATATATATATATAAATCATTCAACAAAAAAGATTTTTGAAATTGGTTGATTGCAAAAATTATTTTAATCTCGCAAAATATTTGTTCAGTGAATATTCAAATCCAACAGAGTGCTTAAGGCAAGTGTACCACTACGTCTCTCAAAAAGTAACTTGTAATGTTACTGCACCAGATAGGACATTGTACTATCACACACTATATGTACAGATGTAACCTTGCTGTGGGAAAAGGTGACAAACACACAAAACTCTGTCTAAGTTCACTGACACAAAGGTTTATTTGCTACTACACTTTTAAAGTAGTCGTCGTGAGGAAGAAACAGAGTATAAAAACTGAGTCGTCCACGTTAGATGGACAAATAAAACAACATGCCAGGAGGAGAAAGAGAGCAGAAACAGGCCTTGGATTTTCTTTGTGTTTTTTTTTTTTTTGTTGTTGTTGTTGTTGTTGTAGTTCTAACATACTTGTTCGCAGGTATCGTCTCCACAGCTGAGCGTCTGGCGAGAGACCCTTTTTCAGAGTTCAACTCAAAATGGGGGGCCGCAACTTTCGATTATTTTTGTCCCGGTTAGTGTTCACTCTCATCCTTATCTCGTTATGTGTCACCGAGCCAACTAAACTTTCGAACTCGAGTCATTCCCTTTACTTCCGCCTGGTGTGGGAGGGAGGACATATCCGTTTTCGCTGGTTCTACACCTGCACAGAAGATTTGAGATCTCCGTTTTTTCTCGTCGTTTTTAATTACCGTAGTCATTCACCTGTGACTGGCTAATTGTATACTACTCCTGGAGTTCTTTCAACCGGGTTGCTCCCTGCAGAAGGACTTAATAAGTAAAAAAATGATGAATATTTGTATATAAAAATATAATCTATTTTCTTTATTTCTCCGGCTAACTACGAATGTGGAGTCTAAGAGAGAGAGAGAGAGAGAGAGAGAGAGAGAGAGAGAGAGAGAGAGAGAGAGAGAGAGAGAGAAAGAGTCGAAGAGATTATGAGTGCATATGGAGAATTGACGGGAGATCTCTTTACTTCGACTGTTAGCCGGGATCTGCTTGGACATCTGAACATAGCTGGTTTTATAAACACATCTACTCGAGGTTGACAACTCACATACGGTCAGCTACCAAAGTATTTTCCTTCCAGCTAGCGACACCGGTACTTTTTGCTTCTGGGCATTTGTCAACAATTTCCGTAGCCTAATATCTAGGGCATTTCATTTATCATTTCAATGTGTCACAACCACCTGATTAACTAACCTGTCAATCATGTCCTATTTCTGCAAGCCTGTGCCATCTTTTGCCATTAAGCATTTAGCCACTAAGGCGGCTATCCTTTTAACAAAAAAGGTCCATTTGTCTCATTCCGATCTACTGACAATGTAACAGGCTGACCTACAACGAGAGCTTTAGCCTGACTTCTCTGTGGTTAGTTAGCCGTTCCGTAGACTCTATCTGTTTTTCCTCTTTTTTTTTTTCTCTCTTCTTCCACTGAAATTAGTCTTTCGTTCTCTTTCTAACTTCGACTCTCCATATCACGTTACATAAACAGAGGTCTGTCATCAAATCATTGGTAACTGAGATATGCAAACCATGTGAAATTTACTGGACAATGTATGATATGTACAGAGAAGTATGTTAGAGTAAAAAAGACTTTACAATTCGGCTAAACATGGCTTTGCCTCTATGAATCAAAAAGACAGTTCATATAGTGGAAACACCTTGACTCTTTTGTAAAGAAAAAGTTCACGGTGCAGCGGTCAGTAAAGAAGGTCATGCTGACAGTCTTGTGGCACCCATCATTATTGATTTCCTTTAAAAAGGTACAACAGTAAATAATGCTCCTTTTGCCAACACCTCAGGCAAAATTCACCTTATTTATTGAATTATCTTCATATTGAATTACCAATGTATTGAATTACACACATTTGTACTTATATACATAAACATTTAACTTTCATATTTATAAATACACTTATTTTGATACCGAAAACATTGAAAAAAAAACACATGAAATTTTCTAACTGTTGAAATAAATAACCACTTATATATTGTACGATTCGAACCCACTTTGACAAAGTCGTATGGAATTTTGTCAGTGATTTTACAAGCACAATGATGATTCAAAAATTTAGAAAAAAAATCTACTTTGTTGATTGAATTATAAAACTAAATCAAACATTAAGTTTAACTTTAAAAGTAAAATCGTTACAAGACGAAACGTTAAGAGAAAGTGGCAAAAAAGAAAGAAAGAAAATGGAAACAGGCAGATTTTAAAATAGGAACAAAGCGGTTTTAGTTGCGAAATAAATGAGCAAACATATGAGGAGATAAACTTGTAAGATTCTATAACTGAATTAATGCATAAACATCTAGGAGAAAAGTCTGATTTTAACTAGAACACTGAGAGATTGTTTGATTGTAGAATTTATTCATGATGCTTATGTAACAAAAGAATAACCGTATACTCCTATGTCGTTGAGCTTACATATGTAAATAATTCTGTATGTATATATATATATAAGGAAATGTTTAAAAGTTCATAAAAACGATATACCATGCGTGAACTGCGGGATGAGTGTATGGATTAGTATGTACGTATTACGGCTTTAGTTCATTCACTCGCACGTACACACACGGGGGTGCGCGCACACACACACACACACACACACACACACATACATATATATATGTATGTATGTATGGAAGTAAATAATGGAAAAGAGTCCGAGAAAAAATATCATGAGACTGTGTAAAGCAATGATGTAAAACAAATAGAACCATCAAGAGATATAACGGATTAAAAAGAGTCACATGGTATTTTTAAATATGAACGCTGATTTATTGATTAAACGGTTAGAGGCCTCTTTCTCAGCATATTTAATCTCCTTCCTTGTTTTATATTTCATTAAACATCCATCGGTGATCTAACGACACTCGATAACATCTTTTCTAAGTCCTGATCATGGTTTATAAAAATCGAAACGTTATAGCGCCGACTTTTATTCATATTAAATACTTCAAACTGGATTTCTTTGTTTTTTTAATTTTCGTCCACACACACACATACACACACACAGGCACACACACACACACACACACACACACACACACATATATATAGGATAGCGTAGACACAGAGTCAATTATGCTTGTCGAATCAGTTTCTCGCTTATGCGTTCATTAGGCGAGAAATTGACAGCTACCAAATACCGTTGACTCTGTGTGTACGCTATCTGAACTTAAATATATATTTTCGATCAATCTTAGTTGGCACTCTTTATTTAGAAATGTAACCAAATAGGTTATCAATATATATATATATATATATATATATATATATGTATTGTTGCTACTGTCATGTCAGTCTCATGACTAGTTTAAACAGATGAATAAGCACAAATATAAATAATATTAATAAAAACATTAAATACAATCTTTAGATGAAACATTCACATGTTTGATTTGATTATTGCGTTTTTTTCCAAATACATTTCGAAAATACTTATTAGACTGACATGTGGTGGAGTGAAAAAATTTTTAGATTTTATCCTCGTCTACTGGCCAGTATTTTAGCACTTTCCTGATTTAAGAAAAACTTTTTTTGATATATATATATATATATATATATATATATATATATATATTGACTTAATTCCCTGAGCATGTTGATATTTAAAAAAAGAACATTTTCGTGTTTGTGTATAATAATTTCTATCATATAAATCTGATTGTCGGTTGCATTTATGATTTTAGAAATAATATTTCTCCACCAACTTAGGTCAACGAGTTCACCTAATTCTTATTCATTCATTTTCTTTTTGTTAGTAAGAATTTATCAAACATTTGTCTATCGATCAGAATTTATGGTATGAATTCAAGAGTAGAACAAATGCTTTTCTTGAAAGAGCATGGCAGCATCAATTATTCTCTGACCTTGAAAATCAGTTTTAAAAATTCATAAGAAAAAGTGGCGGCCATATTGAAATGTTTGAATTAAAAAATTGAATTTTGTAAGAATTTTAGTAGTTAAACTCATGACTGATGCAAAACTATTTGTCCTCCGTTCTCTCTCTCTCTCTCTCTCTATTTATCTCTCTAACTCGTGATAGATTGATTAAAAAACTATGCACAAAACCTAATCCTTTGAATAAAAACGTTAAATAAATGATAATAAAAGAGCTTGAGTGCCGGCAAGCAGAGCAGAATAAAAACTGATGTATTTCTAACTCACCTAGACACAATCATCAGACAGGAGATTATGGGATCCTAAAATCTGATGATTATGTCTCAACTGCACATGAAACAAATAGTTACAGAAACTGAAAGAAAAGTGACATAAACATTCATAAGATCTATCTATCTATCAATCTATCTATCTATCAAATGCTTTTGTAGTTCTTTCTGATTCCGAGGTCGCCAATCTTAGGAAAGGAAAGGACGCAGCTTTTCGTTCACTTTTCTCTTGTGTTTGTTTATAGACAGCGTTGCATAATCGAAGAAGTATGTCGTCAAATTTTCTTATCTTCCATACTTCAGAAGGTATTCTTCCGGGGCCTACTGTTTTTTTTTTCATTTTAATTCTCTCTCAGTAAACTGTCTTAGATTGATGTTTTGTTATCTATTAATATTTTTTCCGAAAGGTTCCAAATAGATTATTAAAATTTTCTTTCCACTTCTAAAGTCTTTCTTCTTAGTTGGTAGATTTTAGTTTTGCTCTTGTGTTATTTTTCCTTTCGTTCATTTCATTTACTGTTTGCTCTGCTAATCGTGATTATATTCTACTTAATTTCTGATTTTATTGATTTGGTCTTAAATGTATCCTAGCTGTCCTTTTTGGTATGTGTCAGTTCTGTCTGGCCTTTCTTAAGTTTTTACGCGTTGGTATTTGTTGGGTTTCTTTTATTAATTAAGGATGCTTTTTTCATGTCATCTCGTTTTCTCCTCACTGCTATTGAGTCCCATAAAACTTGACACTTGGTTCTTGGTTTGGTTGACATGCACTCAGCTGCTGCTTTTATGTGGGCAGTGACAAAGTTTTCAAATTCGTTATTCAAAGTATGTCATTCAAATGTCTTCTGAAGTGCAACAAACTTATTTCTAATTGTTACCGTATAATAATTGCTTATATCACAATTGACTTGTGAGGACCAATCATATCGTGAAGTTTTATCTGTTTGTTTCTTTATTTCTGCATAGATTCCGGCAAATCATTTGTACATGTCAATCAAAAATAACCAATCATCGACGTTTGAGTTCAAAATTTTTTATTGTTTAGAGTTAATTCCAAGTTGAAATAATTGAAGAAAAATATGTTATTTTTGACCCGAAACAATTATAACTATTTTTTTAAAAAGTAAAAGTAAAGAAAGAAAGAATGTGAAAGCAGTGAAGAGGAAGATGGAGAGAAGTAAGAAGAAGAATATGAGTAGGACAAAGTGGAAAAGAAAGAAAGAAAGAAAGAAAGAAAAAAAGAAAGAAAGAAATCGTGTGATGAAACAAAAAGTATTAGAAAAAACAAATGATTCCGATTTAACCCAGAAATTGGTACAAGATGCTTGTTACGAAGCCTCTTGTCCCCATTTCCGCGGCTTTCATGATCAGGCTTGACTCTTACTTTTCCTACTCTTTTTTAAGATCTTCATTTTTGCGGGTTTTATACTAGTGGCTTTGCTCTAACCGGCTTTCATATGGTATTGATAATTCTACCTCGATGATTTTAATGTTGGCCATTGATTGAAGAAACAATATCTGGTCGCAGACCCTCACTAGATATTGTTTTGGGGGTAATCATTATACCATCTAGGTAGTTCGGCTGATACCCCCCAATTTCTATTTGTTCCAAGGTTTTAACTGGATATAGCTCGATTTTTGGTTGTATGCTTAGAGCCGGTGTATATCTTTTCCCTCCTTCACAACAAATTCCCCGGTTAGAATAGTTGGTTCAGATTTCATGTAATTCTTTATAAATCTGACCAACTCATCCAATACTTTATTGTACCTTCTGTGACGTTGCATAAATAATTATCCCAGGACGAGAACACATTTTATGCGCATGTCTCATTGAATTCTACTCTGACCTGAAGGGATCGATATCTCGGTCATTGTCCTCTGTAGAAGGCTGTTACGGTCAAGGCTCCTATTTCAGGCGTATAATAAACAGAAAAATAATATGGAGGTTAGTTCGGGGCTAAACCGACCTCAGACGTTGGTAAGTGGGTGTCAATTCACTTTCACATACACCACCAAGTCCTTTATCTTCCTACCCCCTTAGATCACGGAAGAACGAACTTCTAGGTTCGATAATATTAACTGTAGACAGATTTCCAAAATTATCCTGTAATGTTTTAAGGAGGCAATAAGACGTTTAGCGAGAATTAATGAAATCAGTAAGAGGCTGAGATAAATACATACAAAAGAAGACAAATCGATAGAGAAAATAACACGACCAAAAGATTTCAACATATGGGTGCATCTAGAATATAACAAAATTTTAATATGCGACGACCGAACAAGTAATGATGAGATTTAAGAGACAGTTCCTTTTTTCTTTTCTGTTTTCTTTTTAAAATATAACAAAATGTTAAGCCAACAGGAAAACATCAAACAAAAATGTCTCTCAACAGTCCCTTTTTCATCTTTCTCTTTTTCCTTTCTTTCCTTTTCTCTTACTTGAGTAAAAGTGTCTAAGTCACCGTCACTTGTAGTAGTGTTCATTCAATAAATTTAATTATTGGTGAAATAGAACCTTTACAGTCTCTCTTTTTTCTTTTTTTTTTTTTTTTTTTTTTTTTTTTTGAATACGTAAACTTTCCAATATTTAAGAATTGTAGAAGGAAAATGGTTTGAGTTGTTATCTTTGACGGGTTTTCAATCTTTCAGAATTCTTTCTCTCCTTTTTACGGGTGAGTGACCTTCCTGGAGTCGGTTGACCTCAGCGATCTAATTCTAACGCTGGCTGTATCCAATACTCAAATTCTTCTTCAAATTTCTCTAATGCGTGATGGTCTTTTTGGCGCGAAGGGTTTGTGGGCCAATCACCCGACCTTTCCTTTTCCACCACTTCGTCAGGTCACGCTACTCTATTGACCTAGACTTCTTTCGTTCAACAGACTACAGGGCACAGAGTGCAGATAGCTTGACCTTCTTTTCCCTATCATTTTAACGGTCAGTCTTAATGCCTGTTGATTCAAATAAAGAAGGGTAAGGGAATTGACCTCCCCTTCCCTCTCTCTGCAGCATACCACGTCACACTTCCATTACCAAGAACTGTCTTACAGGAGCTGATGACATTCTCCAATGTTTGTGGCTTATCATTACAGAGGGAACAGGTAAGATCGCTTTCTTTCTTTTATATAAAATGATTGTTTTGGAGAGAAAGCTGGTCATACGTAGAGCGTAATAGAAAACTCACCCTGAGAGGTGCTATCTGCCTGACGTCATTCCAAGTAATAGAGATTTTTGCCAGGTCTCTCCTCCCATTTTATCCATTGGCCTTGTTGGGATTGGTGGACACAGCCTTGTTGGGATGCAACAAATTTGTAGCTTTTTACTAAGCTACAAGGTTGGTCAGTATGTAATTATTCAACCTCTCCGTCTAGGTCAAAATGTGACACAAAGTCAAACTGGTTTGAATTTTTCCCTCTCCTAGAATATTTGCCTAACCAAGGGAAAAGTCTGTCTGCCTATTTACTCATAATTTTGAGGAGAACAGATTGAATCATGACTTTCGCAAATATATGAATGTCACGTCATTTTGAAGTAATTAACCAGATTATCTCATTTTTCTGTGGGGAGTTTGATTATCTTTAGGGGTCCCTCAATTATAATCTAGTTCAGTATAGATCAAATATCGCGGGTAAAAATAGGGAAAGTGAATTAGTAAAACATTAGACCAATAGAGTCAGGATAATTTTGTGTCAGTATGGGAAACAGAGAGCCAGGAATTCCCTTCCTTTCGCAACACATTTTAGGACATTAAAAAATGATATGATCATTAAGCTATGCCAACAATATAGATTCTCTCTCTCACAATCCACTCCAGGCGAACATCGATTTTGGTAAGTCTTCAAGGCGACACTCAATATCCGCACAGAGCTGATGAATGTAAGTTTTTGCTGGTCACCAAACATTAGTGTGTCCATGGATTGGAGTCCATTGGAGAACTTCGCTTATGAATTTGTCCTTGCGTCTCCAGCAAAGCTCAACATGTATTGATGGTTTTACTTGCATAGTTTTTATGAAGGGAGACCATACAGCTGCTGTTTTTAGGGCACTACTTCCAAGAAAAATCCGTGCTAGCGGCACGACATGATGATGATGATGACTTCCAGGAATTGTTTAAAACAGCACGCAGTATTCTTTTGTAGTTCCCATCTAGCTTTTTTTCAAAATACTTCGTAAAAATCCAAGGGGTGCAATCATACATTAGTATTTATAGGGGTTCCGCTTGGAAGAATTCCCATTTTATTTTATTTTATCCGACCGATCCGATTTCCATATAGTCGATAACCTGTTAATAATAGTCCATGCTTTAAACATATTTAGGTTGACATCGCTTTCAGTCGATGAGATATTACTACTGAGCTATATAAACTAGTCTGCTAATTTCAGAGGCTTAACATCTAATACAAAGATAGTGCCGTCTTGATTAAAACACATGCACTCTGTTTTATCTGAGTTTGTATCGAGACCAATACCTGAAGGCTATTCAACATAGGTTCAGCTTGAACAGGTATGTTTAAAAGAAGACGAACATCAGTAGCACTTTTTAAGACCTCAACCAAATGACACGGAACAAATTTAATGTCACTTATAAATAACCAAACGATGTTAGATCATTTCTTCGTTTTTAAAATAAGAGCAGCTTTTGAATTCTTTCATGAAGTGTATGAACCGCAAATCGTTTGAATCTATCCCGATATGCCTCTGTATTTGTTATTCTGTAGTGAGTGTTTCTAATGTTGATCATCTCATGTCGATCTGTATATGGGTCGGCATTTTTTTAGTTTTGTTCGATGTTGTAGGTAGCGAATGATTCCTTTCTTCATGTTGTGTTGATGGTGGCAATTGAAGTTCAAATACGCATGTTGGTTTATCTAATATGAAGGTTACCAACAACAACAACAACAACAGGCACCTGAAAAAAGAGCAGAGAAACAATTGCAGAATGGAACATAGAGTGAAAATAAATTAAAAAATGCGAATATATAAACAAATACTTGAATTTTGACAAAGAGGTGAAAAGCTGTGGAACATTAAGGTGGGAGTGATACGAATTTTAGTTGCGTTTGGTAAGGTTTCTAAGGGCTTGGAAACGTTTTTAAGGGCTTGAACAGGTTACTAAGGGCTCGGAAACGTTTCTAAGGGCTTGGAAACGTTTTTAAGGGCTTGAAAAGGTTTTTAAGGGCTTGGAAAAGTTTTTAAGGGCTTGAAAAGGTTTCTAAGGGCTTGGAAAGGTTTTTAAGGGCTTGGAAAGGTTTTTAAGGACTTGAAAATGTTTCTAAGGGCTTGGAAACGTTTTTAAGGGCTTGAAAAGGTTTCTAAGGGCTTGAAAAAGTTTTTAAGGGCTTGAAAAGGTTTCTAAGGGCTTGGAAACGTTTTTAAGGACTTGAAAAGGTTTCTAAGGGCTTGGAAACGTTTTTAAGGGCTTGGAAAGGTTTCTAAGGGCTTGGTAAGGTTTCTAAGGGCTTGGAAACGTTTTTAAGGGCTTGGAAACGTTTTTAAGGACTTGAAAAGGTTTCTAAGGGCTTGGAAACGTTTTTAAGGACTTGAAAAGGTTTCTAAGGGCTTGGAAACGTTTTTAAGGACTTGAAAAGGTTTCTAAGGGCTTGGAAACGTTTTTAAGGGCTTGGAAAGGTGACTGGAGGAATTAGACATCAGATGAAGAATTGGGACCGTTCAAACCACAGCTCTGTTAAGACCAATTAGACTACTAAGAAAAATCCAAGAAACCAGAAGAAATTTGCTGTCTCTCAGACTCCAGTAAAAAAAAAACATCAATTAAAACTGGTATGAAGTAAAACCTGATAATTCTTTCTTTAAAAAGAGAGAGAGATGTCGAACTGATTGGTCCAAAAAAAAAAAAAAAGGAAAGAAAGGGCAATGCTGTATCATCATTTGTAATTTTCGAAAGAGACAGAAACGAAGGGTCAGTAAATATTTCTCAAAGTTTTCTTGCAAACGAAATAAATTGCATTCTTTTATTTCGTTATTTATTCCATTTTATTTTGTTTATTTATTCACTCATTAATTGTTGCTTGTCTCTGAATATATAAACTTGGTTAATATAAATTTAGTATGTTTTACTTGGAGTGGGAAGCGAAGAAGACAAGAGTAAATCATGAGTGATGAGTTAATATAAAAAGATAGAAAAATCCATTCAAGTCATTTACCCTTTTTAATCAAAGTTTCTATTCAATAACGGGAAGACGAAAATGACACTTCATTTGCAGAACAAAATTGGGCAATACGGGAATGCCATCTAATAGTTCAGGATTTAACATACAGAAAATCACTTATAAACCATTGTAAAAGATAAAGTGAGAAGGAAAAAATTCGCCTGGAAACTGTAACTAAATTAAAACTTAACAAATTTTTACAAGGGAAAGATTTTTTAGACTCGTTTAAGAGTTTTCTTACTTTAAAAATACTTGATTACATTCGTGACAGGAGTGCAGATAATAAACAACCTCTGCGTCTCGTATAGCCACAATTTACTCTACCCATGATAAAAATGAGATATTAAAAAATGATTCAACATGGGACCCAGACAACAGGTTTGGGTATCATGATCGGCAGGTGCTTCCTTGATGGCCGAAATGGAAGATTCGATAGGCATCCTGCTAATATTAACCGTTGTTTTTGAGTAACACAGACAAAGAACGAAGCAAGCACTCAAATCAGATCAGGGAAGACAACAAACTTGCACTTGACTAATTTTAGGAGCAACCCAACACAAAGAGGGTATAGAAAAAGAATGATAGAAATATGGGAAGAATGCACAAGATTTAATATAACCTAAGACGATAATAAAGAAAGGCTGGTTTTCTGATTTTGTGATACTAGAAATACTAGAAATATGCCGACTAATAAATAGGGAAACATGTCAACAAGATCCTTATACTGTAACCGAGAGTGTAATTATTGAAAACAAAAAAACCAAACAAACAAGAACCTCCTAACCGAAATGAAACGCAAAATAGTAACCGAAAAACCAAGCACCCCCAACACCACAGGACAAACCCTAACACAAGAAGATAAAATAGATGTGGCGGTGATAAAGAGAATCCTAACTGAAAAGATGACCACATTACCATCTCTCTGGCACCAAGACTAGAAAACAGTTTAAGTTAAAACTGGTTTGGTTTGGTTTGGTTTTATGGCATATCAACCTTTGTAGGTTATTTAACGCCAAATCCTTTAAGTAAAAACTGAAAAAATAAGTAAATTATTAACAAATATATCAACAGACACTGAATTAAACAAGTTGATCTATACAGTAACAAAATTAGTCTGAGATAAAATCGATGTTCCCTAGGAATACGAACAAAAATTCAAAACCTGGATGTGAATTTACGATTACAAGTGAAAATGCTAAGAAAGGAAAAAAAACAAAAAACAAAACAAACACGACAATATATTGGGATGAAAAGAGAAAAGTAAAACAAGCAAAACAAACAATACAATTCGAAGAGATAAAACAATTGGTACTGGGGAAAGAAAGAAGAATAAAAGGATATCGAGACAGGGTGAAATAATACAGACAAAACAGGACAGTAAAAAAAAACGAAAGAAAATTCAACAACAAGTTGGGGTAGAATGCACGAAGATATACCAATAACCAGATGCAAAGAAAGTAAAATAATTTTGAATTAAAATACGGGAACGAAGAGATCATAACAGAAAATCTAAATGGATAAACAACATGGAAAAAGAACGACAAGGCCTCGAAGAATGACCCAAGGCGAAAATGGCCCGGGATTCACTCAGAGCAACATTCAACAAAGTATTAAATTGGAGAACGTTAGGCCAGGATGGCATTCATGGATACTTGATTTAAAAATTCACTTCCATCCGCGGCAGGCTCTCAAAATGAATATATGCTTAAAGAAACAGACATACCGGAATGGATGAGCTAAAGAAAGACAACCCTGATCCAAAAAGACCCACCCAAAAAAAGAACCCCTCCCAACACCTATAGACCCATAACGTGCCTATCGTTGAGGTAGAGAATACTAACAGCACATATTAGGGAGTAGATTTATTTTTCGCTAATAAGGCTCGGACTGTTCTCTAAAGACCAAAAAGAATGCTACAAGTGACTAAGAGGAACAGAAGATCTACAATACATTGATCAACACATCTTCAAGGAGTGTAAAACAAGACTGAAAAATGTTGCTATGGCATGGTGTGGCGTGACAACAAAAAAGCATACGAAATACAAGGGCCATTAAATAATTTTCCAGACTTTTTTGTACAGGCATTTAAAATCGTCATAGACTCTTGAAAATTGCTATTCATCTTATGAGATGACTGACCAATTTTTATGATTTCAGGTTCAAATGAACACCTACAGCAGCAATTGGAATACACCCTACTAAAGCCTAATTGTCCCTGCTGGTGAATTTCAAAATCTGGACGTGAGGACACTTTAGAAGAACGATATGCAATAAAATTGTATTTTAAACTTGGAAAAAATACCACAGAAAAGTATGGAATGCTTCAGACTGCTTTTGGAGCATCTTGCATGAATCGAGCATCAGTTTCTGAGTGGCATAAAAGATTCAAGGAAGGCAGGGGGTCTGTGAGGGATGAAAGAGAGGTGTGGGAGGAGTAAGGAAGTCAGAACAGAGTTGATTGGCCAAATAAAGAATTTCATGGATAAGGACCGTCGTGTATCTATAGTGACAATAACAGCACAGTTTGATGCCAGTGGGGGAAGTATCCACACAATTATTCGCGAAGAACTAAAGACGCGGAAGATTTGCGCGAAGTTTATCCCAAGGGTGCTCAGAAAAGATCAGAAAGAAAGACGTTGTCATGACAACAGGGAGATGGTTGAGCTGATCAATTCAGATCCCGCAGTTCTTGATGCTCTGGTGACCTGCGATGAAAGATGGCTCTACTGTTATGACCCAGAGACCAAGACACAGAGTTCCCTGTGTAAGCATGCTGGCTCACCCAGACCCAAGAAGGCCAGACAGAGCAAATCCATCCACAAACTTTTGATGATCCTTTTTTTGACAGCACTGGCATGATCAACATGCACTGGGTTCCCACTGGACAGACAGTCAACAAGGAATACTATGTTGAGGTTTTAAGGGAGTTTAGGAAGAGATTCTGTCGGAAAAGGCCAGCACTCTTCAAATCGGGTCAGTGGCATTTCCTCCAGGACAATGCACCAGTCTACAACTCCATCCTTGTCACAGACTATTTGACCAAGATGGGTATCAAGACAGTTCCTTACCCCCCTATAGTCCAGACCTTGCTCCCTGTGACTTTTGGTTATTCTCTAAGCTCAAGGAAAAACTTAGTGGCTGTCGTTATGAGACAATTGAGGAGATGAAAGAGACTGTGACGAAAGTCATTGACACGCTCACACAAGAGGACTTTCATAGGGCCTTCCAGAAGTTGTTGGAACGGTACAAGTGCATTGCAGCCGGAGGAGATTATTTCGAAGGTGACTAGAGTTTCATGTGTGTACTATCAATAAAAGTGCCCATACGAAAAAAGTCTGGAAACTTATTGAAAGCACTTCGTAGTCTCGCAAAGTTGGATTATCGTCTATTTCAAAATGTACAAGATATCCGACGAAGATATAAAGTTAATCGAGTAAACTGTGAAAAACTGGAAAATGAAAATGACAGAAGGAAGAAAAACTTTAACAGAGGTGAAAATCCAGGGAGATGCAATATCACTATTACTATTTGTAATAGAGATGATACCACTCAATCAAATACTTTGGAAATGCACTAGAGACTACAAACTTACAAAATCGCAAGAAAAGATTAACTACACAGACGACATCAAATTGTTTGCCAAAATGAAAAAGAACTGGAGACCCTAATACAAACAATAAGAATATACAATCAGGATATAGGGATGGAATAATAATCAGATGCGGAAAAAGACAAATGACGGAAGAAATCATCATCATCATCATCATATCGTGCTGGCAGCACGGATATCCCTGACCCTCTCTCGCCACTCCTCCCTATCGTTCATCTCCCTAGGTAGGTCTTCAGGACAACAACCTGTATCCTCACATAGCTGCTGAATGTACGTTCGAGCTGGTCGTCCTGCTTTTGCGCGGCCGTGTGTGGGGATCCATAAGAGTACATCTCTTATGAGTTCATCTCTGCTTCTCCAGCAGTGTCCTGCATAAGAAAAAATTGTAATACTCGGAGAAAAAGAAACTCAAATACTTGGGAATATTGGCAGTGGATACTATCAAACAAGTGGAGATGAAAGGAAAATTTAAAAAGAGAATCTTAGGAGAACGAGAAAATTATATAGCATGAATCTCATTAAAGGGATAAACACTTGGGCGGTCCATCTTGTAAGATACTCGGGACTATTCTCGATGTGGACGCAGGAAGAACTTCAATAAATGGACCAGAGAACAAGAAAACTCATGACGATGCATAAGGTCTTACATCCCAGAGATGATATAGACAGACTTTATGCGTCAAGAAAAAAATGAGGAAGAGGACTGGCCGGTATTGAAGATAGCGTCGATACATTGATACAACGACCAGAAACAACACAATCATCAACAGAATAGCAATAACTAGCAAACAGAAATGGGAAGAAAAACAACTGTATGGATATTGCAAGCGACAAAGCGAAATCCCACATGAGAAGACTTGCACATGGCTAAGAAAAGGAAACCTTAAGACAGAAACTGAATCTCTTCAAATAGCAGCACAAAACAACGTCATTAGAACCAGCTATGTTAAAGCAAAAATAGATAAGCCGCAACAAAAGAGTTAATGTAGGTTATCTAGTGATAGAGACGAAACAATAAGCGAACGCATCAAATTAGTGCAAAGACAGTATAAGACCAGACACGACTGGGTAGGAAAGGTAATCAACTGGGAATTGTGCAAGAAACTGAAATTTGATCATACGAACTAATGGTAAATAGACAACCAGGAATCTGCCCAGGAAAATGAAACGCACAAAATTCTCTGGGGTTTTGAGATACAAGCAGATCACCTAATCTCGACCAGATAAACAGACCTAGTAATAGTCAACAAAAAAGTGGATCTGCTGAATAGATGACTTTGCCATCCCAACGGACCACAGAGTAAAAATAAAAGAAAAGTTCTTATCTAAGTACTAAGACTTTGCCAGAGAACAAAAATGAAAGTGATGGTGATGCCAGTTATAATTGATACACTCGGAACAATCCCCAAAGAATTAGTAAAGAGGCTGGAAAACTTAGAAGTCAAGTGGAAACCATCCAGACTATAGCATTATTGAGATCTGTCAGAATACTGAGAAGAGTCCTGGAGACTTGAAGAGATTTACTGTCTCTCAAACTCCAGTGAAAGATCATCAGCTAACGTTGGTGTGAAAAAATCTTAGGGAACAATAATAATTATTATTCAGATCAAGTGATAACAAAAAAAAGAGAACCTGCCGTCTAGTGAGCTTTACCGTCTTGGCGAGCCACAGAGTGAAAATCAAAGAAAACGAAAAGAGAGACAAATACTTGAACCTTGATAGAAAACTAAAAAAAAGCTATGGAGCGTGAAGGTGACTGTGATACCAATTGTAATTGTTGTGTTTGGAAGGCTCCCCTAAAGGCTTGGTAAGAGTGTTAGATGAGTTAGAAATCGGAAAACGGGCTGATATAATCTAAACAGCATTGTTAAGATCGGCCAGAATACTGAGAAGAGTCCTGGAGACCTAAAGAGACTTCCTGTCATTCAAAAACCAGTGAAAGACGGTCAGCTAACGCTGGTGTGAAAAATTTGCAAGTAGTAATATGATATTAGGAAAGAAAAAGGTGGAAAAAGTGAAAGATTAAAAACAAGAAGAATATAAATTTTAGTTGTAGCAGTTCTCACTATCCCCAAATCACGTGACTGGAACTCTTGACAAAAATGACCCTTAGTAATATTCAGAATAACTTAGAGCATAAGAAAAACGGTTGAATAGAGAAGAAACCCAAGTAGAACCAAAAATGAAATAAAAAATAAAAATAAACACATTTTTTTTTTAAATTAATCTTCGTTGACATGCAGAAAATTGTTACTTGTTTGCAAATATTCCAAAAAAATGTTTACCGTACTATCGAAGTAATATTTGAATTAAAACATTCAATCAAAATAAACATTTGAAAAAATGTCCTCAGGCGTCACAATAGCGGTTGTTTTCACACACGATGAGAATCTTTCCCTGAAACTTTGCCATTAATTCTTCACCCCTTAATTTAGATAATATTATTGGCAGTCACTTTCAAGTTTGCCCGCAAAAGCACATACACACTCGAAAATATACTTAAGAATATTGCTTTATGCAATTTCTAATTATTTTTTTTTTTATATCTATGGAGACAAGTCAGTTGATATCATTATTTATTCGACCTGTTAAAGCAGGCGACCAGTTTACATTTGAAGGCGCATGAGCAGATGGATGATAACAGAAAAGAAGTAAATATACATTGAATTGAATGTGAAACGAGATTTAAGAGGAAAATGGGAAGTTGGAATGCATTAAAAGAGAAAATTTGATGAGTGAAAAAAAGAAAAGAGGAAAAAGAACAGGAAAATCAAAAAAGAAAAAAGAAAAACAACATTGGAATGAAGAGATATAAAAGAAAATTCCAAAAAGTGAAGAGAAATAAAAACACAAAAGTAGGAATAGAAGAAAAAATAAACAAAATTGAAGTTGGAAATGGAGAAAGAACTGAAAGAAAATAAACAATGAATGAAAGAAAGTAAAAAAAAAAAAAAAATCGAATGAAGCAAAGAAAAATGGAAAAAACTGTCGTTACGTTTTTTTTATATCATTAGAGAATTCTGCCATATTTGAAAGTTGCGATGACTTTTTTATGTAAAATGCCTCGAGCTAACATGGTAAATATGCTAACTAATAATACAAAATTCTAAAAATCTTTTTTCTATTTTCAACCCACAAATGAAAAAAGGAAAAGTACACACACACACACACACACATATATATATATATATATATATATATATATACGAGGAAAGTTCAGAAAGTAAGGTGCAAGTATTCACTAATCCAACAAATAAAACATTTTGAATATGTTACCAGCATTACTATGCAACTTTTCAACGTAGTCTGTTTCGAGATTGATTCACTTGCGCACAAACGCATAAATACCCTCCTTGAAGAACGTGGTCATATGTTCTTCAGTCAATTGCTTTGATACCAATCAAGATGACACTTTTCGATATCCCAACTTCTCAAGGATGGTTCCTTTGACCACCGATAAAGTCCCACAGCTATATCACGGAGTTTATGCCATTTTGAATCAAAGTTTGAATGTTATCAATAATAGAAGAGAAAATTGTACTCGTTTAGTGACACAGAAAAAAAATCTACAATCCATGGATATAAACAGAGATCAGTTACAAAGAAAGTCATCTCTAAACAGGAAAAAAATCAATATTCCACTGAAAATGTGTATAAAAGAAGCAGAAAATAAGGACCATGTTAAATATATTGGCTGGTTGGTGCAAAGGAGGATATTTAGCCGAATTCTAACGCACCAAGATCAAATATTAGCATTGGTATATCCATTGATACACTAACACTGGATAAACGGAAGGAAAGACCAGATAAGCTCATTTACGCATCCAGAAATATTCAATATATCCATAATAAGACATGCAGGACACTGCAGGAGAAATAAGGACGAACTCATAAGCAATTTACTGAGCCCCCTCTCACACGGATTAGCAAGTGTAGGGCAACCAGCTAGAACCTATCTACAACAGGTCTGTACTGATACATGATGTTGCATGGAAGACCTGCTGGAAGCGATGGACGATAGAGAAAAGTGGCGAGAATCAGGGAAATCCGTGCTGAAGGCACGACATGATGATATATATATAAGTGTGTGTGTGTGTGTGTGTGTGTGTGTGTGTGTGTGTGTGTGTGTGTGTGTGTGTGTGTGTGTGTGTGTGTGTGTGTGTGTGTAAACTTGTCCCTACAGATAAAATATGCTCATATGGTTCCGTGAACAAGTAGTATATGAAAGGAGCACAAAAACGGCAAAGGTGCTTGCTTGAGAAAGATCAGAACATACGGAAAAGACATACTAGATTCACTGTGTTATGGACATGTGGGCTTTAGATTTCTACGATGAGGTGAGAGAGAACGTCTATCGCCAGGAGAGGAGACAAAGTCTCTTGTGTTTAACGAACAGAGATTAAAAAAATAACACGTCTTTAATATGTTAAAAAGAAACAGAAAAGTAGTGTAACGGTTTAGATAATTGAAGCAGTTTCTCTTTGTTTTAAGTTGTCTTCCCTTTGGGTTAGGAACTCTTTTTGACAAGATTTAAGGAAGAAAAGTAGAAGAAAATGAAGAGGCAAAACATAAAATATTTTGTTGTTTTTACCATTGATAAACCAGTGAAACATGAGAAAACGATAAGCGTTTGTTCGTGCAAGTTAACTTAAAAGAGTTTGATGGATTTATTCGACTTTCCACTAAGTCAGATTTGATACAAAGTCGTTTTATAGTGGGTTGTGTTCACACATGAATCGTATCATGGCTCCCTCTTTAAGGGCGTTTCAGGCACCTAATAATAAACTCAGTTGTACTAAGCTGGTTCTGTCATATTATATGATATCAAATCTTCCAACTTCTGTTAAGCAATTATGTTACTTCAGGAATAACGCAGCGCTCCAACGGAACGTGATTTCTTGCAGAAGTTATTTTGGAGTGGTCAAGTCGAAGCTGCGTGACACATACCGGAGAAAAGGACTTAGGGTTTCAGTAACAAATAGTTTTATTGTTACAGTCCAACTCCAATGTGTAAGTTACTAGTTTATTTGCAGATGTGAAATAATTCTTCTAAACTTCTTTAACCTGAACAAACAGAAATCCACGAGTGTTTTCTTGTTTCGACTTTATTTTAAAAAAACGGCCAAAATTTGTAGTGAGGATAGTAATAAATGTGTGTTTAATACTGAGATGTCATTTGAGGCTACTTGAATTGGCTATTCGGTTATATTAAGTGGCTTTGCATCGCCTGAAATAGACAAAGTTGTTTTCGAATAGTGGCAATTATCAGATTTGATTGCAGTGATGTTAACTATGCTCCTCGGGAAAGAAAGAAACTTGAGTTTATTATTCTGTCAATGAGTGGCAAGGTCAAATTAAATGAAAGAAAGAAACAAAGAAGGGAGAAGGAAAGAAAGAAGATTAGCAAGAAAGGAAAAGAAAAAAAAAGGAAAAGAGAACAAATAAAGAAGTGAAGCAAAGTGAAAGAAAAAGTAGAAATTATGTTTACTGAAAAAAGTTAAAGAATAAAAAGATAAAAAATGAACGGATGCCTTGCCGGGTGGTTAAGATTTTTTACCGATGCCAGAGGTTAATGTTCGAGCTTAGTTTAAAGCTAGTATTTCGACTGCTGATTTTTAAGGTCGGTAGGGTATCCTTAAAACAATATTTCCGATTATTATTTTCTTTTTGTTTCGCCTTGGTAAACATTAAACATCAAGAAAGAAGAAAAACAAGAAAATAAAAAGATCAAAAGGAAACTGAGAAAAAGAAGAGAGAAAAGGATAAAGAAGATACGGAAAGAAGAAGTCGACGAAGAAAAAAGAAAAAGAAGGAAAGAGAAAAATGTGAAAAAATAAAAGCAGAAAAATTAAAATTAAAATACAAATCAGGAAAGACAAAAACGAAAAAAAAAATTGAAAGAGGAGAAAATCAAAAAGAGAAAAAAGGGCAACAGAGAAAAGGAGAAAGAAAGCCAATGCAAGAGAAAGGCAAACAAGAGTGAGTGAGTGAGTGAGAGAGAGAAAGAGAGAGAGATAGAGTATGTAAAAGAGCGACAGAGTAAACAATTTATCTCTCAGTTATATTTTGAGATTACCAAACCTGACGCAATGGACACCTCTGGTGGTGTAATGATTAGCAATGTAGACTTGCAAACCTTCATAGAGTGGAGACCAGCATCGAGAAAATCAAGAAGAGAACAAGTCGTTATATCCCGATTGCGAATTGGTCATACAAGGCTTACTCACTCTTTCAGGAACTACAACTACAATGTTTAACCTGCCAGACAACTTGCACGGTTAAACACATTCTTATAGAATGCAGAACATTCGCTGTTATCAGAAAGTGATTTTTCAAAGTAAATAACTTAACCGATCAGTTCGAGAACGTCAAAATAGATGACATTCTGTCCTTCTTGAGAGAGACAGAGTTGTACCAAAAAATATGACAACATAAAACTGGTTAATCTTGTGCAAACAAATGAAATCCTGCTAATAGAAAATTCTACCTACCTTGATATTCGTTTTGAAATCTTTGGTTGGATATGTATGTATATATAGACAGAATTTGGTGTTGAATGACCTACAAAGGTTCATGTGCCATAAAAACCAAACAACCAACCAACCAACAAGTGAGTTCGAATCTCAGTGGGTAACCCCATCCATACGACCGTGTGCTACACCTAGGCAAAAAGCTTAGTAAATTACAAAGCTGGAGTCATGTTTATCACGACAAGAATGGAACAATTTTCTTCAAAACAGCTCCTTGGCATTCAATACACTTATTCCTGTGAATTTTCAATTGGTCAGAGCACCTTCTAGCCTCTATCTTTTGTGAAGTTGCATTGTCATGTTTTTTTAAATGTCTTCCACGTCCCCAAATTTTAATATCAAGATGAATTTTCAGTTAAGGAAACAAGAAAAAGTTTCACTGAGCTAGGTTAATTGAGCATAGAGAGTGCTGCGCTTTCATAATCCCGTGTTTCACCAAAAAATGCTGATCAGATATATAGAGTTGACACTGACTTGTGAATACATTTAGATATCATCACTTTTGACGTTTAAATTTTAAAAAAGATTCAAGTCTCGAAAAATTTTAATTAAACCTCGTATAGAAGCGTTTGAAATATGACTGAAAATAAGCGTTTTTTTTACTTTGAAATTTCGGTCTTCGGCAAGAATAATTCAAGTTTTAAAATGAATCTGGAAATTTATGTATCGTCAGTTCATTGTCCGAATTATTTGTAGAAAACGGCTGGCGGCGATGATGTCTTCGTAAGATTTCCTTTATACATTTATGAGCATTTGCATACTTCAATGTTCTGCTTTGCTATGTCTAAAGAAATCTGGTTTAGTGTCATTATAAAAATAATTAACAGCTCACATCTTTCTATTAGACGTCACTGCCTTAGTAAAGTGGGAGAGAAGAATTGACAGAAGTAAAAGTGCGCGTGTTTATCCATGTGAGTGTGTGTGTGTGTTGTGGAGGAGAGAAAGAGAGAGAGAGAGAGAGAGAGAATGGGTCAAAAATGAGGTGTCCTGGTTAGGACACTAAATTGTATCTGATAGTGGGGTTCTAGTTTTGGAGAACAGGGGAATGTGGAGTACTCCCAAATTGCCATTACTCCCAAGTCCACTTTGAGCAGTAGGGTTATTTTATACCTTGAGATTAGGGAATCGCGTTCATTGCACGTTCATATTTACATTTTTTATGTAGTTGTTTCTTAAGAAGTTCTGTTAATAAACGGTCGAATGCGAATAATTTTAAACATATCTATTTGACCCATAGTTGGGACCCTAATAAGTATTACCTTTACCTTGGATTAATGGCCGAAAATGGCTACCCGGCATCCCAAATCTCCAGAAATAGAGCCTCATTATAGATGCAGTTTAGTTTCCTACCCAGCAAACCTTCATTTTTTGGCGGGTCTTACACCTCTGCAATGGATATTGTCAGCTTATTTTAAGCTTTGCTGACTGGGTGGCTGCACAGCATTTAGAATTTGACAGAAGTAGTATAAGACAGTAAAAGGGTTAATAAAACACACTCACACACGCTGGCACACACAAACTTCTGGCTGAACTACGCGTTATTTTTTTTTATCATGACGTAATTCCGTCTTGAAGCTTTCTAAATCTGGAAATCCCATGCTTTTCGAATCATAGGAAAATGACCTTTGACACCAAAGATGACCTTTGACGCTAAAGATGACATTTACTTGCAAAAGGTGGGGTTTCTGTTAGTCACTTGTGGGAAGGAGAATCCCTAGAAGACATCGAGAAAATCTATCACGAGACTTGTCAGTTAAGTATTGAATTCAATGAACTGTCTCTTTGTCAAGTGTCAGTCAACATCGCGCACAAGATTCGTTGGACATGACAAAACAAATCATAATAAAATGTCAACAGTAAAATTTATGCTTCCGTTATTGACCTTTGAACCCAAATGAAAATTTTTTTTCCTTTTTTATCGCTGGCAAACAATGGCAACAACAATTTCTTTAAAAAAGTTAAAAAATTGACAAAATAAAAAAAAAAAACTAAATGAGCAGACAAACTTAAGGTGCAAAGAGTGATGTAAGAATGGAATACTTACGATTGTTGCAGGTTCGAGGCGAAATTATTCTTATCTCATCTCAGTAGTTTTATTTTGACTCTCCTTTCCAAAAATTTTCTTTAAAAAAAGAAAAATAATTCCTCTAAACAGAGACCAAACGCATGTGATTGTAACTAATATCAGATCAAATTGAGGGCTAAAAGCGCGAATCTCAGCAAATACAATGGCGGCCATAATGTTAAGAACGGCATAGTTTCGTCAGAAAAAGTAGGTATAACTTTTTATCTACGTTGTTTTAAATTCTATAATTTTCACAGACAATAAACACGATATTAATTGTTATTCTGTGAAATTTTGGTGTTATTTGAGATGAGAATAAAAAAGTATTGAATGATTTAGTGATTTACAGCAAAACTAATCGCACCAAAAGGCCCACAACATCTCCAGATATCATCCACTAAACCATGACACTTCCTCCACCGAATTTAACACTAGCCTTAAGGCACTGAGGCGACAATTCTTCACCTACTTTTCGATGAACGAACGTTTTCCCATCTGAGCCAATTAACAAAAACTTAGATTCATCACTGAAATGCATCGTTTGCCATTTTTCTTGAGACCATAACACATGTTCGTTTGCAAAAGCAAGACGACACTTTTTTTATTCTTGGAGGATATCAGTGGCTTCACTACAGGTGCTCTAGCTAAAAGTTGTTGTTCAACTAAACGACGAGACACAGTCTTCCGAGATAAAGGTTTTCCCAGTTGAATGCTCATTTCCCGAGAAACAGTAGCAGCAGTTTTAAATCGGTCCTTTTTAACCAACTTTACCATAGCACGATCTTCTTTTTGGTCGTTATTCTTGGCCTACCTGTAGACTTTCTTGCTTCAGATGAATCATAATCATTATAGACCCTAAGAATACCGTGAAAAACACTTTTTGACTTGTTTACGATCTCTGCAATAGCCCCAATACTTAGATTATCCTTCATTCGAACCCTAATAATTTCTGTATTTTCTGTAATATTTGAGTATTTTGTTCATTTTTTCAATCGTTCTGATCATTTTGGCCGCCCTGGGTTTTGCAGTAAATCACTAAATCATTCAATACTTTTTTTTATTATCATCTCAAATAACACCAAAATTTCACAGAATAACAATTAATGTCGTATTTATTGTCTGTGAAAATTATAGAATCTAAAACAACCTAGATAAAAAGTTGTACCAACTTTTTCTGGCAAAACTATGCTGTTCTGAACATTATGGCCGCCGCTGTATAATCATTCAATTAGTGCTTTTTTTTTAAATTTGAAATGTCAGCGGTAATCTATCTAATTGGCCAACATTAGTTCAAGCAGAGAATGAAGAAATTTTTCCCTTCTTTTTCCATAACGGCAGAAAAAAATATTGACATATACGGAACAAAATGCAACCCAACATTGATACAAACTTATACAATTTTCAAAGAAGAAGAAGAAGAAGAAGAAGAAGAAGAAGAAGAAGAAGGTGTTTAATAGAAATATTGATTTTTACAAAATCTTTTCGCTCCTCGTTCTTTAACGGTAGAAAAATATTAACAAATCTAGAAGAAAACACTATCCAACACTGATACAAATTTATAAAAAAATTTAAACAAAAACAAGAAGAAAGAAAGTGTCAGGTAAAAATAAAATGTTTACACTTTGTGGGAATTTAGCCTCCTTCAAGATCTGTAAGACAGTGACACATAATATGTTGGCTGGGAGTATAAATTTAGTGTTGTCCTAGACTGATTACTAGTGAGCCCAGAATTTACAATCGAGTCACAAAAATGAATATATTTAAAAAAAAACAATTAGTGTTTAGTAAAGCGGTTAACGGTCTAATATCTCCAGATTATTCGCTAGTCGATTAAATTTGATTCTCACCGATTTTGTAGCTCTTGTGGACCTATGATAGATGAAGCTAAATCTTTACATCTTCTGCATTTTAGAGATATGCATATATTTCCGTAGACAGCGGTTGGTTTTTGAGCTCTGATAAGACCGAAATTAGAAAATTGGCAAAAGACAATCTTCCAACGTTCCTATTTATTCCGTACAAAGCTAAATTTACGGAAAAACAAATTCAGAGAAGGTGTTGGTGGTTATTGGATTTTTTCCGAGACAAAACTCAGTGGGAAACCCAGAGAGGATCACATTTGGTAGACTTGAGAAATGGTCAAAAATATGAGCTGGGTAACTATCGTAAACGAACATATGTATGGGAAATACTCTCAGTAAAAAGTGCCTTTCCATTGTTAATAAACGTCGAACTCTTTTGTCTCTCTAAATAAATTTGTAAAGAAGTCGTTTAAAGAGCAAATTTGTTTTCTTTCACGGCTTCTAATTTGTTTTCTGATCAAATTTCCTCAATTCCTTTCTACATCAGAGATTAAATATTCTAATTTGGTAACAGTATGTTTGGTAAATACAGTGAATCTCGTATGGGGCAAAATACAGGGAAACAGACTGGAAGGAACGTACTAATAGAAACACACTTAGATTAAATTAGATAAGATAGATAGATAGATTGATTGATATGAATAGACTGATTTATATATATATATATATATATATATATATATATATATATATATATATATATATATATATATATATATATATATAGAGAGAGAGAGAGAGAGATAAACAGATATAAATAGACTGAAATAGATCGTATGATAAAACTAAATGTGTGAGTTCTTCGGACAATATAAAAACGAAGTGAAATCAGTGCAAAATATCCAGGTAAATAACTAATTTGTTTTCTTTGATGTTTTTTCTTCTTTCTCTCTGATCCCCACCCCAATACCTAAGTCTATCAAAGCCCTTCTTCTTCTTCTTCTTCTTCTTCTTCTTCTTCTTCTTCTTCTTCTTCTTCTTCTTCTTCTTCTCAACGTATCTATTCATTTCATCGACAGTTTTTCGTATGCAAAACGTAAATCAGTGTGAATTTTCTTTGTTATACAAGAAAATCTTTTCCTTTTCAAGTAAACAAAATGAGATGACCAGTTGTTGTTGTTGTTGTTGTTAGCGGCCAACGTGTGTTACCTAATCAAAGAAATCTGCGCCATGTTTAATCGATAACGAAAAATATTTCTTTTAGATTCAGTTTATAAATAAGACAAGTGAAATTTTTGCTGCCCGGGGAAACAATGAAACCTGGAATGAATTTTTGACACTTTATGCAAAAACATGAACTCCTGGTCTTACCCCCTCTCTCTCTCTCTCCCTCTCCCTCTCTCTCTCTCTCTCTCTCTCTCTCTCTCTCTCTCTCTCTCCTTCTTTTACTGTCATTGTTTTATTCTTTTGCCTTCAAAATGGCACATAGCAAGAATAGTTCCTTAATTTCTCCCACATTTTTCCCCTTCCCTTTTATTCTCTAATATTTGGTCCAAACTTGCAAAACATCATTCCAAGAAAACCAAATAAAAGAGAAGCGAAATATAACTTCAAGTAAAATATCAGAAAGATTACAAGATGGGAAATGGCCAAATGGCCAATTTAATTGCGATTTTATAAATCTAATTTCAGGTTCGTTACTGAATAATACTCAGGGCATTTCTTTTGATTAATAGAGATATAAATTTATTTTCAAAAGAGAGGACATCTATCTATCTATCTATCTATCTATCTCAACCTGTCCATATGTCTTATATATAAAGAAGAAAAAAACAAATGACCACCACAGACCTAAAAATAAACAACACGCTTAACGTTATGGTATATCGCTCTGAGAATCTAAATCTTTTGACATAAAAAAAATATTTCTAATATTTTTAAGACAACCGGTATGTATAGACGGCATTTTCATTCACAATGAAATGTTGGAGTTGATTTATATCCGACTTTTTACAATTATATCTCAAATTAATACTCATAGAATGTGGAATACTAAAAGCATAAACAACAAAAATATATGAAATTGACCAATACAGTTTTAATTAATTAATTAGTTAATTAAGGTTTCATACGATCTATTTTATCTATCACACAATACCCCCTTATAATGTAGATCTGGTTTGGTGATAAATTTATTTACATCTCTTATTTGCATCTTTTTTACCTAAAGACTCACAATACTTTCTCTTGTAATATGATCTATATGAGGTTAACACGAGAGGTTATTCGAGGTTACCAAATGTCAAATAACGAAAATCTCTGGTTCTCATAAATATATATATATATATATATATATATATATATATATATATATATATATATATATATATATAGTTTTTATTCTATAATTGTCTTTATACTTTTATGCAGATTTATCATTGTATAAAACAAGTTCTTAAGATTATTTACAGCAATTTTTATCGCGATCGCATCATTAAAATTGATGTTTTTATTTATTCTATTATCTAATAGTTTTCTAATATTGGCTGATATTGTATATAGTTTCTGCCATGGCTGATTCACCGTTCTTGTCTTTTTTTTTTTCCAGTTCTGGAATTCAAGTGGCAACTTTTCGTCCCAATCAACCCAGTTTTACCGACTAGATTCTTAGATTCTTTTAAGAGGAGATTAGTTAATCGCAAATCGGGATCGAATCCGTAAAAGTCACGAGTGAACGACACAAAGCAACAAAAAAAAATGAAAAGAAAAAGAAGCGAAAACTAATTCCCAGAAAACTAACATTTAGATGTTTTTATTGATGATAATATTTCTGGTTCAATCCTAGTGTGATGATGGGGAGGGGGGTTAGAGATGGTGGCACTTCGCAAAATGAACTTCGGCGCTAATAACTTAGTATTTCAAGCGAAATTTCATAATCCAACTCTTTGCTAATCTCTCTGTCTCTGTCTCTGTCTGTCTGTCTGTCTCTGTCTGTCTGTGTCGCTCGTTCGCTTGGTCTCTCATAACTGATCTGATCATCTGGCTGCTTCCTTGAATAAAATGCAGTCTGGGATTCCGGAGAAGAAAAACATTTTTCCCCACACGGACCATTCGACAATGAAAATATTAAAAGATCCTGCCCTTGTCAACTCGTACGAGCGCCATAAATTGATTTTATTATGGACATTAAAAACTAAGCTTTTCATACCCACTGAGACGTTCTTCTCTTTCAGTTTATCATCTATTAAAAACTGCTGACCATCTTTGTTTGTTTAGTCATCTTTTTGATGCTGTTATATAGACGTATCCATATACGTACATATACGTAACGTATCCCACGTGTACAGATACGCATATCCATATTTGTATACTTCTTCATACTCATATAGATATGTTTGCACTAATTTGCATGTGCACTCTTAAACTGATGTGTAATTTGGAGCAACAAAAACAACAAAAACAACAAACATGTATTTTAATAACATATTAAAGAATTGTATGCATTCTCTTCTATCTCTTGTGTCATTAGAAATTAACAGCCTTTTAGAGTTGATCTCAGCTGTGGAAAAAAAAAAGGATCTGCGAACAGGGCGCCCAAAAGATGGAAAATGTTACATTAAAAAAATTCACAAATAAGAATTGACATGCAAGACCAAATTTTACTGCCACATGATGAGGTTTTTTAAAAAAAATCTAATTTCATTTCATTTTTTCAATAATAATCTGGAACAAACTTTCACAGATAACTTCCTTTTCGGAAACTTCCCTGGCAGTTAAACGACGATTTTCATCGATCAAAGCTCACCTTTTGGTAAATGATCGTCGTTCATTGAGATGGAAGTTCATCCAGATTTGTATTATCTTCAGTGCGTGTTGCTTTTTTTATTTGAAACGTCGATACAATTCGTGAAATGGCGTCGACGATTCAAGAAATCATCTTGAAATTTTTTGCTCATGTCAATCAATATTTCATAAAATCTCACACGGCTCTTTATTTTTTAAAAAAAAGAAAGAGGGTGTCCTCGTGGCGTAATGGTTAAAGCAATGGACCGCGGAATCGTAGTAAGCGAGTTTGAACTCCAGTCGCGCTATTACGTTCACTTTCGGGCAAATACCCTTGGGAAAGGTATAAACCCCCTTATCCTCTGAGCTATGGGTTAAATAGTACCACTACTGTTCTTCTCGGAGAATAGCTTTGGCACTAAATAACCTACAAAGAGTTGATATGCCATTAAACAAAGAAACCAAACCAAACCAAACCTAAAAAAAGAAAGAATTACCAGAATATCTGCTTTAACACGGGCACGTGTATCACAATAAATCCACTTGGTGTGATACAGTTTTTTTTTTAATTTTATAAAAGCTAAGGTCGCTGTTACTCAACATTTGTAGTTTTCGTGGAAATAGAAAGCTTTATTTTTGGAACGACACTCGAGAGAATGACATAGAGCCACTTCTTCATGACAAGAAAAAAAATCCAAATTGCAAACTTGCTCTGACCAAAGGTTTTATTGTCTCTTATGTCCGTTAGAGTTTTTGACATAGTCTTGCTGCTTATTATAAGACACTCATACATTCCAATCGCGAATACGCAAAAACATCTCATGGCGTTATTTTAGAAAAATAAATTTCTTTTTTAACACACCTCGCGCTCGTGTGTGTGTGTGTGTGTGTGTGTGTGTGTGTGTGTGTGTGTGTGTTCAACGTAATGTTTTGTGATAATTTATTATTGATATTTTTCTTCACATACAACTGAAGAGCTTGTGTGTCTCATTCTCCAGATTCTATGTTGAACTTATACCATTTTTTCGTATGCTCAAACTATAATTTCTTGCACAATTCCCCATGGATCACCTTGCTCAACCACTTATGTCTAGTCTTATACTATTTCTGCGCTAATTTGCTGCATTCACTTATTATGTGATGGATCGTTTCGTCTCTATCTGTTGTATGGTCATAAGATATCAATAACAACGGTAATACAAATACATATACAAATACAGGCGGACTCTGTTGTTTCGGATACGAACGGGTTTATTAATTTCTGACTTCAGTCTTTGGCGATACGAGGAGAGAGACACAATTCTTAAAAGTCCATGTTAACCATACTATGCTGATCCCACCCCCAACGCGCGGCGCATCTTGTGTGTTTAAGATCTTTGACAGTAGAGATCCGAAAAACTCAACCGCACGCCTCAACAGCAGAAAACTCAACTACTGTCTTTTCAAAATCCTCAAATTCTCTGGACCATCTCTTCGGGGCATGGCGTCTTCCACACTTCAGCCTCATTTCCTATCTGGAGGTTTATTATGACATATGATTGTCGTATCCTTTCCGCGCGGACGTAAGATTGCACTATTTGACTATGCACTTGGGCTAAGAGACCCGAGTAGTTCAAAGCCTTACCAAACTAAATAATAAAATACAATTAACGAATAATGATTAATATAAAAATCATTACCTTAATTATATAACACACCTTTCCTTCCAATGAAGTAGAATTATTTTGTTAAAGAAGATAACAAAAACATTTCAATTAATGTATCGATGTGAAAGGAATTTCCTTTTGTTTTTCTCCATTTTCTTCCTTTCCCATTTCATAATCTGTCACAATCATGTAATCTAACACTCTTCCTCATGCCGCGACTTGACCAATAAGATTACAGTAACAACAAGAACAACAATTCAAAAAAGTATATAAAAAAACAACACTATAAATCATTCAAGTCCAAAAAATAAAAGTCAGAAAAAAAAGTGTTCGCATGGTCCTTCATTTTTTTTTTTTTCTTCCAATTTTTTTCTTTTGGTTCTTCTTTTCAGGTTTTTGTGTTTCCTTTGAAAGACAAAGCAGTTTTTCTTTCTCATGTCTCACTCTCTTTTTCTCTGTCTTTTTTTCTTTTTCTTTTGCTTAATACTTACCAATAGTTATTCTCACTTTATGTCCAAATGTCTAGTTTTCCTCTGAATCCCCTTCAAACTTTACTAATTATATTATTTTTCTTATCAGTGAATATTTCCTTTCCTTTTCGTTTCTTCTGATCTTTTATGATTCAATGTCTATTTTACTTTACCAATTGGCATGTATCATTTTTCTCTTCAGTCTTTTTTCTTTTTATTTTTCACTGATTAATTGCTCATTATCTGTCTTTTGTCCTTTTTGCTTTCCTTCTACACCCGTAACTTATTACTTCTAACCTTTTTTTTCTCGCAATCTCTGTCACTGATATATATATATATATATATATATATATATATATATATATAACGCAGACTATCATTGTCCTCGCTCCCGTACATTTTCCATTAAGCGTCCTTTACAACTAAGCATAGCTCGTAATCAAACCAAGGTAAATGTGTAAAATCTCCCAGGAACCTATTTTTCTTTCCAACCAACACAAACCGTTCCCCTTTTCATCCCTTTTTTTCTTCAACTTTTGACCACCGTCAATCGGTCTATCTCCCATCTTTTCAATTGTTAACGAGTCCCTTTTTTCTTTTTACTTTCAACAAGTATCTCTACAATAACATGGCTCGTATCCAGCCATTATTTCTTCGTTTTTACTTATTCCGACCACAAAAACAACGCTAGTTTCTTGCTTACTTCTAAAGATGAAATAAAATATGTTGGAGGTTCTTTTCCTAAGCAACCCAAACCTTTTACTCTGCTGCTTTTCCCACTGCACCTCGGTCTGTCTTCTTTTTCAATAGTTAACGAGGGTACTTTATTTATTTGTCTATTTGGTCAACTATATGCCTCCCTCAAGCACAATTCAAAACCAAGTCCATAAATTTTCAAGTGCATACCACGAGAAACGTCGAGATTTTGCACACATACTCCCTATTTTACCATCCTCTGTTTCATAATATCCTCTTCAACACAATGGTCTGACCTCTTACCAAACCCCCAAAATTCTCGACCTCATTCTAAAGGGACCTTTACAACCCGGTCTGGCCACTATCCAGTACCTCAAAAAAATCTCAAACTAATTCTAGGAGGAACTCACAAAACGCTGTTCTAGCCACTAACTAGTACCTCAAAATTCTCGACCCCTGTCTAGGAAACCGTCACAAAACCTGGTATGGCTTCTACCAGTACCCAAAATATCGATCCCATTCTAGGAAGTTCACCGAACACTTCCAAATTCCACAACTTTACCAAACATTGAACCTGTCCCACAGACCTAACTACGGATCCAAAGATATATAACAACGTATCGTAGAAGCCCGGACCCTTCCGAGGCTCGCAATTGAAAGACACAGAAAGAAATATCCCAATATAAAATTACTACTCTTTACGATGAACATTTTCGAATTACTCAAAATTTCATTCATAAAATACATTATATGTATGTTACCCAAAATACTACCACATCACGTGTTTTTTTACGACAAATTGACAAGTTTGTATGTCCCTTCTTTTCTCTCTCTCTCTTTTTCCCTTCTTCTTTCTTTCCTCTAATGATTCACCGTCTCCTATGATAGCAGTAATCCGTATCAACATGTACAATTAAACTTACGAGCCTTATCAGAGCTTTTCATTCTTTTTTCTCGTAATTAAATAAATTCTATCGGATGCACGTGGACGTGTTACAGGAGTGATCAGCCTACAGAATGTCCTCGTCGACGGGATGCCTCGTCATGTAAGGGACCTGCGTCCCGTCATGGGCTTGGATACCTCAGTAAGTGGGAGTGACAGCGAACTCTCGACCCAAAGTGCAAGGATGATCACCGTCAATGAAGTGCGCGGTGATCCCCTAGAGGTAAACACCGCGTATGCAACGGAAGACCCTTCTGCAGACAAGTCATCCAAGGAGGAAGTGATGTTACCACGGAGGAGAAAAAGGACCAGTGGTGAACCGTCGGCAAGTGAGAGAAAGAGACAGAGAAAAAGGACCGGTGGTGAACCGTCGGCAAGTGAGAGAAAGAGACAGAGAAAAAGGACCGGTGGTGAACCGTCGGCAAGTGAGAGAAAGAGACAGAGAAAAAGGACCGGTGGTGAACCGTCGGCAAGTGTGTGAAAGAGGCAGAGAAAAAGGGCCGGTGGTGAACCATCGGCAAGTGAGAGAAAGAGACAGAGAAAAAGGACCGGTGGTGAACCGTCAGCAAGTGAGAGAAAGAGACAGAGAAAAAGGACCGGTGGTGAACCGTCGGCAAGTGTGTGAAAGAGGCAGAGAAAAAGGGCCGGTGGTGAACCGTCGGCAAGTGAGAGAAAGAGACAGAGAAAAAGGACCAGTGGTGAACCGTCGGCAAGTGAGACAAGGAGACAGAGAAAAAGGACCGGTGGTGAACCGTCGGCAAGTGAGAGAAAGAGACAGAGAAAAAGGACCGGTGGTGAACCGTCGGCAAGTGAGAGAAAGAGACAGAGAAAAAGGACCGGTGGTGAACCGTCGGCAAGTGAGAGAAAGAGGCAGAGAAAAAGGGCCGGTGGTGAACCATCGGCAAGTGAGAGAAAGAGACAAAGAAAAAGGACCGGTGGTGAACCGTCGGCAAGTGAGAGAAAGAGACAGAGAAAAAGTACCGGTGGTGAACCGTCGGCAAGTGAGAGAAAGAGACAGAGAAAAAGGACCGGTGGTGAACCGTCGGCAAGTGAGAGAAAGAGACAAAGAAAAAGGACCGGTGGTGAACCGTCGGCAAGTGAGAGAAAGAGACAGAGAAAAAGGACTGGTGGTGAACCGTCGGCAAGTGAGAGAAAGAGACAGAGAAAAAGGACCGGTGGTGAACCGTCGGCAAGTGAGAGAAAGAGACAGAGAAAAAGTACCGGTGGTGAACCGTCGGCAAGTGAGAGAAAGAGACAGAGAAAAAGGACCGGTGGTGAACCGTCGGCATGTGAGAGAAAGAGACAGAGAAAAAGGACCGGTGGTGTACCGTCGGCAAGTGAGAGAAAGAGACAGAGAAAAAGGACCGGTGGTGAACCGTCGGCAAGTGAGAGAAAGAGACAGAGAAAAAGGACCGGTGGTGAGACCAGTTAAAGGACTTCAACTACGCAATTTAAAGGCGACAGAGAAAGACATGAAATTTATACAATGAGCAATGTACCTTATCTTTCTTTTTATGTCCTCTTCTCGATTCTCTTGTTTTAATAATTCCTTCTTCATTCTGTGGCCTTGGGTCGAACCTTTTTTTCTTCTTATTTTTCTAACCTGTATCTTGTCTTTCAATATTTGGCGTCCTTCTTTTCTCCGCTATTCTTGGTTGTGGTGCCGCTTTTTTTCTTGTCTTTGGAGTTGATTTCTTTATTTTCCATTATTTCCTTCTTCGGCCAGGGTAGCACAGTTGTTGTTTTTATTTATTTATTTATTTATTGTTTTTTGCTTTTTGGAGTTGAGGTTCTTATTGTTCATCTTATGTTCTCTCTCTCCCACCTGCAACAACAGTCGCTTAAAATGGATTTCCATTATTCTTAGCCGCTTCTAAACGTCTAAAGTACAGTGAATCGTCGAGTGGACAACCCAAGTTCAAAATCAATCTATGTCTTCCTTGTTTTTTTTTCTTTTTTCAAAAGACATAGCAAGTCACCGCGCACCAAATCAAATATGTTTTATACTCATAAAGATAACAACAGTAATACAAATACATATACAAATACAGGCGGACTCAGTCGTTTCGGATACGAACAAGTTTATTAATTTCTGGCCTTGATCATTCAACATGAGGAGAGAGACACAATTCTTAAAAGTCTATGCAAAGTATACTATCCTGATCCCATCCCCACACGCGGTGCATCTTGTGTGTTTAGGATCTCTGCCCGTAGAGATCCGAAAAACTCAACCGCACGCCTCAACAGCAAAAAACTCAACTACTGTCTTTTCAAAATCTTCAAATTCTCAAGACCATCTCTTCGGGGCATGACGTCATTCACACTCCAGCCCCATTTACTGTCTGGAGGTTTATTATGACATATGATGAGTGTCGTATCTCTTCCGCGCAGGCACAAGACTGCACCATCTGACTGTGAACCTGGACTAAGAGACCCGAGTTGTTCAAACCATTACCAAACTAAAAAATAAACTATAATTAACGAAAAATTATCAATATAAAAAAATTATTTACTTAATTATATAACATATCACCACATAACCCACATCAGCTGTTTTGTTGCGTCTCAATTCTTGCTTTGGTATGAATGGTCCTTATGGCGTTATTTTAAGCTGCTATTAGAAGAGATTCAGTTTTTTCTCTTAAAGTTTCCCTTTTTTTAGCCACGTCCATGTTTTCTCGAGTGAGATGTCGCTTGTTAGTCGCTTAAAACGTCCATAGAGTTGTATTTCTTCCCATTTTTTTCTGGTTATTTCTGATCTGTTGATTATCGTGTCGTCAGTATTGTTTCTGGTGGCTGTACTCAGTCTTCCGCCTCGCTTTTTTATGCAATCTTCGAGTCGTTGTATCGATGTATCAACGCTGTCTTCAATACAGGAAAGTTCTCTTCCTCCACGCTTTTCTTGACACATACATCTCTGGGATTTAAGGCCAAATGCATCGTCATTATTTGTCTTATTCTCCTGTTCCTTTGTTTAAGTTCTTCTCTGGTCCACTACAAGAATGGTTCCGAGTATCTTACGAGGGCACAGCCCAGGTATTAATCCTTTTTATAAGGTTCCTGCCAGATAGTTTGGTTTCGAGTAGCTTTCTCGTTCTCCTGAGATACTCTTTTTTTATTCTTTCATTCATCTTCCCTTGTTTGATAGTGTCAACTTTCAATATTCCCAGGTATTTGCACTTTTCCCTTTCTCCGAGCGATCTAATTTTTTCTTGATTTGATAGTTCCATTCCGTCCGTCATGTGTCGTTTCTCGCTTTTCATTATTAGCATGGTGCATTTTTCAATGCCAGATTCCATTCCTATGTCCGGACTGTATATTCTCACTGCCTGTATTAGAATTTAAGAGTTTTCAATTCTTTTTTTGTTTTTGGCACACAGTTTGATGTCGTCCACGTACATTAGGTGATTGAACCTTTCCTGCGATTTACTAAGTTTGTATCCTCCTGTGCATTTCCTGAGCATGTGGTTTAGTGGCATCATTGCTATTACAAATAGTAATGGTGATAGTTCATCTCCCTGGAATAAACCTCTCTCGATCTTCGTTTCAGCTAAGCTTTTTCTTCCTGCTATCAACTCCACTCTCCAGGTTTTCATAGTTTTCTCGATAAAGTTTATGACTTCGTCTGATATCTTACATATTATGAGGCAGTTTATTATCCTGCTTTACGGAACCATATCATATACCTTTTTGCATTCAATTCATGCCATAGCTAGATTTTTTCGTCTCATTTTGCTCTCGTTGAGGATGTATTGGTCACATATAGAGAAGCTCTCCTGTGCCCCTGGATCCTTTGCGGTAGCCTTTCGGTTCCTCAGGGAACAATCCGCAGTTTGTTATTAATCTCTTCCCTTTTTTGTGCCATTTGTATTTTCAACATTATAGATAGGCACGTTATGGGTCTGTAGTTGTTTGGGACAGTTCCTTTGAGGGGGTCTTTTTGGATTAATGTGGTCTTTCCTTTGGTCATCCATTCGGGTACGTCTGCACCTGGTACGCATTTCGATAGCTAGTCTGTCATGGATGGAGGTGAATTTTTTTTTATCCAAAATCCATGTATACTATCATGGTCTGGCGTTTTCCAGTTTGGTATTTCTTTAAGTGTTGTTCTAACTGAATCGATATGAATTTTCGCCTTCGGTCCTTCTTCAAGTCTTTCTAACTCTTTTCCCATGTTGCTTATCCATTCGACTTTTTTGTTATCTTCTCTTGGTTGCCGCATTTTGCTCCAAAATAGTTTTGCTTCCCTTACATTCGGTTGTTGGTATGTCTTCGTTCCATTTCCCTTCTTTACACATCAATTTGTGCACTTATACACACATATTTACCAAAGTGTCAGTTGGATTTTCTGTGTGTTTATATCTTTTGAATTGTAATCAGGTCTATCTATGTTTCTTTTTTGCGTTTGTCAATTTTAAAACTGATTTTTTTTTCTTTTTTCGTAAATGTCTCAAGTGCAGCGGAAATACGTTAGTCAAACGGGGAATCATAAATGACTGTTTCTATCAAAGAGAAGTCTGTCCTTTGCATCATATAATTCATGAATTCATATTTCTACTGCATATCTCTCTCTCTTCTCTGACGTCTAATGTTCTCACTTGACTCCGACTTCACCTTTGTCACGCTTCCTTACGACTGTTTTGCATTAAAATTATTTCAAACTTTGAAGTTAAAAGTGAAAGATTCCGTGTGAATAGCTTATCTGTTTGCTTGATCTCTTGGCTGTTTTAACTTCTTTCTTTCTTTCTTTCTTTCTTTCTTTCTTTCTTTATTTATTTACTTACTTATTCATCTATTTATTGATTTATCTATTAGTTTCGTTCGTTAGTTTGTTTGTTTGTTCTGCCTTTCTGTATTTCTGACTTTCGATATTTATTTAGTTCTGCCTTTCTGTGTTGATTTATTTATTTATTCATTTTGTATTTGTTTTCTTTTTCGCTTTTGTTTATGTTTTTAACCTTTGATTTCTAGTGACTTTCAAGGAAGCAGACGTTCAGTTTATGAGTTTCAAATTTTTCATAAACATCTGCAGGAATTCATTTTCTTTTCTTTTCACCTATCAATAAAAACATTTCTAAAATACTAAAACGCCTTTTCCGACTAATTCCTATTAGATGTTCCAATTAGATTTCTTAAACATCTTTATAATAATTTTTATTTAATTTTCATAAAATACAGCAGTAATTGCCATCAAATTTATACGAATAATTTTAAATCTGTTGATTAGCATGCTTGCCAAACAAGGTCTTACGGGGGAATTTGCTTCTTAGCGAGAGCTATAAAAACCAAACCTTGAGCCACTAAAATTAGCTTTGTGCAACATCTATCATAAAAGGTCTATACTATCTATCTCACGAAGGTTAATATGCCATTACATAAAGAAGCTAATCTATCTATCTATCTAGCTAGCTAGCAATTCTGGTCTGTTCATGTCTATCAATCTATCTATGATGATGTTTCAAAAGGATGTTAGTATATTACGACTTGTGTTTAAATTATTTTATATTTAAGAAATATTTATTGGCCCAAACTCTGATAACTTTTCTAAGAGATTTTCTGGAAGAGCAAGCTCAACACCATATATTTTCCATGAATCGTAATTTACAAAAATTGTCATTGAGAGAAGGCTCCGTATCATAGATTGCCGGGTTGGGTGGGGGGAATGAGACCCTAGCACTGGTCATGCGTATAATTCTAGTCTCACAAAATTTATCAACCAAAATGGAATATGATCACCTAATTGCAAAGAGGTCAATTGAAAAAGCGAACTAAATTCGCCTCACCAAAACAAAAACAAAAAACAACAAAAAAAAAACAACAAAAAAAAAACAACCAAGATGATGCAACACAAAGAAATGAATGCTCAAATGAAGCTTGCACATGCAGCAACGATTTCAGTCGGTAAAATGTGCTGCCTCTGAGTAAATTGTTACCACAAGATTAACGCTGTAATATAAAATTTACGTTCGTTTAAATTCTACCATCTCATCTTTAGGAATGCGTCTTTTATGAAACACCATTCACATATCACTAAAATTCTCATTAAGATTATTGGGCAAAAATGTAAACAAACAAAGGCTACTGCATAATACCTTATAATTCCCGAGCTGACGTCGTTCGCTTACTGGCTGAGTGGTATGATACTAAATCAAACGTAAAGATGGGCGGGTTTCAATCCCAGCTTCAAGCGTCCCTCGTGTCTAGCCACACTGAGGAGTTGTGATACAACGAAACAGTTTGTCTGTGGATGACTATGTATATATATACAGAGAGTTTGTTTTACATTTCTTGAAACAAAGCTGCGGTCTCTCAGATTTTCTCGGTTGATTTGGTTCTCTTTACCGGTTATTACTGGGAAATAGTAAACATTTTGATATAAGTTACGAAATACATCAAAATCATGTCTTGGGCAACGGAACAGATATTTCGTGTGAAGAAATATTATGAAACTAATTCTTTTTCGATTGTTTATGCAGGATACAGAAGGAAGTTCGGTTTCAGTTTCAGTTTCAGTTTCATTTTCAAACAGGTTTCAGAGCTTCAAGATTGTCAAGAAATTTGAAACTCATGGCTGTTGAGAAGATCGTTGTAGAACGGGTTCATCACCATCTGAACCACCAATGACAATATGAACTCTAAGTATGTCACTAAAATTCAATAGTCAGTCGGTTACAGTACGTCTAGATCTGAAGCATGTACTCTAGGGCTCATTTTGACATTTTTAGTTCATGTTTGAGAATAATTGATTGTTGATCATAAAATGTTATCTATTTACCTTTTAATAAAGATAATTTTCATCACTATTATTTGTGGTCCTCCATTTGTGCTCAGTTATTTTGTTTCAAAAATTTGGAAACATCTTGTGTGTGTATATATATATATATATATATATAATAAAAATAAGTGGAAAAGTGTATAAATCAATACTGACAACTGATTCAACAATGATATTTCGTTCTTTATTCAAAAAAGAACTTTATCAGAATCTTTTGAATAAAGGACGAAATATCAAAATTGCTTAATCCTTTGTCAGTATTGGTTTATTTACTTTTCCACTGATTTTTATCATCTGGTCAGGTTTTCCAAAATCTACCATTTCTCAGGATAGCGTAGACACAGTCAGTGGTACCTGGTAAGAGTTCTTTTCTCGGTTATATCATCATCAGATCAAGAGTTGATTTGATGATCACACACACACACACACATACGCGCGGCGTAAAGGTTATCAATTTTGATACATTTAATCTACACTCAAATGTAACCCTATATATATATATATATATATATATATTGTGACGGCAAATTCTTTAAAATCCCAAAACGGGACTTTATTTTCGCACGTGTGAAGACGGGGCAGGTTGGCACTTGATCCCTTGTAGAATAAGTCCTCGTTCAGAGTTTTGCCTCAGGCATATAAGAACTGGCATATTATGTGGGGGATTAATTTATGGCCAGACTGACCGCCGCTGGCAAGGGGTTCCAAATTTCACACTATACACACACCCACCAAGGCCGCTAGACTTCCTCCCCTAGACAATGGAAGATATGGACCTCTAGGTTGAGACGTAATAATATTAATTATAGTGGTCGGCAATTTCTGTTTCCCGTGTGATATTTTAAAGGAATTAATAGGACAATTTTAAGCAAGATAACATAAGGCAAATAGAAGCTGAAAAAGAAACATGAAGTAACAAATTCGTAGAAGACAATACAAATAACAACTTCGACCACGTGGGAACATTAAAATACATGAATCTTTTACTACACTTATATACACCTTCAAAGTATCAAATATATAATAAATGAACAGTCCATGAACATAAATGTCTTTCTTCTTTTCTTTTCTTTCGTTTTCCTTCAAATTGAGAGAGAGAGAGAGGGTATACAAAATTTGGTATAAGGAGAAACAGTCCCAAGGGTACTTATCTTATTTCTTTGATGGAGTTCCGTGGAGAATCGTTCTTCTTTTACGGGCTAATAGACTTTATGCTATTTTTAATACTGGCTTGAAGAAAATGGCTTCTTCATGTCCGAGATATTCTTTTGTCTTCTTCTACCCCGAGTACTGGCTTTGGTTCTGTCCCCTACGAACCCTGACCATTAACTAACTTTTCTTATTCTCTATTTCCGGTGACGGGAAGGAGTCCCCACTTCCGTTTTAGGGTCCCAGCCAATCGTTTGGCTTCTACCTTCCCGTGTTAGGCGAGCCGAGTGAGGTCACCAAGTATAAACATCTGGTCTCCCCTGTGGCCCATATTCTTTCTTAACGGTCATTCTTTGACGGCTTGCTACTGTTAATTCGAACACGGGGAATAGTATTAATCTTATTTCTATCGTCTCAGTGGGAGACCACGTGACAATATATATATATATGTCGCTGTGTGTTTGCGTACGTGTGTGTGTACATTTTTAAAACTCGACCAAAACATATTAGCCAGAATAGAACGCTCACATAACATCTATTATTGAACTTGATGGCGCCAGATTGAACACCATTTTTTATTTGAATTTTTTGACAACAGAAATAAAGTCAGAAAAATAAAAATGATTTTACTGGAAAGATCGGAATGTACGTGAAGGCAAGTGAAACATCAGACGAGAGAAAGGTCATTTGTTTGGGTAAATACTTAAAAAGACTAACAAAGAGAGAGAGAGAGAGAGAGAGAGAGAGAGAGAGAGAGAGAGAGAGAGAGAGAGAGAGTGAGGGATATATATATATATATATATATATATAGTGAGAGTGTGACGATTACCTGTTATGGCTATCGGGCCATTCGGATCTCTGATTCCCCTTCGTCAAATGGGGAAAATCTCACTGCCTACATAAATGAAATATTACGAAAATATATATTCAGAAAAACCAAAGTTCATATTTCTTGATCAGAATGAGTTTTTGGTGAGATGTCAACTAATAACGACAAACAGAACGTAGAGTGCCATTACATGAACAGCCGCCTTAAAGAATAACACAAAACTGATTTAATTTTTTTTTTATTCCCTTATCATTCCCTTAAATGATAAGCCGGCCAGGTATCCAGGTGCAACTCTCAGCTTTTCTTGGTGATTCGTCCACAAATAGAAAAACTGAAAGACAACATTCTCTTATGACGTCATAAGACCAACTAAAAAACTCCGCCAATATGATAGATATTCTCTTGATCAAAGATCGATAAAAAACATCAACATTTCATTGTCTGTTAACATGATTTACCTTTTAGAAACTCTGTGCGTGCTTCACCTTGTTTTGGTTAAGCAATCTGAAATTAGAAGTCATTGGTTTTAAGAAGAATTTGATTTCAAACGACAACGTAAGTCGATTTGAGTCTAGTGTTCGTTCGAATCTTGATAAAGTGAGTTGTCTGTTCGTGTGTGTGTGTGTGTGTGTGTGTGTGTGTGTGTGTGTGTGTGTGTGTGTGTGTGTGTGTATTAACAGGGCTTTACGAAGTCCTTCTGGTGCGCGCTCTTTTTGCCTGGACAGAAAGAGAAGAGGGCTCATTTTATATTCACACGGTGTGGAACGTGAGCAACTCCATTTGGTGTTTAAAAGCACGATTTTGCACTCCGCGCTCCTCGCTCTAAAATTATTTGAATTTTTTTTTAAACATTAATCAATAAAAAAGAAAAGGAATGAAAAGAAAAGAAAGTTTGAGTTAAACTCTTTGTTTTTGTTTTATAACTGTGTTAAATGTATATGAGAGAGAGGGGGCTAGTTACACATGAAAATTAGACATGAAAGCCGAAAAAATTGAACTTATCGGATTTTTGTTTAGAAGCAAGCATGATTTGTCAGCTAGGTGGTACATTTCTGATGGGCCCTTTTTCTTAGAAGACAGGAGACAATCTGAAAAACGTCTTTTTCAAAGGCGTCTGTTACTCTGTAGAAAGACTTTGAAGTCATTTTTCTTAAAGATTTGAACTTTTCTCGTATTTATGACTCGTATTTTTATTTCTAAAAATAAATCTTTCAGGATAATAACTAAGAAATATGTTAGTTTTTAAATAAATATTTTTTAGCTAAGTATCTTTATTTATTACTACTGTTGTTTTCAAGTTAATCATATTGATATTTCTCTAAGCTAAATTCTTGTATCTTTTCAAATTATAATTTTAATAAAAAATAGTAAATACGTTTTCTTAGTTTTATTTTACACCAATATTTCAAAACATGTAATAGACATTTGGTAAATCATTCAAAGAAAAAAGAATACAACGATTTGTTTGAAAAAAACAGCAACAAACGTTTATTTTCTAGGATATTTTACTAATGTTGCCGAAAATTATGTCTCAGCGTATTCAACTAAAAAGGGTGAACTGGTTGATTATTATTTTTTGCTTTTCAAAGACAAATAAAACTTGAAATTGTTATTTGCTGTTTTAAATTTTGAATGAATAAATGTCTTCATAAAGAAATTTTTTTTTTACAAAGATTTGAGGTTATATAGTTTTTGCCTCTTTGAAAAGAAATAACTATAAGTGATACGCTAGACTGACGCAGTTTTGTTCATCCCAACTGTTTTATTAAAATAATAATTTGAAAAGAAGATACATTAACTTAACTAAGATACTTTGATTTTATTTGCTTGAAAACAACAGAGTATAGTTATAAATAAAATGGCAATTTTCAGCCAATTGCTACCATGAATCCGTTTTGAAGCCATTTGACCCCTACCCATTATTTCACCCCTGAGAAATAATACGACATATCGCCACAACTCTTGAAAATAGAAGATTTGTGTTTTTGTCTGCTGTTCAAAGTTTATTTCGCAAGTTTCTCCTGCCAATTGCAATGCTGACGAGAATTTTTTTTTCGTCCCAAAACTGTAAGTTAAAAATATTTCAACTGATTTTTTGATAAATTCATATTTTGTGATATTTAAATTCTGTCTCTCCTCCCTTTGAGAAATGTTTGCGGCTTGTTTCTTTAAGAAGAAAATAATCACTAACTTAATGTTTAAAAGTAAAACTTTATTTACTTAGAACAAATTTAAATTCCCTTCCAAAATAAATAATAAATAATCAATTTTCAAAGAAATAAGGCTCACTATAGTTTTTTCTTTAGAAATGATTACAGTAAATGTATTTAAATTATTTACTTTTTTATTAATAATAATTTGAAAAAAGGTTAATGAACTTCGATAAATCAATCTGATTTGTTTTAAAAACTTTTAACAAAGTATTAAAGTTGGTATTTAATTCGAAATATAAAGTGTTCTTTTGAATAAACGATAGCCGAAAAATATCAACAAATTGCCAATAAACTATTATTCAGAGATCCAATTAATGTCCTGAAATTTCATACAAAAATATTTGGCTAAATCCTTGGGATTGAACAAATATCGGGTCAATTTTTCCTCCCTTAAAAAATTGGTTGTTAATGTAATGAACATTTAAATTGTTTTAAAATATTTCAGGGATTGATTTTTCATTCAATTCATCAGGCTGGAACTGTATAATTTTTATTAAAACCTCATATTACAAAAGACATGAGCCGCACTTAGTAACACGGTTATCGTTGTCGGAAATGAAATTGGCAACACGAGTTCAAATCCTGAAGGAGGATGTTTGCGTTTCACTGAGCATCAATGCCCTTAGGAAAAACATAAATCTATCGCCTTCCCTCCAGTTATTGGTGAATAGGACTGTATCAGAGGGGTTAGATGAATATATACATACGTTGTAGCCGAGATAGGTACTTTCTACAAGATATCTGTGTTTAGCTTTATATAAGGTGTTCAAATGCTGATTTTCAAAGCATTTTGAAGATTGACGTAACACGATCTTTCAATCTCCATTTTAGTGAGAGCTTAGTAAATATATACCCATAAATTTTATAAAACTGAACTCCCTAACCCGCTCAAAAAGAAAAAAGAAGAAAAAAAGACAGCTCATCTTTTGTTAAGTCAGTCAAATTTAAAAAAAAATCTCCCTTGCAGAAAGCACTACTACGCCCAGTTGCTTTATCAAAATCCTCTTCTTTCTTTTCCGAGACCAGATGCTTTGACTCGGTTGTTTAAATTCACGATACTCTCACCCCACAGGCTAAACTAAAGGTTTACTGTACGCTACAGACATTAACCTTTAATCAAAGTTACCACTACATCGAGTTTACGCGTCCGTGACGTCATTGCTGACGTCAGTGGATCCCATGGGCGCATCGGGTAATTGAGAGAGATGTGCTTGCTACATATCCGTAGATATTTTTACTGTAATATAATAGTTTCCCTTGTTCGTTCACAATTTCTTATGTAATATACAGCAACCTATATATATATATATATATATATATGCATGTATATAAAGTTATTTAGTCGATTTTAAGCAACGTTAATACTTTTTACATAAAAGTCAGTTTAACAATTGGTATATGGAACAAAAATGTATCCTTAAAATTATTTTAAACTGGCAAACACTGCAATCGACTCGTTAAAAGAACCTGAACAGGTACTACCACTTCAACTCTGAGTGGACATGGCAGTAATGGGAATAAAGGGGAGATTGTACTCTTCTCAAAGCTTCAGAATTACATCCTCACCACTAGATGCAGTTTTGTACCATACCCAGGAATTATATATATATATATATATATATATATATATATATATTTCTATAAGAAAAACAAAAAACCGGTCACATTAGGATTATAAATTTATTTCCATCCTGTAATGGGTTTTTGATATAAATCAAAAACACAAAGAAAAAAATAACAGGGCTTCTTCAGATCTTATGGATATATACATATATATATATATATATATATATATAATTGGAAAAAATTTGGGTACAAAATGATATGGGCTTGGAGTTGGTGTCAAAACCGGGTGTAATGTCATCGTCAGGTGTCATGTATCCTTATGTATCTGAAAAAAGTTATGTATCTAAAAACTTTTATGAATTTAAAAAAAAAATTTTCTCTCCATTGTGTGATGGTTTTCTGAAGAGGTGAGTTTCTTTTCTATATTGGCCAACTAAAATAAATTTATAATAGCCAAATGACGATTTGTTGTGTTTTTTCCAATTATATGAATTTGCTCTAAATGAAATTGATGTATTAATTGTCATAGACTGAGCACTCCTGGAGATTTATAAGAATCCTCTAATATATTGTCAAATAGAATCATTCCTAACTCATATTTTGGGGATATTACATATATATATAAATATTTATATATATATATATATATATATATATATATATATATATATATATATATGCGAGGATTATCAAATAAGTTTCCAGTCTTTCTTCGCATGGGCACTTTTATTAATAGTACATACATGAAACTCTAGTCCCCTTCGAAGTAATCTCCTCCGGCTGCAACGCACTTGTTGTATCGTTCCAACAACTTCTTCAAGGCCCCATGGAAGTCTTCATGTGTGAGCGTGTCAATGACCTTCGTCACAGCCTCTTTCATCTCCTCCATTGTCTCATAACGACAGACTCTGAGCTTAGGGAGGGTGAACAACTGTCTTGATGTCGATCTTGGTCAAATAGCCTGTGACAAAGATGGAGTTGTAGACTGGTGCATTGTCCTGGTGGAAATGCCACTGAGCCGATTTGAAGAGTGCTGGCCTCTTCCCTTTGAATCTCTTCCTGAACTCCCTTAAAACCTCAACATGGTAACCCTAAACCCTAACCGTTTGGCCAATCAACTCTGGTGTATTGACTTTCTTACTCCTTCCACACCCCTCATCATCCCTCATAGACTCTCTGCCTTCCTTGAATATCTTATGCCACTCAAAAACAGAACCTCAATTCATGCAAGATGGTCGAAAAGCAGTCTGAAGCATTCCATACGTTTCTGTGGCATTTTTTCCAAGTTTAAAACAGAATTTTATTGCATATCTTTCTTCTAAAGTGTCCTCATGTCCAGATTGCTTTTTTGAAATTCACCAGCTGTGACAATCAGGGTTTATTAGGGTGAATTCCTATTCTTGCTGTAGAGTCTACGACAATTTTAAATGCCAGTACAAAAATGTCAAGAAACTTATTGAATGCACCACGTATATGTATGTTTGATTAAATAAAGACATTTGTTTATAGAATTTTGTTAAGATCCTTTCAAGTCTCTTGATAAGTGTCTTGGTTTCAGGTTGGAATTGGTTGAGGAATTTACCAAAATTGTCCCGAACCCTTTCCGACCTTTCATATGCCATCATCAGGTGTTGCTTGCATGTGTAAAGAGTGTTTTTAAAGAGTTTTTAAAAGAGTTTTTTAGTTTTTTTTATAACATTACAAAATTAAAGACAAAATATGTCTTTATTATTTAATCAAACACACACACACACACACACACACACACACACACACACATATATATATATATATATATATATATATATATATATATATATATATATATACCAGTTATATCCAGTAAGTGACCATAAAACTATGGGTATGGAATATTCGTATATAGAATATTTGATGGATTTAATGTAATTCTATGGAAGTGCTCTATATATGGCTATTATAGTGTCTTTCAGGATATATATAAAAAAAACTCACATACAAAGTGAATATATCTGAAATGTAAATGGCCCTCCGACTTGAAAATAGATAATTTCTTAGACATTTACAGTTAATTTAGAAAATAATATTTTCAAGCCTTTTAACAAAAATATTTTCACATCCACAAACATCAATGTTAAATCTAATTACTCCTGATCGATATTGAAACTGATACCTAATACTGTTAATCAGGGGATAAATAGACTATCATTATGCAAAAAAATATTTGAAAAAAGCAAAAAAAAAAACATATAATGAAACCCTAAAAAAAGTGGATTTCGAAAAAGACTTAAGTACTTTGACCCAGAGAGCACCAGCACAAAGAAACGAGCCTTCACCTCTAATAAAAATAAAGGGTGTAGAAACAGTATTCACAATAAGGTAATTGGACGCAACAATTATCATTCGAATAGAAAATGTAGGAACAGAAATAGAAAAGTAATTTAGTTTAATTCCGTTTTTTGTAAACTCTCTAACATTAACATAGGAAAGGACTTCTTAAACCTTTAGGATAGACTCTTCAATTAGGACAACCTTCAATAGAAACATTATTAAAATTAGTTACTCATGTACTAATAATATTTACAAAATTATAAATAACCACAACAAGAGACTAATAGATGAATCACATTGGAACAGCGAGAGGGTAGATAGAGTACCCGGTAATTGTCGGAAAAAGTATGAATGGTCCTTAGATGGACGATGTAACTCGGACAACGTAGTATAGCAAGCGTGCATTTTCCCCATAGAACATTATATTGATGTAGAGAAAGCTTACATGAGGATTTACGTGGGGAACTGGAAACAAAGGTTGCATAATCATCGTCATTCCTTTTTTAATACGCAACTTAAGAACAAAGTAACCCTTTCAAAATACATTTAGAGTTTAAAGGAACGAGGAAAATAATTAGACAATCTTCGACGGCAAATAGCTTCAATAGCAGATGCAACATTTGTATAGAAGATCAAATGAGTCTAATCAATTTTAAGGACACTAGGCGACTTTTGAACTAACGGAGTGAGCTAATATTAAAATGCAGATACAAAAATAAGTTTAAATTAACCTGATAAGGGCAACAAAGAGAGTTGCACAACAAATTAGAAGACGATGATGCATGAATTGGATGAAATCATTCAACCGAGTATAAGATGGGTTTTGAGCAAATAACAAATTAATTTTAGAAGTTAATAGAACGACATGGCCGGGTGGGTTTTTATTAGAAGGATTTAGTAGGCGAATACTAAGAGACTTTATAGTGTAAGAAAAAAATTAGATTTTTCAATTTAATTTCAATTTTTTGTTACAATTTGATTTTCTTGAAAATATCGATATATGACTTAGTGGTTATATTTAAAGTAAAGGAGAAAGAATGAATACTCGATTCTAACACCACATAGAGAGACTTAAATAGAGAGACTTAAATCGAGAGACTTAAATAGAGAGACTTAAATAGAGAGACTTAAATCGAGAGACTTAAATAGAGAGACTTAAATCAAGAGACTTAAATCGAGAGACTTAAATAGAGAGACTTAAATCGAGAGACTTAAATAGAGAGACTTAAATAGAGAGACTTAAATCGAGAGACTTAAATAGAGAGACTTAAATAGAGAGACTTAAATCGAGAGACTTAAATAGAGAGACTTAAATCGAGAGACTTAAATAGAGAGACTTAAATAGAGAGACTTAAATAAAACAAACATAGTAACAACCGAAAGAAACACTTTAAGAGATAAAAAGGCCAAGTAAGATCAGAAGCCGATGGACTATTCGAACCAGGTACATGGGAATTAAAGGGATTATAAAATAATTAATTGGGGGACAAATTTACATTGTACTAAGACTTAAAAAGCTACCGTGAAACCACAAGTGGTGATATTGAGGAATTCATTGTTATCTTTCTTTATTCGCCGGATCGTTCCCCCTTCTTTTTTCCTTCTCTTTTCTTTCCCTTTTCGTTTTTTTTTCTTTCTTTTTCTTTTTCTTTTATCCATAAAAGAAAAACTATATTTGCTGATTTCACTCCCTAAAAACCATGTTAGCGATCTGAAGAAGAAGGAAATAAAAAAATCTCGTCGAAATAAATTTATAATGGCACTATAACTGTGGTTGAATTTTATTTCATTTACGTTTCATATATATATATATATATATATATATATATATCTTTTTGTTTATTTATGATAACATACCAAAGTGACTAACAACCAAGCCGGTGTAAATGATTTTCACAGTTTGATTTGTATATTTTGAGTATTTTGATCATCTCCAATATCGTTTGATGTTAGTTAGGAGATGGAGTTCGCATGGCGTTGTGGCTAACGTGTTAGACTATGGTATTAGAGTAAGCGAGTTCGAACTCCTGTCGCGCTATTACGTTCATTTTTGGACTAATTCTCTTAAGCAATGTATGAACTTCATTATCTCCCCACTTCCCTCTCCCCTGGGTTAAATAGTATTACTGCTGTTCTTCTTCGACAAGGATGGTTTGGCATCAAATAATCCACAAAGGTTGATATGCCAAGAAACCAAACGATGTTTATATACTGATTGATTTCAACAGCATGTTATTCCATGTCTAGAATTGCGTTCATTATACATTCATCCTTATATTTTTGTGGAGGTGTTTCTTAAGAGGTTCCCTTTGTACAATCTTCCGTCGAATGCAAATAATTTTAAGCAGATCCATTTGACCCATAGAAGGGACCCTAACAGGTTCTACCATTTCGGGTCAGGGTGGACTTGGGAGTAATGCCAATTAACAGGAAGTCCATATTTCCCTGCACTCCAGAACGAGAGCCTCACCATCAGATGCAGGTAAGTGTCATATTCATGACATCCTTTCTGGAAGGATATTCAAAGCCCTGCCGACAGATATGTGTGTGTGAGGGGGGTAATTATTCTCTGATAATGTTTCATTTTAATTGCTATCAGCGATAACTGCAGCACTTGACCGTGAAAAAACATTCAGAATGATTTTCTCAAGCACAAAATTCCCAAAATTCTTTTGATGTGTTATTTTATCAATAGACATTTTTTGTTGAATACAAAAATTTGGGAAAATCTTTAATCCACACTGCCTTGACGGCTGTCATAATACCACCAAAAGTTAAATGGAGTTACTTAAAATCAAACGTTCATATTACCATTTAACGGCAAAAGGAATCATATATATATATATATATATATATATATATATATATATATGTGTGTGTGTGTGTGTGTGTGTGTGTGTGTGTGTGTGTGATGTTTTATCATATATCAAAGAAATTTGAGTTATGCATATATTAGTTTTGAAAACCTCGACTTTTTCGCGCCATTATATGTTGATTTGGGAGGGGGGCAGTGGGGACGTTGTCACCATAATAAATGCATGCCATAATTTAATTTTACTGACAAGAAAAAAAGAAAAGAGTTTTTCTAAATTTAATTTAATTCATTTGGCTTCAAAATGAATCAGTATATTCGGAGAGAAAAACAGAAACGAAAGTCAAATGAAAGGAAAATTTACGTCAATTCTTCAATCGATGTAATTGATTAGCTGATTTCATTTGACGGAAGAATTTTCGTGACAAATAAAGTACGTTGAGTTCAAGAAGTGGAGAGAGAGAGAGAGAGAGAGAGAGAGAGAGAGAGAGAGAGAGAAAGGGGAGGGAGAAGAGAGAAGAGGAGGAGGAGAGCGTGGCTGGATAAAGAAAGTATTAGCTCAAAGAAACACCTGCCACTACATACATACGAAGAAATAGAAAGAAATGGGTAAAAATGCGTATATATATATATATATATATATATATATATATATATATATATATATATATATATATACGTGGTGCATTCAATAAGTTTCAAGACTTTTTGTACGGGCATTTAAAATTGTCGTAGATTCTTGAAAATTCACTATATTATTGCTATACATCTTATGATATGACTGACCAATTTTTATGATTTCAGCTTCAAATGAACAGCTACAGCAGGAATAAGAATATACCTTACTAAAGCCTGATTGTCACAGCTGGTGAATTTTAAAAATGCAATCTGGACGTGAGGACACTTTAGAAGAAAGATATGCAATAAAATTCTGTTTTAAACTTGGAAAAAATGCCACAGAAACGTATGGAATGCTTCAGACTGCTTTTCGACCATCTTGCATGAATCGAGCATGAGCTTTTGAGTGGCATAAGAGATTCAAGAAAGGCAGGGAGTCTATGAGGGATGATGAGAGGTGTGGGAGGAGTAAGGAAGTCAATACACCAGAGTTGATAGGCCAAACGGTTAGGGTTAGGGTTACTATGTTGAGGTTTTAAGGGAGTTCAGGAAGAGATTCCTTGGGAAGAGGCCAGCACACTTCAAATCGGGTCAGTGGCATTTCCACCAGGACAATGCACCAGTCCACAACTCCATCCTTGTCACAGACTATTTGACCAAGATGGGCATCAAGACAGTTCCCTCCCTATAGTCCAGATCTTGCTCCCTGTGACTTTTGGTTATTCTCTAAGCTCAGAGGCTGTCATTATGAGACAATTGAGAAGATGAAAGAGGCTGTGACGAAGGTCATTGACACGCTCACACGAAAGGACTTCTATAGGGCCTTCCAGAAGTTGTTGGAACGGTACAACAATTGCATTGCAACCGGAGGAGATTACTTCGAAGGGGACTTGAGTTTTATGTGTGTACTATCAATAAAAGTGCCCATACCAAAAATGTCTGGAAACTTATTTAATAATCCTCCTATATATATATATATATATATATATATATATATATATATATATATATATTGATAGATAGAGAAATAAGATAGATTTGATTGATATGAGCAGACTGTGATATATATGTTTTCAAATAAATCCAGCAAAAGAATAGAAACTTATGTAATCGTTTTTCCAAATTTTATAAGCTTTAAGCTCCTCGACCTCAGCAATGGTGAATATTGGCAGGTGAACCTAATGCGTCGCAATAAAAAAGGTAAACAATCTCTCAGTTGCCGTAGAGCTGTATGCGCATCTGCTTCAAACAAAACAAATATTTCAAATGAATAATGTAAATATTTCATGCCTGTCTTCGATTGTGTGGAGCAGAAGCAAATGTCAAAGAAAAGAATGGCAATTCAATAATATTGCAAGTCTTGCTATGAAAAGAGATTCTATCGTGTCTGATGGGGAAAAAATTGTCACTCGCCTCACGATGACGTTAAGTATTCCTATTTATTTGTTCCCCTTCGAATGTATTAAACTAATGCTTTATGCAGCATTTTATTCATGGCTATGCGACGCGGAGGCGCTTGTAGCGTAACGATTATTGTTGTAAGAAGTGGACTTAACTACCCAAGTTCAAATTCTAAAAAAAGACTGTTTGCATTTCACAAAGTACAAAATACCTTCGGCAAGGTTTGGATCCAATTATTCTCCTTCCAGCGATGGGTTAATAATAGGGCAGACTGGGCTCTTCCATGTTGGTATTATAATCGGCCGTGGAGAAGGAAAAGTCTCGATTCAAACCAGTTGTAGACCTGGAGTGAGATGGGCTCTGTCAGGTTATTCGTGCCCAAAGCACGCAACATAAGTAGCACCCCCACAACATATCAATCTCTATGCTACGTGGTTATCGCAGATTTTGGAGGAGTCCTTTTAGAGGAAGACGATGCCCTCTACTTTGGTTGATGGATTGATTGATTGATTGATTTTAACGGCATGCAAACCCGTCTAGGTTTTTTCATACCTTCATACGTTAGGGAATTAAGTACATTGTACGTTCTTATTTACATGTTTTGTAAACTTCCTTAAGAGTTTTCTTTCACAGTTATATGATATCAAGTATTCCTATCTAATATAAATAATTTGCAAATAGATCTTGTTGTCCCATAAATGAAGTCCTAACAGGTACTCTGACTCCGGGTTTGAGTGGACCTAGAAGTAATGGCAATAAAGTGATACTCCACATTCCCTAGATCTCTAACCCTGCCGAGTCTCTCACCATCAGATGCAGTTTAGAGTTATAACCAGAACATATTCTTTTAAGTGGGATACAATCAGCGTTTTGTAAAACCTGCCTGCAAGGTGATGGGACGATTAATGAATGACATAATTAAAAAAAACCGAATTAACAGATACATAAAAATAAGCTTCATTTTTTGAACCTCTGAGAAGAAATAAGGATATTAATAATATCAAGAACGTTTCCTTCTTCATCACAACTTTTTTTTAAAAAATCTGCAATCATAGAATCATTCGGAGATACCCATTTGCTTGTTGACGTGTCGATATAAATTTTCTGGCGCTTAATAAACAACGTTATAATTTCATTTAGGCCACAAAGACCTGAGGAATTTACGTGGTGAATATTTGTTTCTTAAGAATCGAATATTAAGTAATTCATGGAACTTAATTAGACAAAAGAAAACACTAGGAAACATACATTAACAACACTTTCACTTTGAGTGAGGGTACGTTTAACGTAATGCCAACACTTTCACTTTGGGTGGGGGGTGTTTAACGTAATACCAACACTTTCAATTTAAGTGGGGGTGCGTTTAACGTAATGCCAACATTTTCACTTTGGACGGTGGTGCATTTAACGTTATGCCAACATTTTCACTTTAGTGGAGTGCATTTAACATAACGGTTATCGTCGTAACAAAATGGAACCGTCAACTCGAGTTCAAATTCAGGACAAGGCATTTTGCATTTCACTTAACACTAATACCATTGAGAAAAAACATAAATCCATTTTTCTCCCTCTTCCCCAGCAATAGGGGAAGGGAAAATTGTTGGGCAAATTGTGTGCTTTAGCACTGATTAGGCAACCGGTCTAGGAGAAGGAAAATTCTGAATTTAAACCAGTTTCACTCTGTTTAAAATTAACCTTGTGTCACATCCAGTCCGTGGAGGAGGGGTTGGGTAAATATATTTTAATTATAATAGTTGATCGATATTTATCAAGATTACAGTGGGAAAGTATGAGACGAAATTATTTTCGTTAATCTGACTTTTGGAAATGTTTTCAACTTAAAACCTAAGTCAATATCAGATACGCTGGATGTTTGTGTCTCGGGATAATAAAATCTTTGTGAAGAATCATTACGTCTCACGACGGTTTTGCTCATCTCACAGTTCGCCCAACGAAAGAATAACAAATAAAGTACACTTGCACTAGAAACTTGTCATCACCTCGCGTTCACCACAACAAGTTAAGTGTGCCTGCACTAAAAAGAAATCGGAAGACTATTATGATTTTACGGACGTAGTACAGAATACGTCACGAGACAGAAGAAAAGGTTTTTCCACCAACACTCTACGAAAAGTTTTTCGTATGATCCATAGAATATCCATAAATAGGAGGCGCGCTTAGCGTAATGGTTATCGTCGCAGGAAATGAAATCAGCAACTCGAGGTCAAATCCTGGCCTAAGCTGTTTGCGTTTTACTTCGTGAAAATTCCTCTGGGAAAGGCAATGGGTAGATCGTAAGGAAAACTGGGTTCTTTAGATTTGGTTAGGCAACCATTCTAGGAGAAGGAAATTTCTGAATTCAAACTAACTTTACTCCGCTTAGAATAATTGACCTTGTATCAAATTCTGCTCATGGTGGATGGGTTGAGTAAATAGGTTCGAGACAGCAGGCTCAAGGCTTTGAATTTGCGGTTGTCAACAAGACATGTTACGTAAACGCTAACCTCTGAGAAGCCACTGGCCTCCATCGAAAGATCTAGAAACAACTTTCGGTACCAATTCACCCAGATGCAATTATAATTCTAAATCATCTCAACGACGACAACAACAACAACAACTTAGTAAGTAAAAGTAAGTAGTAAAGGTTGTCTCCCTTTAGTCAAGGGTGACCAGAAGGCTCCCTTTTCAATAGCTACTACACAGAGGTGTAGGGGAGGGCGCTGCTCCTTTCTCTGGATTGCTCCACTTTACCCTTGATACGTACCTTATAATGCTGAATGTTAAGCAAGGAGGCATCAAGTATCATTTTTAAAGTCTTTGGTATGACCCGACCTGGGAATGAACCCCGGTCTCCCGGACCATTGGCGAACATTCTACCACTAAGTGTTATTCTCTGTCAAAAGGAAAAATGTTTTCAAACAACGCATACCACAACCCAAGGGTAAAATTTATCAGAAATTCAATCTTTACATTTTTTTCATTTCACCTGACCTCTGACCTGTTAACATCTATTTCGATAAGAATTATCTAAGCGGAGAAGCACAAAGAGCCTTAATTACGTGGATGGGCCAAAAGTTCATATGATAAAATTGTATTTGCTGTTGATGACTGCAACACTGATCGAAGAAGTTAGTGGAGGGCAAAGGAGACTATGTTGAAAAATAAATTTGGTCCTTAGGTCATATTCCACCAAAGTATCTTGGTGAGTCAATGTACTTTTCCGCCAACAATCGTCTCTCTCTCTCTCTCTCTCTCTCTCTTTCCTGTCACACACTCACACGACTTAACGACTGCCGCTAAATCACACGTCCCTACCAAAAAGGAAAGTCGCACATTTTGAGATTAAAAAAAAGCAACTATCAAATGAATTTTGCAGGCGATGTGTTTAAAATGCGATTCTAGAAATCGAACTTTTTTTTGTTATTATTTTATTTTCTCGTTTGTCTGAACTGGTTTCTTTGTTGAAATTCACTTCTTATCATTTTTTTTCTTTTAGATCTCTACTTTATTGTTCTTTCTGATCTATATCTTCCTTTTTTAATTTTGTTTAGATCTATCTATCTATCTATGTGCGAGTGTGTTTGTGTGTGTGTAATTCTGTTTCTATCGATCAATGTGTATATCTATTAATCCAACTGAACTGATACTTGATATATACATCTTTTTCGTTCCCTTATAAATGCGTGTATGCGCATGCGTGCATGTGTGCGCATATTTATATCTTTCTTCTGACGTGTGTTTTCTTTTTATCTATCTCTTTCACACACTTGTTCACATCTTACTTTTCTTACTTTGACTAATTCATTCAGATTTCTTTCTTTCTTTCTTTCTTTCTTTCTTTCTTTCTTTCTTTCTTTCTTTCTTTACATTTTCCTTCCTTCTTTCTTTTTCTTCTGTTTTGTCTTTTCTAATTTTCTCTAATTGCCTTTTACCGTTGACCCTTTGGAAATGAATAACAATTCACTTATCTCAACTTCTACACTGACATCTGTGTAAACAACAGAATTCTGCTTATTCTAAAGCTGTCGAAAGAAAGAAAGAAAAAAAGAAAGAAAGAAAGAAAGTGTTAAGATTAGAAACTAAAAATAAAAGAGGAAAAAGACTGAAGATAAGAAAGTAAGATGCAATGTTACTTAAAGAAGCCTCGTGCATTCTCTTTCAAGACAACCACTCAGTCGACCGTCTTTAGAATACGCTGACTGTATCCCCTGCGGAGGGGCCACACCTGCCAAAAATAGGTATCCTGGGTATGGCTCTAGTTCTGGAGATCTGGGTACCCCTTCATTCCCATTACTCCCAAGTCTGCTCTGACTCGGAGTGGCAGTACCTGTTATGGTCTCATCAACGGGTCAAGTAGATATGTTTGCAAATAATTTCTATTTGATAGGAATAAGTGATACCATATGAATGTAACTTATCTTGTATCAAGAAGTGTTATTTTAAACTATTATTGTTTACTGTAGATTATTATCATTACTTATTTAAAACCATAGAACTGTGTTCAAACAAACGTTTATCAATGAGTAACCATAGTTATTTGAAACCATATAATTGTGTATAGAATATTAGTATTAGATAAGAATACTTGAAACCATACAGCTGCGTGCAAATTGTTTGTATTAGATAGGTATGCTTGAAACCATAAAACTGCATGCAAATAATTTGTATTAAATAGGAATACTTGAAACCATACAACTGTATGCAAATTATTTGTATTAATTAGGAATACTTGAAACCATACAACTGTGAGCAAATTATTTGTATTAGATAGGAATTCTTGAAACCATATAACTCTGTGAAAAAAAATCAACTCCAGAAACGATACAAAAAGAGTTAATATCCCAGTTCCCTAATCTTTTGCCATAAAATAACTCTAGACTGTTTGACATGCGATTAAGATCAATGAATCAAATATTTCAAAACAATTCCAGAGTTTTTCTTTTATTCTGATTTGATTTACTCATAGATTTATTTAGTGGTTCTCGTTTCATCAACATCGTTGGAATCGTAGCGAATTAAATGTACGTAATGAATTAATGATATATTTGGTTAGAGAACCAACCAAGATAATTACCACTAGATTAACTCGTACAATGTTTGTTTTTCTGTTTTGAGAATATATGTATTTACCTATTTATGTGCAGGATGCGACATCAGGATGACTTTTATGCGGAGTTTAAAAGGTTTGAATTCAGCGTCTTCTTTCTCCTACAGTCTGCCCTCTTGTTTACCAATGGGTGCCGGAAGAATGGTTGAATTGATATATATTTCCCATGGATATTATCACTATGTAAAATGTAAGTAATCCCGTCTAGGGTTTGAACTCGGTTCGCTGTAACCATTTCTCACGACCGTAACCATTACATAACAAGCACCTATTTCGAGTATATATTCTCTCGACAGTCACGGGTGGGGCACTAGAACATCTCCTAGCTGACGGCTTTTGACGTAGACGCCTGTTGCCTCAAAGGCTAGTGCCTTGAATCGAAAACTTTCCAACAAATAGGCGTATTTAGTGTGTTTCATATTTCCAGCTTTCAAAGCAACTGCCTCAGCTGTTGTGTCTGGGCAGAGATCTCTTGGGGGTAAAAGTGTCAACGCAAGTGACGCCCTTATGCAGACACTTGCCTTGATTAAAGGAACAGATTTAATAATCATTCAATTATTATTATTATTATTATTATTATTTACTCCTTTAGAGTTTTTCACATCAGTGTTAGCTGATGGTTTTTCACTGGAGTTTGAGTGACAGCAAGTCTCCTCAAGTCTCCAGGACTCGTCTCAGGATTCTATTATTATTATTATTATTATTATTTTACTCCTAGCAAGTTTTTCACACCAGTTTTAACTTGAAGTTTTTTCATTGAGTCTGAGTGACAGCAAGTGTCGTCATGTCTCCAGGACCATTCTAAAGGCACCAACTATAAATGGTATCACCGTCGCCTTCATATTCCATAATTTTTTCAGTTCTCTTGCAAGATCCAGTTTTTTTTTTTTTTCAGTGATATAAATAACTTTTCTGGACAAAAACTTTTCCCAATTTAATTTTTCTTTAAATTACACGAATCAATTTTTCCTACAAAGCAGCATCTATACGGCCACTTACCTCCCATCTTGCAAACCATCCAAGTAAACCGAGCAAAGCATGCTGGGTACTGTTGGAGGATGAACTCATAAGCGACGTTTTCCTAGGGACTCCTACGCATGGATACACCAGTGTTGGCCAACCAGCAAAGACCTACATTTATCAGCTCTAGGTGGACACGGAATGCCGTCTAGAGGTCTTGCAAAGAGCGATAGCTGATAGGGACGGATGGTGAGAGAGTCAATGAGTCCCGCACTATCGACACGCCTTGATGATGATGATGATGATGATGATGATGATTCAATTTTGTTGTTTGGAAATCTTTTAGATAAAAACATATTCATCAAAGTTTCTTTTCCAAATCTACAACTCCTGCAGTAATATCTTTCTTTTCTGGTCAAATATCAGCGGAAAATGGTCATAAAACGGTGTGTTGGATTGTATCCGGTTTTCTTTAAAGTAAGAAAAAGAAGCTGAGTGAGTTGGAGAAGAAATAGGGTAAATGAGAAGAAAAAAACAGTCAATTTGGGGAAATTTTATAAATAATTAATGTCCATTCACGTACGATATTCGATGAAAATATTTCTGCTTGATTTGAGGAAGTCGGATTTTTGGTGTGTGGGTGTCTGCTATCAAAAGGCCAACGGAAAAAATTCGAATAAAAAAATAGAAAATAAAAATCTAAAACAAAATGACTGTTTAAACACAGATTGTAGATCAATGAAAGAAAATCATACAGATGAGTGAAAATGATCCTTACTTTCTTTCCCGATTCTTTAATGCACACAAAAAACATTTGCACGAAAAGAGAGAGAGAGAGAGAGAGAGAGAGAGAGAGAGAGAGAGAGAGAGAGAGCAAAAACGTGAGCGAGAGAGTGGGAAGGAGGAGGGAGTGATAGCTCAACACGGCAGTAGAATATGGCCATTCGACCACAGATAGAAATCTTCAGTCAGTTTAGTAATAGAATAAAATAAATCTAACATTCCTTTCTTGTTTCAATGAAAGCTCAGAAAATTCTCTTCAAGGAAAGAAAACTTCAACAAATCTACATAAAATCGATGAACGAAAAGAAAAGGCCACATTTAAATGTCATTTGTTGATCTTTAAAAAAAGAAAAAAAAATGACAGCTACCAAGAAATGTTTCCAGCAGGTTGAGACATCGACGAGAAATGCAAGAATCAAGTTTTAAGAGGCGGGAAAATAAAACTAATGGAACGGTTCGAATTCGACGATCAACCACTAGATTCATATATTCCTTTAAAAAAGATGTTCACCTTGAAATTAGAAAAAGAATTATCTTAAAAATAATAACTAATATCTTGAGAGCCAATTGTCATTTATTTAGCTTACTTTAATCCGGCTCGAGTTTGCAATAATGATATCAATCTACTGTTTATCATGTCAGATCTTCCGAATATCAACTCTATAACAAATTCACAGTCTGTTTATGGTTGCTAAATAAAGTTAGTATGATAGGGTTTTCGCTGTGAATCAAACCAAGGGGCAATATCGTACAAGACGAGCTTACAAAATAGATATTTATGAAAATTACTTTAGTAATGTCCTTAGATCGAAATCATGAAGAAGAATCGGTTATTTTCTCTTCCCATATATAATCGTTTCACTCTGTCTAGACAATGGGACCGGATAGTAAAGAACATATTTTGATTCATGCTTTACTCAAAATTATTTGTATAAAATGAATGTTATCCATTGAAAATTTCCCTCGCTTATTTTTTCAAAGATGAAATAATTTTTTCCTTTTTTCGCACTTCATTCGTATATAAAAACTTCAACGCTGCCTTTTATCAGTCAATTAACTGTGGTATAATCCACTACCCCAATTAATGGATTCATTCAGGCCAATATAGTTTGCTAGATGCTTCCTTCCACGGAATTTGATAAAGATTCGAAATAAGTTAATTATATTGTCGGGAATAATATTAATACAATAGAGTCAGGATATTTATATTTCAAAATCCTTTTAAATATATTACTGTTTACCGTCAATCAAGTGATATCAGCACCCGCTTTTCTGTCACGAACCAACGTTTTCAATACCGGCTGGTGATATCGGTGCCTTTTTCTTTCGAAATTTACGCCACATCACCTCCGTTATAATGATCCATTATCAACATTAAAAATTATTCCAAATTGAATCTTTAAGAAAACTACCCCGTTGTTAATTATTGATTTAATTGTTGTAAAAATCCAAATGTTCCTGAATCCCACTAAATAGTAAATTTTGTGGTCGACATTTAAAACTGGTTGGATTCGTTAATACTTAACATTTCTATAAGAATTCTGCTTCATTGTCATCTTTTGAAGGAATTCCTCGTGTTGTCGTGGCAAATGTGCTGCTCTGTGATGGCGTTGTAAGCGAGTTCCAACTCCAATCACGCAACTGCGTACATTTTGGGACTATTACCCTCGGAAAAGGAAAAGGCCCTCCTAATAGCCCGCAAGATATCAGTCAAATAATCTCACATCCGTTCTTTTATAAGGTTGCTTTGACATTAAAGAACATTAAACAAAGAAAGCGAAACCATAATATTTTCAACGAGTTACAAAAATCAGTCACTGAAATTGCTTCATCTTTAGGGTCATTGCATATAAGAACAGCCATGTCTAATTATGCAATTTTTCTTTCGCGTTAAGAAAATTACAAAAATCTAGTTTCCCGCGACAGATGACATTAATACGTTTCACATCGACTAGAAACTTCACGTTATTCCGTTCAATTCCTCTAAAAATGTAGCAAGTACATACATTGAGTTTTCATGTTAATGTTGATATTTGAAATCTTAAAAGCATAATTTCCTCAGGTTATTGTCGGCACCATTTTTGCATCTCTGTTTCAAATAATGTGACAGAAAGACGCAGCCCTGAGCAAAAATAGTGATGACAGCAGCGCCATCTACCATTGTTCAGCTAATGACAATTTTCAGAATTATGCTACGTGGTTCCTGCCTTTCTCTTTGGAAGATTATGACTACCTTATATATTTTCCCTGCAGTCTGCACCTGCTTATTGCGTGTGAAATATGCCAGAGGATAAACAGATAAAACTTTCAATCGTCTGCCTCGTCACATTTGAAGTACTGACCTCAGTTTTATTGCTTGGGTGATTACACTTTGAGTGATGAGATTTTTTTTTAATCTTCCTCAGGTGAATCTTGCATCCAGAAAATTGAATTCTTGGCACTACTATGATAATGCAGTCCATGTTTGGGAATGAGAGGAATATAGACAATTAAAAGCTTTTCTGACTTTTACTATCATCGGCAGTTTATCGTAACTCTGGTGCTAATATATTTTTACGAAATCTTTTTAGCAACATTTAAATCCTTTTCAGTTAATTTTATTCAACTTTTAGGACTCATTAAAATACTTTATTGAAAAAACAAACAACAATCTTATTTATCCCCTTGTTGCTGGGATTTAAAATACGGTGACTCTAATATTTCTTCCCAAAAACATTTATGGTTCAAATAAATCTGTTGAAGAATAATAATAATTCGATAGGGCCATGTGACAGAAACAACTACACGAAAACGTTCAATGAACGCAATTCCCAAACCTACGTGTTTGAAATATCTCAAAACAGGTTGACATGCCATTAAAAATCTATTAATCACAATCTTTTTTGAACTGATTAAAAAATTGACAACATTTAAACAAGATTATAAATATTTATCATTAAGAAAAAACAGGGATTTTTTTAAAAGACTGAATCAAAATTACTACTTTATAACTTTAAAACATTGTTGAGCAGTAAATTTACATAAATAATGAAATAAACTTAAGCTGAACGGTTGTTGTCTAGTTTAGTATAATCGACAAACAATAAACTGAATCGACATTTTAGAGCCTCTTCACTCGTTTTTACTTTTTTACTTAATTTTTCAGGAAAATGAAAGAGTTTTCAAAGAATGGGATTTTTCTAAAAGTAAAGTAGATCGGAAAATATATAGGAAAAGAAAATTGCGAACAAACATCGGCAAACATCGGCAAACTTCGGCAATTACTATTTTGATCAAAGCAAGAAAGATGAGGATATAAATAATTCATTAACTGATGACGGGAATTTATATCAAAATTTCAGGGGAAAATTTACATGTTTGAAAAACTAAAAAAAAAAAATTCTAGGCAAGTCATTATATAATTTAGTTACCTATCGAAAATATTCTAAACAATTACATTTTACGTAATTTACTAATCTATAGGTGCTAAATAATCCAAGATGATTGGAATGCCGTTAAAATCAATCACTCAAAAACATCACCATGAACTGTATGGCGTTTGTTGGCGTATTTCAAAGACATATTTGAAGAAGTAGGGCACCTTCTGTAGAGTAATTTTTAGTCAAGAAATTTCATTGACCATTTGCTTGTGGAATGAATTCGAATTTCACTGAGTGCTCAATTAGTGTTGTACTGTGTCCGATTAAACTAAATATACATATTACACTAAATTATTGATTTTCCTTCTCCTATTGGAGTTGTAATTGATGGAACTTGCACAATACAGGTGATTCAAGTATCGGCCATTTGATTCCAAATTCTCGGCCACAAAACCTGATCTGTCACTGCATACTTTCCATACGATGAAAAGCAATTAAAATATAAGTAATATATATATATATATATATATATATATATATATATACTCACAAAGATTATATTAATCTTTTATATATATCATTTTATATATATATATATATATATATATATATATATATATATATATAATCTTTATGAGCATAGATTGAAGGAGATTACAATGAAAGATCCTCACAGATTTCGCTGATGTGTCATTTCCTCGGATCAAAAAAAAAAAAAAAAGATTATTTTCATATTGATTAAATAATCCGCTTGTTACTGTATCAAAGTTACATTTTTATACATTGTTTATTCAAATTTGATTAGAACTCAAAAAAATGTATTGATTTTCTGACTTGATTTTTCCGCTTCTAAAAAGTGAATTGCTGTCATTTTGAACTTATCCTAAACAGGTTTCACTAAGTATGGGTCTAATTTATTTATTTATTTTCAAAATCGATCAAACATTTTAGATATAAAATTCATTCTGAATTAATCCGATCTAATTTTTTCTAATTAGAATTTTCGAAACAGAATTGTCATCACTTTGTAAATGCATTCCTTACGACAGTAAATTCTAATATTTTTTTTTTACATAACTCTCAACAACGCAGTGCATTCACCAACAGAAATCAAATTTGGTCACTGATCCTCATCTAGTTGGCATGAAAAATATTTATGAATTTTTTTCTGCATCAGAGAACAAAGTTATGACATGTTGGTGACGAAACGGCGTTCGCATTATTCAAAGTGATGTAAACTGCAATATCGAATTGGGAGAAGGAAGTTAATTACCAAGAGAAACTCACCAAAAAGTAAGCGGATAGAAAACGCCTCTTCAGCCATACTTATTTGGCTAAAGGAGCGTTGTAACTTTTTTCTCCCTATTCGATTTTGCAATTTAAATCACTTTGAAGTAAATTGATGTAAAGAGATGTAAATTGCAATATCGAATACAATTAGATGGCTTCTTATCGTCCTCTAAAAAATTCAATTGGGTTTTATGGCATATCAACCTTTATAGGTTATTTAATGCCAAATCCATTTTTATACAAATGATCAGTTCTATTTCAAACAATTCAGTTTAGCATGAGTACACTGTTTAATTGTCAAAAACATTTCTATTTCAACATATTCAGTTTAGTCAAACACTTCTAATTCATAGAATTTAGTTTAGTATAAGTATGGTTTTTGTCCACACAAAGTTAAATGTCAAAACAGTCCTATTTCAAACAATTCAGTTTTGCATAAGTACGCAGTTTAAATATCAAAGCAGTTCTATTTCAAGTAATTCAGTTTAGCATAAGTACGCAATTTAGTTTTATTTCACCCATAGATAGGACTCTGTCAGGTGCTATCACTCCGGGCCAGAGTGGACCTGGGAATGATGGCAATGAAGGGATACTCCGCATTCTCCAAAGCTCGAGCATTACTGGAACCTCACCATCAGATTGTTTAGTGTCATATCTAGGACACTCCTTGGGGGAGTTTTACTCCTCTGCAGAGGTGCAGTCGATATATTCTACAGCCCCAGCCGACTGGGCAAGCTCGTTGTTAGTTTTGGGCATTCATATGGTCTATTAGGTGTCTATCATTATATGATTAGGTTTAAAGTAAGCTCTAAGTTGCGTATGAAATGAAGAAATGTAGGAAGTTTTTTAAAGACAAATCTCGATATCCAACAGTTGTTTATTGTTCTGAACTATATATATACATATATATATATATATATTTTTTCTTTTTTAGACCTGTGACCTAATCTAAGCTAAAGAACCCTGTCCGACTTCCAATTTACCCATAGCTCCAGGAAAAGGTTCATGCCTTTTCCAAGAGTATTAGCGAGAAGTGAAACGCGAACAGTTTCATCCTGGATTGAAACTCAGGTTGTCGATTCCATTTCCTACGACGATAACCGTTAAGTTAAGCGCACCTAAAGGGTCCTTTTAAACGAAAGGGACTTGTATAATTAGCATTTGAAATATTTTGTTTATATCTGAGTTCGAAAACCGACTCTGGGGCCGGTAAAAAGTACTTGCGACTATGCATCAATCTAAGCATTAAGCTATTGCCTACATACACGCGTGTAAGTATTCAGCGCGCGTGAGTATGTGTTAATGGTATGTGTTATTGTTGCCTTTATAACTCCTTCGCCCGCCACAAAAATGTCAGAACTGCATTTTATATGTAAAATATTTTCGTATCTTGTGACAAGTTCCGTAAATTAGAATACTGTGGCCACTCATTTGACGATTTAATCACCGTCAACGACAACCAAAATGCATTAAACTGTATGTCTCTTCTTTAGGCACGCCTTTCCTACCCTGCTCGCTTTCAGGGTGGGGCTCACGAACGAGGGGAGAAAAGTTGTAACGCTCGCGTGCAGTCACACGTGACACCTTGTGCATTTTTTTAAAAAATTGTGCGTAGTAGGTGATATTAGTGTTACTGATGAGTACGGTACACACCTGGTTTAGTTCGCAGGTAAACGGTGTAATCGATACACCAGGTTGTTGGTACACAAACTTAATATTTGGTGCGGTCTGAAATGAGAATAACGCCAACGCTCTTGTGTTCACCCATATGTTTCTGTGTCACAACGATTTCTTATTTCTAACTAGTCTATTTATATAATGAATGTAACACACGTACACTCATACACACACAAACATGGAAATCAGACCTGACCGATAAAATGAAACGCAGTTTCTTCCAGGCAACGGTCGTGTCGATACTGCTGTCTGGATGCACTACTTGGACGCTAACAAAACGGGTGGAGAAGAAGCTAGACGGCAATTACACAAGAATGTTACACAAGTCCTGGCGGCAACACCGCACAAGGCACTAACTATACGGCCACCTGCCTCCCATCACGAAAAATATCCAAGTTAGGCGAACCAGGCATGCAGGACACTGCTGGAGAAGCAGGGATGAGCTCATAAGTGATGTACTCCTATGGACCCCCATATATGGCCGAGAAAAAGCAGGACAACCAGCTGGAACATACATACAGCAGTTATGTGAGGATACGGGATGTAGCCCTGAAGACCTGCCAGAGGCGATGAACGATAGGGAGAAGGGGCGAGAGAGGGTATGGGATGTCCGTGCTGGCGGTACAACATGATGATGATATATATATATATATATATATATATGTGTGTATGGGATAAAAATTCAATGTTACAAGCTCCTCTTTTGCGGAAAATCTTTGCAGTGCTCAGTACACTAAAAATGTAGAATAATATTGCAATATAAAAATTTTCGACTCTGGGTTTCACGGTTACGATTCTCAGGTGAGCTTGTATTCCAAGTGCCAGAACTGGGATCGCAATTCTAAAACTCTGAGTCGTGAGTAACCTGTTTTACATCTTTTACATCTTATATATTCTTAAAATTGATATCTATCTATCTATCTATGCGTGCGTGTGAGTGAGTGTGTGTGTGTGTGTGCATATAAACCAAAATACACTAAAAGTAATGTGGAATGTAAGAAAAGTCACACCAGGTTACAACAATAACAGCTTAAAATACCCTAATCATTACCGAGAAGAAAAATTGACAAAATCACCTTTCTAGAAAAAAAAAAAAAAAAAAGAAACAAACTTCCTAATAAACTATCTGAAATAAAATGTTGACATGAAAATAAGTGTCAACTAAGGGAACTGAAAACTAACGTCTCCAAAGGCAAGAAATGCAAGAAACTTTTGAAAATTAGGAATGAATTTTTTAAAAATGATTTAAAAAATGGTAAACTAATGAATATACAAAGATGAATAAACAAATAAATGAATGAATAATAGAGAATATACAGTCAGAGGACATAGATATGGAATTTGGCATCGAAAAATGTATCATGCTTCTAACGAAAAGCGGCGAACGGCACATGACGAACAGAATGGAACTATCAAATCAAGAAAAATTTGAACGCCCGGAGAAAGAGAAACGTGCAAATACTTGGCAATATTGAAGGTTGACACTATCAAACGATTGGAGATGAAAGAAAAAATTAAAATCAAATATCTCAGGAGAACAAGAAAGCTACTCGAAATCAAGCTACAGAGCAGGAATCTCATCAAAGGCATAAACACCCGGGCTGTCCCCATCGGAAGATACTCGGGACCATTCTTGAAATGGACGAGGGAAAAAGTTAAACAAATGGACCAGAGAACAAGAAAAATAATGACGATGCATATGGCCTTATATCCCAGAGATGATATAGACAGAGTATATGTGTCAAGAAAAGAAGGAGGAAGCGAACTGGCCAGTATTGAAGATAGCGTCGATACATTGATACAACGACTCGAAGACTACATAAAACAGAGAAAGACTGATAACAGCGACCAAAAACAACACTAATAACACAATCATCAACAGAACAACAATAACTAGAAAATAAAAACGCAAAAAAAAAGAAAAACAATTGTATAGACATTTCGAGGGACAAACTAGCTAAATCTCACACGAAAAGATTTGGACATGGTTAAGAGGAACTCTAAGAGAGGAACTGAATCACTTCAAATAGTAGCACAAGACTCGCCATAAAGACCAACTACGTTAAAACAAAAATAGATAAGACGCAACAAAATAGCAAATGTACATTATGTGATGTTAGGAAACGATCTAATATATGATAAGCGAATGCCGTAAGCTAGCACAAAAAAAGTATAAGACTAGATACGACTGGGTGGGAAAGGTAATCAACTGGGAGTTGTGCAAAATTTTTTCATTTGACCGTACGAAAAGTGGTACATGCACAACCCAGAATCCGTCCTGGAGAATGATTCTCTAGGATTTTGATTTGGTTTGGTTTAATGGCATATCAACCATTGTAGGTTATTTAATCCTAAATACTGTTTATACATAAATATAAATGATTTGTAAGCACATTTTATTGACATTTTAAAACGAGCCTGAGCTCATTTGTTTGCACACAGATAGTTTGAAGTATTGCTATGTAACAGTAACAATTTAGCATCAGTCATTTGTTTTTCACACATTTGAATCGCTAAACACGATATGGAAGTGATTAGTTTGTAAGTAATTCTTATTTTATAAATGTGTTAGAACAAATTTGTTTGCACATTAGTATTACTTTTGTTTCTACACAGTTAAATGGTTTCAATTATTGCTATCGAACACTTATAATTCTATTAAGTATTTATTATTTGTTTGCACACTGTTAAATGGTTCCAAGTATTGCTATTTGCCACTATGTTGTATACTTCTCATAGACCCAGCCAAGAACATAATCAAAGATAATGAACGAACTTCAATGAACGAACGAAACACACTTCTTTATAAAAATATATCTCTCTCATTTTATTCTCGAAGGGGGCACACAGATTTTTGTAAGTTTGAGAGATAGATGGAGAGACATATACTCAGAGAGGGGACTTCTTCTTGTTCCATATCTTCTTCCTATGGCCAGGGGGTGCCAACGCTTGCACCTCCTTGCAAGCCGTATCGTCAGTGACAACCTAACCCTCTGATCGGCTGCGTGTCCCTCACTCGACTCTCCATTCTGACCGGCCTGTCTGTCTAAATCTGACCGCGTGGTTGTCATATCACGTGGTCCCCTTCCGGTTACACACCTGCTCGACCGGCCTACCCCGACGCACTGCCATCCTCCTGTTTACTAATCACGGCGTGACAGCTAGTCAAAGCACATGGGGTCACCAGGAACGAACCCCAAATACATGTCAACAGTGATTATATAACTACTAACAATTCAATTAAACATTCGACATTTATTGACTCATAGTTAAACGATCAAACAGTTATTTTTCAAATAATTCATTTTAAAGTAAGTCATTTGTTTGCTCTCAGTTTAAATGCTAAACAGTTCTATAGATTGGACCCTATCAGGTGCTACCACTCAGGGTCAGAGTGGACCTGAGAGCGATACCAATTAAGGGGAACTCCTCATTCCCCAAAGCTCTAGCATTACTGGAGCCTCACCATCAGATTGTTTCATTTCATATCCAAAACACTAGTTGGCGGGGGCCTAACCCCTCTGCAGAGATGTAGTCGGTGTATTCTACAGCCCCAGCTGACTGAGCTATTGGATTTTGAGATACAAACAGATCCCCTAATCTCGGCTAGACGATCAGACCTAGTGATAATCAACAAAAAAAAAAGATCTTGCCGAATAGTGGACTTTGCCGTTCCAGCAGATCTCAGAGTGAAAATAAAAGAAAGCGAAAAGAGAAATTAATACCTTGGTCTTGCTAGACAAGTAAAAAGACTATGGAACATGAGGGTGACGGTGATACCAATTGTGGTTGGTGCACTTGGAACAAGGATTGGTAAAGGGACTGGAAGACATAAAAATAAGGGGACAGGTAGAGATCATCCAGACTTACATAATTATTAAGATCGGCCAGAATACCGAGAAGAGTCCAAGACTTGAGGAGACTTGCTGTCGCTCAAACTCCAGTGAGAAACCATCAGCTAACGTCGGTGTGAAAAGTTCTCAAAGGAGTAAATAGTAATAATACCGAACAGAACGAGTTAATCTATGAAGGAGTTAGTCTCGTCAATAACAAAATATGTATACTTCAAAGGCATCCGATGGTTGGTTGGTTTGTTGGGTTTTATGGCATGTCAACCTTTGTAGGTTATTTAACACCAAATCCATTTTTATGAACATTTCAAACAATTCAGTTTAGAATAAGTGTGCAGTTTAAATGTAAGTACAGTTTAATTGTGAAAAACATTTCTATTTCAAGCTATTCAGTTAAGTCAAGCAGTTCTAATTCAGCTAATTCAGTTTAATATAAGTACAGATTTTATTTACACACAGTTAAATGTCAAAACAGTTCTATGTTAAACAATTCAGTTTAGTGTAAATACAGTTTCAATGTCAAAAAACAGTTCCATTTCAAATAATTCAGTTTAGCATAAGCACACAGTTTAAATGTAAGTACGGTTTAATTGTCAAAAACATTTCTATTTCAAGCAATTCAATTTAGTGAAACAATTCAGTTTAGCACAAATATGCAATTAGTTCTATTTAACCGATAGATAGGGCCCTATCAGGTGCTACCATGCCGGGCCAGAGTGGACCTGGGGGCAATGGCTATGTAGGGGTGCTCCACATTCTCCAAAGTCCCAGTATCACTGGAATCTCACCATCAGATTGTTTAGCGTCATATCCAGGACACTCATTGGGAGATGTCTTACCCCTCTGAAGAGGTGCCGTCGGTGTATTCTACAGTCCCAGCCGACTGGGCAAAAAGGCATCCGAACAGAAATATAAAACCAGGATGTGAAATTAGGTTAGTTGGACTCAGGGGCGGTCAGACTCCGGAGCATGGAGTCATGACACAGAGCAATGAAGACGATGAAGAGATGAATTCAGCATTTTTGTTAGCTTTGTAGGATTTTCGCAGAGTTCTCGCGATAGCCATGAACAAACATAGAATGCTAAAGTGCCAACTTCACCTTCCTGTGTTTGCACTTCTAAATCTGTTTCTGTCTGTTTCTTCCTTCCAACCTCTATTTGTTGTTAGTTTGTTAATTTTTACTGATTTTTTGTACAATCTGTGAAATGCCCACACGGTCGGGTGTGAGAATAAACGACGGGATCCACACCACGAGACGAACGGCCAAACCAACAAAGTGTGATTTATTTCATGCAAAGGACAAGAAAGTTGATGACTATGCGCAAGGCTTTATATCTAAGAAATGACATAGACTGTTTGTTTAAAAAAAAGAATGAGGAATAATACTCACCAGCATTGAGGACTACGTAGATACATTAAAACAAGGACTCAAAAAGGAGTACATTAAAAAGAGAAAAGAAAGACTAATTACAGCAGCCAATAACAACATTGGCAACATCATAAGTACAGACAGAAAAAACAACAAAAATGAAGAAACAGAAATGGGAAGAAAAATAACTGCGTGGATACTTCAAGCTACAAACTAGCGAGATAGCACACGAAAGACCGGAACATAACTAAGAAAAGTAAACATCCAAAGAGAAATTGAATCTCTTTTAATAGCAGTATAAAACAAATAACAGTATAAAACAACGCCATAAGGACCAATTATACTGAAGGGAAAATCGATAATACCCGACAGAATAGCGAGAGTAAATTTTGTGGAGACAGAGATGAGACGATTAATCACATAAGCGAATGTAACTAGCAAAAAAGTAGTAAAAGACAAGGAACGACTGGATGAAATAGGTGATCTACAAGGAATTATACAAGAAACTGAAATTTGGCCATTCTACTAAAATGGTAAATGCACAAGCCAGAACCAGTCTTAGAGAATGAAACATAAAATTTGCAGGGATTTTGAGATACAAAAGAATCACCTAACCCCATCTAGATGACCTGACCAAGCGCAAGCAACAACAAAAACGAGTACTTGCCGTCAGTGGACCACAGAGTGAATATAAAAGAAAGCGAAAAAATCGACAAATATTTGGATCTTGCCAGAGAACTAAAAAAGCTGTGGAATGTGAGAATAACGCTGGTACTAATTGCAGTTAATCCACTTGGAACGATCCCCTAAAGGCTTAGAAAAAATACAGGAAGAATTGGAAATCTGAAGAAGAATAGAAACCATCCGGACTATAGCATTGTTAAAATTGGCTAGAATACTGAGAAGAGTCCTGGAAATCTGAAGAGACTTGATGTCACACACATTCCAGTAAAATACGGCCATTTAAAACTAGTGTTAAAAACTCAAAAGGAGTAAAATAACAATAAAAGAAAAAACATCGATAAAGTAAATAAATCAACAATTCACAAAATTAACACAATAGAGCCATTTAAATCGTTCGCGCTCACTAGAAGACTAAAAAATCTAGATCACTCTTCCCATCCTTCTCCACACAACATTATATAAAGTGATTGTAACTATGCGGGAACAACTTGATCAGATGATAAGCGAGAAACTGACAGTCACCAAGTGATGTTAATTGTGCATCATCATCATATCGTGCCATCAGCACGGATATCCCTGCCACTCTCCTGCCACCCTTCTCTATGCTCACGGTAGGTCTTCAAGGCTACATCCTGTATCGGCACAGAGCTGTTGTATGTAGGTTCTAGCTGATTGTCCTGCCTTTCATATTTACCCAACCCCTCCGCTTGGGCAGGATATGACACAAGGTCAATTTTTTTAAGCGGCGTTTAACAGGTTTGTATTCAGAGTTTTCCTTCTCCTAGACTAGTTGCCTCACCAAGGCTGAAGAACCTAGTCTGCCCTACTATTTACCCATAGCTGGAGGGAGAATAATTGGATTCATACCTTTCCCAAGGGTATTAGTGCTATGTGAAATGTAATCAGTCCAGGATTTGAACTCGTGTCGCCGTGTCCAATTCCTGCAACGATAACCATTACACCACGGGCACCTCCTGATTGTCCTGCTTTTGCTCGTCCATATGAAGGGGTCCACAGGGGTACGTCACTTATGTGTTTTTCTCTACTTCCACAGCAGTTTCCTGCATGTCTGGTTCGTCTAACTTGGATAGTTTTCGCGATGAGTGGTAAGTGGCCATACAGCTGCTACTTTGTGGTGTGCTGCCTCCAGGACTTATTCAATATTGCTCGCAGCATTCTTGTCTAGTTTCTGTCAAGCTTTTTCTAAAAAAGGTTTCTAGTTAGCGTCCATGTAGTGCATCCATACAGCAGTATTGACATGAGCATTGCTTGGAAAAAACTGCGTTTCGTTTTATCGGTCAGGTCTGACTTCCGTATGACAGTCTATTGATAGCTGTCTATGCCTTTGTTAGTCGCGTGTTGATGTCTGTCTCGGTTGATGAGACACTGCTTCTTAGGTAGGTGAACTTGTCTACTAGTTTCAGAGAGCTACCGTTAAAGAGCGCGCACACTCACGGCTGCTTATCTGAATTCAAATATAGCCATTGAATGACATCATTGTGTAAGAATCTCATGATATCAAGCAATGCCTGTGGTTAAACGATTTTATCGTAAGAAGAGACGGTGCATTCCACTCAACAAGTTTCAGTAATACGTATCCAAAAAGAAAAGCCAGCTTCCATCATTGGATGTTTGTGTAGACACAGGTTTTATACCTGAGTGACCTGCTCCTAGGTGAAGAGTATAAAAGAGTATCTTTGCCCTTAATGGATGATTTATCAAAATCTTGATATCCATTACAGTGCGGTCCTATCACTGGTATGACCACATGCATCATCTGACCAGTTGTTTTCTCAGTCACCATTCTACGCCCACGCAGAATGGGAATTAACACAACTTGGTCGGAGTTACTCCTGACGAATCGGAAGGTTAGTAGGATGTAGTTGCCACAGATATTGGCAACTCAAAAAAAACAGACAACACTTCATTAGTTTTTATTTTTTATTTTTTTGAAATATGATTATGTAAACATATTAAACAGTAAAATAAAAAGTTTTGCACACTGGATACGAGAGAAAAGACACGGTGAGGAATTGGGCTGGCATTTTTGCTTTATGCTAATTAGCATGGAATTTTTCAGTGGGAAAGGTAATCTTGCTGCTGTCTGAAGAATTTTGGAGGCCTGGAACTTCGTAACGTTTTCGTCAGTTTTCTTCCTGCGGCATGTTTCTCTTAAAAAAAAACAACTTAAGCATGGTCCTCTTTAGAAAACTGAACTCTCATTTCTAAATCAAAATTAAGAAAACTTAAGCATGGCCCTTTTTAGATTGTAATTTCCAAGTGTTGTCTTTTTCGCTGGTTTCTCTTCTCTAGTTAAAACAATCTCAATGCCCATATTCTATGGGAGAAATTTATCCTATTTACCAACCCCTCCGCTCGGGCAGGATATGACACAAGGTCAATTTTTAAGCGGAGTTTAACAGGTTTGAATTCAGAGTTTTCCTTCTCCTAGACTAGTTGCCTAACCAAGGCTGAAGAACCTAGTCTATCCTACTATTTACTCATAGCTGGAGGGAAAATAATTGGATTCATACCTTTCCCAAGGGTATTAGTGCTATGTGAAATGCAATGAGTTTCGTCCAGGATTTGAACTCGTGTCGCCGTGTCCATTTCCTACGACGATAACAATTACACCACGGGCACCTCCAAAAAAATCTTGAATGAAACCTGATACATTTAACTTTAAACCCTTTCCTTCTTCCTCCAATTTGAAAAAGTTCTATGGGATAAAATGAACGAAATATCACGCATCTAAATCGGAGTTAAGTATGGGAGAAATTTATAGACCCAAACACCTCTGATTGGTCAGATAATGACGGATAACTTTATGTCGCATTCTCATTGGCCAGTCTATGAGAACATATCTACCATTCACTGAAAATGAGAAGAAAAAACCTCTCTACCCCTTTTTGATTGGAGAGAACGTTTTTATATCACACTGATTTTTCTTTTCTCTTCAATAAATTGTAGACGCCAGTGGAAACCCTTATTTTCATAACCTTATGAAAGTGCTAGATGGTAGATGATGCTACTAGAGGATTCATCTGCCTTTCGACAGGTTTTATTTTTGATCCTGGCAACCATCCTCACCGAGCAAATCTGGTTGCAGAATCAATTAAGCTGAAGATCATTTGACTATATGGTAGATAGTATTGAGTTACATGGTAGCAGAAGCACCGTTCAAATGATTTTACCCACGGTCACAAATATATGTGTGTGTGTGTGTGTGTGTGTGTTGAAATGATAGATTGTAGTGAATCTGATAGTATAATAGAAATATGTGAAAAGTTGGATAAATCAAATACTTAGCTCCGATTTAGATGCGTGATATTTCGTTCATTTTATCCCATAGAACTTTTTCAAATTGGAGGAAGAAGGAAAGGGTTTAAAGTTAAATGTGTCAGGTTTCATTCAAGATTTTTTTGTTTTGAAAATGGAAATGGTTTTAGTGAGCTCATAGGGAGAAATAGGGAAAGGTTGGAGGAGAAACGGATTTTAGCATATCTTGTTTCGTCGAAAGATTGACTATAATGTGATATTGCAGAACTTTGTCTATATTGTAGTGTCTAGCTGCCAAAGGGAATGAAAAGAGGGAAAGAGAAAGGGTTAAGGAAAGAATTATCAAAAGTATGGTGGTGCAGAGGGGAGAAATGTCTTTTCTATCCGTTTTCTATTTTGATATTTTTTTCGTGTAGTATGATGTTCGCCAGGTATGGTGAGATCGGATAAAATCCTGGACGTTGTCTTATATGGTTTCTTTTGGAAATGACCGCAGATTCTTGTAGTCTTCGTGATTTTTAGCAGTGTATGGGTCTGATTAGAGTGGCCTGGGAAAAATTGAATATGTTTGAGCTCTAACATGTGGGAGAAAAGGACGTTTTGATCACCATTTGTTTTGATTGATCGTTTGTGTTCGTAGATTCTTTTTTCTAGATTGCGTTGGTTTTCACCGATGTAATCTTTGTTGCAATCTTTATATGGGATGGAGAATATATCTGCATGAGAGGTAGTTTCGTTGTTGGTTTGTTTTGAGATGTTTGTGAGGTTTTTAATGGTTAGTGATGTGGTTTGTATGATTGGTATTCCTAACTTAGTTTGTCGTAGAGTGCTATGTTATGTGTTTTAGTGGGTAGACAGATAGGTTTATGGGTGATGAGAATAGTAGGGTTGTTTTTCTTTCGTTTATTTGATGAGTATATCTTATGAGCTTTTTTCTAGCGTTTAATATGAAAAGATTTGGGTATTTTAGGCTTTTGAGGGAATGTTCGATGTACTGAAATTCTTCATCTAAGCATTGTGGGCTACATAGCCTAAGTGCTCTTAGTTAAAAGTCAATTTTGAGGCCTGTTTTGATTTTTTTTTTTTTTTTTTTGTGGTAAGAGTAGAAATGTATGTAATCGATTTTGTTTGTGGGTTTGCGGTAGACTTTTAAAGTTAAACTGTTATGAGATTTAATAATTAGGATATCCAGCAAGGGTATGGTGTTATTAGATTCTTTTCTATTTATGAAGTTGATGGAGGGTTCAACATTGTTCAGTCTTTCTGCAATCTCTTCAATTTTTATGTTTTGTTGTTGGAGAATAAGTATATCGTCGATATATCTGAAATATGTGGTGCTGCTATGTAGTCTGTATTTAAAAGGGCCAGATTCTAAAAATTCAAGAAATAGACAGGCTAATACTCTACTAAGTGGATTTCCCATGGGAAAGCCATATTTTTGTTTGTAGAATTTGTTGTTAAATTTGAAGTAAATCATATTTGTTTTCTGTTTGAAGATGTTTGAAGAAGGTGTTTATTGGGAGTGGTGAGTTGAATTTAATTTTTCTTAAGTGAGTAACAAGAAGGTTTAGGCATTTTTGATGTGTACGTTTGTGTAGAGAGAATTTGTGTCTAAACTTCATAGTTTTATTTTATATATTTATGTCCTTGATTTTATTAAGTAAGTCTCCGGAGTTTATGGCGTGTGAGGGGTTGATTGTGCCGAGTAAGGGGTTAATATTTTAGCTATGGCACGAGCTATTTTGTGGGTGGTACTACCGATGTTGGAGATAATGGGTCGTCGGGGAGGTTGTTTTTTGGATTTTGGGGAGGCCATGTAATGTTGGGATTGTAGGGTAGTGTTCGATGAGGTGTTTGTGTCTTCAGGATGTGGATTAATTTTGTCGACGTACCTCTGTGCATAATAACAACGCCACTACTTTTGTCGACGGGGGAGATGATGGTATATATATATATATATATATGGTATTGTAGTTTTAAAGTCGAGATTTTAAATATGATTTTTTAAAAACGAATTCTTTTAAAAAGCATGAATATGTTCCTTGAATGACTGCCAGTTTCACGAAATTAAATTGATCCTCAATGGATGTGTTTCTTAGATTTCTAAAATCTTTTTTAAAAACTTGACTTTAACATTTTAACACTATTCGATGTGGTGGCATTCACGGAAATCGATCCCGATTGAGGATAAAACACAGAACAACTGTAATTTGTCTTTTTATATTTTAATATATATGTATATATGTTGAAAGCAAAATGGAATTTGTATTATTTTCTAAATATTACTTTTGTGTCTTCCATTTTAATTACCGCAGTTCCTTGCAATTATTCCAGAAACAGATTCTTTTAATTTCTTTAATTCCATCATTTTAACTCTCCACCTTCTCCTCCTCATCATCATCAACGTCATCATCAGCATCATCATCCTCAGCTATTGGACTTTTTTTTATTTCTTACAATTTTTTGTCAGACAAAGAAACAATGGACTAGAACCTAAAAATCTATTGTTTCTTTCATCAAACATTATTTAATTCTTCTTATTATAATGAATTTGTGAATTGCCCTCCCCACCCCACTTTTTCTGGATGAAATTTAAAACAGAAATCAATAACTCAATGCAATCGAAGGACTTAGCTTGATAGAGTCATTTTCTTTGATGCATTCAATGGGCAGGACGAGTAGAATTAAAATTAAAATCGATGTAAATTATCCATTGGTATATATATATATATATATATATATAGAGAGAGAGAGAGAGAGAAATAGAAAGAGAAAGAGAGAGCGGTGAGGTGAAGAGATGATTCTTTATTTATGTATTTTTACTTAGCAAAGCCTTTCAAAAAATCATAGGGAAGTAGGATATGAAGATTGTAGAGCGTATTCTGGTGAATGCCAGCCTTAAAAATCAGCATTAGATACCTGGGATTTTTATCTAGATTCCAACACCGACTAGTAGTGCCAGGGAGAAAGACATGCGCGCGTGCGCACACACACACACAAACACACACGCACACAGTGTATATTTAGGCAGCAGATTTTCTTGTCGGTATATTTTATTAAAGATTATAGACAAGGATTTAGTGTTTACCTTTTTATTCGGATTTTTTTTTTTTTTTTTTTTGCAAACGAGATGTTAAAATTTTAGTATTAGCATTTAAAAGTGTCCGTTAGTGTAGCCCGAGTAGGCGTACTTTCGGCCATCTCCGGTCATTTTCAACGAGTTTCGACTTCATTCGTTTTATCGAAATTGTTTTAGTATGAGAAATAATTATGATAAATAAATTTTGATTCAATTAGGAGTCTTCATCAGGGCTTGTAGATCTTGCTATGTGAAAAAACGGATTAATACTGGTTGATAGGTTTAAATTGCGTTATGTCATGTGATGGAGTTTTTTTTTTTTTTAATGTTTTGAGAGACGGATTATTGCTTTGAATGTTTAGAGAAAGGACAGTTAATCTTTTGTGAGAATTTTGAATTTTTTTTATATCATCTTTTCTATAGACGGTGAAATTTTGAAAAAAAAAAACCCCTTGCCGTTGTGGTGAGCTATGGAATATGATTCAATTATTCTTCTTTTATTTTTGTTATGGCAGAATTTTGAAAGTCAAAAGTGTGGTTAGTTAAAATGTAATGAGAAACTAAAACGTTTTTTGTGTTACCAGTTTTAAAAGTCTTTTTTATGTTCATAGATTCTTCTGTTTAAATTTCTGCTTGTTTCTCCTGTGTAAAATTTATTGCAATTTTGGCAGCCGATTATGTAAACACCTTGTTGGACTGGGAATCTTTATTTTTGGTGTTGTTCTTTACTGTTTGTTTTATTACTTTTTTTTTTTTGCGGGTAGTGGTTTTTATGCCTAAGTGTTTTAAGATTTTTTTCAATTAGGGTGGTAGTGGGATTTTGGAGTAATATTGTGTCTCTTTATCGGGTTGGTATTTGAGTTAGGATAATTTTTATTCATATTGTGGAATGTGTTTATGGATATTTATGGCTTTTGATTTGGTACGGTAAATGAAAGATTCAGGATATTTACTTTTAAAAAAATTCCATCACATGGCATGACGCAATTTGAACCTATCAACCAGTATTAATCCGTTTTTCACATAGCAAAATCTACAAGCCCAGATGAAGACTTCTGATTGAATCAAAATTTATCTATCATCATTATTTCACATACTAAAATAATTTCGAGAAAATACTTTTGCATTCAAAAAAGACGTAAGTCGAAACGGGTTAGCAAATAAACAAACCATCAAACATATTTTTCTTCCGTTTTACCTTTTCTACGTTCATTCAATCAGATTCAACTCATTTCTTCCAATATATATATATATATATATAAACATAAACGCATTAGTTAAATTATTCATATAGAATCATATAAGTTTTTTTCTTTCTTTTATAACTTTTTATGTTTGTTTCTTTAAATGTATGTTCGTAACTTCAACTAAAATCAGAATGTAGTATCTGTGCACCCTGATTAGAATCAACGTGACACCTCTGGCGTTTCTCTCTAAGATCTGTGTATTGTATCAATATCCGTGGAAATTATTAAATACATTGTAAAAAAACTTAATTAATATAATCATCAATATATTTATACATCTAGTTTTTTATTATTTCTGATTTCTTGTTTTTATTTCATTTTATTTTATTTTATTTCATTTTTGGTAGTGATGAAGGACAAATCAGAATTAAACCTCTGACCATCATTTCATGGTTCAACGTAGTTTGGTAAGGCCCATTATTATTTTGGGAAGGTCGAATCCTTCAGTGGATGAAGGTTAGTGGGATGGGGTTGTGAATTTATTCCAAAGAAAATATTTGATTTTCTACTCTTTGACATAATTTAATATTTTATATGTAATAGTTTTTACAATGACCGTGGCATTTTCACGCGTGCAGATACTACGCTCCGATCCTAGGTAAAAGTACAGGGGAGTTATACTTCGAGTCTAATCAGAACACACAGATACACCAGTCTGATCGTTATCCGATGAGCAAATCAGTGCATAAATAAACTCATATTTTTTTCTTATGTGAACTATGCTTGGATAGTTATCTCCAAGGTCATCGCAGGTTTTTTTATATGATTGAGAAATCCAGTAAAAATTCACTGATAATTGTTACCCTTGTGACGTGACACTGACTGTATACCCCCTGCACCGGGTTCAGACTCTCCACCTGGGGTGTCGTGTGCATTTTATGGAGAAGCTCCTGTCCTTGAGCTCTGGAGAGTGTAAAGTATCCCTTCATTGCTCGAAGTTCACTCCGACTCGGAGTTATAGTACGTGTTAAGGTCCCATCTGTCGATCAAAGAGATCAGTTTCTGAATTATTCGTATTTGATAAGATCGTTTGCAAAAAAAAAAAAAAAAAAAAGACTGTGTGCAAAAAATACTCTTAAGAAACAACTACTAAAAAGATATAAATCTAAACGTACAATGAATGCGATTCCCTAAACTAAAGGTATAAAATAACCCTAGACGGGCTGACATACCGTTAAAATCAGTCAACCTAACAATTGATAATGGTATAACCTTAACATCCAATTTGTTTTTTTGTGAGTTAGGCTCGTAGTAAAGAGCATCATTAGCTCTGCAACTAGATAAAATTTAAAACTTTAATATATTGTGATAAACGCCGTTAGAATCATTTTTTTCTGAATAGAGTGATAGAAAAAGTTTTTGACAAAATTAAGAAAAAATCGATCAAGAACAAAATGCTAAAAAAGAAAAAAAATGAACTTTTTTTTAATTCAAGGCTAAATGTTTGAATTTGACGAGCTTATTTTTAGATGTCTTGTCTGGAAATCTAAAACTCCATCTTTAGATTTGAAAAGAATCATTATCTGTGCGCTGATAGGGACGTTTTCTTTTCTTTAAAAAAGCCTCAAAAATCGAATGAAATAAAAAACAAGTGTATTTGATTTTAGAAGTTTTAAATAGGCAAAATTAATTTTGTATTTGTTTCGGTTTATTTCATCTGCTTTTCCACTTTTTTATTCGATCTTCTTACAGCCCGCGGTTGCTTTTTGATTGTACGCTTAGGTAAGTCTTCATTTGATAAAGTTGTGCTACCGGCATTTAGAGAAAGAAAAACATTTGTATTTGCAATCAGGTTTCGAATCGTTTCGTTAAAATATTCCACTTCGTTTCAGTTCTTTAGTCGATTGATTCCAATGATTGGAAGGAAATATTTCGACCATTTTTTTTTTTTTTGCTTTCCCCTTTTGACGATACACGCAGAAAACTTTAATAAGTTTCATTCATTTTAAAATTTACGCTTAAATGAAAAACCCTGATTATCTTTCGGCAGTTTTTATTTCGCTTTATTATCTTCTCCATTCTTTCTCTTCTCAGTATGCAAGATTGGCACGAATTAGAAAAATAGAAGTAAAAAAAAAAAAGAAGAAATTAAATATCCAGATTTCGATTCCTTCCTTCCTTCCTTCTTTCTTCATTGGTTCATTAATATTATCGCACAGTAAAAATATATTTTAACTCTTGTCAATTTCTAGATGTTATTTAAATTTTCAAATGATCCTTCTCAAAATCCAAAAATCTGTTATTTCGTTTTCCTCAGAATTTTAGACTTATCCCGATTTACTTCTTTGATGTTTTTTTCATTCCTAAAAAAAAAAAATCTCATTTCACTGATTTTCATCCAACACGGTTGAATTTTTTTGTCTTTTATTGACAAAATCTTAAACGCCCACAACTAAATGCTGATGATTTATTGATTTTAGCTGCCAGCAACGAAGATCGAATTCTGACTTTGAAATCTTCATTTGCATCTCTTCACAAAGCATTTAGAATATTTTTTGGTGAAAAATGTTTCATTTGTGCGTATCCAGTGAATTCTGTGGATTTCCTAAGCATATTTACATTGATGCACACATTCGCTAAGAGTAAAACGTTTGTCGTCTTAGAAAATGAAAATCGGTGACCAAAGGTCAAATCCATGACAAAGTTGTTTGTGTTTCATTTCATCCTTCTACCTTTAAATCATAGAGAGAAGTAGGATTGTTTTTTGGTACTAACCGGTAATAAATGGGATCTGACCCAGTTTATCTGTTCATTGATATAGAAAACATTAACTTGTTGGATATTGTAAATAGAATAGGAGGTGCCCGTGGTGCAATGTTATCGTCGTAGGAAATGGACACGGCGACACGAGTTCAAATCCTGGACGAGAATGATTGCATTTCACATAGCACTAATACCCTTGGGAAATGTATGAATCCAATTATCCTCCCTTCAGCTATGGGTAAATAGTAGGGCAGACTAGGTTCTTCAGCCTTGGTGAGGCAATTAGTCTCGGAGAAGGAAAACTCTGAATTCAAACCTGTTAAACCCCGAGCGAAGGGGTTGGTAAATATGGTAAATAGAATTGCCACATGTTTGAATCAATGATTTTATTAATGAAACAAAACAAAACATCTGCGCCTTAATGACATGGGACAATATCGGACTATAATTCTGGTAGCATTGCAGGATTTATTTGTCTATTGATCTGCTGGCGAGGCTTAGAATATGCTAACTGTATCTCCTGCTGGGGGGTAAGACCCCCCCACAAAAATGGGTGTCCTGTGTATGATACTAAAGTACATCTAATGGTAAGGCTCTTGTTCTCTACCTAAGGGGAATTGGAAGTACTTCCTTGCCACTCTGATTCGGGGTGGTAGAATATCAGTTAAGGTCCCAACAAAAACTCATTTGATCTGTTTCAACCAAAATATCTTTAGAAACAACTAAATAAAAAATGTAAATATAAATGAACACGCAACACAATTCCTTAACTTCTTGGCATAAAATAACCCTTGACGGTTTAGCATGTAATTAAAATGAACCAATCATCAATTAATCAATTTTCTCAGTATAATTATAGGAGCACCTACATTTAATTTTAACTTATGTGATGGTCGACTAAATATTTTCAGTTGGTTTCAAAACTTACTGGGCTAATTGACAGTCACAGATCAATAACAGAATCAATCAACAGACTTATGAGAGTAATAATTTCTAGCCAGGTTCATAATTATTTGAATAAACCAAATTATTTTTGGAAGTCAGAATTGCCCTTTCACAAAGCCAGTTGTGAATCTGATAATGAGTATGAATCTTTGGAGAAACTTTGTTAATCTGCTTTCTGAACGGATTATTCATTGGTGAAAGATTCAGAGCGTTTCCATTGTCTAATGTAACTTTTACTTTACCAAGTGTAAGTAAATTTTAAGTAAACTGACTGAATAGCTGATCACCATTAAGATGTTTGAAGTCAATTTTCGGATTAGGATGTTTCGTCAAAGTCTTAATAAAAATGAAACAGGCATAAATTTTATCAGTTTTCGTTCCGCTAAGTTGTGCCGGAAGAGTTTTTCTGAAAACTTCTAATAAAACTATGGTTATCTACTTCTAGAGAATTGCTCTTCCTAATGTCCTTTAGGGTTAACAGCTTCAAGAGCTCTCACGGATATGTCTTTGTACACCCGTATCGAGTCACTGTGCACTTATTTCTTGGGTCATTGTGCTCTCATCCCGAATGGAATTGTGCGCTCATCTCATTGTGCACTCTTCGTGTGTGTCATTGTATATTCATCTAGTGTGTCATTCATTGTGTACTTATCTCGTGTGATATTTTGCACTTATCTTTTATATCATAATCCACTCTTTTAGTGTGTCATTATGCTCACTTTATGTGTGCTAAGGGGCATTCTTTAGGTGCGTCATTGTCTTTTCATTTTGTAAGTCATTGAGTATTTATTCTGCGGGTCATTGCGCATTAATTCTGTGTGATATTGTATATTCATCTTGTGTGTTATCTATTGTGTACTCATTTTCTGTGTTATTGTGCACTCATCTCGAGTATCTTAGGACATTCATCTCGTGTGTCATTATGTATTCACCTTGCGTGTCATTGTGCATTCTTCTTGTGTATCATTGGGTATTCATCTTGAGTGTCATTGAGCACTCATCATGTGTGTCATTGTGTATTCATCTCGGGTGTCATTGTACTCTCACCGTGTGCCATTTTGAACTCATTTCATATGTCATTTTCTACTCATCTCGTGTACCGGAAATGACTCGTTGCCAGTTTTTTCTCCCAGCCAAAACATGTCACTTCAGAACAATTGATTATACAAATTTTAGCATTTCTCATTTTAAAAAACAATTCATATATTTTTTCTACTCATTTTGCCAAATACACTGGTCTCTCAAAAGAAAGTGTATTTTAATTCTTTCTGCTTTAAAAATTTTCAACGATTAATTTTTTCGACTAATCTACCATCTAGTACCTACAACGCCACATTTGAAATGTGAACAGTCTGGTCCAGGATTTAAAGTCATGTCACCGTGTCCATTTCCTACGATGGTATCCATTACACCACAAACCCCACCATATCATGTCATTGTACACTCATTTTCTGTGTCACTGTGCACTCATCTAAAACTATGAAATAATATTATTTCATTGATTTGAGCAGTTTCAGATTATTTTTATTTATATTACAACCAGGGTTTTCATTTTGTCCACATCTGAAGGGGGAAGTTTGAAAGCTGAATGTACGTCACATTACCAAATAGAAGTGTAGTAGAATTTCATATCCTCCCAGGATTACCGGATGTAGCGAACATTGAGTTGGACTGATTTCCGGTTCCCTCAGATTCTTTTCCATGACATTTCCAAGAGCACCAATAACAACTGGTATCCCCCCCCCATCCGTCACTCCCATGTTCCACAACTTCTTCAGCTCTCTGCTCGAACTCTAAAATCAATTAAATGACAAGTTCTTTTGTCTTTTTGTTTGTTAATTGACCCTTAAGTCGGGGTCTTCTAAGCGAAACTGAGTGACGTTTGTATCCCAAAGTCCCGGAAAAAGTTGACTACAAATTCCTTTTTTTTTTTTTGTGTTGCATGGATTTTAGTAACACCAGATTTTTTTTTAGAATTCTAATCCTCATTTTATTTTACCAGTTTTAGTTTTCATAGTCGCTGACTCAAAAAAAATTCTCTACTTTCATTTTTCGCTATGAAATATTGGAAAGTTATTTAGTAATCAAGAAATTTTACTGATGACTTTTATTATCGTTCGTGTTTAACAAGCAAATTTTTTCCGCTATGATTGAAAGCAGAAAAAAGTGTTCTGTCTCTGAAATATGAGAGCCTTTGGGAGAAAAGATTTCTATTCATGTTCACTTTGATTCTTATGTATTTAATTTCTTATTTCAACATTAGCAATTTTTTCCATCAAGTTTCACCCAGCCCGTCACCAAATCCCAAATTATTGAACGATAAAAACAAGTTTTGAAACTTTCTAATAATTATGAATTTGATGTCAAAGTATGTATTTACCCCACCCCTCCCTCACATGAAGGATGAGACACAAGTTCAATTCTTAAGAGGGGATTTGATATTTGACGATAGCACAGAAATCTGAACGGCCCTTAAAAAGAATGCATATCTTTTGGTTCATTCACTTTATTAAAATATATGAACTGATCGAAAATTATGGTCATACTCTGTTAGGCATATTGTCTGATTAACTGAGTGAGTGACGTTTATGGTATGTCAACCCATCCAGCGCTATTTTATGCCAAGAGGTTAGGGAATCGCGTTCATTGTATTTATGTATTTACATTTTTGTGTATTTTTTCTAAAAGTCTTTTGAACACATTTATTTAATATCAAGTATCTCAATATAATACAAGTCATTTGCGTACAGTTGTATAGTTTTAAGTACGTATATCTAATACTTATAATTTATGAACAATTATATGGTTTCAAGTAATTATTTCTATTTAATAATAATCATTTGTTTTCACATAGTTATATGGTTTCAAATAAGTAAAACTATCCTTGGTAAATAATCATAGCGTCAAGTAACTCTTCTTAATACAATCTAACCTAATTATATGATATCAAGTATTCTGATCTAATACAAATAATTTTTAAACAAATTTATTTTACACATAGACAGAACCCTAACAGGTATTACCATTCCGGATCAGAGTGGAACTGGGAGTAATAGCAATGAAGGGTTACTCCTCACTTGCCAGATCTCCAGAACAAGAGCTTCACCTTCAAATGCAATTGAGTGTCATACCTGAACATCCCTTTGGGGGAGGGGGTCTTAATCGCTGTTAGTCAGCTTATTCTAAGCCCTACCCACAAGGCGAGGCATATTGTATCCTACACGCTCATACATTCACACGTAAGCGCACACACATACACTTAAGGAGAAAGAAAGAGAAAATTAGTTAAGAATTCCATTCTTATAAAGGAAATATTTGTTTTCTTCAAAGTTTTCTTGTGCATAAGTGAAGGCAAATGAGGGTATTTGTGTTAAAAAAGAAATAAAGAAAAAATAAAAATGAAAGAAAGAAAGAAAGAAAGAAGAAGAAGAAGAAGAAGAAGAAGAAGAAGAAGAAGAAGAAGAAGAAGAAGAAGAAGAAGAAGAAGAATATAAATGTTTATAACGTGTTTGAATGAACACGTAAATGCGTGCATGTTCGCACATCTTTTGAGTGTGCTAGACAATTTGTTGATATAACGTTCATTTCAGTAAAGATGATTGCATACATTCAGCAACTAACAACGGCGCCACTTGAAGCTTGTCAAGATATGACAAAACAGTGACGTCAGCCAGCTGTTTAGCCAATCAAATCCACCCATAAGACACAAATCACCTGATCCATCAACAATGGACGTCTTTACAAGATGCTGGATGCAAATAAACGGTAATAACTGTTGTGTAGTGAGATGACTTGAGATGCTGATGAAAAATTCAATTTAAAATAGGCTTCGGTAAAGGCAGCACAATTAAATGTGTCTTTTTTTATTTTCAATTTGGATTCTAAAATTCTTCCGCCATCTTTGGGGTGACAATGAAGTACGAGAGAGAGAGAGAGAGAGAGAGAGAGAGAGAGAAAGAGAGAGAGAGAGAGAGAGAGAGAGAAAATGGCTGATAGAAAAAGACGGTCGAAAACTACAAGAAAATAAAAGATTTTTCCAAAACTGCACTGAAAGAAGACACACGGCGATTTAATAGACCCAGAAACTGCTATCAGCAGAGAGTACTTTCTCGTTTCTTAACAACAGACTGTCTTTTTGTCACGTTGATGGATTTCGACGCAAGTTTCCGAAGACAAAGACAAGATAAAGAAATAACCAAGAGTTCATAGAAAGGAAAAAACCAGACATGTGGTCAAAGTTAAAATACCTCTCACTTTATTGCTACTGTGTTTTAACCTCCTTCTAGACCAGTATCAAAACCTGAAGACATCAAGTGGTATGAAAGAAATGCTTAATTGTAGTCCACCTTCAATGTGGGGGGTCAGTTTCGCTACTTCAGAAATTTAAGCTCCTTACTTGTCTTTTATTGATTACTAACTGAGCATTTTAAACACCCATAACTATCGTGTAACCGTTTCTCGAACTTACCACGAAGGTTCCCGTGGCTCACTCTTTATTTTCTGTCATACTGGCGGTTTTTTCTGTCATACTGAAGGTTTTACTTATCTCTGCCTCCTACTCGGCAGGATTTGACACAAGGTCCTTTTTATTGTAGGATTTAGGGGACGGGGAGGTCGCTGCACGAACTGGATTATGCTGGTCAAAGGGCTCCCAAGAAGTAATATGAACTATGCTGACCTTTGCTAAGTCTCCCTACGCGCAGCTAGGTGACCTTGCTTGTCATAGCTTCACCAGACCCGAAGGTCAAGTGCTATGCTTGTCCTTGATTCTTCATTCACCCGAAAGCCGGGGGCCATTCGGCATCGAAGTGATACTCCACCCTGCACGTATGCCAAGCGGCCCAGCCGAGGCTGAGAACCCTAAATGAAAGCTCCTGAGGCAGGTAAATAAGTAGTGTATCTCCATGGTGTATAGAGAATTTTAAAAATGTTAACTCTTCTATGTGAATACCTTTATGATGTTTTAATTTTAAACAGTCTCCACCTGTTTATTATCCTTGTCAATGCATTTCTGGAATCTTCCACTGTTGATTTCTCAAATACCAATTCTGCTATTTTTATAAAGGTTCTCTCATGGAAACGTTAAGATTTTATTTTGGAATCCCCCGTGAAAGATTCCAAGAATGTTTGACGGGGATAATGAACAGGTGCAGACTGAAATTGAAATGTCATAAAATAATCCAAGAGAATTTTTGTATCACCCAGTGTATCGTTTATCAACTAAGCTTAGCTTAGTTGTGACATAAGGCAGAAAGTATGAGACTCCTAGTAAGAATCGAACTTATTGATAAAGGTTTACAAGAATAATAAGTGAGGTGGCCATTTTTTTTTACAGTATTGCGTGCAAGATGGATAAAGTTCTAAGCTAAAGTAAAACAGAAATTATCTTTTTAAATCTTTTTATAGGTTTTTAAAAAAGAATGAAAGAAACTTGTGCAAAGCTGCGTGAAGCGAATTGCCAGTCGAACATCTGAAATCTTATGTACTGTTTATAATTTTAGTTCATTACCTTCTTGGTTGTGTCGAGATCTTTTCAGCGATTGCTGATATATATATATATATATATATATATATATAATTATATATTTCATGAGTAATCAAATACTTATGCAATTATCAGACACCATGTATATATATATATATATATATGGTGTCTGATAATTGCATAAGTCATTGATTGCTCCTGTAATATATATATATATATATATATATATATATATATAGTAGTGTACTTAGTAATATACACACACACACACACACACACATATATATATATATATATATATATATATATATATATATATATATATATATATATATATATATATATATCAGACATGTACCGTGTGTAATTACTTTGACAGATCAACTTTGATAGAGCAAAACCGAAACTGATGTTTTATGATCCGTTATGTGGCTCGGAGCAGCGTCCATGGCACTTCTTTTTTCTGCTATTTCTGACTTGATTTGTTTACTCTTCAGATTTTGCCTAATTTTTCCTGTCTTACAATTTTATCTATGAATTTCATCATTCATCATTTTGTCGGCACATTTATTGGCCTAGTGACTTTCTGTTTTTTTTCATCTCTTTTTTTTTCTCACAATATATCTGACCAATAATATTTTCTTCAAACTTTAAAATATACTTTAAAAGAAAAAGAAATGTTTCAAATAAACCTTAAAATTCACACCAACGTAGAAAAAATAAACTCAAAAAATGACGACTCAAACAAAAATGTCTGGTTCGTTTCAGAAACTCTGATAACTTTGAAGACTCCCGCTAATATTACGTAACCGAAGCAGTTCAATACTATATCGTTTGTAGTGTCGTGGTAGTTGGTGTTCTAACACGTTGTGTATTGTTTCACACTGTGTGTGATTTCAAAGCCGCACAGATGAATGGGCCACGTTGTCTAATTCGGTCACTTGTGCTTTACAAGTTCGAATTGAGTCATAAGAAGCAACCAAAAACATTTGTTGCGCGAAATGGTGAAGACGCAGTTGATCACAGTACAGTAATTCCGATGCCGTGCTCCAAGCTATAAAGGCAAATCCGACGAGTAGCACTCGGTGAGTATGAGGCGAGATTGCCATCTCACAGTTCAATGTAGTTCATCACCATTACGACCTCGACGAAGACATCCGAAGCTGCCGAATTATGCCTAACGTTAGGAAAATATTGTAAAACTTTCGAGCCATCTAAGTATTAAAGTTGAATTGTAGAAATAAAGGTGATGCGATCAGAATAAAGTAATAGAATTGTATTTGGTTGTTAACGTCTTGGGTAGACAACATGTCTTCATAAGAAGCTTCCGTAGTATGTGTTGAAAATTGAGTCGACAAAACGTACAAAGCAACTCGCCAAAAGAAAGCATCCGAGGGAATTCATTACTCAAGGCAACAAAGCATCCTACGCAACTTGCCTGAGTAAAGTACTAAAGGCAACTCAGCACCAAAGGCAACTTGCTATGTGAAAGCATCCTAGCGAAATTTGAAGGTCATTCTTTAGTTAGAATTTTTACAAATTCATTTTGGAATTCGAAGAATATGTTAACTGAAGACGTTTAAATGATAATCAACAAGAAGATGAAGCTACTTGTAAAAATGAATGTAACCTGAAATTTCTGTATTTGCCATCAGTTATATCCGTTAATACTGGAACCTTTTCAATAGAACTAATAAAACAACAATCCAACTGGTTATCATTTTTATGAATCGTTGTCTCCATTTGACTGACAATCTACAGAATCTTTTTTTCTTGGAATGAATCAACTTTTAGTGGCCGCTTTTTCTGATCTTTATCAATCCCAATACAAAATTGCAGCCATAAAGCAACATGGCTTTCAATATGATCACTCCTCTTTCTTTACAACTGTATTCTTGTGCAGCACAAAAATCGAATAAAAAATATCAAGTTTCAATGCAATTTTCAAATTTCAAATGCACTTCTACACTAATAGACCTACATAGACCCATAAAACACAAAGATATATATATAAACTTACAAGTTCATAGATACATACACTTACATACAATTACGTAGAGGAATAGTTTTACATTGATACATAAAAATATTTTTCTCTTTCTATTGAAATATTTCTCAAATTATTCAACTCTGTTTCTGGATTTCTACGTTTATTTATATCTACTCCCACCAATTTCTTTCTGTCTACCTCTCTCTGTATCTATCTTAGTCTATTTATATATTCACCAACACACACACACACACACACAGACACACACACAGACACACACACACACTTTTTATTTATTGATTTTTATCTGTGTATAAGTGAAATCTTTTTGAGTCAAAGTTTATGCAGAGATTGTCCGAGTTGGATTACCCATACACACATACATACGAAATCAACAAAACCAACATGAAAAACTAAAGAGTAACATACTAGTTGACTATATACAAATCATACACAGATCCAAAAGTAAAAAAAAAAGTGACTGAAAATAATGGAAACATTAATCATAAAAGTTTGAAAATCCATCCTTAAAATCATCTTTTTTTCGAACATGAACGTAATTTTCGGGTTTGGCAATTAAAACTACTTTATAATTAATATAAAAAACACTTCTAATACATCAAAATAAATTTCAATACAAGAAATAATAAATTGATAGAACTAAATTTTTGCTACTCACATTGAAAATGGTTAGTGATTTAACTGAAAGTGCTTGGAATTAACAATCTTTTGTGCCATTCCTGGATCCACTTTGTTCCCAAAAGATTTTAATCACACGTACACAAGAGCAGATGAAAAACTTACAAAATACTCCCTGTCAGTCATTGAGAGCACATTGATTTTTCCTCTGAATTTAAAAAATGAGTCAGTTTCATATCTTTAAAGAAATAAAATCCTTTTTTCTATATTTTCATGCAGTTATTAAAGGATTTAAATCAAAATGAATATAAAATAATCATAATTAAAGCAAATTTATATTTTCTTTTCATCAAAGAATCAACCATGAACATTTCTTACTGCAGAACAAATTCTTAGCATCCTTTCAAGCTACGTGTAAAAGTTTGTTGGCTGAAGAAAATCACAAATTGTGTGTAAATGTGGAAACAGCTCTTGCTTATTCTTCGACAGTTCACTTCGAATTTTACGATCAATTTCATCCCAGACAAGTTCAACTGGTGAAAGATTTGGAGACTGCAGGAGGGTGGGGCAAGTCATGTTTTACAAACTTCCCTAATATTCTTTTGATTTTAAATCATTTGTACTCAGTTTTGAGTTGTATTTGGGATTATTGTTTTGTTGTAAAACTCAATTTTATCCAATTGAAAGCATCTTCAGTACTGAATGATACTTTGCCTTTTGCATAATGTCTAATTTCAACCAAATCTCTTGTAATCTCACCTTCAAAACATCCCTAGACCATTACAGCAGCAACACCATGCTCAACAGTTGGCACAATGCAATTTTCACCCATTCATTCGGAAGGAATTCTGACAATCACTTTTTGTTTACATCCAGAAAGTTCAAATTTGGACTCAACAGCCAAGAATATCTTTTTTCAATCTTTTAAAGTCCAATCCTTGTGCTGTTGTACCCATTGTATGTATTTACCCCCATCCCCGCCGCCGCCACCGCCACACAGACAGGATGTGACACAAGATAATTTTTTAAGCAGAGTTTAAGGGGTGAATTCAAAGTTTTTTCTTTTCTTAGACCGGTTGCCATAAAAGGGTGAAAGAGCCCTTTTTTTCCTACAAGTTGCCCACAGCTGGAAGGAGAATAGTATGATTCAAATCTTTCCTAAGGGTATTAGCGTTATATGAAATACAAACAGCTTTACCCGGGATTTGAACTCGGGTAGCCGTATCAATTTCTAACGACAATAACTCTTACACCACAGGCACCTCTAATGTTGTGTCCATTGTAGTCTTTTTAACTTATTTTTCTTTCTTGATAGAGGTTTCTTAACTGACACACATTCTTTGAGCCCAACAGAAAGAAGTCTTCTCTTAACGATCATAACAGATATTGCATGTTGACGTGTAGAATTAAATTCAGCAGTTTGTTCAGGAGCTGTTTTTCTTCTGTTCCTTTTGCTAAAGACGATCAAGTATCTATCTTCCACTATAGATGTTAAGTTGGGCCTCCCAGATCTTTTTCTGACAACATTTGCGCCGGTTTCTGCAAGTAGCTGCAGGCAAAAAATGCACCCTACTTTTATATCGGTAATATTCTTGCAATTTGACGTTCGGAATACCCGTCTATCGAAAGAATTTCCACTTGGGCTTTTTTTCGATAATCTGTTGCGGAGCCGATAAGTATGTCGACCCCGCAAATGAGTTATGTGAATGAAAACAGCCAAAGCAATATGAAGGAACAAAGGCGAGGTATCAATAATAACAAGGAACAATTTATTTGTCGTATTTACAAGCGTGTATGTAAATGTCCGTGGCGGTTGTATGTAGTCTTCAGCTAGGATGGGTTATGTCGTCAGCTGGTATAGTCGCGTTGTAGATGTTCGCAGCTGGGCGTTCGACGAGGGTCGCTGGCGTAGGTCGAGTCGTGGAGATACAGCTGGATGTTTGATGCTGGTAAGCTGAGGTCGGTTGAGTCGTTGAGTACAGCTAGATGTTTGATGCTGGTAAGCTGAGATCGGTTGAGTCGTTGAGTTCGGCTGGATGTTTGATGCTGGTAAGCTGAGATCGGTTGAGTCGTTGGTAGATCGATATCCCCGGTTATGACGGTATGTTGTGGTTAACCAAGGGTGTATCGATCCGGTTGCTGGCTCGTACGGCGGGTCGTACGTGAGTCAGGTGTTGCAGTGGTAGAACAGTCCGTAACAGCGAGTCGATACGTGGACTGCGTGGTAACTAGCAAGAGCGTCGAGGTCGAGGAAAGGCTAGGACTTTGCCGGGCCCCCAAGCCGTGCGGACGTATCGGACGGGAGCGAAAGCTTTGCCGTGTCAAAGCCGTGCGGACGATGGCTATGGCTAGGTTCGCGCCAAAGCCGTGCGGACGTATCGGACGGGAGCGAAGGCTTTGCCGTGCCAAAGCCGTGCGGACGAGCGGACATATCGGACGGGAGCGAAGGCTTTGTCGTGTCAAAGCCGTGCGGACAGGCCAGGAGGCCGAGGCTAAGATGGGCGTTATCTTAGCGCTGCGCAGATAGCGAAGCGGTAGCTAAAGGCTGGACCGTGCCATTAGCGCTGCGCAGCTTATCGGACAATCGGAACCGAGCGAGAGTAAGACCGGTTGGTCTTAGAATCCGTCTTCGTGTTTGCCACCTGGCCGTCTATTTCGACTGGTCATTACTGACCGCCAGAGATGCTCTGACCCGCAGACAGTGACCTCTTATGGTCCTTAAAAGGACCTTTGTTCATACCTATGTAGGTGGGAGAAAGGCAGATCTACCACGAGAAGTGGAATCAACGCCGGAAGGTAAGGTGAATGCAACCGCACAAAATGCAGGATTCCTGCTTAGAGAGCTTCGCCAAGAGCTAGCCGTTATTTATCCTACGCCCCACCAGCGTACGAATATGGCACAAGGCCGTTTTTAAGGTGGGTCCTATCGCAGGGCCGAAGCCCAACGCGACGAGCGTTGAAAAAAGGCCTGTCGATATGACGAAAGTGCTGTGACACACAGCTCCTGCCGCATGAATATGGAATTCTTTTGTAAAAAAAATGAGTGTAGCCATTAGGTATTTTTAAAACCTGCTATAAGCTGGTGACGATTATTAGTTCCAGTTTTATCAAGTTATTTTTGGCCGAAGTGCTTTGTAAATATTATTAATTTTAATTCATCCTTTTCTTTTAGCTGTCACGAGGTGTCAAGGTCGTTAGAAAGAAAAAGGGCTTAGTCAGTTCCGGCCGTACCCGGATATAATTGTCCTAAAGCGGGCGTGTAACTTGATATGTTTATGTTTATCGGCAGGTCGCGGCAAATAATCTGTTTGATTATAGACATTTTAATTGTTTCTGAAAATTAACTTCAATCACACATTAACCAGAGGAGTGGAAATACTTGTCAAAATCAAAAATAAATTATTATGCTTGTAGAAAATTTTTTAAAAAATTTTATATAAGGGTTTGCATGTACACAATAGGTGAATATATTTATCCAAATATTCAAAATTAGCCTTTTAAATTTCAGGGCGATCCCAAACTTTTGGTCGGCAGTGTACATATATGTATCTATGTGTGTGTGTGTGTGTGTGTGGTGTGTGTACGTTAAAATTAAAAATTCCGTGGAAACCGTTGATAAAAACGAAAAGAATATTTCATAGACAAACTCTTTCTTCGAGTTACTGTCTGTTTCATAAAGTATTCTCAATCATCAGACACTTAAGACGATTCTTTTCAAAAGTCAATTTCACTTTCTATTTATATCTTACAAGCGTCAACACTATCACTCGTTCATCAATAATAAAGTTAGAGGTTTTAACACATATATAGCGCCATCTTTTAGTTATTGAGCGTTGTATCCGGAAAATTGCCAAGTGTGTTGTTTTTATCACACACACACACACACACACACACACATGTATATATATATATATATATATATATATATATATATGCAAAAAGAAAATGACCCGGAAAATTTTAAAACCAAGAAAAGAGTAACAAGACTGACTTCGTTGAAAAAGAAAGAAAACCGAGTGAGTTGCAATACAGTAAATATTGAAAAAAGAGCTCAATAGAAATGTACAGCCGGTTTAGAGAAGCGAATAAAAAAAATTGAAACTCGCTACTTGGTTTTCACCCCAAAATATCTTCAGGGAAACTGTACCAGAAAATTATGGGGACAAACAGATAAATATATGCAAGAACACAGTTGAACAAAGCACATTGACAGTAAACGATTAAGCAGTAATTTATTTTTGTGCCCACATCCGTTCAATATTTCAGATCTTTGATTTAGCAATTCTTCAGAATTGTTGTATGTAGCAATAGCCAGCTTCTCCTTCATAGAGAGAAGAGAAAATTTATCACCCGACTTGTTCATATCCAGCAATCATCAAGACAATAACTATTTATAAAAGAATAATATTAGACATATATGATACGTATTTATACCACATGAATTATATATAACTTTAGTATATATACATGAACTGATTGCAATCTCACTGAACCATTTTGTAGCTCTATTTTTTGAAAGAGATGGGCCACTTTTATTTTCTTTTTTCCTCGGGTACTGTTAGAAAAATCCGCTTGTGCTTGCTTCACAAAGCTGACTGGATAAGTACTTCATTGAGACAATGAGATGCAATGACTGAAAAGCCGGATTAGAATTGAATAGACTCTTATTGACTTCCTGCTTGTTGTCCTCGTACAAGCCAAACCAGAAATAAAAAAGATGCAGTGATGGTAGGCACTAACGTTCTCTGCCACCCACAAAAAGACGCGTAAAATCTTAACATTCCAACATTTTAATAAATGATGACGTAAAGCATGCAAAGGTTGATATGTTAGAAAATGTATATATTTGATATACTCGTGATTGAAATCTCTCTCTCTCTCTCTCCCTCCCTCTCTCTCCTTCTCTCCCTCTCTCTCCCTCTCCCTCTCTCTCCCTCTCTCTCTCTCTCTGTTGCCAAAGATCAGTGGCTACACTGTCGGTGAGGCTAAGCGTTCTCTAACTGTAATTCTTGCAGAAGGTTACTCCACCCCCAAATTGTTGTCCAGGGCATCTGATGGTGAGGCTTCGATTCTGAGGAGTCCAGAGTAACCCTTCATTGCCTTTACTGTCAAGCCCAGTTTGATCCGAAGCGGTAGCACCTGTTAGGGTTCCATCTGTGGATCAAATAGATTTGTTTAAAACTTTTTCGTAGTCGAGAGAACCATGTGCAAAAATTACTCGAAGTTGATAGAATCGTATGTAAAATTATTCCTAGTCGATAGAACCGTGTGCAAAAAAATTATCCGTAGTCGATAGAACCGTGTGCAAAAATCTTTTAAGAAACAACTACACGAAAAACGTAAATTTGAATGTAAAATAAACGCGATTCTCTCACCTCAAGGCATGAAGATACATATCTCTCTCTCTCTCTCTCTCTCTCTCTCTCTCTCTCTCTCTCTCACACACACACACACACACACACACACAACTCGGCATAAAACATGAAATACAACTGGCTTTTTACCTATTTATATTCTTCTTAACTTATCATGCACAGTTGTTGCGTGAAGTAGCTGTCATTCTTGACACATGTTGCTGGTCATAATGTTTGGGGTTTATTAGTGTATTTATTAGTGTATATGTGTGTTTGTAATTTTGATTTTGAAGGTAGCATCTAAAGTAGTATCACAAGTGTCAGTGAAGTTAAATGAATTCAAACCTTACCGAGCGCCACACATCTATGATCTTATTGCAAACTAAACTCAGTTTAGTAAAAAAAACTATCAATATGCATATGTATGTATCTACCCAACCCCTCAGATACAAAGTCTATTTTCAAGTGGAGTAAAGCTGGTTTGAATTCAGTATTTCCTTCTAAACTGGTTGCCTCACCAAAACAAAGAAGCTCATTCTACCCTTCTATTTACCAAGAGCTGAAAAGAGAACAGATGGATTCATGCCCTTTCCAAATGCATTAGCACAAAGGAAAACGCAAACCGTTTCGTCGAGGATTTAAACCAGGCTCGTCAAGCCTATTTCTTATAATGATAAACGTTATGCTAAGTGCTCCTCCACAATGTATACGCATATGTGTTTGCGTATATCATAAAGGTGTTGGACAAAATTATGGAAACACCTGAAAAATTTAAACAAATTATTTTTAATATGATTTTCTGATTGCAGCTCTCCCGTGAAATCCGGCTTTGTTCAGCCCCCTTCTTAGCGTTTTTGAGGAAACTGGCTTCTCGAAATGGTCATTAAGCTCTGCTGTAGTTTTCGGAGCTGTATTCTTGTGATCCTTCCTAACAATCCGCGTAAGAGTCTGACAGTCCCTATCTGAGAGCTTTCGCTTTCTTCCAGAGTTTTGCTTCTGTGAGGAGCTTTTTCTTACTTTCTCAAATACTGTGATTACTTTCGAGACAGTACTCCTTACTATACCAAATAATTCAAAAAATTGAGAAAAATTTGTAAAAAATCATAAAAAACATAAATAACAAACATTTGAGGGTTTTATAGAAGTTTCAAAATGATGATACTAAAATTCTAGGTGTTTCTATTATTTTGTCCAACCCCTGTACATATATATATATATATATATATATATATATATAGAGGTGTGTGTGTGTGTGTGTGTGTGTGTGTGTGTGTGTGTGTGTGTGTGTGTGTGTGTGTGTGTGTGTGTGTGTGTGATTTTTAGTCACAATTATGCTTGTAAATCATTGTTATTTGTCTGAGTGTTTGAGTTGTTTTTTGCGAGCAACAAACTTGACGTTTGAGGCACTTGTAAATTTTTCAATGACACTTCTTTCTTGCTCTTATTCCAAACGAAGAGATATGCCGAACTGTTGACATCTACAGAGCCGGTCATGTGGGAGTAAAGAAAAAAAAGAAGAGTGGGATTTTTTATTTAATCCTTTTAAGCGCGAAATATATCTTAGGATTTTCTTTTCCTATTTTAATTTGCACCAATTGCTGGCGGGTCCCACTCATCAACACCTCCGTAACGTCTTAATTTATAATACACCTGCTAACAATGAAAGTGCAAACACACACACACACACACACACACACACACACACACACACACGCATACATTCACATATACACTCGCGAATGCACACAAACAAATGCAATACATTAATTTGCACTCAAATAGATGTATACATTAAACAGAAATTCAAAAAAACATGAACATACCAAAATTTGCATAAATACTAACACACCTACACTCAAATACGCACACACACACACACACACACACTCGGAGATCGACATCAAAATGAACAAATATTTATACATTAATACAAGTACGCAAGTTATGTACACGTGTGTATGTATGAGTATGAGTATGTGTGTATGTACACGTGTGTGTGTGTTATTCTAGGAGTAGATACACATTTTCTCGGCTTCCACTTCAGCGCATTTTCATTCCTTTGTTGTTTTGTTGTTGTTTTTTTTTAATTTTGTTTTTTTTTTACTTTCCTTTTAAATAAGAATTCATGTCGGAAATGGTTAATAATAAAACAAACAAAAAACAACTTTTGTCTGGTCGATAAGGGATCAAATTCAGACATAATTTACAGTTAAAGCAAATTTACAAGGGATCGAAAACTTATCCTTTGTATCTTTCCTCCCTATTCTTGAACAAAATTTTTCACAGCCAATAAAATAAATGGCGGGTGTTTAACTGAATTTTCTGAAAAATGCCAAAAATTGAAACCAGTGTATTGAGAAGAAATCGTTAGGGCTTAATGAATTTTAGAGCTTTGCTCTTTATATTGGTCTGGTGTTTACATACAAAAGTCAACAAACTATTTACATCACCAAATTTTACAGACGACATCATTTTTATAACTCTATTTTAAAGTATAGCGACCAGACTACTTAAGCTTGAAGAATGATTTGTATTAGAAATGGAGAAATTCTTTTTGTCTCTCAAACAAATGAGCAGTACTAAGTGTAAACAATTTATTTCTGAGATTATAACTACAAAGTTTTAGGCTTATTCTTCAAGCCTCCATAATTATGAAATTTCATATTTTGTATGCATCATCAGAGTGGATGAGAGGTTCACTGATATAACACTGAACATATATCGTCTTACAATATTGTGTTAAATATAGATACAACAATTACAAAACGCCCGACTGACGGGGCTTAAAATATTTCCAGCAGACTGTTATGACCCTACCGCCCCCAAAAGGGCGGTGGTGGGACTGGATATGGCATTAAACTGCATCTGATGATGAAGTTCCTATTTTAGAAATCTCGGGAGGGTGGAGTACCTCTTCATTGCTATAACTACCAGGTCCATTTCGAAATAGTAGTACTAGTTAGGGTCCCATCGGTGGGTCAAATAAATCGGTTTAAAAATGATTCGTATTCGATAGGACCGTGCGCCAAAAAAAGCCTCTTACGAAATAACTACCCAGAAAATGCGACTCAGTAACCACTAAATAAAAAATACCCCTTGACGGGTTGACATGCTGTTAAAATCAATCACTTAAACAACAATTATACAAACCAGATAAATCTTATATATATATATATATATATATAGATAGATAGATAGATAGATATGTATATATATATATATATATATTATTTGAATTAAAAAGCTTCTATTTTAAGGATCTATCGTTATTCTTTTCTTTTTTCTCTTTTCTTTACAGATATAATTTTTATGCTTTATATAATATTATATTATATATATATCATCATCATCATCATGTCGTGCCGCCAGCACGGATATCCCTGACCCTCTCTCGCCACTTCTCCTTATCATTCATCGCCTCCAGCAGGTCTTCTGGGCTACATCCCGTGTCCTCACATAGCTGCTGTATGTAAGTTCGGGCTGGTCGTCCTGCTTTTATGTGTGTGTGTGTGTGTGTGTGTGTGTGTGTGGTTAAGCAGCAGTTGTTCATTTAAGCATGTTTCATTAAATAATAAAGACAAATTTTGTCTGTATAATTTATTTAAGATCCTTTGAAGTTTTCTGATAAGTGTCTTGGTTTCAGGTTGGCCTATGAAGCGTCCGAAAGTGCTCGGGACAATTTTGGGAAATTCGTCAAACCCATTCCAACCTGAAACTAAGACACTTATCAGAAAACTTGAAAGGATCGTAAATAGATTATACAGACAAAAATTGTCTTTATTATTTAATGATATATATATATATATATATATATATATATATATATATATATATATATATATATATATTTGTATATTCTTTTTTTTTTTTTTCATTATTTGATATTTTTTACATTCTTTTTTAATAGATATATCTTTTTATATTTTGATAGATATTTCCTTTTTATATTTGTAAATCCCAAATAAATTCCCCCTGAATAAATCTAAACTCCTTGGCATGTACGATAGACTCACCCAATGCAACCTAAGATGGGCTGGTCACTTGAACAGACTTGAGAACAGCGGACCGCTCAAACAGAACCTCTACTCTCAACTTAAGGAAGGCTCACGTAAAACAAGATGACCAAAATTCAGGCATAAAGACATCATCAAAAGAAAACCCGGGGGATCATAAACATCTCTTTAGAAAATTGGTAATACCTGTTCAAAAATTGAAAAATCTGGAGGAAAAAAATCAACATGGCGTCAACATTGGATATGATGGAAAATGAGTTTTAAATTCGTATGGATCTTTTATCATTCGGGGTTTTCGGACTTTTGTCTTCATCTTTATCGTTATAATCGCAATACAATAAATATGAAGACAATAATCCAGAAATCCTGAATGATAAAACTTATCAAGCTTCATCTCAGAAATTCAAACAACTAATTCGTATAGATATATTTTTTATATTTTCAAAATACATCTTTATCTTTTTATGAAGATATATCTTTATACTTTTGATATTCTTATATTTTCCTGGTTAAAGTTATTTCTTTTCTTTATGCTTTCCTTGAATTTATTTAGTTATGATGACTTAAAAACTAAAATTCTTTATTTAGGATCGTCACTTGTATCCTGACGGTCGCCTGTTAACTGTAAGTTGAAGTTCTAAAATAAAGTTTCGCCATTTTCCCTTAAAGATTTTGGCTAATACTGTCACCATTTTCGTTGTAGTCATAGAATCCTGGTTAAAGAATATAACTATGATTTGTTTATTGTTGTCTGGTACGAGATAACAGCATTAGAGCGCCCGATGTCAGTAAACTTCATTAGCGACAATCAGTAAAAATATCACAACTGATGTAAATTCATTGTCGGTGGTAATAAACCATTATTCAATTTTTAAAATACCATGGATCATTTAAAATATAGTTATAACAATTATTTAGAAATGAATTAAATCTTGGCATTAAATAATCTATAGAGAGTTGATAAGCCGTCAAGAGGCAGGGATATTAACCCTATCAACTCGGTGATGGATGTCACTCCCATAAGAGGAATCTTGAAAACTTTAACAATATTTACAACACCCAATCCAATCGCCAGTTATCTTGCCCATGATTTTTTTTTTCATTAGCATTTCACATTTAGAAAAAGATGAACGTTGTTGCAGTGCACATTTCCGTCTAATCTATCAGTTGCTTCAATCCTAATTATTCATTGTCTCTTCCGGGGTTAGAAATGATTTCTCCATAAGCAATCCATGGATAGACCTGCAGTTTTCATATACGTTGGTTTGCTGGCTAGTGAGCTGACATTTGTTCCCTCTCCAGTTTAGCTTCAACTTATTGCGAATAAAAATACGTGCCCGTGTTTGCGAATCAGTCCTTCCGTAGAGATGGTAATTCGAGACGTTAGCGACTTAGTTGGACCGCCCAGGGCGCACATTGCAGTCATTGCTGAAGTAGGATTTGCACTCAGTTTTCTTATATATATATTGCTTCGTAAAGTGTTCTGTTGAAAGGCGGGAACAATGAAGTTATATTCCTGGTGATGTTTCGGTTACACTCATTTATACAAATACATTTAGGAGATAAAAACCCTAAACGTAATTTCCGGTTGAAAATGTACATTTTTCTTAACAAATTCCTTAAAAATCGTTCCATACATTTTTCCACGAAAGTAATTGTTTTTGTACCCACGGGTTAAAGTAATGAGTAAAAGTCGGACCCACATATCAAGAGATGATTGATCCGTCCTCTTCTTTTTCTACAGAATAAAATTTATGTGTATTATAAAGGCGAAAATAAGGTAATTTCAACTCTACCTTCTATTGCATTGCAATCAGCCTTCATGCCCCACCCCTGGGAATTGAGTTAGGAATGGCATGGTTGGTCATAGTTATTTTGGCCTCGAAACATTTTCTAATTTAGTATGTGCTTGAGGGAAGTGCTAGGCATGAAGAGTAAGAAGTTTAAGGGTTGCGATTTCAGGGAGATAGATTTTTAGAATTCATTTTTTTTAATTACTGACATAAGGAATAAACAAATCGGGGTAAGGTGAAAGAGGAAGAGAGAATGAGCGAAAGAGGGAGAGAAAAACTAAAATAAGAGAGGATGTCATCAGAAAGAAAGAACGAAAGAAAGAAAGAAAGAAAGAAAAAAAAGAAAGAAAGAAAGGTAGTGAAGAGGTCAAAATAAAGCGAAAAGAAAAAGTTAAAGTGACGGGGCCAAAATAAATAAATAAATAAATAAAGAAGCGAAACTAATAATAATAACAAATGGCAGATCTTCTCTGCAAGTCCTATTATTTTCTCTTAAACCATCATGTCATCTGCTTTTTCCACTTATTCAGCATTTGAATGGACGAGACAGAAAAAGAAGCCATCAACATTATTTTACCCAATATATAAATAATACCATATCACAGAAACGCATTTATTTGAGAACCTATTGCAACAAATATGTCGAAACAATTCTTTTTTCATTTGTCTAAATTTCTGAAATGAAGTTTGATAATTTTTTAACTTAGAATATTCGGACAGTTGTCTTCATCTTCATTGTTATACTCACAACGTTTCGGCCGATACGTCATTCGGCCTTCTTCAGGTGTTTCATGTCGAACCTAGGGAGCCCACACAGAACTTCGAACGTTGTGAGTTTAACAATGAAGACGAAGACAATAGTCTGAATATATTAAGTGATAAAAATATTTTTCCCATTCGAATATTTGTTTTGTTTTTTTTTCATCAGCAGCATTAAAAGAGAATCAATATGAAATACAACCTTTGGCTACTCCCAGATATTTAATGAATATAATTGGCTCAAGTCCATTAATAATTTGCCATAGAAACCTATCTTCATTTTAATAGGTGTGCGTTTGTCAGTCTTCTTGATTTCTGCGATGAAAAATTGTTTTTATTCAATAAAAAATTCAGAGGGAAGTATTGTCATTATTCAATGACGTATTCGAATTATTATCTTTATCATTATTGTTTGGATCATTACTTTTCATCCTAGTGGATCTCCGTTCTTCCTATACGTAAATATGTGTATGTGTGTCCACCTAGGAAAACACTTGACCGTCTGTGAGATTAGCTTCTTCGTATTTTTTTTAACATTTGATGCCAGTAAATTTTTAAAAAACGCAGTAGAAGTTTACAACTAACTGTAATCCATCGATTTTTAGACATTCAAGTTGATCATTTCACTTTTCTCTCCATAAAATCCAAATTCTGGAATGTTTACTTCTTTCATTTTTCTATCTGCAAAGATGATTTTCATTTATGAACGTGGAACGAAAGTAAATTACCAGATTTTTTTTTCTTCGTTTAAATTGGAATTTTGACCAAAAAAACACATCTTGCATTCCTCCCTCCCTCTCTCTCTCTCTCTCTTACACACACACACACACACACATATATATAAATACACATACATACACAATGTATATTAACACACGTACATATATACACAAACATTCACACATACACATACCTACCTATATATATATATATCATCATCATCAACATCGAGTCATGCTGATAGCACCAAGTTCCCTGGCGTCCCTGTCGTTTATTGTTCTTGGCAATTCCTCTAAACAGCACTCAGTGTCTTCGCAGAGCTGATGAATGTAAGTTTTTGCTGATTGTCTAAAATTAGTGTGTCCATATGTCGTAGTCTACAAGTCGTATAAGAGTATAACATCAAAAAACCTGAGATGCTGTGATAAACCATTGATATTACACTAACTGCATTCAACTTTTCTGATAATCTTGATAGATTGCAATAAAAAAAAACCAAAAAAACTAACAATGATAACTTTAATTTTAAAAATCTGAAAAAAATCATTTTCTATCTTAGCTCTTTACAATAGATTTAGTCTTGAACAATACTGCCCCAAAAAAATCGAAAATAAATTGTACAAAAATGCCTACAAACAATAATTTTTCACAAAAGTTCTCGAATTTTTCAGAACTATATCCAGCAATACCGCATAACTTGACTTTGAGGGAAATAAAACTTACCAACTCACCAACAATAAAAAGACAAATAGTTTTACGGTTATCATAACCCGTTGCAATCCAATTCTTGACGTCTTACCAGACGAAGACAAGTACTTCAGCAAGTGTTTACTTATTCATTAATCTGATGGAGCATTTCCTGAAGGTTCATAACAATGTTTAGCCTGGGTTTTCTTTGGACGTCCAAGTTCTACCTTGCTTCTTTTTGTGAGTCCCTCGTAAAGAAAATTTATCTCTTTATTTAGCTCTTCGAAGAGTCAGAATGGGACACAAAGTCGGTTTAATATGGGATGCTGCGCCTCTTTAGAAGCGACTCAGGAACCTTGCTCTTACCTCTTTTAAGTTAGGAGATAGGTGTTGCCAGGAGTTGGGAAGACCCCCTAGCACTAAGCTGTTATCAATCGATCTTAGCCCGGCCCAAAACTAGAATTGCTTGATACAAAAGTGAAAGAAAGCCAATTGGTAACGAGTGAAAAAGTCTTTGATATTTTTGATTGAAATAAAAGGTGGTTTAAATCTTTTATTTTCATAACTTAAAAGAGGGCTTAAAGAGTTTTATCGAGCTTATACTGTAAGAATTTTTATTTCTTTGAGGTGGGTAAGAATCGGTCAATGTTTTGTTTACTGAAATTGTTCGGTTCTACAGTATGGATGCACCACCTGGACTCTAACGAAACGCTCTAGCTATTGATTAAATAGCACCACTACTGTTTTTCTAAAAAGATGATTCTGGCTTTAAATAACTCAAGAAGATTGATGTGCCATTAAATAAAGAAACTAAACAACTAAACTAACGAAACACTTGGAGAAAAAGCTAGAGGGTAACTACACAAGAATGTTACATGCTGTTTTGAACAATCCCTGGAAGCAGCATCACACAAAACACCAGCTGCACGGCCATCTACCTCCCATCGCACAAACCATACTAGGCAAACAAGACATTCTGGGAACTGCTAGAAAAGTAAGGACGAACTCATTAGCGAAGTTCTCTTTTAGACTCCTACAGATGAACGTACAAGTATTGATCAACCTGCAATGACTTACATACATCGGCTCAATGCGGACACTGGATGCAGTCTAGAAGACTTGCCAAAAGCAATGAATGATAGAGACAGATGGCAAGAGAGTCAAGAGAATCTGTGCTGTCGGCACGCCCTGATGATGATGATGATGATGATTTATCGTTGGCATGATCTGCAAGCCAGCCTCACCGAACAAATATCGAGTGTTATGATTTCGATTCAAACCGAGTGTCCACTGCTTTAACGTTATATCAGATAAAGATATGTTTAGTAAACAAGCTTTAATTTCTATCTGAACAGAGTTTGAAAAAGAAAGTCTGTGAATGAAAAAGTCAAGATTAAAATCAGATCAGATTTTTATTTGTGATTTAATCTTAAAAAAAAAGATTCAGAACATACATAATGTCAGATGTCTGGAAATGCATTTTTGCTTAGTCAGGACCTGCAAAAAACAAAAGAAATGTATGAATAAAAAAACCCAACAATAAACAGTTTCAAGTGACAGAGAAACAGACAGAAAGACAAAGAGGAAGAGGAAGAGGAGGAAATGATTTACGATGAAAAACTTGGAGAGAGAAGAACGTTGGATCTATATAAATCCATAAAGGTAAAATATATTCCGCTTTTAAATTCAATCAAAATTGAAATTGCATTCCTCTCTCATCTGTAAGAAACGACACAAGGTCTATTTTTAAGCGGAGTACAGTTGGTTTGAATTAAGAATTTTCCTTCTTCTTGACTGGTTGCCATGCCAAGGCAAAAGAACTCAATCTATCCTACTATTTACCGATAGTTGGAGAGAAAAGAAATGGATCCATGCTCTTTCCCAAAATGAAACACAAACACTTCGGTCCAGGATTTGAACTCGTGTCGTTGATTCCTACGATAATAACTGTTACTCTAAGCGCGCCTCTTTATTTATAATCTCAATAAGAATGGGAGAAATAATAAACTACAAATTTTGTGATTTTAAATGATATTCTTTTGTGGCTTTTTTGAAACAGAATTCTGGCTTTCATTTTTGAAATCAGTCTATGCATTACTGTCTTTTCATAGAAACTTGAGAGAAACACTAAAATAATCAAAATAGAAGATAATTGTATGCACAATGAGTTGTTTCCCTTGAATCATATAGGAAAAGGAAGAAGAAAAAAATTATATTTTTGATTATTTTATTTAATGTGCCTCTTCATTTAAGCTCTTTGTCTGTCTGTTTGTCTCTCTGTGTCATAAATTAACTGATATACAGGCACATCTTATGAAACCAATATCTTTAAATTTGCCAAATATAATGAGTCGGTTAATTTGAACTGAACTCCATCAAGCAAGTGTTAGATCTCGTTCCCAAAAGAAAAATTATTGCTAATTCATTTTAAGTGAGTTATCACCGCCATTTCATCGCATCAATTGAAATTTAATTCGAACTGAATTGAAATTTGTAAAAGTTCAATTTCCGGTGATTTTAATCTGATTTTTCTGTGTGAAACTTCAATTTGGTAATAGTGATTCTTTCTCTCTTTCCGTCTCCAGTGTACTCTTTCTTTTCTCTCAACTCTCACTTTCTTTTTCTCTCTTTCTCTTTACCTGTTTCTCGTCTTTCTCTTTTTCTCTCTTTATTTCTCTTGCTTTATTCATACGTAGACATAGACACATATTTATACGCACGCACGCACACAAATGATAATTAAAATAATAATAATAATGATAATCTGAGATCGGCCAGAATACTGAGAAGAGTCCAAGAGACTTGAGGAGACTTGCTGTCACTCAGATTCCAGTGAAAAACCATCAGCTAACGCTGATGTGAAAAACTCTAATGAGTAAAAATAATAATAATAATAATAATAATATTTATAACGCCCCCAAAAAATTAACACCCATCTTCATAATTCGCCCACACTTAAATGGCAATATAGATAGGCGACTGACCGTCCCAAAAATAGAAAAAAAAAATCTTTGACTTTTGTATTTTGAATGGGAAAAAGCGACTCGGTTGGTGGATTTTCAGTCTTTTTAACTAAACTATTTTAAATGATAGTGTTAGATTTTATTTTGTCTATGAAAGTAAAATCTTCGCTGAATATTATCAGGGATTTAAATGAAAAGACGAATCTGTTAATTTGAAGTCTAGTTTTTCATGTGAATTATTTAAAACGCAAGTTAAAATGATTTTTAATGCTGTTTCAAATTCTGTACAGTGTGTCTTTGAAAACATAAGTTAGTGTTAAATTCCAATGTCTTCAAGATCACTAGAATCCGTAAATAAGGATAGATTACATAATGTCCGAAATGAGATATAAAATAGGAACCAGAAGGAAATAATTTTCCTTAAGAGGGTAAATCTTAGCAGCAACGAGTTCCCACTGGCCTTCTGCTTTAATTAGCGCAAGCCAATATCACGACACTGAAATGCCAACAAATAGCTCGGGACGTACAATCATCTGGTGAAGTTTTGAAATAGTTTGACTGTCGACGTATACTAAGTTAAAACTTATTCGATGTAAAAGGCGTTTTTTGAGTCCTTTATTATTTTTTTTTTTTTTTGTGACCCGTTGAAAGTTTCTTTTAGCGAAAGGTTCTTGTGTTAGGAGTGCAGATAAAAAAAAACCTGGGTCTAGTATAACCACAACATTCTACCCATGGAAAATGACAAATCTAAACATAACTCAACGTGAGACTCAAAAAGTAGGTTTCAGTATCATGATCGAGAGGTGCTCTCTTGATAGCCAACATGGGGGAATTTATAGGCATCCTGCGAATGTTGGCTGTTCTTTTTTCAGCGAACGAAGCAATCACTCAAATCAGAGACTACTGCACAGAAAGTGGACCAGGGAAGATAACAAACTGGCACTTTACTGTTATTTAGGAGTAACCCTACACAAAGAGGATATAGAAAAATGATAGAGAGTTGCGTAAAGTTAGCTAGATTTAAGACAACAAACTAAAGACTCGCTGACAAGGTTGGGACAATACTTAAGAAAGGCTGGTTTTCTGACCTTGAAATATTGGAAATACATCAACAAATGTATAGGGAAACATGTCAACATACCACTACTATAGTAACCGAGTCGCTAAAAACAGAAATGCCAGAAACTTTCAACCAAAGACAAACGCTAAATAATAACAACCAAGACACCACACATTCAAACACAGTGGAAAAAACACTAACTCAAGAAGGAAAAATGAATGTAGAGATTATGAAGAAACTTATGTCAAAGTAGAAACTGAAAAAATAAACGAATTATAAACAACATCCCAACGACCAAAATCACAGAACTAAACAATCTAATCTATGCCGGAGCGAAACTAGTCAGTGAAAAAGAAGGGTTGTCCCTGAAACACAGATTGGAAACACTGATAAGAAATCTACGACAATAAACAAAGATGATAAAACAGAAAAAATATAAGATGTTGGGACAAAGAAGAAAAAGAAACACAACTACAAAAGATACAACTCGAAGAGATAAATCAGAAGGTATTGGCGCAAAAAGAAAGACTAAAAACATACCGAGACAGGACCAAACAATATAGACGAAACAGGACATTCTAAAACACTGAAAGAAAATTCTACCAACAAGTAGGAGAGGAAGCGCAAAGACAGTTCAGCAACCGGATGCTAGTGAAGCAAAACGGTTTTAGAGCAAAGTATGGGAATGGAGGGATCATAACAAAAAAGCAGAATGGATAAACAGCATGGAAAAAGAGTTGCAAAGTGTTGAAGAAAGCCCTAAGGCGAATATGCATATTGATTCACTCAGAGCGACACTAAAAAAATACCAAACTGGAAAACTCCAGGACTTGGTGGCATACATGGATTCTGGTTAAAAAAAAAAAGAAGTTCCCTACCATCTATGACAAACAGGTTATTGAAAGGAACAGATGCTTACAAGAAATAGACATACCCGAATGGATTACCAAAAGTAAAAACCAACCTGATCCAGAAGGAGCCCCCCAAAAGGAACAAAACCAGGAAAATGCACATTAGATGAACTGGACCTGGCTAAGAAGAGGAAAACTGAAGAGAGAAACTGAATCTCTTTTAAATTAAAGTCATAAAAACCAATAATGTCAAAGCAAAAACTGATAATCTGCAAATTAGCAAAGAGACAGAAATTAAAGAATCCCATAATAAGCGAATGCTGAAAATCGGCTACAAAGCCTTGGCACGACCGGGTGGAAAAGGTGACCCACTGATAATTGTGTAAGAGATTAAAATTCAATGACAAATTAAATATGCAAAAATCAGAATTTAACCAAGAAAATGAAACGCATAAAATGGTCAGGGATTTTGAGATACAAATAGATCAACCAATCCCGGCCTGAAGACCGAGTCTAATATTGGTTAACAACAAAAAAGAACTTGTCATCTAGTGGATATAATTGTTCCTGAGGATCACAGACAGAAAATAAAAGAAAGCAAAAACAGTTAATACTCAAACCGATGATCGTATAGGCAATTTATCTATCTATCATTACGAGTAAACTTTGAAGCGAAATTGGATGTAATGAGAAAGAAAGGACAGTTGGTAAAATCAGTTTGATATGTTTTGCTACAGATCTAGAAAAGTATGTCGAACTGATTTCGCATATATATATATATATATATATATATATATATATATATATATATATATATATGTGTGTGTGTGTGTGTGTGTGTGTGTGTGTGTGAGATGATTAAATGTGACAGCCTCCTTGTTTGTTGATAAAATTAAAAGATACTTATATGAATAATGAATTCGTGTGTCATAGAGTTGTGGTCTTCAGAGAGGTGTGCGAAATTATGAAACAAACAGTATCTTATTTCAGTTTTCAAATATTATCTTTCAGTTTTTAAATTTTTCATTTTTTGGCATCTCTACATATAGTCACGTGTTTGTCGGTTGCGTCAGGGATCGAGTCCAGTTAAAATCCTAGGATTACGAATGCTGATTTTTAAAGCAAGCAGGTCATTGGAAAAATGAACAAAAACGAACTTCTTTCTCAATGGGACTCTACTCCAGTCTAAATTAGGCTAAGTAAATATCACCCCCCCCCCACTCAAATGAGTTGGTGTAGCTATGACAACACAGCAACATAAACTAAGAGGAATATCTAATTCTTTCTCTTTGTTTAAACATGTAATTCTTTACGGGCTTCAATAAACTGTTGAGAGGTCAAACCTCTTTCGTTACTCTCGCCAAATACGCATTAACGGATATGACCTTTCATTTCTTCCGATTTCTTTTCTTTTTGGCTGGCCCACTGCCATATCAATCGATCTTTTCAAAACAAGTCAGTTTTTTCTTTCTCGTCATGGCCAGCGATAACTAATCACTATTTCTTGACTGAGAGACCCAAGAGGTCAACAAAATATTTGCCTGCCTTCTTATAGAATCATTTACCCAATCAGGGTAAAAAAACAAACAAACAAAAAAAAAACAACAAAAAAACAAAAACAAAAAAAAACAAAAAACGACGGGGTTAAATGGAAAAAATGTTATTTTTAAACATTTTCCCAGCGTTCTGTATGTTTGTATTTTGTTTTTTCTTTGAATGGAATTCGTGAAAACGTCAAAGAAAATCAAACGCAAAATTCACATGATCATTCAGTTTAAAAATCATTTTGCTTCAAACAGAGTTTACAGCGTGAGAAAACATCGAAACTCGAGACATCAAATACATAAATTGCCATATAGAGTGTGAAGTGGGGCTGTTTTTTAAAACCCTTTAGCAAGCAGAGTAACGTTTTTGTTATTTTTACCGTTAGCTCAACATGAGGTATTTTCTAATTGGCTGCTCATTGACCGATTCAATGTGAATCACCAGGGTATAGGTTTGTGTAAAGGTTGTTTTGCAAAATATAATTAATTTTATCATTTTCATGCTTTTGTACAATGGCCCACCATGGCTGATCAAATTATGTTTCGTTTTTTGTTGTTTGTTGTTTTTCTTTTTGTGAGGGGGGTTGTTTTTCACATATCGGTCTGATTAACTTGTTTGAACATAACTTGTATTTTGAAAATTTTCTAAAAATAATTCACCCACTTCACAAGGATTTTAAGAAATTATCTGTCTTTGAAAGGGTTATTGCTCGAAATAGTTCCGCATTCTTCACTGCCACTCGTGGTCAGCATAACCAGGATTTTCAAATTTGCTTTTTCTCAGCAGACATGTTCTTCTCACATATAAAGAATAGGACATAATAAAATCAACCTGTCATTAAGGTTCGGCCATTTCGTCCCGTGCTGAACACTGGCTATCCTTAAAGATATTTATACAGTGAGATGAAGGTTTTACTTAAAAGTTTTCGCAACCATCAGTTAGAAACGATTGATAGATCGATCGATTGATTGATTTTAACGCCATTTCAGCCAAGGGTTATTTTATGCCAAGAGGTTAGGGATTTGATTTCACTGAGCTGACAAAGAAAAGAAGCAGAAGGTACCCTGCAAAAAACAATTACCGATGCCGACTATGCCGATGACATAGCGATACTGGCAAATACACCCGACCAAGCCGAAACACTACTGCATAGTTTGGAACGAGCAGCCGCAGGCATAGGCCTCTATGTCAATGCACACAAAACGGAATATATGTGCTATAATCAAACGGGTGACATCTCCACTCTAGACAGAACCCCTCTTAAACTAGTAGACAAATTCACTTACCTAGGAAGCAGCGTCTCATCAACCGAAAAGGACATCGACACGAGGTTAACGAAGGCATGGACAGCTATCAATAGGCTATCGATTATCTGGAAATCAGACCTAACCGATAAAATGAAACGCAGTTTCTTCCAGGCAGCGGTCACATTGATACTGCTATATGGATGCACTACATGGACTCTAACAAAACGGCTAGAGAAGAAGCTAGACGGCAATTACACAAGAATGCTGCGAGCAATCTTGAACAAGTCCTGGCGGAAACACCCCACAAGACACCATATATGTATGGCCACCTGCCTCCTATCACGAAAACTATTCAAGTTAGACGAACCAGACATGCAGGACACTGCTGAAGAAGCAGGGACGAACTCATAAGTGATGTACTCTTATGGACCCCCACATATGGCCGAGCAAAAGCAGGACGACCAGCACGAACATACATTCAGCAACTATGTGAGGATACGGGATGTAGTCCAGAAGACCTGCCAGAGGCGATGAACGATAGGGAAAAGTGGCGAGAGAGGGTCAGGGATACCCGTGCTACCAGCGCGACATGATGATGATGATGATGATGATATGTTCATATTTAAATTTTTTCTCCCGGAGCTTCAGAACTGATGTCTCATTACTAGATGGAGTATAGAGTATCATGTCCAAAGCACACCCTCATTTTTGCGTGTGTATGTATGTATGTATGTGTATGTATGTGTGTGGGGGGTCCTACTTTTCTGCGGTTATGACAGCCTTTTCTATGCTTTGGCGACTAATGTGAATGTTTTTACTCCACAGATAACTAAAAAGATATTTTTACATTGAAATAGAAAATAAAATAATTAAAAAAAATTGTCAATAAATAAATAAACGCTGAAATAAATTTGCATAGATCTCGTTTCGAAAAGTTAATTTTTTTTAGAAATTAGAGGATGTGACGCAAGGTCACTTTTTAAACAGAGTACAACAGGTTTTCCTTCTCGGTTTTCCTTCTCCTAGACCCGTTGCCTAACTAAGGCTAAAGAATCCAGCCTGCCTAACTATTTACCTATAGTACGAAGTGGAGGGATAGATTTGTGCCTTACCCAAAGATATTATTATGAAATGAAACGTAAACAGCCAAGGATTTGAACTCGGGTTGTCGATTTCATTTGGTATGACGATAACCATTTACTCTTATTTCAAGAGAAGTACAAAGAATTTTAAATACATAATGAATCAGGTTTTTGGTTTTCAAGAGAACAAGATACAATTCAGTGCTGGTTTGGGTATCAATTCCAAGGAGAATGATGGGTAGAATATATTGTAATGTCAACCCGTTCAGCTTGTAAGCCACCACTGAGTGTAAAGACATCAATGTCGCTCAGATTTCTCGTTACTTATGAAGCAACTAGACAACCACATGGCATGTTGCGATACAAGCACTTAGCTATTAGACCGTTTGGTGTTCACATCGCATTATATAACCGTACACGCCTCAAATAGAACACAATCTCATTTGAAAGTTTCCTCTCTACATTTACTTTGCTTGATTGCTTGCTTGCTTTTACGGAATGCCAAATCTTGATGGGTTATTTAATGTCCGATTCAGTCTTCTTTTAACAAATGATTAATAATAATCCTTAGTAAACAACTATAGATTCAAATAACCTTTCTTAATACAATTTGTATATAGTTATACATGTAATATAATTAAGGATGGTAATTGATGATATAAATTAATTATTTCATATAGTAATAAATTATGAGGTAACTAAAAGCTTTGAATTGAAGTGTGAAGGTCAAATGGTGCACATGTCCCACGGAATTGCAGGATATGAAATGGACAAGTTGTTTTGAAATTGGTTGTGGACAGAATGTTAAAAGATAAGCATTTCATCGGCTGAGTTTAAGATAAGATGACATAACACTGAGAATTAATGATACGTATTTTGATCACATTAGTTGATGAGGTAATTAAGATAATATATAACCAGGGTGATTTAGTGGTCAATTATTTTAGAGTGGGGAGCAGTTGGTCAGATTTAGTCGGTGGGTTGGCGTCGAGTCCAGAGATGAGACGAGCGTCCTTCTGGAGGAAGGTCTTGGCCGGGGGAGAAGAAAGGTGATGTCGGTGTTTTGACCATTCCTCTCTCACGAATGAGACTCTTAACGTTTCTAATGAACACCAGTAATTATTCAATCTATCTCTCTCGTTTCGGTGACGACTGCTGTGAGAAATGTTACAGACTAATAAACTTTCATAGTCGCTTTGTACTTTGTGTAATGTTACATCTATTTATATTAGTTATTCTCTTCATATATTTGATGCCGTAACGTTTCATACAGTTTCAAGTGTTTCTATATAAACCTAATAATTCGTCGATATTTATATGTTTTCAAGTATTCCTATCTAAAACTAATAAGGGAAGTAGGTGAGTTCGAACTCCAGTCGTGCTATTACGTTCACTTTCAAACTAATACCCTTGCGAAAGGTATTAAACGACTTATCCCCACTCCAGCTATGGGTTAAATAGTATAATTACTATTCTAAAAAGATGGCTTTGGCATTAAATAACCCACGAAGGCTGATATGCCATTCAACAAAGAAACCAAACCTAACAAAAACTAATAGTTTGAAAGCATTTATGTCTTTGAGTAGTAATTTACAAAGCTTTTTGCTTAGGTGTGGCACAAGGCCGTATGAATGGAATACCCAATGAGACTCAAACTCACTCGTTGTAGGTTTGCGAGTCTAGCTTGCTAACCATTACACCAATTGAAGCGTCTCATTTATGTATCTCAGTAACTATTCCTGTTTGATAATAACAATAATGATAATAAAAATGTTTTCACTGTTATATGGTTTTAAGTATTCCTAAATAATATCAATGATTTACAAACAGATCTATTTGACCCAGTACTATCTCAACGGATCAGAGTGGGCCTGGGAGTAATGGTAACGAAAGGATGAGTCCATATTTCCCAGAGTTCCAGAACATGAGTCTCACTACTAGATGCAATTTGATGTCATGCCGAAGACACTACTTTTGCTTTGATATTTTTCGATAATAATCACGGAAAACTGTTTTTCCCTCATACGTTCAGTTTTAAAAAGATAAAACTAAATTTGATATAATGTTTATTACAACAGTGATTATTTAGTGGGCTATAAAGCGTGGAATGGCAGTCTAAAGAAGAAGAAGAAGAAGAAGAAGAAGAAGAAGAAGAAGATCATCAACAACAACTACAACAACAAGGCAGTAAAAGAAAAGTGCTGTTGTCGTGCGAAGATAACCATGACAATTTTGCAAATCGAATTGATTAAGGCGACGTCCATGAATAACGAATTCCCAAAATAAGAAATTAGTCTCGTTCTAAAATTATTTTATTATTTCAAATTCATTCAGGTGAGTTTAACAGCCGAAGAATAAATCGTCAGAAAAGAATCATGGTGCTAAAAACAAAACACCCCGCCCAAAAAAACCCAAAAAATAAAACAAAAACAGACGTTCGACATTAGTCAAATAGAATTGTAATTCCTCTGCATTTTTGTGTCATCGTTCTTTTTTGTAATTGCCAGATCAGTATTCAATATCAAATTAGTTTCAAATGTCTGCTGCCGTAAGCGAAAAGAGTTTTCATAAAAGCGTAATTCGGTTCAGGTTGGAATTTGTTTTGATTCATAAAGTTAATGATATTCAGAAAACATGACCGATGTCAAAATAGAAAAAGAGAAAATATACAAGACTTTTGCTATATATAATATCACTCGGCTGAAATTTGTGCGTTTGCGTTTCTGTGTCAATTTGAGGATCATAGCTTCCCTGTGAGGCGATTTTTTTTAGTGTATTGGCTTGATGTTGACATCCGTAAATGGATGGATAAAATCAGATCATATTTTTTTCAAATGGCCAGCTTTATGCTGGATGTTCACAACGAGTGAAAAAAGACTTTACATATTCGCAGAAGAAGAAGAAGAAGAAGAAGAAGAAGAGGAAATAATGTTAGGTAGAAAGCTGCTCTTAAAAACTAATTCCAGTTTTTCTCCTCATGTTCAAACTTCTGAATCCGTTGAATCTTGCTAAAATATAGATAAGAATTATTTCATTTAGGAGGTGCACTTAGCATAACGGTTATCAGGGTAGGAAATAGGAGCGACGACCCGCGATCAAAGCCTGGAGGAGGCTGTTTGAATTTCGCATAGCGTTAATAACTTTGGGAAAGGTATGAATCCGTTTCCCCTTCCTCCAGGCATGGGTAAATAATAGAATATAATAGAACATAGAAAATGATAAAATAGTTTTATGGCCTTGATTAGGCAACCAGAAGAGGAAAATTAAAATTTGAACCGTAAACCAACTTTAATTCGCTTAAAAGTTAACATTGTGTCAGATACTTCCCGTGACGGAGGGGTTGGGTAAATACGCACATGAAAACATTTTACATCTTATCTTTTCCCCAAATAACACTGAATATCACTGCTAGAATATATATGTGTGTGTGTGTGTGTATGTATTGACCAATCCCTCCTCAGGAGGAGGGTCATTTTTAGCGGAGTTTAACAGGTTTGAATTCGGAGTTTTCCTTCTTTTGGACTGGTTGCCATACCAAGGTTAAAGAACCCGGGCAACCCTACTATTCACTTAAAGCTGGAGAGAGAATAGTTGGATTCATACCTTTCCCAAGGGAATTAGCGCCGTGTGAAATGCAAACAGCCTCGTCCAGGATTTTAACTCGGTTCGTCGTGTCGATTTATTACGCCTATAATCATTACACTACGAGCGCCTCTTTAATATATTCCTAGTTCTACCCAAACAGAGATTTCGGACAGTTTGTTAAACTACCTACAACCACATTTGCGACATCTCGTTCATTAAAAAGAAAAGATGAATAAAAAGTTTAACATTAAATCTTTGTCAGTCATTTTCAATAAGATATGCTTACAAGACAATCTGCTGTTTAAATACATATTGTACATATATATGTGTGTGTCTGTGTGTGTGTGAGAGAGAGAGTGAGTGTGTGTGTGTGTATGTGTCTGTGTGGTGGGTATCAAGCCAGATGATGTCAAATTCAGATTATGATGTACTGATCACTCAAAAAAAGAGAAAGGATGTATTTGTTGGCAATGAAAACTGGCAGTTAGCTAGGGCTCAAGAAATCCCCGTACCCACACTCTGTCGTAGAAAATTCCCCACCAAGCGAATCCACTATGGAAATTTATCAAGCTTTAATAAGTATGACACTTACCTAAATGAAATTTTAAACTAAATTCCAACTATTTGTACGGCGAAAAAAGTGTCTACCTCATTTATAAAGTCGGCAAGCTTAGCATGACAGTCATCGTCGTGGGAAATGGTTAAAATCCTGAACGAGAATGTTTGTTAGTCACTTCACGCAAATATCCTTTGCTAAGACATTAATCCATCAGTTCTCTCTCGATTTATGAGTAAATAGCTGGGCAGATTGGTTTGGTCTGGTTTGATAGCATATCAACCATTGGAGGTTATTTAATACCAAATCCTCTTTATACATATTGTGACACAATGCATAGCAATTTGTTTCCGTTTGTGTTGGCGCCACTCAGACGATCTCTTTGTCTGTTTTGGCGCGAAACCCACACAAAGGACTGAGGACGAGATCTCCCCCGAGACCGGAAGTGGAGGTGGGAAGAAAGGTCCGAGAGAAGACAGAGAGAGCTAGTCGACAGAGCAGGGCAGAAGAGATCAGTCGGCTTGAGGTAGCAGTCCAGGGAAAGACGATCGGCAGAAGGAGGCAGTGGGAGAAGACAGTCAAAGATAGTTAGCATTCCTCGTGGCTTTGTAGAAGTTTTGCGCAAAATATACGCCCACGATAGTCTAGAAATGCACGGAAAGCTGCAAAAAAATCGTTACACATACTCTCCTTTCTTGCGCTTGGGGCTGACCCATGTCCGTGTTTGTTCGTTTGTTCTTTCTTCCACCCTCTCGGTTGTATTTTGTGTGGCCGTAAATAAATGTGTGATACCTCTGGTCGGGAATGAGAAAAAAAAAAACACTAGATGGATCACTGGCCATGAGCAGTTTGGTTTAACGACTTTGATATAGTCGGGGGTCGGCAAGCCTGGGGTATTATCACAGTATATATTAAATATATATGATTTGTAAACATATTTTGTTGATAACATTTTTAAACAAGCCTAAGCTCATTCTTTTGCACACAGTTAAATGGTTCCAAGTATTCTTATGTATCACTAACAATTCATTTAAACACCAGTCACTTGGTTACACTCAGTTAAATGATCAAACAGTTTTATTTCAAACAATTCAATTCATCATAAGTCACTTGTTAGCATTCAGTTTAAATATCAAACAGTTCTATTTGATCCCTAGATAGGATCCTATCAGGTACTACCACTCCAGGCCAGAGTGGACCTGGGAGCGATGGCAATGAAGGGGTACTCCACATTCCCCAAAGCTACAGTATTACTGGAGCCTCAGCATCAGATTGTTTAGTGTCATATCTAGGACACTCATTGGCAGGGAGGTAGGGTTACTCGTCTGCAGAGATACAATCTGTGCATTCTACAGCACTAGCCGACTGGCCTATCAGATTGGGTTATTTAGCTTTGATTAGGCAACCAGTCTATGAAAAAGAAAACTGAATTCAAAACTATTTCTCCGCTTAAAAATTGACCTTGTTTTACATCCTGCTCGTGGCGGAATGGTTGGGGTAAATACAAAGTAGACTTTTTATATATATGTGTGTGTATGTGTGAGAGAGAGACAGAGAGAGAGAGAGACAGAGAGAGAGAGAGACAGAGACAGACAGACAGATGGAGAGAGAAAAAGCAGGCATGTGAATGGTGGTATCATTTCCACTCCTATAAATGTATCGAAGTAACATATACAATTGCCAGTGAAAATAAGAGAGAAATGTTATTATAAAATAAACGTAATAAGCTGTTTCTAAACTCGAGTTAATGTGTTCTATTCATGGAAACATTTTAGGCAACAAATCTCGTTAAATTGAGAAAGAAAAGGGATCAGCAAAATCCTGTTGTTCGAAAGGAAAGAAGAAACAAAGGTGATTTGACCGAATGCAAATGGAGGATGGCGTTATTTCGATTTTGTTCAAGTCAAATGAAAACTACCGTCAAAGATATGATGTTAAAAATACCCGGATACAAAAAGGCAATGTGCAAATACATCAGATGGTCTTTTTATAGCTTGTCACGTGCAAAATGGTTAAGAAGAGTCGCACATCAAAGGGTGTGTATGTGAAGAAACAAAGCCGAGGTCGTCATTTCATTGTTTATCGTAGGCGAAAATTACAGCATTAATTAATACAAAGAGAGAGAGAGAGAGAGAGAGACTGAGAGAGAGAGAGGGGGGGAAGGAGAGAAAGAGTAAAGAACAGAAAAGATAAGATAAACGAAGAAAGGGAAAAGGAAGAAGAAATAATCAAATGATTAAGTGTTTAAAGACAGGTACACACTTACATAGGTATATAAAGAGAGTTCAGGTAAACGGATATGAACAAATTTAGATAGATAGATAGATAGATAGATAGAGAGAGAGAGAGAGAGAGAGAGAGAGAGAGAGAGAGAGAGAGAGAGAGACTGATATAAATAGATATGAGAAAACTTGAGATAGATAGATAGATTGATAGTTATGAACCCATATCGATTTAAAAAGTTAAAAGAAATAAATATATTGATAGAATGTGTAAATTGAAAAAGGCAAAGAAAAGTAAGAAATAATCAAAAAGAAAAGAATAAAAAGGCGAAAGGCAGCTGATAAGAAAGGGGGAATGTGAAAGAAATTTTGTCGTGGAATCCTGATGATGCTTGCGTATCAAGATGGATGTCAAATGACAATGCAATGTTATTCACCTTGTCGACGCGACAAGGACATGCCCGTCTTTGTCTATTTTCATCGCACCACTTATTTTCTTTCGACCACTCGTAGTTCCATTCTGCTTTAAACCAACGTTGCTCCCTCGTTCAACAACATTTTGTCTTTCTTTTTTTCTTTCTTTTAAAATTCTATTGAATCCCGTTCATCGACATCGTCTTCGACTTCTCGCTTTCTACAGTTTAGCTTTCCAAGTCTTTGAAATATGTCTCGATGAAAATATATATGCATAAATCCCCCCCTCTCTCTTTTAATCTATTAAAATCAATCAATTCATTTATCCCAATGTGTTCCTTTCTCGCTCTCTCCATCTATTAACAATTCGTGCAGGTAGACCGAATTCTCTCTCTCTCTCTCTCTCTCTCTCTCTCTCTCTCTCTCTCTCTCTCTCTCTCTTCATTTGTCCTTATTGTTGCTTGGTTCTAGTAGCTCCTGTAGATTGCATTCGGTGTCCGCACAGAGCTGAAATCTGCAAGCCATTACTGATCGGCCAGCACTGCTTTGTCCATGTGTAGGGGTCATAAGAGTAATGTTGGTTACTTGTCCAGCAGTGCCCAGCATGTCTGGTTGTACATATATTTATATATGAAGATGAGCAGGATGTGACACAGGGTCAGTTTTTCAGCAGAGTTTAACAGGTTTAAATTCAGTTTTCCTTCACCTAGGCAAATTGCTTTACCAAGGTTAAAGAGCCAAGTCTGTCCTATTATTTACAGATATCTGAAAGGGGAATAATTGAGAACATACGAAGGGAATTAACACTAAGTGAAATAATCCAAACAGCCTCGTTGAGTATTTGAAAACGGTTCGCTGTGTCTATTTCCTACGACGATAACCATTACACAACAAGCGCCTCTCTCTCTCTCTATATATATATATATACTAATGATATAGTTTGTTACATATATAAATAAAGAGTGGTCAATATCGGTGATAAAGCATATATATCTAAGTTAGGATAGCATAGATATAGAGTCAACGACACTCGATGACTGTCAGTTTCTCGCCTTCATGATCGTCGGACCTCACACACGCACACACATCGATAGGTTATTGATCATATGGACGTCAGACATCCGATGAAATAAAACACAATTTTTTCAAAGCAGCGGTCGTTTCAATTCTATCATATGGATGCACCACGTGGACGCTGTCTAAGCATATAGAGAAAAGTTAGACGGGAATTGCACAAGAATGCTACGATCTATATTGCACAAATCCTGGAACCAACATCCCAAAAAACAGTAGCTATACGGCCACTTACCTCCCATTTCAAAAACCACCCAAATAAGACGAACAAGACATATGGGACACTGCTGGAGAATTAAGGAGAAACTCAGAGTAACATTCTCTATTGGACCTCTTCAAACGAACGTGCAAGTGTTGGGCGACCAACTAGAACCTTTCCACATCAGCTCGGTACGGACACAGGATGTAGTCTAGAGGACCTGCCTGAAGCGATGGATGCTAGAGACGAATGGCTAGCAGCACGACATGATGATGATATATATACACCCGTGGCTTGTTCAAAAAGTCCAAAGCCTCACTCACAAAGAATTACTGTCTTAATTTCTGTACAGGTGAGGTCCATACAAAGATGAAAGATGTACGATAAATCTAAAATCGTTCTAAGTGCCATGACAGATAGTCACATCTTTTGGAGAGAGAGAGAGAGAGAGAGAGAGAGAGAGAGAGAGAGAGAGAGAGAGAGAGAGTGATAAATAGGCAGACACAGAGAGACAGAACGTACAGTATAAGTAAGATTGTGGTTAGGAATTCTCAAATCTATTACAATAATGCCTTTAGTAAAGGCATGAATCCCGCCCTCCTTGCAATCTGTCTCATCATCATTTATTCCAACTACGGTCTTATTAATACTTCATATATATACCCAAGGCTTGTTTAAAAAGTACAAAGCCTCACTCACAAAGAAGAGTCACAACTGAATATTTTGGTGGCCACAAACTATTACTTCTTATATAACTAGAAAAATTAATTTAGATTTCTGTCTTAATTTCTGTTAAAGTGAGGTCGATACAAAGATGAGAGGTGTAAATCTAAAATCGAACTATCAATTAGAAGTTTTTGAATGACTCTCGAATATATATATATATATATATATATATATATATATATATATATATAGGTATTCTTCAATCCAGTAAATCCGGAGTAGGGAACAAATCCTTCAGGACAAATAAATTATTCAAATTTCGAATATCTAAATATTCCTGGAAAAAAGCTCCATGTAAATAAATTCATAGAGCAAATAATATTATTTCTAGAAAAAAACAATATTCAGTCACATTAGGATAATAGATAAATACATTTTTTCCTATTGGATCAGAGAAAGTCCTGTTAAAAATTATTTTAGTCTTTGATTCTTATCAATGCTCTTAACTGGATGGAAATAAATCTATTATCCTAATGTGACCGAATATTGTTTTTTTCTTGAAATAATATATATATATATACCAGCTCATATTCCAAGCGGGTAGAGTGTTCGCCAATGGTCTGGGAGACCTGGGTTCAATACCAGGTCGCGTCATACCAAAGACTTTGAAATTGGTACTTAATACCTCATTGCTTAACACTCAGCAATATAAGGTACGTATCAAGGGTAAAGTGGAGCAAACCAGAGAAAGGAGTAGCGTCCTCTCAACACCTCGGTGTAGTAGCTATTGAAAAGAGACACTTCTGGTCGCCCTCGACTACGGTCACCAACTTTACTTATATATATATATATATATATATATATATATATATATATATATATATTAGAATGTCCTTCAATTTTCAATAGTACGTAGTTTCTAAGTGCCGTGACAGGTCGTCATGCCTTTTGGAGAAAGAGACAGACAGATACAGAAAACGTACAATATAAGAAGATTTTGGTTAGGAATTCTCAAATCACTCTTCTAATAATGTCTTTAGTAAAGGTATGAATCCTGTTTTCCTTTCATTCTGTCTCATCATCTGTTATTTTAATCACAGTCTTATAAATACTTCATAACGGTTGATAGAGAAAAGATCTGATTAGTAACTACATAAGCAATTCTGTCTCTGTTTACTCACATCAGTCACAGCAAAAAGGCTGACATATTCGATCATCCGTAATAGATGAAGGCTATCATTTATCTATATAATAAACAGTAAAACTTTCTTTTTTTTTTTCTTCATAAACTCTGCTAGGATCAGAATGTAGTATCTGTGCACTCCACTTACGATCAAAGTTACGTTTAAGAACAAAAAGGCATAAAATATGCAGATTAAAACGTTTTTGTTTTTTTTTCGAAGAGTATAAAATTTGATATTCCACAGAAATATGAAATAAGAAAAATAGGAGCACAAATATACAAAAAGATAATTTCCATTTTTAATCTCTAGCAGTTGTTGTAATATTTAGATTTATACCGGTACAGATACTATACTCTAATCTAAAGTAAAAGTGTTTGAAATCAAAGTTAGGATCCCAGGAAGGATATATATATATATATATATATATTTTCTCATACAGATAGACAAACAAAGAAGCGTAAAAAAGGCACTGGGAGAGATCACACTGTTACTTATACGTATATATTTATGTACGACGTTGTAGGAAATGGACTCGTCTACCCGAGTTCAAATGAAGCTGTTTGCATTTCATATCATGCTAATTCTCTAGGGAAAGGTATTAATCTAATTATTCCCACTACATCTATCGCTAAATAGTAGGGAAGACTAGGCTCTTTAACTTTGGTATGACAACCGATGTAGGAGAAAGAAAATTCCAGATTCAAACCAGTTGAACTCTGCTTAAAAAATTGACTTTATGTCACACCCCGCCTATGCAGAGAGGATGGTGTGTATATATATATAGAGAGAGAGAGGGAGGGAGGTAGAGATTGATTGATTGACTTTAACGGCATGCCAGCTCGTTTAGGGTTATTTTATACCGAGAAATACGGAATTGCTCGTTCATATTTATATTTTTTTGTGTATTTATTTCTTTAAATTTTTTCTGATTGAATGCGAATAGTTTTTAAACAAATCTATTAGACCCCCCATAAATGGGACCCTAACAGATACTACCACTCCGGGACAGAGTGAGCCAGGTAGTAATAGCAATGAAAGGGTATATATATATATATATATATATATATATATATATGTGTGTGTGTGTGTGTGTGTGTGTGTGTGTGTAGATGAGTAAAAAAATATATATGTATACTCCCTGTCTTACACACACACACATTATATATATATATATATATATATATATATATATATATAAATTATTGCTACATACGAATTTAAAGAGGTAAATATTAAGACATACACAAAATTTGGGAGATTACAATATATGGAAATTTATTGAAATCACAAGGACCCTTTCATCCGACATTTGTCAAGCGGCAGCCGTCAGAAGTCGTTTAAAAACAATGTAAATAAGATTAATTTAAAGGGATTGAAAATAAGAATGATAGCAAGACCAAAAGGGAGAAGAGGGGAAAAAAAATTAAAAACCGCCCTGATTCAAGCAAAAATTATCTCCCAGTAAGTACAAGGAGTGCTTGGGGTTTTGCTTGCATAGAGTTGGCCTGTAAAGGAGAATATAAAACGCTTCCAGGAGAATTAAATGTTGTTTTGTCTTGGCTCTATGCAAGGCACCAAAACACTCATCGTTATAATTAACTGCACAACTATTTAAAGCATTCAAATGCTCACAGATGGCAGAATTGAGCAATTTTGAATGCCCGGATGTTGTGTGGTTACGAATATATATATATATATATATATATATATATATATATGTCAGGCAGAAAATCGAAAACTGATCTTACATGTTATGTATGCGGTTGAGTCTTTTTGTCGAGTATGTGAATCAGGCAACACGACAAAATAATTACATTTCAATTCCAGCTCCATTAGTTCACATAGACTTTTTGTCGTCTTAGCTCTGTCAGCGTCATTTTAAATGAAAGGATGGATCCATTTAAGACCCCAGAAAAGTAAATCAGACGTAAATGTTCAGCTTTGCCTGAAAGTGGTCATATTTAAAAACGAGTTGACAGCCACAACCACTCTATATATACAGGCAGGAATTACGTAAATCTGATTTTATGCTAATTATTCTCTTCTTTTTCAACGAGCATCAACACACCCACTTGGCGTTCCCACAAACTCAAAGGAATTCTAAACTTGTAAAACAAGCGCTTACACGCACAGTTTCACACACACATACATAATCCAATATCACCACCTACAACACACTCCACCCCCACATACAAACATGAAAATATCAAAGACATATATATATATATATATATATATATATATATATATACGCACACACTAACATGAACCTGCCATTATATAAACGCATTTGCATCGAACATGCTTCTCTCGTAACCTTTTGTTAGATTTTCGAGTGCCTTAATTTGTGTAATGCTTTGCATACTGGGCTTGTAGACCATTTGTAGCGAGTTCGACTCTCATTAGGTGCCCATAGCCTTTTACCAATCTAAGCTAAGCCTTATAAATGAGAACTTTGCGTCCGATTGACATTATCATTGATATAAGCTCGTTTACACAGAGAGAGAGAGAGAGAGAAAGAGAGAGAGAGAGAGAGAGAGAGGCATATGACAAAACCAGAAATGCATTTTTAACGAAATAAACCTCGTTGTCAATACAAAATTTTAACTTACATTTCAGCAGCCGTTTGGCTCGATATTGAGTCCCATTCAATCTAATTTAATTATTAATGGCAATTTTTTAAAAAAGTTACATAAAGGAAAATACTCAATAAGTTATCTCCATTGAGAAATTACAATGTTATTGGTGAGCATGAATACAGACTCCACAATATTTTCATTAAGTTACAAATTGGAAATTGTTTAATGAAATTAACAATAATCATCATTATATTCTAGTGGCGAATAAATTTGAACAATGTATACATACTTGGGTGAGTCAAAGGTTTTGCAATATTTTAGTACGTTCTAGTATGTCGTGTGTATATCACATGACCTAAAATGTTTAAACCATGGTAGGTACCCGATATGGTTAGTTTTATTGTGGTAGTTGGTGTGTCGACACGTTGTGCATTACTTCACTCCGATTTGAAAGCTACAAAGACAGATATGCAATGTAGTCTAATTCGGGAACTTATACGTGTTCGAGCTGGGCCCAAATCCCCTAGAAACGGCCAAAATCCCCTAGAAACGGCCAAAAACATTTGTTGTGTGAAAGGTGCAGTTGATCACTGCACATTAAGCGGATGGTTGATGAGATTTTGGGGGGGTTGCAAGAAACTCGACGATTAAGTAACGTCAGGTAAGCCAATAATGCTGGATTTCAAGGTAAATCCAGTGAGTAGCACTTAGAGAGTATCAGGTGAGTTCACAGTTCAGTGTAGTTCGTCACCTTTGCGACTTCGACAAAAATATCCGGAGCCGCTGAATTCCTCCTTACACTACCAAAATATTGCATAACTTTTGACTCACCCAATTAGATAAAATTTTGGCTATGCTTTCCATTATTCACTGACTTTGTCAATAGCTCATCCCCTCTTTGTTTAGTTTTAGTTTGTTTTGTTTTTTCATAATTAACAGAGTGAATATTTCTGACAGTTGAGAAAAAATGACAATTAGATATCGAATTTTATAAATATGTATTTTACAATTTGTTCTAGTAAATTTCAACACTTAATCTGAATTGAAAATCAGAATCATTGGCAGTTAGGAATTAAGGGATGACAGACAACATAGAATCATCATCATCATCATCATCATCATCATCATCATCATCATTATCGCATTTTTTAAAATTCTTCTATTTTTATTTGTTTACGTATATAACTCACGTATATTCAAAAACTAAAGTATGTATTTACCCAACCCCTCATCCACGAGCAGGATGCGACACAAGGTCAATTTTTTAAGCGGAAAAAAGATGGTTTGAATTCAGTTTTCCTTCTCCTAGACTGGTTGCCTTATCAAGGCTAAAGAACCCTACAATTTACTCATAACTGGGGAGAGGTGAGACCAGATGGATTCATGCTTTTCCCAAGGGCATTAACGCGAAGTGAAACGCAAACATCCACGTCCAGGATTTGAACTCGGTTCACCGATTCCATTGTCTACGATGATACCCGTTACGCAAAGTGCACCTCATTCTAAAACAAAATACATGTTTCTATAAACGTAGCTTTGATACTTTTCTAATTGTGTTTCTGCTTGTAATTAGATGCGGCTTTATTTACTAGATTCAAGCAATGTCAACCAGTGCAATTAATTAGTAAAAAGACACACAATAAACAACCGGTGAATGTCACGTGGTTGCGATTGTTACTTTTTTTTTCTATCGATTTGCTTTCAAAGCACAAACTTTTGAATTTTGGTTGGCAAAGCAGACCTTCTGTATTCGAAGAATTGGTACGACTTTCCCTTTCTTCCTATTCTGCCTTGTGCCAGACTAGCTCAGTTTATTATACACTGATCTATTCGAGCAAGTCTCTTAATTTTGACTTCCGTAATTATTTGTGCATAACACGCACTCATATATAATGTGCATCTCTAACTTTGGATTACGAAATTCTGGAAAAATTCCTGATGCGTATGGATTTTTTCGAATTTGAAGCAGCTTAATCTAACGTAAATCTCGTATTTGTTCATCTATTTATCGGTTTGTACTAAGAATTTATATAGATTACATTATATCTTAAAAAAAAAAACAAAATTTACATACTATTTCGAGAAAACATACGGTCATATTGACATAAAAATGCATAAAACTTGTTGCGAAAATAAGATCACATTTAGAGAGAAAAAAAATTATAAACAAACACACATTCCAGTGTAACGGCGTAAAACACATTCCAGTTTGGACAAGAGATATAACTTACTTTTTCTCATCCTGTCTGAATATGTGGCTAGAAAAAACTTAATCATAATTCTCATTTGTACCCTAAACTTTTGGGTCGAAAAATCTGGAAAAATAAAGAGTCTTATACACTAATAATTACTCTTATAGATTTGGTAGTAAAATCTTCAGGTGTTCAGCTGGTAAATAGAAATTTAAAAATTAGCCCTTTATTCAATCGACGAAAGTAGATTGTTTTTATTTCATTATCCTTGCAGAGAGAATATCTCGTATCAGTTAATTCGTTCAAGAAATGCTGATTCTTATCCTCATACCTGCAACTGAATTTCGCTTTCACTGTTTTGACAGAGGGATTGAACTCAAGGCCACGAGATAAAGAGATACACTTACTTAATTAGCCTTAATCCAACTGAATAAAAGGATCAATTTGGAATTCTCAGAAAGTTAAAACAGACTCCTGAAGAAGGTCGGAGGGTGGTACAGATGCCGAAACATCGTGACTATGATAAGCAAGACATTATTTCAAATAGATCAATAGACAATGTCAGAAAATAAAATTGCAACGCTTTGAATATTTATTCCAATTTACTCAAGATTAAACAAGCAGGTAAAATACGTGAGGGACATTCAATAAATAAGAATTTTGCCTAAGTGGTGGGGAATAGGAAGTACTGTTTAAAGTTGGACCTTTTTTGCAGGAAATCAGTAGAGAGGGGTTATTTCGAGTCCACAGAACACGATCAGTATAACCTTATTTACTGATCGCTCCCCCCCAGAACTTTTTCTTTACCGGAGAGTCTGTGTATTTCTACTCCATGGATGGTCGTTTAGCCCATTCGTAAACATTTTTTCACTAAAATATAACTTTTTTAAACTCATTATACGTTCTTCATTAAATTTCACATGGTTTTCACTCTTCAGTAACCAAATATTTCTTGACAGAACTCTGTTCAAGCCAAGATCAGTCTATTTAATTTGCTGCCATTCAAATTGCCTTAAAACAAATATTTTTGCTATAAATCCATTCTAGACAATGTGAATTTTACATTTATGGAAAAAAATAGTTTTTCTCAAAAAAAAAATCCCGTTATTTATTGAATGACTCTTGTAGATGGATTGCAATAAATGATCACAAATACAGGTTCCAAAATAAGGGGTGTATCAACAGTACACAGATTCACGCATATAATGTACCCAGGTGAAAACTGGAATCGTTCTTCAGAGTGTTGTAATTTTATTTCCCGTTTAATTATAAGGATTAAAATTCTTTATTTTAGAATTTACTTAGAAATTAAGTCAAATTTAGTGGTCAGTCTTTAATCCAGATGTAGAGAGAATGAGTATTGAAGTTCGATCTTGACTAGGTACTGTTCAAAAGATAGGAATAAACTTTGTCTATATCCATAGTGTCCAGCTTTGGAAACCAACAACAGAGCAGTGATTGGGAAATGAGTTTTATGTGTTCGAAGACAAAGCTAAGCATAATTTATATAAACTCACTCTTTCAAATATCGTTTATTTATTTAATTTAACAGTCTCTTTAATGGCTCAAGGGTTAAGTGAAGATCTGTGTAGTTGTAACGTGGGGTCCACATTGTGTAAGGGGTATCGTAGTAGGAAATGGACTCAGTGACCTGAGTTCAAAGCCTGGACGAAGTTGTTCGAGTTTCAGGTCGCGCTAATATCCTTGGGAATATTCTTTCCCCATTCCAACTATCACTAGATAGTGGGACAGATTGTGTTCTCAAGCTTTCTCAAGGCAACCTGTCTTAGAGAAGGAAAACTATGAATTCAAATCAGCAGTACTCCACCAAAAAATTGACCTTCTGTCGCATCCTACCCGTCGTTGAGGCGTTGGGTAAATACAAACGGGAAGAATTTTCAGTTAAAACTGTTTTTACTAAGCTAAATCGCAAAATATTACCTTATCAACCAGTTTTAAGAGCAACCAATGGAAAAAAAAACACTTGTCTATTTTCGCCAAATCTATGGAAAACACTTATCCATGTCCGCTGTCCGATTTTCTAATGTTCATTTGCCGTTTCACATGACTACCAGTATGACCTCTAGAAAAGGCCAAATACAAATATCAACCAAAACAACGCTTAGATTCTTAGGATGGAGTCATTCTGCTCATATCCTTCTCCAGACCGCAGTTCTAACAACTGTGCCTGGTACACAAAGATCCGTTCCGTCGTAGCAGTTCTATGAACGAAGAAAAAAGAACTGAAGAAGACAGCGACTCAAATAACCAAAATAAACAGAATACCAAAATAAAATACCAACATAACGTACGTATCAATGCTTAAAATGTAGCAAATCAATTTATATTATCAGTTGTATGCCGATGGTACGACGACGATGGAAGTCATAACATCGCTCAAGCTGAGCGCACTATTTTTAAACACAGCTTATCATTCGACGCAAAACTCGCTGCAGCTGTAAGCTGTGCTGCGTTTTAAGTTTAGAAGAGCACTTCTTTTTTTTTGTTTGCTTGGTTTTACTTTTTTTTTTCTTTGCCGTTTGTACATTTTTAAGGGACTAATGAATAAAAGACACATGCAAAATATAATCAGAGATGAACCAATGGGACTTTGAAGCACACACACACACACACACACACACACACACACACACACACACACACACACACATATACCAGTCAGTGAATACATTTGAATAACTTTCAAAATTAGTGAGAGATCTGTTTATCGACACCACTTTTGTTTCTTTTGACATGAAATTAAAGTGTACTATCTCTCTCTCTCTCTCTCTCTCTTCCCTTCTTCGCCTCCTCTCTCTATCAATGTCTCACTTCTTTTCCATCTCTCAAAAAAAAGTTTTTCCACGTATTTATTTTGGTCCTTTTTTTAAGACACACAACATTTCCATTCAAATATCAAAATTCATCAATCGTATACTAACACAATCAGACTAAAGAGTTTCGGCCGATGTAGCCTCCGATTGTTCTCATCCAGCAGTCGTTGCTTCGGGCTTGTTTCGCATGAGTGAATTCTTTTTATTGAATTTTGTCCTTCAGATGTAGCGTGTTCAATCTAGCCGTGTGGATTTAACGAAGATTTCAATTTGAAAATGCCACAACGTTACCTACAGTTGAAAAAGACTTGAGGGTACAACGATCGAAACAACAACAACAACAATAACAAGTTTATGATAATGATAAATTCCTCATTTCAGAAATTCAGACAAAAATATATCAGATTTTAAGGAAAAAATAAGTAAATAAATGAAATTGCAATAATCAAATTTCATCACAACTATCAGGTGGGCGGATTTTTTTTTTGGGGGGGGGAATTACATATCAATCATGTATTTTACAAGTATATGAATGTTTGCGTTGAGATAGGCATATATTACATGAAACTATTCTTTCGGTTAGGGTTGTAGCAGTGCGGTTACCTACCAAAAATCTGAATACCGTCGCTCATTATTGGAGTCAACATGTACCTATAAACATATCTTGTCAAGTGTTGTTCTTGATTGATTTTGACGGCATGTCAATTCGTCTAGGGTTATTTTATGCCCGGAGATTACAGAATCGCGTTCATATTCCTATTTTCTGTGTAGTTGTCAAGTGTTTTTTGCATACAATTTTATAATTTCAAGTATTCTTATCGAATACTAATAATTTATACGCAATTATATGGTTTCATGCAGCTAATAATAATCCTGAGTAAACACTTATAACTTCCAGTAACTATCATTAATACAACTAATTTATACAGTTATAAGGTTTCAAGTATTCCTATCAAATACAAATAATTTTCACACAGATCTATTTGTCCTATAGATGGGACTGTAACAGGTACTACCACTCTGTGTCAGAGTGGAACTGGGAGTAATGGCAATAAAGGGGTCAATCCATACTCCTCAAAGTTTCAGAAACGGAACCTCACCACTGAATGCAGTGTCATAGCCAGAACCCCACTTTGTGATGGAGCCTTACTCGTTGGCAGAGGAGACAAGCAACATATTCTAAGCCTCGTCGACAGAAAAGGTTTTGTTTGTAAATGAGTGGATAATAAACCGATTTTTAAATTAAACTACTTTTTTTTTCTTTTTCCGTTGTCGGTTTGTTTTAATTGATCAAAGCAATTTGGCGCCGATAATTCAGATTTTTCATATATTGCCATACAGAACTTACTTATGAGTCTCCACTGCAGTGGAAATGGTAAAGGGTTTCTACTGCAGTGGAAATGGTTATGCGTCTCTTATGTGTTTCTACTGCAGTGGAAATGGTTAAATGTCTCTACTGAGGTGAAAATGGTTATGCGTTTCTACTACAGTGAAAATAATTTAGTTTGGCACGAAATTAAGAGGGAAAATTGTGTTATGTCAATTTTCCAAGTGGAAAAGCTTTTCGATGTTAGAAGTTGGAAGATTATATGTATTTACTCAACCCCTCTGCAAAAACAGGATGTGATGCAAGGTCAAATTTTAATCGGAGTTTAACAGGTTTGAATTCAGAGTTTTCCTTCACCTAGACTGGTTGCCTAACCAAGAGTAAAGAAATTCAGTCTGTTCTACTATTTACCCATAGCTAGAGGGAGAATAATTGGATTCATACCTTTCCCGGGAGTATTCGTGCTATGTCGAAATACAATCAGCCTCGTCCAGGGTTTGAACTTGTGTCACCGTGTCCATCTCCCACGAAGATAACTATCCACCAGCACCTCCATAAAGTAAGAAGATTGTACTGCACCAATTTTTCAAGTGGAAAAGTTTGCTATGAAAATTATCATTTGAGAATTTGGCCTTTCGATATTTTGGCAAATTTAGTTTATTAGACAATGAAAAAACTAGGAGTGGGAAGATTATATTGCGCCAATCTTTCAAGTAGAGAGAGTTTGAGTTGAGATCTTCTATTGAACATCAACATTCCGATTCCTGGCTATTACCTGGACTCAGATATTGACCACAGAAGCGGGGTAGAATATTGACCACCGGAGGGAGAACGGATACTAACTACAGAAGCTGGCTTAGATACTAAACACAAGAATATTAGCTACAGGAGCAGATGTTGATCGAGGGAGCAGGCTCAGATGTTGATCGAGGGAGCAGGCTCAGATATTGACCACAGCGGGTTAAAATACGCAATTATTTCACAGTCACTGAACAGATTATTCTGCTGTATGATCTCAAAAGCAATTGATTTTGAGTTCATTCTCGGTAGCGTAAACCATAAATGACAACTTGGCATAAATTGCAAGCTTATTTAAGTTAGTCTAAAAATTGTCGAATTCCTACGGAAAGTATATGGATGATATAAGGATATTTGCAAAAAATGAAAAAGAACGAGGAACTCTGATACAAACGATACGAATTTACAACCAGGATATAAGAATGTGATTTGGCCTAGAAAAATGTACCATGCTCATAAGGAAAAGTAAAAAAAGAGATACAACAGAAGTAATACAACTACCAAATCAGAAAAATATCGGGACACTTGAAGAAAAAGAAAATTACATGGGAATATTGAAAGCGGACAACCTCAAATAGAAATGAAAGAAAAAGTAAGAAAAAATTTTCACGGGAAAAGGAGACAACTTCTGGAAACCAAGCTCTGCAAGAGAAATTTTATCAAAGGAATAAACATCTGGGCAGTCTCCTTCATATGATACTCTGGGCCTATCTTAAAATGGACAAGGGAGGGACTAAGATATATTGATCAAAGGACAAGAAAATTGATTTGGATGCACAAAGCCTGACACTCGAGAGATATACACAGACTCCATGTGCCAGGAAATAAGGAAGAGGACACGCCAGCATTGAGGACTACGTAGATACAATCCAAGGACCCGAGGAATACACAAAAATGATCTAAGAAAGACTAATTGCAGTGGCCAGTGGCAACAAGATCAACCAAATGACAAACAGTACAACAACAAAATCTGGAAAACAAAAATGGGAAGAAAAACACCTGTATGGACACTTCAAGTTACAAATTGGGGAGATTGCATACAAGAAATGACCTGAACATTGTAAAGAGAGGGAAAGTCTCAAGTGAGAAACTGAACCTCTTTTAATAGCAACTCAAAATAATGCTGTAATGAGCAATTATATGAAAACAAAAATTGATAATACGCAACAGAATACCAAGTGAAGATTATGTAGAGAGATGAAACAGTTAATCACATAAGTGAATAGAGAAAACTGACAGAAAAGGAAAACAAGACAAGGCATAACTGAATGAGAAAGGTGATCCACTAGGAATTGTGCAAAAGATTAAAATTTGACCATATTACCAAATGGTATATGCACAAACCAGAATGTGTTCTAGAAAATGAGAAGCATAAAATGGTCTGGGACTTTGAAAAACAAACAGAAGGTCAGAAAAAGTGTTAATTAACAAGAAAATGTTAATTAACAAGAAAAAGTGGATTTTGCTGTTCCAGCGGAGCACAGGGTGAAAATGAAAGAAAGTGAAAAGATAGACAAATAATTGGACCTTGCTAAAGAACTGAAAAAACTGTGGAAAATGAAAGTGATAGCGATATTCATAATAGTTAGCACCACATAGGAACAGTCCCTAAAGGATTGAAAAAGAGAATGGATGGAATACAAGAAATCAAAGGAAGAATCGAGACTATACAGACCACAGCATTGTTGAGATCAGCTAGAATACTGAGATGAGTCCTGGAGACTTGCTATCACTTAGGCAAAGTGACGCTGGTGTGAAAAACGCAGGAGTGAAATAATACTACTACTAACAATAATTAGCAGTAAATTAGCTCAAAAAGAGTATAAAACTAGACATGACTGGGTGTGAAAGGTGATCCACTGGAAATTATGCTAGAAGTTTAAATTTGACCATACAAACAACTCGAAATCCCGTCTTGGAAAATGAGATGCACAAACTTTTCTGGGATTCTGATATACAACAGTACTCTAGTCTGGATGGTCTCGATTCTCATTCTGATTCTTGCAAGCCTCTGACCAAGATTAGATGATCATCTAATCTTGGTCAGATGACTAGACCTACGGATAGTTAAAAAAAAAAAGAGGGGGGAGAACCTGCTGAATAGTGGACTTTACCGTCCCGGATGACCACCGGGTAAAACTGAAAGAAAGAAAAAAGAGAGATATATACCTATATCTTGCTAGAGCGCTGAAAAACTATGGAACATGAAAGTGACGGTGATACCAATTGTAACTGGAGCAGGGACTGGAGGACTTGGAAATAAAAGGACGAGTGGAGACTACCCAGTCTACAGTACAGTTGAAATCGGACGGAACACTAAGAAATGTCCCGGAGACTTGAGGAGATTTGCTGTCACTCAAACTCCTGTGTGAAACCATCAGCTAACGCTGGTGTGAAAAACTTTCGAAAGAGTAAAATAATGATAATACTGAACTTGTCATCTACTGGATTTTGTCGTCCGGTTGAACCAAGAATAAAATAAAAGAAAGCGAAAATACTTAGACCAGGCAAGAAGACTAAAAAAAAAAGCTATGGAACATAAGGGTGACAATGATACTACTTGTAGTTGGTGCGCTGTGAACAGTTTCCAAAGGCTTGCAAGAATCAGAATGAGAATCGAGACCATCCAGACTAGAGTACTGTTGTAATCGGCAATAATACTAAGAGGAGTCCTGAAGACCTGAGGGAACTTGCTGCTCACAAAGACTGCAGTGAAAGACGACCAATCAATGTTTAATGATGATAATAATCAAGACGTTCTGACGGCACGGATTCTCTTGACTCTCTCTCCTGCATCCGTCCCTATTAATAAATCTTCTAGACGGCATTCAGTGTCCGTAGAGAGCTGATGGATGTAAGTTTTTGATTGTCAGCCAACACTGGTGTCTCCATGTGTAGGAGTCCAAAGGAGAACGTCACTTATGACTTCGCACTTACTTTACCTCAGAATGTCTTAAAGTTTCAGTAATTTTATATTCCCTCTGGTTATCGCCGATTTTACAGGCAATGGACACTTACCAACGTCAATGTTCATCCTTCAAAGATCAAACCAAACTTTAGTGTGTCGTCACTAATCTCTTATTGGTCGTTCTTTCTTTGATAATTAACGAATTTTTCATTGGATTATTACTTTTTATTTCGACTCATAAAATAGGCCTAGATAACAAAACTTAAATAATGCATTACCCGAAAAAAAGAAAAAAAAAAAAAAAAGAAAAAAAAAAGGAATTTCTAAAATTTCATTGAAAAATGTTTGGAAAGTTATTTTCTCAAACTCTTCACATAACATTGTGAATAGAATTTTACTTTTCAACCTCCAGTCTTATACTCTAACAACTGAACTTGCATTGTTCAATAATGACGAAACGAAATGTTAAGTTGGAAATTTGAAGTTCCATTTTAAGTGCAGACACAAATCAAGACAAAGAAGAGTTGATTTTAAAACAAGCTAAGGGATTTAATTCTCGGCAGCGCATCTTATTTCAATAAAAACAGTGAAGCACTTAATTTTACAACCTTACAGAACTATTACTACTAGTAGTTGTTGTTGCAACTTCTAATCTTAGCACAGCACCCGTAAAAAATGACAGCTTATTTGATGGATCGTCACTTCTGCCAAGGTGTCCAGGAGTAAAATTGTCTATTTTTGGTTCTCTGCCTCAGATCAAAGTTTTTAGACTGATGCACAAATATCTGTTCCTTTTCGGCTATCTTAGAGCAGACGCAAAAAAAAAAAAAAATAAATAAATAAAATAAAATAAATAAAATAAAATAAATAAGAATAAAAAAAATAAAAAGCAGCGAGCCTAGCCCTGGATAGTCTGACTTTGCAGCAGCACCTCCCTATCTCACTGTAAGGAGATGGTCGGAGCAGTCTGACACTTTTGCGATACGTCCTCTAAACTCACATGTAAACTGTCCGTGTGGTGAACTAGCCTTTGTGAGGAGATGAATGTATTCTTAGAATCAGTTTGTGTGGCATGATGGTTAGCGTGTTTGCCAATGGCCCAGGAGACCTGGGTTCAATCCCAGGTCGAGTCATACCGTAGACTCAAAAAATGGTACTTGATGCCTCCTTGCTTAAAACTCTGCATTATAAGGGTAAAGTGGAGCAATCCAGAGAAAAGAGTGGCGTCCCCCCAAGGGAGCCTTCGGGTCACCCTCGACTACGGTTACCAACTTATATATATATATATATATATATATATATATATATATATATATATACGCACACACACGCAATAATTTTTTGCAGTATTTTTTTAAACTTCAAAATTTTCAACTCGACTAGCTTGTCTCTACTCTCTTATATAATAATAAATATAACATAAATCTGCTGTTTTCATTCACCAAAATATTAGGGTTCGGTATTTGAAGCCAATTAATATTTCAAATGCTGATTTTCAATAACCTTCCTCATCTGGAAAATTGGTTCAACACAATCTTTCTAACCTCTTTTTTACTTTGCCTTGTATCAAATTAAACCAAGTTTATAGCAATGAAACAATCCCTGGCTCTTTCCAAATTCGAACGCCTATAACTTCGGATAAAAATTTCAGGCGGTGGTAGTAGTAGTGATTTTATTTGGTAAAAACAGAAGTATTCTTTGAAACAATGCTGTATATTGATATTAATGCCTCGTCGGCAATATCTGAAAAGCACAAGACTAACCGTAAAAATGAAAGGACTATTTAATTTACCTTGTATCATTTTCTTTCTCTTTCTTCGACACAGGAAACTAGACTGAGATCTTAAAGATTACATTCCTTCTTTCAGTCATTGAATTTTATCGACATATCGTTGGAATAAAGTATTTCAGTCTGCTCAGTCTAGCAGATGTTATAAATGTACAAGATGATCTGTGAGAAGAAAAGTCAAGAGATGAAGTGTATATTAGGCAGCATTTCAACATTTGAGAGATATGAAATAATTTTTGTGATAAGGGGGAGAGGAGAAGGCTGTTTTGATTACAACACTCATTCTTTTTTTTTTTCCCCCTCTTTATACCTTTTCATTAAATAGGGTAATGACAGGTAGAGTTAAAGAGAGAATTTGAGGCCCAGAAAAGAAGCCGGTTTTACAATGCACTTCCCTGCTGACAGTACCCAAGTAGATTCTTTTAACACAGCGTTTCTTTCTTGAAATTAAGTAACTCTTTTTTTTTTTTTTTGGAGAAGATTAAATAGGTAATCACTTGAAAATTGCAGTCATTTCAAATAAAATGGGGAAAAAAGAAAAGAAGAAAAAAAAGATTTAGAACTAGGATGATCATTATCATATCTCCAAAATTAATCTGTAATGCCCCGAAGGTTGAAAAAATGAATAAAAAACAAAAATGAAATAAGGAACGGAAGAAATATTCATGCGCGCTCATGGAAAAAAAATCTATTACTCTACAGGCATTTAAATATTTGATTTTCAACAAAATCTACCGGGGGTCTGCAGAGTCTGGAACAACATGAGTATGTATGTATGTATGTTATAAGGATACAATTTTAAGTAAGTAATAGTTGATGAATGTGAAAATTATAAAAAATTAAAAAATAATATTGAACATTTTTTCAAAGATATTTACGAAACTTACACAAGGCCAGATTGGTTAAAATGAGGGTGTAGGAAGATTATGTTGCGCCAATCTTTCGAAAAGGGTAAACCTAGTTACCTTTAAATCATTTGAAAATATTGGCTTTTACTCAAGACTGACTGCTGACCTCTGTTGACAGTGGGAAAATAAGCATTTATCATCCATGGAATTGCGCTTAGTCAGACACAAGGATACTGGTATTGAGGGCCTTATGATGAGTGAACTCATTACGCAAGCAAATTATCAGTAAGTCGAGTTAGCAAACCAAGAGTACACAGTCAAAGAAATTCTTTTTTTCAAACGGTTACGAATTAATCTTTTTTTTTTTTTTTTGTCGGGACTATCTAGAGGGCCTAAAAGATCGGTGCTCCACTGTTCCGTTGAAGAGAACTATAATGGTTATTATTAGTGACGAGCAGCGCCACCTTCGGCGGAAACAAGGGTAGATAACTTTGAACTAAACTGAACGAGTCGGTGTTTGGGACGAAAAGGCGCACTGTATTGTCACGTGACCTGACAACGGCAAGAAGAGAAAATGTCGGAACCAGGCATGGATGTGGAACCTTTAGGCCTGGTATCACAGCACTCCAAGAATCTCAATCTTGGACAGAAACATTCCGAAACCGATCGTGCCAATAGGGTAAGGGATTCTTCTTGCTCGGACGTTTATCTAATTTTCTCTATCTTAGCTCGCTCCTTTTTTTGTTTTTTTTCTATACGTGATTGTCACCGGGGAGGGACGGACGGCGAATTAAATCAGAGAACATAACATTGATCTTTTTTTTAAAAATGATTTTTATCTGTAAAAAAAAAAAGAAAAGAAAAAAAAAAAGACAGAAGATTTTTAAAACATTACAAGAGTAGACATAATGTTTTGATCACTGCTAGGAGAAAATATATTGAATGATTTAAGGATTAAAAATATCTCCTTTGGATTTATTTAAAACGTGTCCGTTTTTATTTTTTTTTTGTTTTTGTTAAACAATAAATATTTTTAAATAACTTATAAAGTGCGTGTATTTGTTTTTAACGGAGAAAAAGTCATACAAAACGAGAAATAAATATTTTGCTTAAAATTTTAATTTTTCTTTTTTTATTTCATTCATTATTTTTATTTAATCGTTTTTTTATTCGTCGTTATCAAACTACTTGTAAATATTTTACTTTAATTTTAAACCTGATCTTAATTTAGGAGATAATATTTTTAAAGTTTCTTGAATAAAGTGAATTGACTAAAATTTAAGTTTTTGGCTATTAAACCTACAAAATATTTCCCAGATGAAACATTCACACCAACACAAACACCATATGATCATTCACAGGGAAAATGCCCCGTTTTTTTTTTTTTTCATAAAGAAAAGTTGTTTGGATGTCTAAAAAATCGTAGAAAGGTGACTTTGTTTAAAATCGTATTTTCTTCCCGTTTTTATTTTCGCCAAAACGTATCCTCGTTCATTTATTATTATTATTATTATTATTGTGTGTGTGTGTGTGTAATATATATATATATATATATATATATATATATAAAGTTTGTCATTTGGAGCAAATATTGTTTCTATTGGTTTCGGTTTCATCGCACGAAGAAACAAAACCCTAACTCAAAAATGATGTATATTTTCAGGAAAAAGCATCTTGGAGTAAAATAAAATAGATAAGCTCAAAACAAATCCGCTTACGGTTGCATTATGATTTTTTTTTAAACGAAAATTTAATTTCATTTTAGAATTTAGTTTAATTCTGAATAGGCAGTGATAGAGAAAGCAATTGGTACTTTTTTCCCCCCAGTTCTTTTTATTTATTAAAAAATAGCTTTATGTTTTTTTTATTATTTATGATTTCGGATTGTCAAAAAAATCGTAAGTTCCCTTTATAAATTCGCGATATGAGCTGAAGCAAAAAACACCCCCAAAAACAAACTAATACGAAAGAGGTGAAACATGCTTTCTTTGTTAATGTTTCTTAATTATATTTACACTTTGTTAAATATTTTTAACCCTTCAATTAATTGTCTATCTTTGTTTTTATTTATGAAATTTACTTATCTAAAAAGATTTCAGGAGTTCAAAAAACAAAATTGGAGGTAATCAGGATATTTTGAGGGCCGAAGGGAATCACTTTTGTTATTGTAGAAGACAAGGCAGTTTTTCACTCATTAATTCAATTATTTTGATGGTTAATTCTTTCTGGTTTTTTGATTAAAGTTAACATCAAAGGAAAAATCTTCGAAAACACTATTAATATTGATCACATAATTGATATGTGTTTAAAATTCGAGTTTTGACTACATTTATATTTTAAAAAATCTCAACTGATTGAGCATCATGGAAAAAAATGAATGACTCAGAATAGAGGTTAGTTCTGTTTTGTCTTCAGTACGGTTTACGATAAGGTGACTATAAGATAAAACAATAGACATCTTTATACAATCACTAATTGAATTTCTTGCCGAAAACTGTTGTCTGTGTATGTAATAAATAAATTTATATATATATATATATATATATATATATATATATATATATATATATATATATATCCCTTTTCTTTGTATGACCTCGAAAATAGTGCTGTCAAAAGTTTGAAATCAGATTTCCATGCTGATGAAATTTTGTCTTTTATTCTGGTTTTTGACAAGTAAATTAATGGTAAATAACTGAGGAACAGTTTTCTTGTCAACTGGGCCCCTGCCTTTTTTTTTTTTGTATCAAAGTGGGTCACAGGGTCAGTCTAGTGTCACGCATCAATCATTCATTGTCTTTAAGGATTTACTCGCCGAACACGACCGTTCATTTCTTTCTTTCTCCTCCTTTGTCATAATGAAAAAATATTTTTAAAGTCTTTTTTTCCCCTTTGTCTCTCTATCATCTTAAAAAGATGCTGTCAAAAGTTATTTAAAATAGTTTTGCGATTGGAGATAATAATTAATCAAATGAGAAACGTCCGAAACAAGTGAGATTTTATTGTTTAACTTTTATTTATTTTCAATTTATTCAGATGAAAAATGATTGTATTAAATTATGTTTGTGTATATGTAATACAAACAGAAAAAAAAAGGTGCGTTTTTGTTCGGTCTGAAAATAATTTTTATGAAGCTTTTCATTGTAAAGTTGGTTTAAAACACATAGCCATGAGGATGGATAGAAAGAAAAATAGACATGAAAACGAATGAATGAAGACTAGGAGGAGGAGGAGGAGGAGGAGGTCACAATAAACGGAAAATAATTATGTGGTCTTCTCTTATTTACGGGCTTTTGTTTGTTTCTTAATCAGCATGGTTACCTGGTATTACCTGGGATAAAAAAGGGATATTGGTGGAGAGGGAGATTGTCTTTCTTTTCAGATAGTTTTTAAGTGCAAGAGAAAGATGAGGAACATTTGATTTTTAATTTTATTAAAACAACGATTAAAAAACCCTGACTTTGACCCAAAATAAAACTGGTGGTATTTGAACCCGTTTATTTATTATACTTACTACCGTACAAGTGACAAGTCAAAAACCACTCAATAAGATTTTAACTCGCACACTTGTAAGTAAATGATCTAAGATACTAACTGCTCCACATTGAAATGCCTATACGTTTAGTATGAACTACTCAGTGTGGATCGAACTCACTACAACAGTTTAACCATTGTCTTTTTCTTTGATAAGCGGCTTGTATTGAGCAAGATTTGTTCATACCGAAATATTAGTATGATTTATTCACCTAGTCTTGTAGTACCTCCAGTAGATTTTGTCGATTTTGATATCAGTTGTATTTTTTTTTTTTTTTTTGGTTTTAAACAGCATTTTTTAAAGTAAATCTTAAAACTTAAAAACCAAATGTGTTCGTAGTGTAAAAGATGCCGTTTCTGTGACACCAGTGACCTAGGAAGAGGTGACCTGTTGGCAAGGAACCAGTTGATTTTATACCCATCTCCCACTATTTTGATTAATTGCAGCTTTTATACGGAGAAACATTTTTAAAAAATGTGTATGAGAAAAAAAGCCTGTGAAATCATATTTGTTTCTGGAGTGATGTGAGTAGTTAGTGTTAAATAAAAAAGTATTAAAATAAAGTTTATTGCTATAATTTCTGTTTTTGTGTGTGCGTGTATGTGTGTGTGTGTGTGTGTGTGTGTGTGTGTGTGTGTGTGTGTGATTAAAATACTAATAGTAAATTGAAATTGTCAAATATATTTTTAATACATTTATTTGTTTATTAATTTTATTAAACAGCTTTTAATCACGAATTTCGATAAGTTTCATACCTGGTTTGGTTTCATTCAGTGGTGTGAGAGATCTCTTAGTTTTAAGAATGTTCAGTTATGTGAATTTTTTGTTGCTAATTTTTGTCAATCTTATGTAAACAGTGTCAAATTCTCAAAAAAAGTTAAATAAAATCATCAAAAAAAAAAAAAAAAAAAAAGAAATATGTCCTAATTCCTGATAATTCAATAAAGTTTTTTTTTTAACTCTATTATAATATTTTTGTTATGACACGTGTTTTACTCTCTCTCTCTCTTATATATATATATATATATAATAATAATTCTGAAAATAGACAATGTTGAAATAGAAATGACTTAATTGCCTTTCTTTCTTTCTTTTCTGATGTATACACGTATTTAGTTTGAAAATGGTAATTTCTTTTTATCATCGTATTTTTGGGAGGGTTCTTTGGCTTAAATCAACTAAGTTGTTAAAATATTTCTTTTATTTAATCTTCATGGAATCATTTGATGTTAAGAAAAAATATTTACATGTTTTCAGGTAATAAAAATCGTTTATTTATTGCTTTTTCAGCTAAAATAAATTTTTCATTCCACTTTTACGGGGGATCATTTTACAATTAGTTTGAATTGTCCGTATTTTCCCCCAAACTAGAAGTTTAAAAGAAAAGATATAGTATCAACTAAATTTTCAAACTGGAATTTTCAAAGTAAAAACAAATAAAAAAAAATAACTCTGGGTGATTTTTAAAGAAGGAAAAAAAGTTTTTTTTTTATTTTTATTATTTCAAGAAACTAAAATGTCTCATTACGATAGCAATATAATCTCAGTAACAAGATTTTTCATAATTGAATACGATCAAAATCCTTTAAACACGTGGAGATCGTTATCCCTACTGCTTATATATGAATTATAATGTTCATCCTTATATTCTGATCGATTAATTTTGCCACATTTTTAAACAGAAATAAAACCGATGTGATCTTCATTCCGTTTTCCCATAGGAATTCGTTGATCGGGATTTTTTTTTTTTAGATTGTAAAACCATTAAAAACAATTATATCTACACAAAAAAGGAAACAAGTGAGGTGTTTATAAATCTACTCCCTCGTAATCATTTTCTTTTTTTTTTTTTTTGTTTTTATTACAATAATAATTAATAATAATACGGTTTTAGCATATCAGTTATTGTTGTAGTTGGATCGGTGACGCGAGTTCAAATTTTAGACGAGACCGTGTTTCACTTCGTGCTAATGCCCTTGGTCAAGATATGAAACTAGCTGTTTTCTCCTCAGCTCTGGGTAAAGTAGTCGGGCAGGCTGCCTATCTAAGAGAAGGAAAACTCTGAATTCAAACCGGCTGTACTCCACTTAAAAATTGTTCTTTTGTCACATCCTGCTCATGGAGGAGGTTTGAGTGATTATATACTTTTTTATGTGAGCACATTGAACTTAAATAACCATATGTGATTAAAAACATTCACTTGTTTTACTCGTCGTTGAGAGAGAGAGAGAGAGAGAGAGATTTTGTGTCAGTACAAAAATACAATCCTTTATGGGTGCCTCGTATGATGTAACTTAGCTTGGCTAATAGACTATTAGTAGGTTCAATTCTCATTGGGTCCTTCTTTGACTTTCTACCCACCAAACAAGCTTAAATAACTATTAGTGACTCAACACCCAATGGGAGATGGTGAGAAGATTATGTTGCGCCATTATTGAAAGTAGAGGTGGAATACAGTCACGTGAAATCCTCGAATCCTGAGTTAATATACTGTGCGAATTGCGCAACTGTGTTAGCCATCTGACTCAGATTGTCAGGGTTCTTTCTTTTTTTTTTAAATACTTATTTGTAGTTAGAAAAATAATGATTATGATAGTCCTCATATTGCCTATCTTGAAAATCAGCTTTCGGAATCCTGTATTTATTACCTAGGTTCGAGCACCGATCGCTGTCCTTGAAAGTACTTAACTTTCTTAGCTGCGTGGCAGGATTTTTTTTTTAACCGCAAAAGCATTAAACCATTTTGTAAGCAAGTCTGTCTTTTCTGAGAGTTTTGCTTTATCTCGTGTGTGGGATCAAAGTGTAGTATGCGTTTTAATGAATTTATCAAACTTTACCGAGCTAATGTTTTTGTTTAGTAGTAACACAACGTTGATTAGTGTATTTTTTAACCCTTCCACGAAAGTGTTAGCGTGGGTGGTTGTTAATCTGTTTACTAAAACAGAGTGCATATGCACTACTGAAAGGTGGTGGAGGCTGAGGAGGAAGGACAGGTGGTGGCTCAATACCCTTTTAAAAAATAAATTAAGGTCAGGTGCTGAAAAAAAAGACATAGCTGATCATGAACAAAAGTTGAGGTTATTTTGAATGCTGGGGGAGAAGTTCAAAGTTTTAATTTAAAAGTAAGGATCCCTCGATGACAAGAAACGAATATTTATTTCTTTACGATTTTTTCCTTTTCATAGGAAAACATAAAACAAAGACAATAATTAAAAAGAAGAAAGGAAAATGTCATTGACACAATTGAATTCTAAAACAACAACGCATAACACACAATTATTTGCTTTTCAGTCACTACTGTATATCATCATCCCCGTCATCAACATGCTTTTTTTTATTCGTATATATATATATATATATATATATATATATATATATATATATATATAATCACAACGTGATATATGCAAGCCTTGGGGTGATTTTTTTTTTAAATGTCGTTTGACAACTTTTTTTTTTTTTTTTTTTTTTTTTTTTACGTAATCGTGGGACAAAAAGGGAAACGTATAACATTTTAAAAATATAATTAGTGTTGTAGCAGATTTTTTCGTGGATTTTAAAAGTAGATTGACCTACGAAGGATAACTTTCTCCCTCTACTATTTTTCCCCTTCTACCCAACTGGTGATAATAAATTGGACCATGTACCCCGATGTCCTCAGTCCCATGTTTTTCTTCCAGATTTAGTAGATAGGATTCACACACGCACAATTCAGTAGAAATAATTCCATTTTTACAGCTTTTGTGTCCTGTATAGTTTTTTTGGTTTAAAATAAATATTTGCGCATTTTGTAATGCTTTTCTTTGGAGCTGCACACGTGTAATTTGAGGAATTGATTTTTGACATTTTGAAAACTGGTCAAGTTGCCTTCGGGTCTGTCGGCTTTTTAAAATCTTTTTAATACAAGGCTCAGTCTGTTTTGTTTTTTTGTTTAACACACGACCTTCACGATCGAAAATTAGTAACAATAAATAATGTTTTCTTTAATAAATTTATGATGGACACATTTTTTCTTAAAAGAAATAACAACACATTTTTAAAAATCTTTTTATATACTCATTAGTATAGTTATTTATTAAGAATAGCTTTGTTGTGGTACAAGGCCAGAAAAATGTGTCATTCAGTGAGGATCGCAACGGATCTGTGAGACAAGCTTGTTATAGGAAACAATAGCAGTAAATGAAATAAAAAAAAGTCATAAAATGTGTGAGCAAATGAGTAATAGGTATTTTGTAAGAAATCTCGTCGAGGGTGAAAGAGATTAAAAGTCGAATGCTAGATCTGATGTTTTGTTTGAGACGTCTTTTTTTTTTTCTTTTTTTGTGTGAATCCAGTTTATTTTGATATATGTTACCCATTTGGGCAAATCTACTAATTCACTTTTTTTAACTTCCATATTCGGTGACCTCTGAAAGTTGTCCCCATTTCTACATGGAATTTCAAACATTTTCAAATCATCAGGAAATGACGTGACACGTGTCTTTATTCAATTTTTCAGTTTCATTTTAACATGATATAATAAATGCCAAATAAGTTTTTGCTATTTAAAATGCTTGACTTTTGTTGACGTATTGCGAATTATAATTTTTTATGGTTTATTTATTTGTTTTAATACTTTAGAGAGACATATTTGTAAGTCTAAATTTTTTCTTCCGGAAAATAGAATTACTAGCATCGGAAAAAAAAAAAAAAAAAACGTCAGTAGAACAACGCAAGGTGTGTGAAGAAAAAAGAAAAGAAATAACCATTTGAATATCCCACACCCGCAAAGGAATAGCGGACAAAGGAAACTGGAAACCATTTAAGCAAAGTTAAGAAAGACTGGGAAATCTAAAAAAAAAAAAAAAAGAATTAAATACATAAATTCTTAAATGCTTTATAAACAAACTGTTATCTGACATTGATTCTTGTAGGTTTTCTTTGCAAGATGAATCGTGTTGGAGGTCCTCTGAGCATAATAGTTATTAATATAGGAAAAGAATTCTGCTGTCCCAGTTTAAATCCTGAATGAGGCTGTTTGCCCTTTGGAAAGGTATGAATCCAAATATTCTGCCCTGAACTATGGGTAAATAGTAGGAAAGACTGGGTACTTTAATCTTGATATAGCAACCAGGCTAGGCGAAGGAAAACTCTGAATTAAAACCAGTTGTAGACCCTGTCCAAGATCTGCTACACGAGTAGCACCCTCATGATCAAACCAGATTACAGGACCAGTGAGTGAATAAGAGGGTTATGTATTCAAAAATTTTAAAAGAGCTGTTGTAATTGGTGAATAGCTGGGAAGAGATTCTTCACAAATAGGAAACGATTGATGACTTGAAATATGTCAACTGTATTTTGTGTGTCATTTTTGTTTCACAAAGAGTAGATGTTAAAACCATATTGAAATATAAATTTCCTTTCTATAATTCAGTCAATTTTTTTTTCTTGTTTTTTTAAATCTGAACAGGTTTGAACTTTCAAAATTCTTAGTTTTATTAAAGAATCTTAACCAGGGGATTATCTAGTTAATGTTTTTGTAAAAATGCGTCAACAAATGGCAACTGTGCAGTACCTGTTTTTTTTTGGGGGGGGTTGTATGCTCCATGTTACATGAATAGTAAGTGATGAAAAGATAGAAGTCAAGTGAGGTTAATGATGAGACATAATAGTTTATAGCAGACCTCCCCAACCTACAGACCAAATGTGGTCCTTCACCCAACTTTCAAAATTTTCTCTTTGACTTCTGATACTATGAAGAAGTGCCATCATAACTGTAGTTGGAACTTGCTGATCTTCAATGTTCAGAAAATTTCAAATGCTATTTTCTTGTTTGCCATATACTTGATTTCTGTGAAAATCATATCATCTGGATCATTCCCAAAGCTTAATCACCTTCATTGAGCATTTTTGACTCTACACCCTGTTGTGAACAGTTTGTTCTCCAAAATGAGCCATGTTAAGAGTTGTTCTCCAAAATGAGCCATGTTAAGAGTTGTTCTCCAAAATGAGCCATGTTAAGAGTTGTTCTCCAAAATGAGCCATTTATTTGCATTTGCAACTGTCAAATGACCACTTATATCTTTTTGTAATTGCAAACAACGTCAGATGTCTCATTAATAAATTATGATTGTTACCTTGCTTGCCCAGTCAGCTGAGGCTGTAGAATACACCGACTCCACCTCTGCAGAGGGGGTAAGACCCTCCCAATGAGTGTCCTGTTATGACACTAAACAATCTGATTGTGAGGTTCCAGTGATACTGGAGCTTTGGGGAATGTGGAGTACCTCTTCATTGCCATTATTCCCAGGTCCACTCTGACCTGGAATGATAGCACCTGATAGAGCCCTATCTATGGGTCAAATAGAACTAAACTGCATACTTTAAGCTAAAATGAGTTGTTTGAATTAGAACTGTTTGACTAAATTGAATAGTTTGAAATAGAAATATTTTTGACAATTAAACCGTACTTACATTTAAACTGCGTGCTTATGCTAAACCGAATTGTTTGAAATGGACCTTTTTTGACATTGAAAATGTACTTACACTAAACTGATTTGTTTAATATAGAACTGTTTTGACATTTAACTGTGCACAAACAAAACCAGTAAACTGAATTAGCTGAATTAGAACTGTTTGACTAAAAAATAAACTGTGTACTTACATTTAAACTGCGTGCTTATGCTAAACTGAATTCTTTGAAATGGAACTGTTTTTTCAGATTGAAACTCTACTTACACTAAACTGATTTCTTTAATATAGAACTGTTTTGATATTTAACTGTGTGCAAACAAAACCTGTACTTATACTAAACTGAATTAGCTGAATCAGAATTGCTTGACTAAACTGAATAGTTTGAAATAGAAATGTTTTTCACAATTAAACTGTACTTACATTTAAACTGCGTACTTATGCTAAACTGAATTGTTTGAAATAGAATCATTTTCATAGAAATGGACTTGGAGTTAAATAACCTACAAAGGTTGATATGCCATAAAAACCAACCAACCAACTACCTTGCAAATTTAGCCAGTTATTTTTTTTTTCTTATTTAAAATTTTTCTGATCTTTAAGATGGTGGTTCTGGACCCTCCTGATTTAAGCTTTATTGCCCTTAAGTTGAAAAGGTTGAGATCCCTGATTTAGAGGAAGAGTTTTCAAATTTTTTGCAAGATATGTTTTGTTTGTCAAGCCAAATATCTAAGTCAAAATATATTTAATAATTCAATAGAAAATTTAGTTATTAATCCTTTCAAAGGCAAATAATTTTTTATTCTTTGTAGAGTGATCAAATTGATTTCTATACATTAACATTGAATTGGTCAATGATCAGTCAATAGGAAAATGTCTTACATTGAACTACTGTAAAAATGCCAAAAATGCCAGCAAAAATAATTAATGAAAAGATGGGTATATAAATTATCATTAACACAGCATTTGGAAAGTTTTGGTTTAGAGAAAGAAAGAAAGAAAGAAAGAACAGAAGACAGACAGACAGAAAGAGAAAAAAAAGAGAGGACAAATAAAGAGTGGACTCAAAAATGAGGTGAAGTTAGCAGTGAGTATCTCTAGTGATTAACTTTTGTGATGTCGATTGCAATCAGTTTCTGTCTAATGAAATGTTTTTATGACTATTATCTGGATCTTTTTTGTTGTTTGCACATTGCTTTGGCCAATGTATTCTTTGGCCTTCACTAAGTGTATATTGTAGTTGATGGTATATGGAAGATTTTTAACCAATATTCTTCTTAAGGAGTTAAACAAAAAGGATATAAATCATAAAAAACCCAAATGAAATATTATCTCAGAGGAAGACAAAATAACATTGACTGAAATATAGAACTGAAAATATTGGGCTAAACAAAAGTAAACTAAAATAATAGTGACAACTATCTAATAACATGTAGCTCCTCCCTTGAACTCAATAGCAGTATCTATACAGCATGACATAAAGTCTGAAATGCTGGAGTCATTGTGTGAGTATATCCATGAATGTTATTGGTGGGGGGGGTATCCATTGCTTGTTGGGTGTGGCTGCAAAGAATTTAGTGATTTTTTTTTTTTTTTTTTTGATGGTTAACAGCATGTCGACCTGTTTTGGGTTATTTCATGCCTCAAGGTTTGGGAAGCATGTTCATATTTATATTCTTTTTGTGGTTATTTCTGAAGTATTTTTTGTCTTTTTTTTTTTTAATATGGTCCTAGAAATTTTTGAAGGTCTATAACTTAACCTTTACCTATTCTGTGGGGTTTAACTGTGGTGAAGGTGGGTATTAGAGGGAGTCAATTGAATGTTCCTGGAACCTGTTTTGTGTCATAATGAGGAGATTATGTTGACTTGTTGGAACAAACCATAATTCACCAGAAAACATGGAGTTGAAATGGTCTTCAAAATTACCTAAACTTCACTTTCACCATTAGTTCTTGTAACATTGAATAGAATGAAACTCAATGTTATTACAGGATCAAGTATTTAAGTTATAATTTAATAAAATATTAAATTAGAAAGACTAAAGAAACTAAATGAATATGCTTATAACAAGATTACATTTATTTTTATTTTATTTGAATTCATTTTTGCCCAGTCAGCTGGGGCTGTAGAATACACTGACTGCACCTCTGCAGAGAGGTAAGACCCCCCCCCACTAACAAGTGTCCTGGATATCACACTAAACAATCTGATGGTGAGGTTCCAGCAGTGCTGGAGCTTTGGGAAATGCGAAGTACCCCTTCATTGCCATTGCTCCCAGGTCCACTCTGACCCGGAGTGGTAGCACCTGATAGGGCATTATCTATGGGTTAAATAGAACTAACAGCATACTTATGCTAAACTGATTTGTTTGAGTAAACTGAATAGCTTGAAATTGAAATGTTTCTGACAATTAAACCGTACTTACATTTAAACTGCGTGCTTATGCTTAACTGAATTATTTCAAATAGAACTGTTTTTCGACATTAAAACTGTATTTACACTTAACTGAATTGTTACATATAACTGCTTGAATAGTTTGAAATGGAAATGTTTTTGACAATTAAACTGTGTACTTATGCTAAACTGAATTGTTTTAAATAGAACAGATTATTTACATAAAAATGGATTTGGCATTAAATAACCTACAAAGGTTGATATGCCATAAAACCCAACAAACCAACCAACCAACTTGAATTCATTTCTATGTAAATTATCAATTATTACATTAAACTTATATGAAACAGAGGGAGGTATAATCAAAGAATAAAACAGCTTGGATGCTAACTCTTTGCATTTTCCCAACTTCCATTGCTAATTTTTTAAAATTTAGCAATATTACACTGTAAAGAATAAAATGGCAGTTATTTCTTTTTGTCAATAGATTTCTTTTAAAATTTATCAATGGGATTTTTGTATCTATACATTATATCTATATTGCTTTTTATGAAACCGAACAATTTATAATCAATAATAAGTAAGTAAAGTTGGCGGCCGTTGTCGGGGGTGACCCAAAGGCTCCCTTCTCGATAGCTACTACACCAAGGTGTAGGGGAGGGCGCTACTCCTTTCCCTGAATTGCTCCACTTTACCCTTGATCCTCACCTTATAATGCTGAGTGTTAAACAAGGTAGCATCAAGTACCATTTTTTTAATCTTTGGTATGACTCAACCTAGGATTGAACCCAGGTCTCCCTGGCCATTGGCGAAAAGCAAATATTTATTCAAATCAAATTTTCTGATCCATATGTAAATTAACCTTCTCATTTACATTGTAAACTGCAATTTCATTGTTTATATAAATAGAATTGCATCTTATTTGTAAGTAGATAAGACAAACAGTATTAATGATTTAAAACAATTTTCTTAATTGAGATTGAAATTATGGAGACAAATAAGTAAGGGAATTGTGACATCAGTGGAAGCAGACACACATAATCTCTATTATGATAAGATATCACCAGCTTGCACAACTCCCTGCTGACTGGATGGTTTCATAGCCTCATTCAGTTTCCTCTATATACAAATGACTCATCTGACATAGCACTCATCTTCCGTGGCCTAATGGAAATATTCTCTATCCCAAGTGAGTTGTAATAAGTGATGTCATTGTACATCTGTTGATGGACAATTATGAAATCCATTGGAATGCAGTGTATGTTGTATTAATTGATGGGTTGAGTAGATCCCCCCCCTGTTGAATTGGGATTTAATTGAATGTTTCTTTATGTTGGATAGTTACCATTCTTGTCAGTGTCACCTGGAGGGGGGTTGCCTTTGTTGCATTACCTGAGGGTGACTGCAGTTTTTTTCTGCTACTGAAGTCTTGTTTTAATATTTTCCAGATTCTCAGTATGCCATTGCTTCTATTGCCTGAGAAAAACCTAGGGAAGTTAGCAACTTGGCCCCAACAATCATTCTGTAGTCAAACAATATTAAATATTGTCTTCCTCTGTTGGGAGTGAAATATTAGATAACAATACAGAGAATTAACTTGTGAAAAAAGGTTTTAGTTCCAGTTAACTGACAAATAATTAGTATCAAGTCTCAAGTCAATAAAGATTACACCATCTAGTGCAGCATTAAATCCAGAAAGATGCCCCTTCCTTGCAGGAAAACATTAAATAGCCCACATGAGTTAGGCATTTTATAGTGATTAGAAGATTCACTTTGCTTAGAATGCAATGTTGATGGTTATTTATTTCAGACAGGAAATTGTTTATGGCTTATACTCAGAAGATAATCTAACACCCCCCCATGGCTGCTTTAACTACACTACCTCTTTACGATTATGTTACATATCATCTGGTCAAGTCCATTTCTAGAATTAAAGAAAGGTGAAACCATCTATGTCTTCACATTTTTGTCACTTCATTTCATCTGAAATAAAGAAAATAAAAATATGACTCATTTCAAAATTTTTTTCTTGACCTTCATGACAAAAAATCTCTTAGAATGTATTTACCCAACCCCTCCACAATGAGCAGAATGCAACACAAGGTCAGTTTTTAAGTGGAGTACAGTTGGTTTGAATTCTGAGTTTTCCTTCTCTTAGACTGGTTGTCAAATAAAAGATAAAGAACACATTCTGCACTATTTACCCAATAGTTGGAAGCATACCTTTTTCAAAGGTATACTTCCAAAAAATGAAACACACACACACACACACACACACACACACACACACACACACACACACACACACAGAGCTTTGTCAGGATTTGAACTCCGTTCTCTGTGTCCATTTCCTACAACAATAACCAAAAGTCTTAGTTAACAGAAGACACTTAACCTACTGTCTGCTGCTCTTGTCAGTGTTAAAAGTTTTTGGCACTCCTTGTCAATGTTTCTATTTTTTGTGTTTCTTTTATCTTTATTAATGATCTTATAAGATTTTGCTCTGTCATCTTTTAAGCCCAATTGCATAAGCCACTTTTAATTGAAAGTGGGAAGTTAAAATTGGTCAGCCATTAGTAGCTATTGTTGCAAAAATGGTTGCCATTAGCAGACTATTTTTTTTTTTTTTTTTATAATTCCTTTATTTATTTATTTTTTTGCTTTTTACACTTAAAAAGAAATCTTGTGTATATTTTCTTTACAATATATTAAATAATGTGTCAAAGTGAGACAGAAAGAGACATTAGACCAATGTATGCATGTATGTACGCATATATATATATATATATATATATATATATATATATATGAGTATATGTACATGCATGAGTGAGTGTGTGTCTGTAATCTAAATTATCTCTATGTTGGCCAGTGGCCCATAAATGATTCACCTGGGTATTTACTTGTTACTGACTGGTTTGCCCACTGACGACAATACAAAGAAAAACCATCATAGATTTGAAAAAGAACAAATCATTCTCATCAGACAATTTTAAAACAATGTAGGTAAATATAATCCACACACAAGCGCACACACACACACACACACATATATTAAATAAACAATGAACCACACCTGGTTTTGTTAATTTTTTCATCACAATAAATATGAAAATATCATTTAGATATTTCATATTCATTGTTAATGAAATATTTATTTCTGTGCATTTTAAACTGTTTTTTTGGTTTTGTTTTTTTTAAATAAACCTTTAATTATCAAAAACATGAGAGAAAGAAACAGATTCTCCATTGGCAAGTGTTTTTTTATGCCTCATAAATATTATTTACCTGGTATTTTTAAGAAATATTATTTACCTCCTACTTTTAAAAATCAAATGCTATTTACTTGGGACAATATAATGTTTGAAAGTAGGGAAAAGAGGTTTGAGCAAACCAGTTTTAAGTCAAAGTGACATTCAGAAAAAAACCCCAAAAAACCCTAAAGGATTAACGTTTAAAATCCTAAAAGAATATCAGTACGTTTTTGGAATCTATCCCAATTCTATAACTTCTTAAAGGATTGAACCCATGCCAGCTGATAAAAATGAATCTCTATCCCAGGTTAACTCAGAGGAGTAAATAGAAAAATTATTTATTATTATCAATGCATTTTATTTTTTTACTTTTTTATGCATTTTTTGACCTTCTTAAAGTGCATATGAATATTGGGGGGGGTCTTAGTTTGGAGGTTATTTAGTACTCATTTTTTTTCTTTCTCATCTCTTCAGTAAGAACTTCAAGAACAACACTATTTTCTTAAAGATAAAAAGACAAAGCAATATTTATGTTGTATGGATTCTGTACATTTTGTAAGTAGTAAAACCAGTTGCTATGTGTGTATATGAAGATTTTACTTAAAATGACTGCATTATTCTATAAAAATCTTTCTGCTTGCTTAGCTTGAACTTGAGTGAACTTGTTTGTATCAAAAGTGCATTTACTTCTTAAGTTAGCAAACAGTACAAAGCTTCATACAAAATGGCCGTGACAATTTTCTCATATGTATTGGGTCAAATATACACACAAACAAATTAAATTTTTTGATTTGTAACAAAAAAACACTAGCATGTTGTTGGATCCATTACTGATTTTTATCTGATCTGTTCATCTAGATTTGAATTTTCGTTATATTTCTGTGATGAGATGTTATTATTCTTTCCACATGACAGACTGCTATACTCACAATGTTTTGGCTGCTATACTATTTGGCTAAGGTAGGGACAGCAGAATGTGAACAGTCTACTCGTATGATTCAAATAAAGGATTAAATTCTGAATTTCTGGAAGGTTACTGAATGTGACAATAGGCACCGGAAGAGTAAAACGGTCTTTTTGAATATAGCAACCAAGGTGGGTATAGCAGTCAGCAACGTGTAGAGAATTATAGGTTTGTATTCTTCCATACTTTTGACTCATTAACTTTAGTACTCCTCCTGATGCATTCCTCAAATTCTGAATGTTGATCGGGCTCAGAATATGCTGACATTATTCTTTACTGAGAAGTAAGATTCTCCCCGAAATTGTGTCCTGGCTATGACCCAAAATTGCATCTGATGGTGAGACTCCAGTTCTGGAAATCTCGATTGTGTGGTATGACCCCCTCACTGCCATTACTTCTAGGTCCACTCTGACCTGGAGTGGTAGACCTGTTAGGGTCTGATCTAGGAGTCAAAAAGATTAGTTTGAAAATTTTTTTGTATTTGATAGGACCTTGTGCAAAAAAAAATAATTCTTAAACTGCCTGAAAAATGTAAATATGAACATACAATGAATGTGATTCTCTAACCTTAAGGCATAAAATAACCCTTGATGAATTAACATTTCATTAAAATCCATCAATCAATCATCAGCTATGGTAACTTCCTTGATGTGTTCCTTTCCTCAACTCTCAAAAATGGTAAAAAGAAAATATCTCTACACCCTATTTTCTTTCTTGGCAACTTTCACTTTAAATTGTAAACAAGAAAGATCAGTTAAATTCTTTGTTTTGTTCCAGAAACATCCAACATCCTTATAGCAATACCTCACTCACACACGCGCACACACGCACGCACGCACACACTCTCTCTCTCTCTCTCTCTTATGCTCTCTTTGTTTTGTTCCAGAAACATCCAACATCCTTATAGCAATACCCCCCTCACACACACACTCTCTCTCTCTTTTATCCTTTCTTTGTCTTTTTTTCTCTTAGTTTATGTCTTATCTTGTGAATATATCATAATTCTAAAAGTCACACCCAAATTTTAAATTAAATATTGGTAGATATTTTATTGAAAAACTTGCCACTACCCACTTAGAGAAGACTTAAATTGTTCCTACATTAAGTTGACATTGTGTTAATCCAGTCTTTTTGAGGAATGGGAAAATAATTTTCTTATTGTAGTCAAGTAATGGTGGTAAGACGCCAAGATTTCCTCAAAGAAACTTAAATTCTTGTTTCACACTCTTTTTTTTTTTTTTTTTTTACAAACTGGCCTTTGTGAACAACATTTGTTTTCTTTTAATTTCATTTTAAACAAAGAAATTAGGAATGAAAAAAAGATTCATAGTAAGATATTTAAACTATCATCATGATATGTTGATAGCATGGGTTCCCTTGACTTTCTCTCTTGCCATTTGTTTTTATGGCCATTGCTCTTGACAAATATTCTTGACCACTTCTACTGTCAGCATAGAGTTGATAAATGTAAGTTTTTGCTTTTCAGCTAATTCTAGTGTGTTTATATGTAGGAGTCCATAAGAAAATGTCACTTATTATTTTGTCCTTACTTCTCCAGCAGTGCCCAACACTTCTTTCTCCTCTTACTTGTATGGTTTGTGAGATGAGAGATAAGTAGCCATACATCTATTGTTTTGTAGAGTGCTGCTTCCAAGACTTGTTCAAATCAACGCTCAGCATCCTTGTATTGTTCCAATTTAGTTTTTTCTTCTGATATTTTGTTAAAGTCCAAGTGGTGAAAACCTACAGTAGTACTGACATGGCTACAGCTCAGAAGAATTCTCCTTTTAGAGAGAGAGAGAGAGAGAGAGAGAGAGCTGACTTCTATATGGTCATTAAACAATCAGTAGCAGTATGTTTTTTCCCCATGTACATGTTGACATTGCTTACAGCAGATGAGATATTGCTACCGGGGTATATGAACTGGTTTACTAATTTCAGAGGCTTGGCATTTAATGAAGAGATGGCACCATCTCGATTAAAAGACATGAATTCTGTTTTATCTGAGTTTGCGTAGAGGCCAATGCCTCTCGCTACCTTCTCTTGGCAATGCAGCAGGGATTTGATATAATACCATCAAAATGTACAATTTTTAGAAGCACAGAAAGGCCTTTTTTGATGTCATTCTTCATCTATAAAAATTGTCAGATTGAAAAAATTTTCACACTTTTCGACACTGAAAATGTGAAGATAGATTGAGCAACTTCAGTTTTGTGCCATTTATCTATGACTCTTGTTTTCTCTTACCACAGATTCACAAATACCACTTTATTGAGGGCTGAATTCATTCTGACCAGTGTATAGCCTCTTTATTTTGAATATTATCTCTAATTTAAATTCCTGAACTCAGAAATTGTATTGTTCATTTATTAGTCACTTCTCCAACTGTCAGATTTATTTTTTCTTGTTTCAGCCTAGTTGTGTCCTAATTAAAATGTGTACAAAAAATTAGAAGTTTGCTCTCTTGACAACAGATTTTCTGGTGTGTGTGTGGGGGGGGGGGAGGGGGAACAAAATACTTTTGAAAATGCCAGCTTTACAATAATAAATGATATGCTCTAATACATAATTAAATCTTTTTGATGAAATCAAATGGGGAAAATTCTTTGAATTGGACAATTTAGTGCTAAAACCTAAGATCTGTCATTCTGTTGTAACTACCTATCTACTTACCTTAAGATTTACCATGCTTTATAAAGTGTGTGTGTGTGTGTGTGTGTGTGTGGACAAAGTTAGGTGAAACCTAATCCCCATCAGGTATATTTACTTTTACTATACCAGCAGGTGAATTGAGTTATGAAATTAATCCTTAGCACACCAGCTTTCCCTGCGATGACTTTATTGTGATAAGATATTCAATTGTTTAGATTTTTAAAATGATTTTCATATTTTTATATTCTATTTTTAAATCGTAAAAGTTTTAGAAGATCAAAGAAATTATTATCCAAATATTGCATTTTCTGCATCACTGTAATTTAAAAGTTAATTTTTCATTAGATTTTACGTGTGGAATCCTTAAAATAATCTAATTAGATTTAAGATGATTATTTTTTACTAGATTAAGTGATATTTTCAGCTTGTTCTATATTATTTCAAACTTTTTTACATCAGACATTCTTTCTTTTATTTTAATTTTATTCAAATCTTCTGATTAGCATAAATCTTTTATCTTGCATCTGTTGTCAAATCTTGGTTCCAGTCTGTGGAGCTGGTTGATTGTTTCCAAGAAAAAAAGAATTCAAGGTGTTTGCTTTTGATTGTCTGCCAATGATATTTGAGAAATTGGAGACCAATTCTCTGCACATTGGTTGGTCTTTTCAGTTGGCTATAGAAATTTGTGTATGTGTGTGTGCAAATCTTCTGGCTTCTATAATTCTTGTCTGTTTACACAAAAACAGATGTACAAATGTTATCATAAAATATAAATGTTAACAGAAATAAATTTTCATTTCTACATTATTAAGTCTGTAGAGCTATGAGTAGAGGTACCAATTTTCCACGATCAGGGAATTGTGGTTGGAATTGCGGAATCATTAATCAGAAATGGAATCTGTGATTTTTTTTTTTTTTTTTTTTTTTTTTTTTTTTTTTTTCAAATGAAATTTTTACTAATAAATAAATTTTTTTAAATCAAAAAATTTTTTTTCAAAACTTAACTGTTTCTCTGATTTTGTTGTTAAACATTTTAATAAATAGAACATAACTTAACTTTGTTATTTCCTTGAAATTTGATTTTACGAATACGAGTTATTTTGCTTTTAAGATCTGAAAAAAAGAATTGAGAGCAAAAATTTTTACATAAAAAAAAAAAAAAAAAAGTAAAGTTGATTGTAGATTTTCTGAGAAAATGTTTGACTAGTCTATTTTTTTAAGAAACTATAAAGTAGCAGTCTGTCCTCATACTATTGATGAAGTGGAAATGGGAGGACGTACATGTTGGAAGGGGGAGACACAAAGATCAAAGTTTAACAAATTAATTTCCTCAAGGCTTGTTTGATTTTTTTCACAAAATTTACAAGTAAAATATTCTAAACAACTTGTAACATTGTTTTATGAATATGATGAAAGAAAAGCAAATGCTATCACGTAACCATACATTTTAAAAATAAAGGAAAAAACTTTCCAGAACGCCATTTTATGAAATGACTGGTTCATCTACTTCAAAGCTTAGTATTAGACAGGGATTCTGCTGGATTTATAATTGCATCATCTTCACCATTGTTAAACAAATTTAAATTGAACAAAAAAAAATCCTTAAATAACATGAACTATCAATGATTATTTTTTCATATATTATTTATTTTTCAATATCAGTTGTATGAATAAGCAACAAATTGCCAAGATGGCTGAATCAAATCAATATAGTAAGTCACCCTTAACCTCAAAATCTCAAAAAAAAAAGAAAAAAAAAAAAGAAAAGAAAATGACCCCAGTATCTAGAATTTGTGTTAAAGCCAGAGTAGAGCAATTTATGCAAAAGAAAATAATATACTATTTTGCAAATTCTGTCAACAAAAATGTCTTCTCAACTAAAATAGAAGACAATTACAACTTTGTTGAAGTGTAAAGAAGTATGCTATGATTTTGTTCTTGATTTAAAAAAAAATGTGTACTTTGTTTGACATTCCTCTACATAATTAATAAAATGAGGCCATTTCTATTAAAACATTGTAAGGAGGTGGTGCTAGTTCAAGTGTCAATTGTGTTAGGCAACTTCATCTGCTAAAATTGCTTGCTAATCAATCTGTTAGCATCATAACAGATGAAATAACTGACTATTGTGATCAGAGGATTTTGAATGTGGTTGCAAACATTTGTAGGGAGTTATTTCTCATTGATGTTGTAACCTTGAGAGAATGAAGTCATCAAACCTCAAGTCAGACATGCATCTGAGCTGTAAATCATGTAGATATTGTTGCCTTTGTAATAGATTCTGCCACTTATTGTAAGAAAGCTCATTGGGAAATGTTGTCAAATTTCTTTATCAACAGTTACCATGTGTTGTGTTTAGCCCATATTTTAAATCTTGTTGGTGAAATATTTTCACACTGGTCAGCATTCGATAATGTTACCCAGCTCATTACTTTCATCAGGTCGGCCTTTTTTAAAAAAGCTATACCTTAAATGGCTTGAAGGTTCCTTACCTAAGGAACAAGTAAATTACCCCCTGTGCAAGTGGCAACCAGATGGAATTCCTGGTTTAATGCAACCAAATACCACTCATTTGTACAGTTCTATGTAGGATTCTTGAAGCAAAAAAAAAGAGCCATGGCCTTGCAGTTGAGAGGATTCTGGAATTAGATGATAGTTGACTACATCATGCCTCTTACCATAATTTGTGCCTGAATCTGTATTTTATAAATGAGAATTGTACCCGTTTGATAACAGTTTTGACAAGCTTAGAAGAAATTAAGTCTCTGCTTGCATGTGTTGTTTATAACATGACGGAGGATCTTCTATACTGGTACATCAAAATCATCTTTTAATGTAGAAACTGGCTGTCTTCTGTCTGAACAAGAAAACACAGAAAGGGGGAGAGTTTTCTCAAATTTCCAAGATTTGTTCTTTACATCTTTTTCAAAACTGAATAAATACCTGGATGCCCACTGTGATATAATGCCTTATCATCATTTGTGGTGAGTTGCAAGAGGGCAAAATTAAAAATGAAATACGCATATGCAGAAGCAATTCTCCTCCTATGCAAATGACAGATCTCAAGAAGAAATAAATAGAGCTACATTTCGTCAAGCAGCTGACAATTCGAATTGGCTGCCACGAGAGCATGCTAAGAGAAGAGATAAGGTTGGAGTTCGAGAAGGAAGTTGAGAGGTGGATTGACGAAGGGATTCTGATACTGTGGTCAGGGAAGGTTGAAGGAATACTGCCACTCATGGCAGTGGTTCAACCTACTAAGAAGGAAGGCCAGTGCTAGACTTCTGAGAATTAAACACGTATGTGGCCTGCCACACCAGAGATGGAATCAATGTATGTGAAAAAGTCATGATGGAGTGGGTGGAGGAGAATGGAGCGAGCAATCAAGCTCGTGAACTTAGTCAGCCTGCTTTTAAATTCATGTGGACAAGAAACTATGATGGTATCAATTGTTCAAGTATAAAGGTCATATTTATTGCTTGACCAGATTCGGATTTGGACTGAGTTCTGCACCAAAAATTATGACAGCAGCGCTTAAAACGGTGTTGACTAAAGACAATGCAGTGAAAAGAGCCGCAAACTCTTATATCGATGATGTACTGGTTGAAGAGGCAGAGGTAACTGTGGAAAAGGTAAGAGATCATGTCAACACATATAGACTGACTGCTAAACCGTCAGAGTCGTTAGGAAACAAAATGGCTATGGGATTAAAGTTACAGCAGAATAAGGCAAGAAAGTTAATGTTCAGAAGAGGAAATGAGATCCCTGAAGTCACAGACAGCCTGACCAAGTGAGAACTTTTCTCAGTGTGCGGGAAGTTAGTTGGTCATTACCCCATACTTGGATAGCTGTGGACTGTGTGCAGTTTTATTAAAAGGATGACTGGTACAGACTGATAGGAGGATAAAATTGATCAAGAGTTGCTGTGTATGATACAAGAAGTTATTGCGGAAGTGAGAAAGGAGGACCCTGTAAAGAGAGAATGGAACAAAAGGAGGAGCCAGGAAGGGGTAATAAGGTGTGATGCTAGCAGCCTGGCACTTGGAGGCCTTGTTGAAGATAGGAGGAGTAATTGCAGAAGATACTGCTTGGCTACGGAAAAAAGATGATAGCACCCACATCAATGTTGCGGAGCTTGATGCTATGATGAAGGGCATCAACCTGGCTTTGAAATGGGGACTACAAGCAGTGGAAATTAAAACGGATTTAGCAACAGTGGCATCGTGGATCAAGTTAGAAGTGTCAGGAGAATAAGAGGATCAAGACAAAAGGGGCAGTTGAGATGCTGATAAAGTATTGACTTGGGGGACTTCGAGACATGATCAGAGAATTTGGGCTAAAAATTATCGTCACTTTAGTTCCATCACAGAAAAACAAGGTGGACATGCTGACTAGAGTGAAGAAGGCTTGGCTACAGGAAAAGAAAGACACGGCTCCAGTGTGCTATGTTGGAGAAGACCTGAAAGACCTGCATTGTATGCACTATTTTGGGAAGGAAATAACTTTGTATCTGGCGAGGAAAGTGAATCGAAACATCATAATGGAAGCTATTTAGGAGGTGGTGGAGCAGTGTTGGGAGTGTCAACCCATTGACCCTGCACCATCCAGACATCACGTACTAGTTATATGGAGAGTCTCCTTGCCATCATATGAAGAGGTTGTTGATGAAGTCCCCCAAGAAGAACCCGTACAGAGATCGCAGTGTGAGCAAAGATGCCTGACTTGAATGGAGGATTATTTGAACAACTATTGATTTTGAAGATCAAGGCATGTGATAAAATGCTTTGTTGCCCCTCGTGACAAGTAGCAAAAGTGGGTGAAATTAAAAATGAAATACGCATTTGCAGAGTATGTGTAATAGCAATTCTCCTCCTATGCAAATGACGGACCTCAAGAAGAAATAAATAGAGCTGCATTTCGTTGAGCAGTGTCAAGTTAAGGACTACATATTGCGTGTGTTGTTGATGACTTTTTTTTTCTTAATCTTTTTTTTTTGTTCCTGATTACACCCACCCTGTGTATAACTTTTACTAGGCATCTCATCTGTTGGATCCTAGACAGCTACCTTGTATAAGCCATGACATTGATGGTTTTATAACTATTTATTTCTTAATTTGGGAAATATCCAATTCTAAATTTGAGCAGTATTGCAACTTGAGATAAGTTGTTTTATTTAAATTTTGAATTAATGTCAAAATTTTTTTTTTTTTATATTTTGTAACAAAGATTCAGTTGTTATGGTTTAATTCCTGTTTTGTAAAATTCAAGTCAAAATGTTTGACTTGCCCAGATAATTCAAGTTATTTGCTGTTGATTCTTTGAATGTGATGTTTTTTTATTTTGAATCAATAATCACAAATCCCTTTACTTAAAAACACAAAATCAATCTGAATGTGTTCTTTCTTAAAGAAGGAAGCTCTGATTAAAAGTTCGACCTCAAAGATAATTATGCACTGCAGCATTTCATTGTTTTATTGTCTAGACATGTTACATTTTTATTTTTACTTATAATTTATTTTTAGACTTGAATTTTAACATTTAAAAAAAAAAAAAAATTGAAGATATTTACTATTTCTTTATATGTAATAAAACTCTGAATTATGTTTTTGGTTTCTGTTTTAATAATATTCTATTGCAATTTTCTCATAAAATACTATAAAAATGGAATTTATCAAAAGTGGAAATGGAATTAAGAAAAATTTGAAATGGAAAATTGGGTGCCTATATGAGTGGCCTCTTATTTAAGGGCAAACCAGGTTCAAGTTCTTACCAGGACTGTTTACTTCACTTCAGTCAAAATAGATCATATTCACCTCTCTACGCTGTTGGCTGGGCTTAGAATACACTATCTTCTGCAGAGGGGTAGCCCTACCCCTTAAGTATGACAATAAAAAGCATCTGATATTCTGGAGATTTAGGGAGTGAAGAGTGTCCCTTCGTCGTTATTATTTCTGTTAGGGTCCCATTTGTGGGTCAAATATGTTTAAAAATTATTTGTATTTGATAGGACTATGCGAAAAAAAAACCTCCTAAAAAACAAATGAAAAAAATCTACTACACAAAAAAATGTAAATATAAACATACAATGAAAGTGATTCCCTAACTCCAAAGAATAAAATAATTAAGATGTGTTGACATGCCATTAAAATCAATTGATCAATCACAGACTCAGAGAAAGAAAGCTCTGAATCCAAAACCATTGCAAAAGCAATAAGAAACCACTTTACGATCACTGTTCACGAGAGAGTCATGTGCAGTTTCCCAATAACGGAAGCTGTAGCACTCAAGTCTTGAAAAATAACATGGCACTTTTATTTCCATTCCATTCTAAAGCCTATACCTTGAGTGAATTTGTTTTAGTCCAGGTTAAAAGCTTAGTAAGAGACATCTGAAGCCAAACTTTATTAAAATTTATTTTTCCAATGCAAGTATCATTGGTGAATAAGTTTTACAAGAAGTCTAAAAAGTTGAAAAAAGTTCGGCTTTGGGTTACTTTTACTTCACCTTTAACATGGACTTATTTTGATTGACAAAATTTTTTAAATAGATTTTTTTTCCCCACATTCATTTTCACTTTTACTTCATTTTTGTTTTGTCAACAGACCTCCTTTTCTTTTACTTTTTTTTTTTTTTTTTTTTGAACTGAAACATTATTGTAAATGTTTTTATGGAGTTATGACCTCAAAAGCATCTTTCTGGAATATTTGTCTCGAGTAGAACTTATTATTTGAATTTTGAGGACCTTACCCTGTATATTAATTTGAAATTTTAGATTCTCTTTGTCTTTAAAAAAAGGAGTACAAATGAGCAGTGCTTGTATAGCCACTACGCCATGGAAACTTTTTCCATTTGACTTTTTGAATACTAGCTTACCTGAGGATTGAAATCATGATACTTTGTATGGAGTGTTTTATCTTGTTTTGTTATTATCCTACTTCACATACACACGCAAGCATTTTATCAGTTCCAGCACCTGAAACAATTAGCAGTGGCCCAGTGGGAAAGTGGACATTTCTTTCTTTAATTACTTATTTCTTCATCTGTTGCATTGCTTCTTTCTTGTCAAACAAGATGCACACATCTATTCAATTTGAAATACACAGAAATGTGTCTTTGCATAACAAATATGTAGATAGAAGCAATGTGAATGCAAATGCAAAATTCCCATGTATCCAATAATTGTTTATAAATAGGCATTTCACAGTGTTTATGTGTACTGATCTACATTTGTTTAGCAAGTTTGACACAAGGTTGATTGAAGAGAATGAGTGAAGAAAGATTTGAGACAACCTAATATTCCTGCTTTGAAAATCAGCATTTTGTAATCTAGGTTTTAACTAGAGCTTGAACACTGATAGCATCAATTGGAAATATAGAGCTACTCCCACCACTAAGCAAGTAATTTCCTGGGAGAGATATATATATATATATATATATATATATATATATATATATATATATATATGTTTGTATAATCTGAGGGAAACGGTCCTGGCTTTAGACTTACTTTGTTGTTATCCAAGGTTGATTGTAATTTCCACTGAGTGCTCAATGATGATGGTTGTCGGATATATCCATCTGATGAAGATCGTAATGGCCAAAAATAAATTTTATTATGGAAACACTAAATTGAACTTTTTTCATCAAATTTATATATATATCATCATCATCATGTCGTGCTGGTAGCATGGATATCCCTGACCCTCTCTCGCCACTTTTCCCTATCGATCATCGCCTCAGGCCAGTCTTCAGGACAACATCCTGTATTCTCACATAGTTGCTGAATGTATGTTCGTGCTGGTCGTCCTGCTTTTGCACGGCCATATGTGGGGGTCTATAAGAGCACATCACTTATGAGTTCGTCCCTGCTTCTCCAACAGTGTCCTGCATGTCTGGTTCATCTAACTTGAATAGTTTTCGTGATGGGAGGCAGGTGGCCGTACAGTTGGTGTCTTGTTGGGTGTTGCCGCCAGGACTTGTTCAAGATTGCTCGCAGCATTCTTGTGTAATTGCCGTCTAGCTTCTTCTCCAGCCGTTTTGTTAGAGTCCATGTAGTGCAACCATATAGCAGTATCAATGTGACCGCTGCCTGGAAGAAACTGCATTTCATTTTATCGCTTAGGTCTGATTTCCATATAATCGATAGCCTATTGACAGCTGTCCATGCTTTCGTTAACCTCGTGTCGATGTCCTTTTCGGTTGATGCGACGCTGCTTCCTAGGTAAGTGAATTTGCCTACTAGTTTAAGAGGGGTTCCATCTAGAGTGGAGATGTCCCCCATTTGATTATAGCACATATATTCCGTTTTGTGTGCATTGACATAGAGGCCTATGCCTGCGGCTGCTCGTTCCAAACTATGCAGTAGTGTTTCGGCTTGGTCGGGTGTATTTGCCAGTATCGCTATGTCATCGGCGTAGTCGGCGTCGGTAATTGTTTTTGCGGTGTACCTTCTGCTTCTTTTCTTTGTTAGCTCGAAGCCATTCTCTCTGATTTTGTCAATCGATGTTCTAAGTACGTAGTCTATATATATAATATATATATATATATATATATATATATATATATACCAATATTTAATCTATATGAAGCATAATATAAAAAGTATTGAGACTGAATTTTTCAAATTTTAATGTCAACCTGTCTAGGTTTATTTTATGTCCAAAGGTTAGGGAATCATGTATGTTTAAATTACATTTTTTGTGTAATTGTTTAAGATTTTTTTGCTCACAATTATTTGAAATCAAGTATTATCTAATGCAGACAATTTTTGTGCAGTTGTATGGTTTCTAGTATTTCTATCTAATACAAATAATTTGCAAACAGATCTATCTGACCCATAGATGGGACTCTAACAGGTTCTACCACTCAAGGAGTAATGGCAGGGAAGAGGTATTCTATACTCCCAAAATCTCTGTAACTTGAGTCTCATCACCAAAGTTGTTTATTGTCATACCAAGAACACTTCTTTCTGTTGGTGGTGGACTTACTCTTTTACAGGGGATACAGTCTATTCTAAGTATGTGTATTCCATCAACAGGGTGTTTTTTAAGTTTAAGATTTAAATGAAGACTAGTACACAATTGAACAACTTGTATTATAAAGTGATGATGTCTCGACATTTAAACAAGTCACAGACAACTTGAAAAAAATTCTGAAGCCAGTCTTGACACATTTTCAATAAGATGCTTTTGGCATGTGTAAGTGCAGCATTCTTTAGAATCACCAGACCCCCCCCAGCACCATTTATATTTTTCATATTTTCTAAATTGAAAATTTATTTCAAGCAATATGGAGGACATTTTTGCTAAAAAAATATGATGGTAGTTTCACAATACATCAATAATGAGTTTCAGAGGTGCTCTGACCAATAGAAAACACACTGGAATGAGTGTGTTGTATGCCAGGGAGACTCTTTGGAAGAAAATGTTTCATTCACTGTTCATCTCTATATTGGTGAATACATCTTCGGTCTTGATATTTAAAAAAAATATATTTTGTACATTATTAACATTAACATTATCATTATGTATGTATGCATGTAACTGTAATCCAGCAAAAACATCACATCATAGCAAGACTTTCATTAGAGCAATAACTTAGAGAATAAAGCAACTTCTGATTCAATAATTTTGTAGGGTTTTCATTTGCACTGAATGTAATTTTGAATCATCTAAATCCTCAATACAACAGAAATAAGAAAATGCTAATTAGAATCTTTCACTCCTTTTGTGAATAGAAGCATCAGTATCATTATCATATTTACCAACCTCTCTGCTCAAGCAGGATATGACACAAGGTCAATTTCTAAGTGGAGTTTAACAGGTTTGAATTCAGTTTTCCTTCTCATAGACTAGTTGCCTCACCAAGACTGAAGAACACAGTCTGCCCTACTATTTACCCATTGCTGGAGGGAGAATAATTGGATTTGTAGCTTTCCCAAGGGTATTAGTGCTATGTGAAATGCTATCAGTCTCGTCCAGGAGTTGAACTCGTGTCGCCGTGTCTATTTCCTCCGACGATAACCATTATACCACAGGCATCAGTATCATTATGGACCACTGTTACAAAATGAAATGAGTTGTTTTTACTAAGCTTAGAAAAGCAAAGCATCATAAATGTTGGAAATTTGCTGAGAATTGAACTCATTTCAGAAATAATGGCCTGAGAAACTTGCTTGCTGACCATTGCCATTCTTAAAGATGCTAAGATATAAACAAAACTTACTTTGATGCAAAGGTAGGGCACCCAGTAAGCATTAATGTCACAAAAATTATTATGCCTACAAGATTAGCTCACTAAACATTGCTTTATGGTGAGGCATCTATATTTTTTAATCCAATGTTTTATTATTTTTCAAATACTCTTTCAATTGGAAATAAAAGAAAATAAGATTTGTGCCTTATTTTGTCATATAAACTTCAATTCCATTTATTTATGTAAACTTGTTGTTCTTTGTTTTGTTTTTGTCACTCAGACAATGTTTGATAAGTGCAATATTTGACAATCACTTCAATCAATTTTGTGGTTCAAAAGATACACATTGATTATGATTGTGATCTACAGATTTTGTTGAAGCTGTTAAAATAGCCAAGTGGCTTGAAATTTACCATTTTGACTTTATGGGATCTTTTATTTATTTATTTATTGATTAATTACCCACCTTTAATTGCCTGCCTTTAAATTACCCACTTTTTAGTCACCTGCCATTTAATTAAGGCTAATTTATATTTTCGATTTCATTTTTAATCCATAAAAATGATGAATTAAGGTTGATATGAAAACCTGGAACCAGTAATTCTTTGAACTTCTTCACCAATAGCTTTAACTGTATTATATGCGGATATATTTGAACTAGTGTCCTCTTCTCGTCATTACGATCGCCCTATTTTATGAAGCATGCTTAGTGTCACAGGAAATAAAATTAGCAACCTGAATTCAAATGCTGAAGGAGGCTGTTGGCATTTCATTTTACACTAACACTCTTGGGAAAGGCATGAATCCATCTGAGCTCTAAGTAAATATTAGGGCAGACTGGGTTCCTTAACCTTGGTTAGGCAACCAGTCTAGGAAAAGGAAAACTCATAATTAAAACTAGTTGTGCTTCACTTAAAAATTGACCTTGTGTCTCATCCTGCTCATAGTGGAAAGGTTGAGTTGCTAGATTTGATTACCATTTTTATCCATTGTAGCCTTTGACATATTTCAGGTATCAGCTACAATCAGGGACTTTAAAATGAAACTTTTTATTCAATTCACAAGAATTGATTGTCCTCATTAAGAGCATCTCATATCTGTTAATGTTTCCTCATTAATTCATTGTTGTTCCTTATTTGCTGAACCAGAATATGACGTTTATGCATTACCTGACTCGAGGATTGAACTAACAATAGCCAGATAATGAGATATCAATGCCACTAGGCTATTGTCTTGTATGACAATCTAGTGATGGTAATCATCGACAGTAGAATGAGAAAAATTTCCCCTTGTTGATCGAATAAAAGGAGAGGGTATATAGGCTTAAACATTGTAAATATAACAACAGCCGAGATGACAGTAAGTTGTGTAACCCTGTATGGAAAGGTGATAATTTTTCATTACAGAAATTCAACTAAAAATGAGCTTTAACTGCATGTATTGTTTTCTTAAAGGTCTGTCTAAAAGGAAAAAAAGGTTATGGTAATAGTCAACTAGGTTAGTTTTTTTTTAATAAAAAGTACTTGGATATTCTTTGGTACAGTCATTTATATGCTATTCAGTTTTTATGTTGATATAATTGTGTTTTCATGTGTGTTCCCTTATACAAATGAAAAGGTTTCTCAGTCATTTATTCCCTTGTATTCACGTGTCTGTACATGAGCTCTCTTTAACATATATCTACTGCTACAGACATAGTCAATAGAGCCAATAGGTATATATATCTCCTCTTTCCTTCCAAACAGTCTATTCAATTGAAGCAGATATCTAAACTTGTATCTTAATATATCCATCTATCATTGCATAACCCAATGACGTCTTGAGTTATTGCCACCAGTTTTTCTGTTTTTACTAATAGAACCTCAGAATCGTTTTTTGTGTGTGAATTTTTGAAAATTCCAAAACTTATTAGATTTTCATTGAGGGGACTGATTTACAATGTAAGTCTCCTTTTAAACTGGATCTTTTTGTGTCAGTCAGTTTAATTAAACCTAATTTTTCCCTTATTGTGTAATCATATAAAGTAGGCATCTAGCTGAATATTTTTTGGCTAGAAACCAAAATTATGACCGTAATCTTTTTTTTTTTCCTGTTAATTTTTTCAGTCATCAAAAAGTCAAGACTTAAAAAAAAATATATGCTGTTGTTTGTTTACATTTAGTATTTGGTTGTTTGGAAAATGCAACTTTAAAATGAACTTTTTATTCTTGGATTAATGAATTTAAACATTGTTTCAATTAGTTAAAATATAATTTGTAAACATCTCTGCATTTCTACAATTGATTAACAAGCTTTTTCATGTCAGTATGATAAAAACTCTAAAAAGATTTTGATGCAAAAAAAAAAAAAAAAAAAAAAAAGCTTTAAATGCTGTTTCTTCTTCTTTGGAACTGAATGGTTTTTGGTGTTAAAAAAAAAAATGTCCAGATACTTAAAAAAAATGGTAATCAATGGGTGAAAGATCAGGAGAATATGTTGGATGTGGAAAAGTCTTATATCCAAAGTCAGTGAGTTTCTGCTGGGTAATCTGAGCAACATGTGACTGAACATGAAATAAAATTATGACTAAGCTTGAAAAGTACTTGGATCATTAAATAAGTTTCCAGACTTTTTTTCGTATAGGCACTTTTATTGATACTACACACATGAAACTCTAGTCCCCTTCGAAGTAATCTCCTCCAGCTGCAATGCACTTGTACCATTCCAACAAGTTCTGGAAGGCCCCATGGAAGTCCTCTTGTGTATGTGTGTCAATGACCTTCACCACAGCCTCTTTCATCTCCTCGATTGTCTCATAACGACAGCCTGTAAGGTTAGGGAATAACCAAAAGTCACAGGGAGCAAGGTCTGGACTATAGGGAGGCTGAGGAACTGTCTTGATACCCATCTTGGTCAAATAGTCTGTGACAAGGATGGAATTATGGACTGGTGCATTGTCCTGGTGGAAATGCCACTGAGCCGATTTGAAGAGTGCTGGCCTCTTCCGACGGAATCTCTTCCTGAACTCCCTTTAAAACCTCAACATAGTAACCCTAACCCTAACCCCACTCAAAACCTGATGCTCGATTCATGCAAGATGCTCTAAAAGCAGTCTGGAGCATTCCATACATTTCTGTAGCATTTTTTCCAAGTTTAAAACACAATTTTATTGTATATTGTTTTTCTAAAGTGTCAGATTGCATTTTTGAAATTCACCAGCTGTGACAATCAGGCTTTAGTAGGGTGTATTCCAATTGCTGCTGTAGCTGTTCATTTGAACCTGAAATCATAAAAATTGGTTGGTCATCTCATAAGACATATAGCAATAACATACTGAATTTTCAAGAGTCTACGACAATTTTAAATGCCTGTACAAAAAAGTCTGGAAACTTATTGAATGCACCACATAAACGCATCATTTTTTATTTCATGTTCATAATTAGAGGCATATAACCTTCAAAATCAAATTCTGAAAAAAGTGATGAAAAATTCATAAAAAGGATATTTTAATCTTTCGTAATGTGAATTTTTCATACAACTACAATCAAAATAAAATGTTTGAACAGAATTTAATCCGTTTATACTAAAATCAGACAGTATTTTCCAAACAAATTGTATAAGTAATTAACCACTCGATGATGTTTATTAATTCATAAATCCTCACAAAAAAACATACTTTTGAATTATGCCCTTATTTATTTTTGCAACAAAAAGTGGGATAGTCATTTAACAATTTTAAGTTCTACTCATAGGATGATTTTTCCACTAGTTTTATATAAATATTAATGACGCAGTATCTCTAATAATATTTCTTTTTCTTGTATATAGTTGAAAAAAATTTTTTTTTTTTTTTGAGATGCTTGTGGCGTAATGTTATCATCATAGGAAATTGACTCTGCAACACCGAGTTCAAATCCTAGATAAGGCTGTTTTGTGTACTTATACGCTTGGGGAAAGCATGCATTCATTTCTTCTCCCTTGGTATGAGTAAATAGTAGAACAGATTGGGCTCTTTAGCTTTGGTATGGCAACCAGTCTAAGAGAAGGAAAACTCTGAATTCAAACCAGCTTTACTCTGCTTGAAAAAAAAAATCTTAGGTAGGATCCTGCTGTGGTGGACTGTTGGGTAAATACATACTTGAATATTTTTGTTTGTAAAATTTTTGCAGATTAAAATCTATGAGGAAAATAATGATTTGATTGTGTTAACCATGCTTTTCTATCTTTCATATAACTGTTGTAGAGATGGTTTATGCTAATCCTCACTAGGATTGAACTTGCCATCCTTGGTTAGCAAATGTTGTCAAATCCCCCTCTCTCTCACCTGCTGATTAGAAGTGGGCTCACTCTCTTCCATCAAAGCTGCTAATGATTGGTTCCCAGGACAAAAGAATTCATTTGCCTCCAAGCAAACCATCTGGCATTTGTGTCAGGTGGTTGGATGTCTATTAAACACTTGGTCTCAGGGTGCTATTTCCCCCAGGCTTTACCTGCATTGCAGGATTGATTGCTTGGTGCTTGAGATGCCTCATTAGGGGAACGCTGACGGGACAAAGTATTTTTTTTACTCCTGCTGCAGTAGTCTCAATTTGTGTACAGTTCCAATTATAAAATGGCCTCATGCTGCATTCTGGCTTATTGGAAGGTCAGCTAGCAAAAATTCACTTGCCTCTTGAATCTATGCTGGACAACTTGAACATTTATGGAGCCTGCTTAACAGATTGTCTTATATTTCAAGAAGAAGAAGACAAGGCATCTTTTGAGGTTACTGAAATTTGTACCCTACATTATCATGCAATTCTATCAGATTTTTTTTTTCTGGAGAGAATTATTTGAAACAGTCATTCTTAAACTCAAGTTTAGTTAGACAAATATTCTGCTGTTTTTTTTTTCCTGTATAGAAAATCTACAATGCATGTTCGAATAAATGTCAGGGCTGTAGAATCAAGATATGATTTTTTTTTTTTTTTTTGTAAGTGGTAGCATTATGGTTGTAATAAAAGGATTTATCTGACTTCCCACCTTATCAGATTTGATATGAAGTCATTTTATTGTTGGGTGTCATACTTGAGATTCTTGCATGGCTGTTACAAAAATGCTTGATCTCTTGGTTATTACTCTTTTGGGGTGCCTCAGGTGTCAAGTGATAAACGTAGCTCTACTAAGCAGGTATTGTTTTGGGGGAAGACACCCTAGGACAAGGTTATCAACTTAACACCAGCTACTTGGTGCAAATATCAGATGTTAGTAATGATATCTGGATGTTGACCCACAAAACTTTTTCTATTTTGTGTTTTGGTGATATATTAAATATGGCAAGCTTAATCTTTTTTGATATTGTGGTTATAGTAAATTGCAACTTGACAAGATACATTGTCATGGGACGTGGATGAAAAAACTGTTTGTGGACGTTACCTATTAATGAAATGAGTGGGACATCATTTTTTCAAGTTTAACTTACGATACATGTCTGAATAAACAGACACGTCTTCTAGTTGGACTTCTTTAATTGTGATTAAAATTTAATCAAAATTATGAAAAGGAACTTGGAAATACACTTGTCATTCATTTGTATTTTTATCAATTTACAATACAAAAGTCCTGTTGTGCGATTCATTTGATTTAATTAAAATTTCATGTTGACATAAATTTTATTCACATTTATTATTTTGTCCTATTTTTTCTCCCAACTTTTAAAATTAAAAAAAGTTCAGGTTACTTAAGACATTGTAAGTATATGAAAAATTGCATAGTTACTACGTAATCTATCATTCTGATCCCAGTAAAATTTGATGAATTGATTTAGCTCAAAACTATTGTGGTTGAGACTCTAGAACTATATCACTAAGGTTGTTGTGACATTATTTCATACTTTGACCTCCTCTTAATTGGATACTGACACCTCTTCCTTCTTGTGAGTTTCTTCTCCCTGACAACCAAAATTGTTTTTACTAAATCTACTATTGCATAACAAAATAAAGACATCAAGTTGGTATAAATGTCAAGATTAAATTTTAGAAATTCCCAGTTGACTGATTAGAATGGAAGTTTTTATAATATATATATATATATATATACACATACAAAAAGAACAAAGAAGAAAGGAAACCTTACACACACACACGCATATGGTTTTGATTTGTTTTCTTTGAAGGCATATCAAATATTGTGGGTTATTCAATGCCAGAGCCATCCTTGTTGGCACTATTTAAGGAGGGATGAGGAACTTGATACTTTTCCTGAGGTTATTAATCCAAAATATCGCAATTGCAATTCAAATTGCTTACTACAATGATGCAATGTTACCAACTATACCATGAGGATTTCTCCCTCATATGTAAGGGTTGTTTAATAAATAAGGTGAATATTACTAAAAGATTTGGCAATAGGAAGCACTGTTTACAGTTGCACCTTTTCCAAGACAATTGTGATGGTTCATTTCATGTCTCAGAAGACAAACAGCATGACCTTTGATAAGAACTGTTGTGCTTGGAACTTTTTCTTTACCAAAGGGTCAGTGTGTTTCCACATTGTGAACTCTTTTCTACTCAACCTGCATTTGCCACAATGAATCTTAGTTCATTTGTAAACATTTTCTTTTGACTAAAACCTGCTTCATTGTACACATCATATATTCTTTTGTAAATTTCATATGGTTAGCACATCTCATCCATCAAATATTTGAGGATAGACTTCTGTTCAAGCCTGGAGTGTATTTTATTTTATTTGCTACCATTTTGAATAGCCTCAAAACAAATATTTTTGCAATATTAAAATTTTTGCTATAAACCAATTCCAAACAATGCAGAGTTTACATTTCTGGGAACAAAAATTAAAAAAAAAAAAAATTCTCTTGAATGATTGGGGTGTGTGTGTGTGTGTGTGTGTGTGTGTGTGTGTGTGTGTGTGTGTGTGTGTGTGTATATATATATATATATATAATGAGGTGAAAAGGAAAAGGTAGTAAATAATTGATATCTTGATACTGGAATTGTATGTCATTTGTCAACTAGGAAAAACAAATGGTCTGGTTTGTATGAAAAAAATGAAATTTGGGTTAGGGTTTTCTAAATTTTCATCATAAATTTCTCATTATTACTTTGTCTGAAGATGCAAAACTAACATTTTGCTGAAATAAATATTATTACAAAATATGGGAGTGATTTTTGAATGTTTTTCTTTTATATGGAATTATTTGCTCTGTATTTTAATTTATCATTATTTTACATTCAGCTCTCTTTTGGATTTTGATTTACATGGATATTGAAGAAAGGAAATCCTAAAATAGAATCGTTCCCACCATTGGCTGACTTGGGTTTGGATAATAAAAGGAGATGTGTGTGTAGCTGGGCTGAAAAATTCATAGGCTGATATCATATCTGCTGTTGATCTTTTTTTTTTTTTAACTAAATATTTTATAGATAATATGGACAAAGTAGATTAAGATGAATGGTGCATCAAGATTTCTGTTTATTACTCATCGGAAATTTGATCAAATTTTTGGAGTATATCTGCTTGTTTAAATTCAGTAAATTTTCCTAAAATCTTTTTTTTTTCTTTTTTTTTTTTTTTAAATAAAAATGATTTTAAAAATTAAGGAAGATACCACAGATTTAAATTTTCTCTTTTAAACATCCATTTTTGTAAAAATATTTGAAAAAAAGACAAGGTAAAATATTTTTGCATTTTAAAGACTTTTTCAGAATACTGCACTATTTCTTTTAGTTAACTAGACCAGACTTGAAAAACTTTTTCAAAAAGGCGTTAATTGATGAAAGAGTACAGAAATGGGTATTTTGGGTTTGGTGAAGGAGCTTTCTTTAGTATGTTGATAATTTTGAAGATCTTTTACCCTCAGCTTTCCACCCTCTTAGCACCTATCCAATAGCACTAAGAAGTGGTAGGGTCAGAATCAATCTTGGATGTTGGAGTTGATGTGTCATAAAGTGTAATGCTAACAAAACTTAACTATTTTTAGCACTACCCATCTCTCTATGGGAGGAGGGTCCATTAAAAAATATCCATGTATTGAAGCTACCTTTATCAGGAAGGCTAAGTAAATACTTATATCTTTTTGAAGTTGAAGTTATTTCCTTTAAATGTTCCATTTAGTCACTATGCGTCTTTATCAATAATAAAACATTGCCTTATACAAGCTTCCTCCTCTCTTTTGCTGTGGGCTCAGAAAAATTGTTTTATTCACCTACTGCCAAATGTATTAACTTATTTGGATATCAAATGTAAACATGTCAGTATTATCACCTGCAATTTTGACTCACCAATATCTGTCAATTAGGAAAATTGGATTACATATCTAAGTTAAATAATTACTTGAAAAAAAAGTATTTCTTTCATTTTAGGCATGTTGATACATACTGGCTTATAGATTATTAAGTGATTTTTCAATATAGACCCCATGTGTAATATATTTGCATGCCTGTAAATTTTTATTGGGTTCATGCCTTATATATATATATATATATATATAATGTGTCTCATGAATATTTTTTTAATGCATGCTCACTTTTCTCAATCACAATGTATGCATCTTTAAAAGAACCAATTTTTTTTTAATATAAATGTTTAAATTACATTTCTGTGATGATCAGAGTTTTTATCACTAACGTTTCTTTTTTCTTTCTGAGTAGATACATTTAAGAGATGTATAATCAGTGTGTAATAATATGTATATCTTTTGTGTGTTTGCATGCAAAAGAATGTTAAACTTTTACTCCTTTAAATTTAAAACCAGAAAACCTTAATTGATGTCCTTTGTGTTGTTTAAAAATTGTTACAAGCAAAAATGAATGTTAGGAACATGCAAGAAAGAAAAAAAAAAGGTTTTTAAGTTCATCATGTTGACGGCATGAATTCTCTTGATTCTCTCTTGCTGTCCGTCCCTATTGGCCATCACGCTTAGTATACTCTCTAATCAGCCTCCAGTGTCTCCACAGTGCAGATAAATGTAAATTTTTGTTGGTCAGCTATTGGAGTATGTTGCTTATGAGTTCGTCCTTCTCCAGCAGTGCTGAGCATGTCTTGTTCTTCTTACTTGGATGGTTTGTGAGATGGGAAGTAAGTGGCTGTACAGCTGCTACTTTCAGGAATTTTTCAAAACAGCATCTTTGTGTAGTTCTCATTTAGCTTTTTTTCCAAAGTTTTTTTTTTTCTCAAAGTCCAAGTAGTGCAGCCATACAATAGTACTGAGATGAAGAATTCCTATTTTATTTCATCAGACCACTTCTATATGGTTGATAACCTGTCATGTTTTACCAATGCATATGTTAACATTGCTTTCAGTTGATGAGATATTGCTACCAATGTTGACATTGCTTTCAGAATGAAATTAAATTATTATAGAATTTTTTTATTTAATCTTTTTTTTTCCTCTTTCATTTTTATTTGAAAAACTCTACTATTATTTGAAAAATTTCATAAAATTTTAAAATTGTCGGGTTTTTTTCCCCACCAACATTTTTATGAGGTCACTTTGACATCATGAATCAAATTTGTGTTAAAAGCAAATGTTCCACTGATTTAAGTCAAAGTAAAGAAAACTGAATAAATTAGAAGAATCTATTTTCTGTTGTTTTTTCCATTCTCTGACCTTAAACACTTTAATGATTATTTTGCTCTTCTCTTAATTGAATTACTTTTTCTCTTCTCTTTATTATCTCTCTCAACTCTCAAAGATTTCATTAACTTAAAACTCATTGACTCAGTGTTTATAAAATTTCAACTCATTTTATATGTGGCTTTTTTTTTTGTTTTTTTTTTCAATGAGACATTTTAAGATTTAGAAAATAACATCAATTGAGTTGAATTAAGGAGAACAATGTTTTGGTTCCTATTTTTTTGCTAACCAGACTATTTCTTTGTCTCTAATTAGTTGGATTTTCTCTAACCTTCTTCTGGTGATGATGAATTTATTCAACTAGTGGCAATTTGTGTTTGATGTCCATTAGAATACAAATAGAATTTTAAAAAAAAAGAAAAAAAAAAGGTAATTTTAATATATGATTAAAATTCTTAATATTTAGAGAGTACATTTCCAAAATGTTTAAAAAAAAACAAAACAAAGAAAACATAGTTGAGTTGGGGAGTCCAATTAGCCAAAAATATGAATAAGCAAAATACAGAGCCTGTCACCTTGTCAGCAGTTCTTAGAATAAGTTGATTGTATCCCCAGCCATATCATATCAATTGTTAAAATTCTCTAACTTAGGAAATAAAGCAATTTCCAATCCAGTTTTGATAATAGTAGTGTGTCTGTGTATTGGGGGGGGGGTCTGCATTCATTATAATTATCTATCAAGAGAGATAACTCGTAAATGCTAATTACAGAGTAGTTTCCTTTATTTACAAGTAAGAAACTCCTTTGCATTATGTTGGACAAAAGATTGAAAAGATCACGTTATCTGTGACACAATGATTATATAGACACACAAACTAACCTGATTTTATTTCTTAAACAATGAACATTTATATTCAGTCTAAATTTGCACAAAGATAGATGATGTAATTTTTTAAAAAACAAATTTGACTTATTTTTGAGAACTCACACATATAAATGGCTGTTATTTTGATGTCACAGTGTTATTCAACATATATACTACCCCCTCCCCCAAACACAACCAACTTTGATGTCACAATGTTTTCCAACATCAATGCATGCCCCAGACAAACAACCAACTTTGATGTCACAATGTTTTCCAACATATATGCATGCCCCAGACAAACAACCAACTTTGATGTCATAATGTTTTCCAACGTATATGCACCCTCACACACATAACCAACGTTTATCTATATAAGGTAGGATTTGGTGGTAGAAATATGAGGTAGAGGTGGTGGCAGAAATATTCTTGGGTCAACCAAGAATGGAATGACACATCCTTTCACAAAATTATTTTTTAAACTCTATAACATAAAAATAAAGACAAATTTTAAAAATTGTCCAGTTGGCAGGCCTTAGAATACACTGATTGTATCCCCCACCAGCAGAACCATCCAAAATGGTGAGGCTGAAAATCTTGAGTGCCTCTTCATTGCTATTACTTCCAGGTCCACTTTGACCTAGAGTGGTAATACTTGTTAGGGTCCCATCTATGGGTCTAAAAGATTTGTTAAAAAACTATTTCTATTTGATAGAAATGCTTGATGCTATATAACTATGTTGTATTTAGAAGAGTTATTTGAATCCATAGAATTATTTGTATTAGATAGGAATAATTGATATATAACTGTGTGCAAAAACAACCACACAAAAAATGTAAATTTAAATGTACAATGAATGCAATTCTCTAACTTCTAAGCATAAAATAATCCTTGACCAACTAAAATTCTTCTTTGTTGGGCTGAGGACTCTTCAGCACACTCACATACAATGATTTGTATGCAATAATCAATAGATAGGATGTGTATTGACATTACTGAAATTCCTCTTTAAATAAATGAAATTTTTATCAGATTAAAAAGCAAAAAATATTTTTTCCCATTCTTTAAAAAAATGATGTTGTTTGATTTGTCACTTATATGTGTAGAAGAAAATTAGACAGACTATGGACATACCCCTCCTACTACCTATATATCAGTTATTTAAGTACATTTTCTATTTCATAGTTTTTTCTTCAAAATACCTACGATTGTTTGTATTAAATGTAATGAAATGGCTGGAAAACATAGGGGCAGATAACTCTTTTCCTATATTAACTATGGGGCAGAAAATACATTTGAGACTTTTTTTTTTATCAAATGTCAGAATTTTTAAGATAACCTTAGCACGAACTTTTGTCATGTTCAGATTTATGCCAAATTTGAACTACCTCCTTTTTTTCCCAAAGAGACAGTTTATACAATCTCTTCAATACTGAATCATCAATCATTTTGAAATATTTGCTAGATTTGATTTTAGTTATTCATATATATATATATATATATATATATATATATATATATATATATATATATATATATATATATATATATATATATATATATATACTTAGACATTGAGAGCTCATTCTCCTCAATATATTCTTGACCTTCATAAAATTATTTATAAGACTCGAATACACATGCATATGACATCTATCTATGTAACCCATCAATAACAGCTAAGTGTTCAGGTAGAGGACTGATGATTCTAAATGAAGAGTTATTTCAACTGCCAGGTTGAAGAGGCTCATTAAAAAGAGAATAGTAATAATAATAAATAATAATGCTACTCTTGCTAGAAATGTGTCCTATTGATTCAGACTAAAAGCTTCTTGAGAAGGAAAATGTCATTTTATGCTTTATATTGCTTTAGGGTAGTAAATTCTCCATTTCTCTTCTTTCATGAATCTCTATTGAATTCTTCTTATTCTCTCTGTTGGGTTTCAGCGCATCACATACAAAGATATGAAATTGTGAAACAAGAGCTTTTTTTCTTTTTAAAGATCCTGTAATGGAGTTAAAATGCATTTCCATTAAATACTTTTAGCTTTGTATTTCTTTTTTTTTTTTTTTTTTCCCCTTTTACCTGAAATTATTAAAAAGGGAAAATTTTTTTCAACTTTTTTATAATTAGTAGAGTTCCAAAAATAATGTATTCAGTTTTTAAGTGGAATTAAATAAGTTTAAATTTGGAGTTTTCCTTCTCCTATACTAGTTGCTATGCCATATGAATGAGCACAGCCTGTCCTACTATTTGCCCATAGCTGAAAGGAGAAATGTTGTATGCATGTGAAATGCAAACTGCCTCATCCAGGATTTGAACTTTGGATACCATGTCCATTTCATCATCATCATCATGTTGTGCCGCTAGCACGGATATCCCTGACCCTCTCTCGTTACTTCTCCCTGTTGTTCATTGCCTCTGGCAGGTCTTCAGGGCTACATCCCGTATCCTCACATAGCTGCTGAATGTATGTTCAAGCTGGCCCATTTACTATGACAATAATCACTAAACCATTGGTAGCGCTCATGTATGTACAATTTAAGATTGTTATAAACATTTTTTTTATATGCAGAATATTTTGCCCTATTGGCAGACTCTAAAATATAAATAGAGCAATTTTTGTAAACACCTCATAAATAGGATAATGGTACCTATTTGGTTAAGACAATTTTTCATCACAACCCTTTCTGCAGTGTATTTAATTATAGCATAATGATGTAATTTTAAGAAAATCAGGTTGTGAGGAGTCATCATTTCCAATCAACAATTCCAGCTGGAAGAATTGTAAATGTGTTGCCTGAAAGAATGGCAAAGGAAACTCCTTGAAATAACCATTCAACTTGTTAGAGCTTGTTTCTGTGGCCAGCAATCTTTGAACCAATCTGATAGAGTAGGGAGCCTGTTTTAAGGGCCTAGGACACTGGATGTTTCATCTGTAATTGGTATGAAAAGAAATTTGGCTGAAAGTGACTGGTATCGAACAAGTTTACACACTTCAGCCTGTGTGGTAATGATTTATGGATCCATCAATAATTTAATCAAATTAGAAGGTATTGCTGCAAGTAGTATCTCATAGAGAAAGGAAAAACCGTTAAGCCATCTGATCTCTTGCTGTCTCCTCAATCTATTCCCACTGGCTCCAATTTTGAGAGGAAACCAGCTGTGTCCAAACTGTGCTTGATGATATTGTTGAAAGCAGAATGCACAGGGGAAATGACTAGAATTCAGGAAACAAGACAGTGGGTGCAGTTTGAATTCATCCACTATAAACTTACAATGGCACTTGTGTGTATCTCAAATATTTTGACTTTAAGCTTCAATGAAATGCCAATTCAGAGTTGGTCATTATCCAGCTGGGTACCAACTGCCTTTGAGGGTAAAATGTTCTGTTATGCTCAGCTTGTAGTCAAGTCGTGCAAATTTATGTGAATCAAGTGAACGTTTTAGGCTGTCCAAATTTGTTTTTAGTTTTTTTTTCATTTTTTAAAATTCTAATTTAAACATTTTTATTTTTAGATCCATGACTCTTTCCAAATCTTCTGTTGGCCTGAAGAAATTTTTGATTTGAGAAAACTTTATTCTTTTAAGGATGTTTTTTTCCCTTCATTTTTGAGAATCACTTTTTTTCCCCCCTCCTCTTTCATTTGTTCATTCTTTGACACTTTTCATTTCATTTCCTCTTATTTCAAGCACAAATTTTGGAAAATCCAAGTCTTGGAATATTCTCTATTTTATCTTCTGTCTCTACTGTCAACACAACTGAATGTATATCAAATACAATTATAAACAGATTCAATCTTAAAAATTTCATGAATGACTAGAATGATTTTTGGATCAAATGACAGATGACCTATCCTTTTCTACAGCATTTTATTTTATAACGGTTTTGGCATCAATAGATTTTTTTTTCCATTTGACATAATCTAGATTAAAAACGCAGTAAGGGAGACCCAAAGGGTAAAGTGAGCACTGTTTATCACGACTTTTCATGTTCCCAATGATACCTGCATCGGAAAAATAAGGTCTAAAAAAGTTTGCCTTTGTGTTACACTTACCATGTTTTTAACATAACCTAACAATGAAAAAACTTTTAATAGATTCAACTGCTTATCAATATTTTAATTCTAGAAATTCCACAGATTTTTTCTAAATAAGCATTCAATTTTAATGTTTTACTTTCTCTTGGCAAATAATTTGTCTTTGATGCTTTGAATATTCAATTAAGGGTCTGTAGTTATTTACAATGATTAGCTTAGATGTGGTACAAGGCAGGAAGTTTGGGGCACCCAGTGAGAATCAGGCTTAATAACAATGGTATGCTAACTATCAAATCATGTGAGGTGCCCTAATTAAGGGCCAGGAAGGCAATTCCAAATTAACATTTCCATATTGCATTGAAAATTACAATATTTTACATAAACCATTAGGTTTCTTCACAAAAATGAAAAAAAATTAACTCTTTCTCAACCAAATTTATTAAAAATTTTATCTCTAATTTAGAATTGAAACAAATTTATATTGTGTATACTTCTCTGTGATAAGTTGGTATGAGATTTGATTGTAAACAAACACACATTTGACTGGTTTGGTCTGTTGGGTTCATCTAAAAATAGGTTAATCTTTTAAAAAAAAAAAAAAAAAAAAAAAAATTAAGCCTCTGTTATCAGATTCGTAAAAATGAGCCTAAATTTTTTTTTGTTTTTAAAGATTTTTATTATTTATTTATTTATTTTTTTTTTTGAGAAATCATTTTTCAGCTTAATGTTCTACTCTTCTCACTGATAATATATGGAAGATTTTGGTTTTTATACATTAGATATTTAACTAATTTTATTCATTTTGAGTGGATTTAATTAATAAAATGAAAAATTTATGGATGGATTTTTAATTGTAATTTTTACTTTACAGCAATTTTAACATGGTAATTAGATAAACTGTGAAATTCTTTTATTTATTTGAGAACCTCATTCACACACAGACACACACAGACACACGTATGAACAGGAGGTACTCATAGAACAACTGTTATCATTTTAAGAAATGAACTCAACAACCAGAGTTCAAATCCTGGATGAGGTTGTTTTCATTTTAATTTGCTCTGATGCCTTTGAGAAGAGCATAAATCCATTTCTTTGCACCCCAAGGGCAAAGAAACAGATTTCTACTAATAGGGCAAACTGGGTTCTTTTAGCTTTAGTATCAGTCTAAAAGGGAAAAAATCTCAATTCAAAAAATCATGAAAATTAATCTTGTATTGCATTTTGCCCATGGTGGAGAGATTAAGTATATGCAGTGCTGTCTGTAATAATTATATATTGGAGTAAAGTTTGAACTGAAATCTAATGAAATAAAAAAAAAAGAATAAGAATTTGGAAAACCAGATTGACAAAGTCTATCATTAAGGATATTCTGATGATGCTAGACCCTAAATTGAAACGTGTCACTTTGATTTTCCAAACTTTTTCTTTCTCAGTTGTCTATTTGAAATGAACTAATATTACAGCAATAGCTGTTCAGCACACCAGGTATCTTCATTGTTTATAGAATAAGACCTTTTTTCCCCAGACTTAAAAATCTTTCATTTTTAGAGAATTTCAGTTTCTTTGAAAAATTAATTTTATTTGTAACCACATTAACATGAAAGCAAGAGACAAAAAGATAATGTGTGTGTGTGTGTGTGTGTGTGTGTGTCTCTCTCTCTCTCTCTCTCTCTCTCTCTCTCTCTAACTGCAAGAATATTGTCATCAGGAGAAAAAAAAATACACTCATCAATCTTTTATTATTCTCTTGTAACTACTTGCTTTACTTTAGGTTTGTATTTTTAAAATTGCCATTCATATTGCAATAAAGTTATGAACTGACTCTGCCTGCTTCGACCTGTGAACAGTACAGTCTATATGTTACTGCTCTAAAGTATTTGAACGAGTAGAAAATCTGTTTTCCTTGTTTAAGTTTACAAGGACTATTATGGGATTTTTTAGCAGAAGGTGGGAGGATCTAGATTAACTTACTAGTTTGTCAACTTTTCCAGATAGCAACATTAAGTTCACTTTTCAATATCCTTGATCTGTTCTCAATAAGATTTTTGGAGGATAAAAAGAAAAAAACTTGGATTTTTTTTCCTTTAACAGTTTAAATATTCTCATAAGAAAAAAAAAACACTTTTAGATAAAATCATAATTCACAACTACTATTCCTGTTTTTAACTCAAAACCAACGATTAAAAGCAAATTGTAAATTTGTCTAGATTGTTATGAGAGTTGGTTAAAAGGTTCAACTGATGGCTTAACTTCTATCAATTTTCTTGACCAGTAGGATCCAAACACTGCAACATCAGTGGAAAAATTGTGTGAATTGCAAGGGAGACAATGTTGAAAAATAAACCTCATTTGCTCACATTCCATGAGAATATCTTGGTCGGCCTTTTCATCCGACTCTCATTACTCAAGTACTTTGTGTATACACGTGTGCATATATATATATATATATATATAAGCATGTTTGATTAAATAATAAAGACACATTTTGTCTATATAGTTTTTATTAAGATTCTTTCAAGTTTCCTGATAAGTGTCTTGGTTTCAGGTTGGAATTGGTGGATGAATTTACCAAAATTGTCCCAAGCACTTTCAGACCTTTCATAGTCCATCATCAGGGGTTGCTTGCATGTATAAAGAATGTTTTTTTAAAGATTTTTAAAAGTTTTTAGGTCTTTTATAAAATAACAAAATTACGTAAACGCAGAATTGGATAAAACTGAAATGACCAATGAAAGGTCCAAAAGCGCTCGGATAATTTTGGTAAATTCATCCACCAATTCCAACCTGAAACTAAGATACTTATCAGGAAACGTGAAAGGATCTTTATAAAATCATATAGACAAAATGTGTCTTTATTATTCAATCAAACATGCTTAAATGAAAGACTACTGCCTAACTATACATACTCTCTCTCTCTCTCTGTCTCTCTGTCTCTGTCTCTGTCTCTCTCTCTCTATATATATATATATATATATATATATATATATATATATATATATGGTAGATTTTCGTAAATCTGACAAGATGATAAAAATTAAAGTGGATAAGTCAACACTTGGTTTATCTACTTTTCCACTTGTTTTTATCATATATATGTGTGTGTGTGCACATATACAAGGTAGGACAGCCTAGACATAGTCAATGGCACTTGGTGAATGTTAGACTCTTTCCTTTATGATCATTGGACCAACAAGAAACTGATAGTAACCAAGCATCCTTGACTCTATGTCCATGCTATCCTCACAGATTATTTGCTCTATCATTAATATTGAGTAGTTTTTATTTGTAGATATAGCAAACTTATATATATATATATATATAACCATTACCCGGATGCAAAGGCACATCATAGTGAGATTTTTATTTGTGCAATAAGATTAAAATGCTCCAAGAGAATAAAGCAATTTCTAGTCTAATATATTACTGAATGATAACATAGTGATGTCTTTTTCAGTTTGAATATTCACAAGTAGTGTGTCTCTCTCTCTCTCTGAGCGACAAACTCTCTTACACACACACACACACACACATTATTAAAAGGTTAAAATCAAAATGAAATTTGCATTATAAATGTTAATTTTGTTCCTGTCATTTTAGTCATCAAATTTTCTGGTAATTGTAGGATCTGATTTTTTTTCTTTCTTTTTAAGTTAATTTTGTTATATTCTTTTATCATCTTCTCCCAATTACCTTCAACTGTTCGACATTTAAAAAAAATTCTAATTCTGTCTTGAGACAAAGAAATAATGGACTATAACAAAAATCCATTGTTTCTTCTATCAATTTCTAAAACTGTCTTGTCATAATCAAATTTGTATGCTACAACAGATCTAAAATTACTGTTCTGATTTTCTTTGTTGTCTGTCTTAAATCCAAGATTTGAAATACTAATGTGTGAATAATAAATCCTTAACTTTTATTTAAATGCTGTCGGTCGGGTAGACCTATCCCCCACTAAAAAATGGTTGTACTAGGTATGACATTAAATTCTATTTGCTGGCGAGGCTCCAGTTCTGGAGATTTGGGTGTATTACCATTACTCCCAGGTCCAGTCTGAATCAGAGTAGTAGTAGTAGTAGAAGTAGTACCTATTAGGGTCAGATGGATCTGTTTGTATATTATTTGTATTAGAAATACTTGATATCATTTAATGTGTGTAAAATCTTTTAAGATACAACTTTAAAAAATGGTAAAAATAAACCTACATTGTCTTAATCTCTAGGCATCAAATAACCCCAACAGGTTGATATGCCCTTAAAATCAATCTATCATATTGTGTTTTACTCGACAATTTTTCCCCCCCATAAAAACTTACTAATGATTTATAAGCTAACATAATCAATAATTTGTCAACAATGAAGGTATATTTAAAGTTTGTATTTAAATTTTTTTTTAATTCTATGAAAAACTGTCTTTTTATTTTCCATTCACCATATTCAAAAAAAGATCTTTAACTCTACAATCATTCATTTTTTTATGGGAAAAGATAAAATTATTTTATGGGAAAAGATAAAATTATTTTATGGGAAAAGATAAAATTATTTTATGAGAAAAGATAAAATTATTTTATGGGAAAAGGTAAAATTATTTTATGGGAAAAGATAAAATTATTTTATGGGAAAAGATAAAATTATTTTATGGGAAAAGGTAAAATTATTTTATGGGAAAAGAAAAAAAATTTTTATGGGAAAAGATAAAATTATTTTATGAGAAAAGATAAAATTATTTTATGGGAAAAGATAAAATTATTTTATGAGAAAAGATAAAATTATTTTATGGGAAAAGAAAAAATTATTTTATGAGAAAAGAAAAAAAATTTTTATGGGAAAAGATTAAATTATTTTATTTATCTAGAAAAGAAGGGAAATTAATAAGACAAACTTGAAATTAGTTTAAAAACTGAGTTGAAATACAATTTCTTTCTTTTTTTTTTCTTTCTTTAATCTTTTATTCATGTTACCAAATATAGCAGTAACATGGCTTGTCCTTTTTTAATTCAGGAGACGGGGGAGTATTTTTATATATCTGATGCCTTAATTCCTTCATCCAAATATTGGTCTTGTCCCTGTGCCTTGAATTATAAAAATAATCAAAATTGGTTTGTGTAACAACAGTCGGCAGAGGTAGATTCTCATAGCATAGTGGCTGGACTGTGACATTGTAGTCAGCAATTTTGTACTCCAGTCACACTATTACATTCACTTTTGAACTAATACCCTTATGGGGTGGGGATAAAGGGTATGAATCCCTTTATTCCCACAACTATGGATTAAATAGTACCTCTACTGAATGGTTTTGGCATTAAATAAACCATGAAACTTGATATGCTGTTAAACCCAGAACCAAACATTAGATACATTAAACCGAGCCATGAAAATGTCTTGTTTAGAGGTTCATGATAAAGGAAAAGATTAATTGATTTTAATGACATGACAACCTGTCTCGGGTTATTTTATGCCCGAAGGTTCGGGAATTGCTTACATTGTACATTATTATTTACTTTTATTGTAGGTTTTTTTTTTTTGTGGGGGGGGGGTGCGCACACAGTCCTATCAAATACAAATAATTTTTAAACAAAAGTATTTAATTGAAAGATTACATTCTAACAGGTACTGCTACTCAGAAGCAGAATTGGCCTGGAAATAATGGCAATCTCCAGAATTAGAGCTTTGCCATCAGATGTAGTTAAATGTCATACTGAGGATGCATAGAAGAAAAGCGCTGCAATCTGAAGTGACATGTCAATCTAACTGAACTCAGAATTGGTGGCAGTTATTGTTCCTTTTAAGCAGTGTGGCAGAGATATCATAGACGCAGGAAAGTAATTCTATGCCATGCAGTGAAATTTTAAGCAGTGTGGCAGAGATATCATATACGCAGGAAAATAATTCTATGCCATGCAGTGAAATTTTAAGCAGTGTGGCAGAGATATCATAGACGCAGGAAAATAATTCTATGCCATGCAGTGAAATTTTAAGCAGTGTGGCAGAGATATCATAGACGCAGGAAAATAATTCTATGCCATGCAGTGAAATTTTAAGCAGTGTGGCAGAGATATCATAGACGCAGGAAAATAATTCTATGCCATGCAGTGAAATTTTAAGCAGTGTGGCAGAGATATCATAGACGCAGGAAAATAATTCTATGCCATGCAGTGAAATTTTAAGCAGTGTGGCAGAGATATCATAGACGCAGGAAAATAGTTCTATGCCATGCAGTGAAATTTTAAGCAGTGTGGCAGAGATATCATAGACGCAGGAAAATAATTCTATGCCATGCAGTGAAATTTTAAGCAGTGTGGCAGAGATATCATAGACGCAGGAAAATAATTCTATGCCATGCAGTGAAATTTTAAGCAGTGTGGCAGAGATATCATAGACGCAGGAAAATAGTTCTATGCCATGCAGTGAAATTTTAAGCAGTGTGGCAGAGATATCATAGACGCAGGAAAATAATTCTATGCCATGCAGTGAAATTTTAAGCAGTGTGGCAGAGATATCATAGACGCAGGAAAATAGTTCTATGCCATGCAGTGAAATTTTAAGGCTATACTTGAATTTTGAAAGTTTCAGAAAAATGAGTTTAAGATTTTTCACTATTAAAAACTAAAGTGAGTGAACAAGCAATCATTGTTTTTTCTCTTTGATTTTTGTTTCATAAGCCTTTAGACAAAAAGTCAATGATCATTTCAGAAATAAAGGTTTTTTTCTTTTTGCACAATTCATTTCTTCGGAGGATAACAAATTATTTTGTCCCATGAAAAAATTAGAGAGAATATTAGTAATTATTCTCATTAAATTTTTTTTTTTTTTAATCTTTCCTATGTGAGGCTTTTGTGCTGTAGGGGCCCTGGTAGGTAGGTAGGCTGATTTGTAAGGTAAGGCTCAGTAAGAAAGAATGGATACAACAAGGTTTCAGTTATTAAGGCTTTGTTTGTTTAGTTTAGTGTCAATCAAAATTTATCTCTAACCCATTATTCATCTTTTACCTGAGAGAACTTAGATCTTACATCTTGTCTATTACTTTCTGCAAAATACATATTGACTATTACATAATTACAAATTCACATCACATATTGCAGCCATTGGCCTAATGAGTAGAGTGTTTGCCAATGGTCCAGGAGACCGGGGTTCAATCCCAGGTCGAGTCATACCAAAGACTCAAAAAAATGGTACTTGATGCCGCCTTGCTTTACACTCAGCGCGATAAGGTAAGGATCAAGGGGAAAAGTGGCGCAATCCTGGAGATGGTGTATCACCCTCCCTACACCTCGGTGTAGTAGCTATTGAAAAAGGAGCCTTCAGGTCACCCTTGACTAAGGTCGCCAACTTTACTTTTATTATTGCTACGGTTTAAATATTATCATTTACTTTTTACCTGGTTAATATACAGATGCCAGATAAGTTGGCATTCTTAGAGTACGTGTTGACTTAGGAACATATCCTCCAAAATCAAAAGAGTAAAGTAATTTTCTTGCCCAGTTGGCTGGGGCTGTAGAATACACTGACTGCACCTCTGCAGAGGGGTAAGACCCCCCACCAAATAAGTGTCCTGCTGGGGCTTTGGGGAATGTGGAGCACCCCTTCATTGCCATTGCTCCCAGGTCCACTCTGGCCCAGCATGGTAGCACTTGATAGGGCCCTATCTATGGATTAAATAGAACTAACGGCATACTTATGCTAAACTGAATAGCTTGAAATAGAAATGTTCTTGACAATTAAACCGTACTTACATTTAAACTGCGTGCTTATGCTAAACTGAATTCTTTGAAATGGAATTGTTTTTGACATTGAAACTCTGCTTACACTAAACTGATTTGTTTTATATAGAACTGTTTTGACATTTAACTTTGTGCAAACAAAACCTGTACTTATACTAAACTGAATTAGCTGAATTAGAACTACTTGACTAAACGGAATAGCTTGAAATAGAAATGTTTTTCACAATTAAACTGTACTTACATTTAAACAGCGTACTTATGGTAAACTGAATTGTTTGAAATAGAACTATTTTCATAAAAATGGATTTGGTGTTAAATAATCTACAAAGGTTGATATGCCATAAAACCCAAACAACCAACAAACAACTAAAGTAATTTTCTTTTTGTGTCATAGTTTTTTTTTCCTCCTTCAACTATTCATTATCAAAATTCTTGAGCCTCTGTGAAACTTAAAAATCATAAAGATTTATTGATTTTCAATCATGTTCTTAAAACTTAATTTATTTTCTATATCTTTGTGTTATGTTTTTGGGGTTTACGATGTAGGGTGCTGGATTTTTCTCTAAGCTAAACAAACTATAGATTAGGGTCACACATCCTCAGGCTCACTTTTTTAAAAATATTTTTATTTTATCATTAAAAAAAAAAATTCTTTAACACTAATCCATAAATAATTATGTATAGTCAAATATTGAACAATAATTAAAAAACAATTAGTTAAAAGTAAAAAAACCATTAAAACAAGTGTTCAGTACTATTATTAGTTTCATGACTCTCAAGTTGATCTTCATTTACCTGAAGGTTTGGTCACTGGCATGCCATAATAGTTGAAAGGTACCTAAAGATCAACTTGGCTCATGAAAGAGACTGTAATACTGGAGACTTGGAATGGCTTTGATTTTAATGCTTTTTACTTTTTAAGGATCATTTTTATTGAGTATCTCTATCCTGGATATTGAATACTATTACAAAAATAATCTGATTTTTGTCTAAATATTACTAATAATATATACATATCTATATATATTTAGATTTTTTTTCTTAATTTTTAAGATTAACATAGAAAATAATTTTTTTACCCAAATTTTTTAGAGAATGGCCTCAATTTAAACTAAGGACCTCAGCAATGTGAAAGCCTGGTCCTATGTGGGGTACTTACTCCAAGTAATTTTCTATTACTCAAGCCAATTGCTAATTTACTAGTGTTTATAATTGTTGGCTAGTAAAATCTTACCATACTAGAGAAATTTTAAAAACTGTTTATGAAACACAGTTCATGATTTACATATTTAGATCGGAATAAAAATATAGCATGACATGACTTCTAAAAAAAAAAAATCAACAGACAGTGGTATTTCTATTTTTTAAAAATTGGGATGTTTAAAAGATTTTGGATGTCAAAGTATTTTAGAATGAACCATAAACAGTAGAGTTTTCTCTACTCCCCCCTCCCCTAATATTATGATCTAATCATTTTTCTTTAAGGTTCTTAAAACGTTTAGAATTAAGTAAACAAAAATTTTTTGAAGGTTAAGATTGTTTAATGAATTAATTAAACTTGCATTCTGATCTTCTTCCTTAAATTTCTGTAGTATTTATTAATCTCACCCTCATATTTTTACAACCTCCATTTTAATACTGCTTACACAATACAAGATGTTCAGTGTCACAATAGAAAAATGAATTGCCAAAAAAAGAAAAAAAACTTTAAAGCTGTGAGATATACCTGAGAATCGGTGATTATCCAAAATATTGATTGAATAATAAAAATGAAGATGCTTGTCTGAATAATTTATTCAATGAAGGGTTTCAGATTTCTCCTAAGACACATGAAAAAATAAATTTCTCTGAGTGAATGTATTTTTTGGGCTTTTTAAACAAAAGGTCTCATCCTTGAGTGATACAAGTCGTCTGTTACTATAGCAACCTAAAGGCCATTAGTGTGTTGATACACACCAACTTTAGCAAATGAATAGATTTTCTAATTTCACATAGTTGCTGTGACCTATAAGTAACCGACTTTTGTAGTGAAGAGGTTTTAATTTTTTCGTCATTTGATTTTTTTTTTTTTTTGCTTGATAGTATTCATTTATAAATTTTATAGTAAAAACAATTACACAGGCCGATTTTCAATAATCAACAAATTTTCGTGACATGCAGAAATATCTTACAGATTTTTGGTGTATTTTTATTGTTTGCAAATTGAAAAAAAAAAAAAAAAATTCAGTAGACCGTTGCAGGATGAGAAATTATTTCTTTTCAACGTTTGTAAAGTATGAATTACTTCCCTTTAACTTGGCGTTTCTTTTAGTTTGACGATTATTGAATTCGGTCCTCATTGGGTGCCTCATGCTTGTGAACTTGTTATACAAATCCAAGCTGAGTAGATACTAATATATACTGATAAAGGTGATGAATTATTTTAAAAAGAAATCATCCATTGTTAATGAATACATTCTAAATATTATGGTACATGGTTTAAATACAAAAATGTAATTTTAGTTGATTAATCTTTTTAGTGGTTCACTTTGTTCTGGTCGGGTAAATTCATCATCTGGTAAGCTTAACACCATTAAATTCTCCATAAGTAAATTATTCTTGGCTAAAATCAGAATTTAATGAAAAGAGCTTTAAGGATTAGTGAAATCCTATCAGAGCAATTAATCTGATATGATAAATTTACTAGGAATGAATTTAATTAGAATCCTTTGTAACTAGCGAACATTGTGTTCCTGTTCTAGTAAGAATTTGTAAAATCATTTTGTTACTCAGTATTTTGGCTTTTAATCCATGTTCTTTCAATAAAGAAAATGTATAGTAATTTTGGTTTCTATTTTTGTAGAATGTGACTCATATATTTCCTACCCTTTTTCAATAAATCATATCACCCAAAACAACAAATAAATCATATCACCCAAAACAACAAATAAATCATATCACCCAAAACAACACCACACAAAGTTTACAAAAATACTACTACAATTACCAAACATTCATGTAAAAAATGTTAGGCAGGTTAATAACTCACAATTCCATCTTCTTTTATCCTTATATAAAAAAAAATGAGGATAAAATGCAACCAAACCATTCAACTTCTGAGAGCCCCCACACTGACTGGAATGCTATCAAAAAAATCCCTCGTCAAATTGTACAGATCCTTAATAGGATCAAAGCTTTATTATGGCTGTTTCACCTATGGAGTAGCCAGAAAGTCTTACCTCCCAGAACTTGATACCATCCACCACCAGGGACTCCTTATTGCTTTAGATTGCCCAGTCATACACCAACTGCATCTTTGTGGAGGGTTAAGACCCCCCTCCAACGAGTGTCCAGTATATGACACTAAACAGTCTGATGGTGAGGTTTCAGTGATTCTGGAGCTTTAGGGAATGTGGAGTACCCTTTCGTTGCCATTGCTCCCAGGTCCACTCTGGCCCAGAGTGGTAGCACCTGATAAAGATCCATTCTATGGGTCAAATAGAGCTAAACTGTGGTTTCGAGAGTTTACTGTTTTTGCATTCAAATTGTGTATTCATACTAAACTGAATTGTTTAAAATAGAACTGTTTTGACATTTAAACTGTGTACTTATACTAAACTGAATTGCTTGAGATAGAACTGTTTTGACATCTAAACTGCATATTTATGCTAAACTGAATTATCTGAAATAAAACTGTTTTTACATTTAGATTGCCCAGTCTGTTGGGGCTGTAGAATACACTGACAGCACCTCTGCAGGGGGTAAGACCCCCCACCCCACCCAACGAGTGTTATGAATATGACACTAAACAATCTGATTGTGAGGTTCCTGTGATACAGGAGCTTTGGGGAATGTGGAGCACCCCTTCATTACCATCGCTCCCATGTTCACTCTGGCCCAGGGTGATAGCACCTGATAGGGCCCTATCTATGGGTAAAATAGAACTAAATTGTGCACTGAATTGTTTTAAATAGAACTGATTATTTGTATAAAAATGGATTTGGCATTAAATAACCTACAAAGGTTGATATGCCATAAAACCCAAACAGCCAATATTATCGCCTTAGAAGCCTTTATTATCTCTCCAATAGAAAGTTTATACATAGAAGCTAATGAAGCCCCACTCACCCTGAGAAGACATAAACTACCATTCCAATTGCAAACTCATCTCTTGTCCTCAAAACCTTTTGCCTATAATTGCATAATGAAAATGAAATGCATAATTGTTCAGAAATTAAGCAAAGACCATTAAACATTTTAATCTACAAATTTCAAACCTCCTCAATGAAATCTAAATCAACCCCAAAATGATACATGATACCATCCTCCTCAAAACAGGCCCACCATGGAGCATAAATCAACCAATAGTAAAACTAGAACTAACCAAATTATCCATAACCAAAACACACCTCAACATCCAAAATAACTTCCTAGATCATCACCACATCTTTACAGATGTCTCTAAAAAGGGAATGAAAGTTGGTTGTGCTGATGTCTACCAAAACCAAGAACTGTTAAAACATCTCCCAAATGAATCACCAATCTATAATGTAAAAGTCACAGTTATTGACCAAGCCATGAACATTATAGCTAACTACAAATCCTCCAAATTTATCATCTCACTTCATATCAGTCCAACAGGTGCATAAGAACAAAGATACATCAACTCCTCTCATCAAAAAACTCCTAAACGAAATAAATACTCTTTGTAAAAATTAAAGTGTCATTCTTACTTGGATCCCAAGCCACAATGATATACATGGAAGTGAAAAAAGCAGACAAAGTGGGAGGAGAAAAAAAAAGTCCTCCTGACAGACATATCCAATACAAAATCTACACTGATCTAAAACCAACCTTTTAACAAATTCATACGTGACAAATGGCAAGAATCATGGGATGATTAAATACTTAAGCTCCACCGTATATAAGATATGAATGGTTGGTTGGTGACAGTTGAAGCAGAAAGGAAGATGTAATATGTTCCAGACTTTGCATTGGCAACACCCACATTATCCACCCTTTAAAAAGGGAAGATACCCCATTATGCCCATTGTGCCATGTACCCCTCACAGTCAAACACATCCTCTTAAACTGTGTCAGTTTCAGACAAACTTGCCCAAAATACTACCAGAGAAATAACCTACTAGACCTTTTAAAAAAAACACCAAACCAGAGAACATCTTGTGTTTTCCAAAAAGAAATGAATAGAATAGAATAAACCCAACTTTTTCTACACACACACACACACACACACACACACACACACACACACACATCTATAACCCTTAATCAAAACAACCAGTGTAGTTGTTAATGATACAGAATTTCATTTAAATACTAAATTATCTTTCTTTAGTATTCTGTTTTGAATTTTTGATAAAATGAATCATTCAAACAAGTTAATTTAGGTATTATGATTACCTCTTTATACACACACACACACACACACACACTAATATGAAAAAATAAGGTATTCATAGGATGATTTGTTATAATTGAATTATTTTCCAGGTTTTTTAAATTTTTATTTTTTTATTAAACCATCATCAGGAGGAATATTAATGTGATGTATCTTCTAAATTCAATTTTGAAATTAAAACAAATGTTTTTTGTTTTATTCTTAAATTGAATAGAATTCAAAAGATACATTACTAATAACATTGCCCTGATGATCATGAGTTGATATAAAAAATGTAATGTTTAATGTTGGTAAATAGTTAAATTATAAATTAAATTCTTTGAATACTTTGTTTTTCATATTTGTATATTTATTTACACAGCGTTGGATTCATTTACATTTTTCTTATGTGAGAGAGGAACTAAATTTTTCTGGCTCGTATAATATGTGGTGCTGGATTGTCAACTTCTGTCATCCTCTATCGTGAGTAAAATCTAGAAACACTTAAAAGCTTTTTATAAACTTCCTACGATCTCATAAATAAACGTTGGTTCTCATTTTTAGTCATTTTGCTAATGCAAGGGAGGTAACCCGGTCTATCTCAAAATATATTCGCGTTTTGTCATAATGCTAATAAAAATACTCTTACCTGACCAAATTTTTAAAAATCTCTTTGTTGATTTTTAAAATCCTTTGTTGAGCATCTGAAAGAAGAATAGAAAAAAATTCATTGAATTTTAGCAAGAAACAACAAATTCTCTTTGGATCACACACCTACATAGACATCTTGGTCAATTCTTTGAACATTCTGTATTAAGAAAGGTTTTTTTTTGTTTGTTTGTTTTTTTAAGATTTTCATATGACATTTTGTTCTGTTTGTATCTTTACTTAATGAAGAAATTTGGGTAATTAAAAAATCAAGATAAAAACAAAAATCAATGAAAAGTTGCTCATTTGCATCAACTTTGCAGTCGATTTCCTCGTTTGTGGGTGAATTTTCTTTATATCTTTACTTAGCTTAATTTTATTTTATATGCTGATCCAAGATTAAAGCCATAAGTACCTGGAGCTTTTTTTTTTTTTTTTTTGAAAAAGTTTTGTAAACTTTTTCATTTAAAAAAAGAAAAAAAATTCACCAAACATTTTTTTGTAATTCTTTATTTAGTTGGTTTGTGTACAGATATAAGTCAGAATATTTGGTTTGAATTCTAAATACGGCTTTGTTTGGTGAAAATTCAGCAGTTATAACTAATCAAATCAAGATTTCATTTTCAATATAAGATTTAAAAAAAAAAATTCATACATCAACCTAATCCTTTCCCTGCATCATTAAATTTCATGGGTCATATATAAATATATGATAATCATCCATGAAAAAATAAAATTGATACTGTGTCAGCATGATGTTCAGAAGTCGCTGAGAGTGAATCTGTTTCTTGCAGCATAAGGAGACTTTTTATCAAGGCTTTGTGGTAAATCCATTTTCTGCAGTTAACAGTAGTAAAATTTTGAATGGATATATCCACTTTCTGCAGCAAAAGGTTAATTTAGTCTGTCCCTTATTTTTATTTATTTTTTATTTTTTCCATTTGAATCTGTATCAAAGTCTTCAGATAACATAACCTCTTTATAAGAAATATGTCAGAACCATGATTAGAACCCTGACCCCCAAATTGTTATCTCAGAAGTTGTGCCAAATTTTTGCAGTAAATCCCTAAAGCCTGTTAATGTTTTCATGAATGTTACATACTTGTTGGAAGAAGAGGTTGTCGGAAGTTGAAATGTGTAGCAATGTAAACACTTTTTACTTTGTTTTGTTTTTTTATAGCGTCCTGTTAGATACAAACAAAAGTTTACTACCATCCCATTGCATGTAAGTACTGTAAATGTTGTAACACGGTCAATTTGGTTTTGTTGTTGGTTAACAGTGTTTGTTTTGATTTATTTATTTTATTATTTTATTTCATTTTATTTCAACCGTTCCCCCAAATGTTGGTTTATATTTTGAGAGTAGTTTCTCTGTGTGTGTGTAATATATATATATATATATATGTATGTGGTGTGCTGAAAAGTTTATATGAGGATGTCCTATCTGCTGTTGATGACTATTTTTTACCAATGGCATCCAAAAACTGCAACACCAATGGAAGAATTTTGAGGACTATAAGGAAAACTATATTGAAAAATACACCTTATTTGGTCACATTCCATGAGAGTATCTTGGTCAGCCTATGAACTTTTCAGCTGACCATAGTGTGTGTATATATACATATATATACATAAACTTATACACCCACACCCACATGCAAGGTCTGTCTAGAAAGTAATGAGACTGATTATTTATTTGGATATTTCATGTTGCAACCCTGATTGATTATTATTAACCTTGAATACATGTCCAAACATGGAATTCATATTTGTTTATCTGAATTAACATTCAACTGAGTAATTTGAAATTATTATAAATGTGTAATTACCTTTGTGACAGATCATGTTTGTGTTTATGTGCGCATCTTTTTTGTTTTCTTTTTTGAAATCTGGTTTCATATTCCTGATAGACTTTAAAAACCTTTCAAAATCATTGACTTGTTGTCCAAATGAAATAGTTTCTGATGTCTGGAGTGCTAACCGACTCAATTATACACAGAATGAAAAATCTAAAAATGATAAAAACATTTCAATTTCTTTATTGATGTGTCTCATCACATGTTAATCGATTCTTCTAATATGTATTTACCCTAACGATACTAAAACAATGTGATACTCCTAAGATTATGTCATTTATGACTTAAACACTTTATTTTTAAGCTGAGAATGTTAAAGCTTTTTATTGTTGTGTATTTTTGTATACATTATGTTATGAAAATATTTAGACATAAGTTTACCAAAGAAACAACAGCATAAAAAATGTGATTATTAATGTACAATGAATGTGATTCTCTAATCTCTAAGCATAAAATAACCCTAGATAAGTTGACATGCTGTTAAAATCAATCTATTATGCATCTTAGAAACGTGGATAAAATTCACTTGATGATTGTGAATTTTTTTTCCATTCTCTTTTGCTTTTTTTTTTTTTTTTTACCTTTCAAAATGGTCTCAAGAGATAAAACTTTTTGTTTCTCTTTTGGGTGTATTTAATGACTCATCTTTTTGATTATGACAATTCATATAATTGTTGATTTGTTGTTTTTTTTTTTAATATATTCGCTCTTATGACTTTGAAAAGTTTTTTTTAATAAAAATGAATATGAAGCCAAGAGAAAAATAAATTAACATTGTTTTTTCTTTTACATTATACTTCCTGCAATGTTTTCTTACATGAAAAAAGTTTAAGCCAAAAAAGTGTTGTTGAATTAAAAGAACCCCCACCAAAAAACTAAACCTTAGAATCTAAAGCCTGGTCATATTTTTCTTTTTGTAAAGATTTTTGCTGCTAATTTGCTTTGCTTGTCTTTTGTGTGTGCGTGTGTGCTTATCTATCTTAATTGTGTTGATACATTTTAAACAGTTAAGCTTGTTTGGGTTTTTTTCTGTACTCATTTTTGATTGAATATTTTTTTCTCCTGTAAAAATGTCCTTGTTAAAAGTTTCAATAAAAAAATTACCCCTTTCCCTCAACTCTTGACAGGTGGGGGTTCCTACTCACTCTGTTACAATACTATAATTCTCATTCCTAACCTTTGACCTTTCAGGTGATTCCTGGTTATACCTTAAAAGTTGGGGGTAATAACAATTCAAACCTTTTGATAATATTAAAGGTTATGCAAATCAATAAGGAGATGAATCTTAAAATATTCTTTAGCCTTTTCATGACCATTATAAAGAAGTCAATGTGTCATAAAATCCTTTTATGATTTTCAAACACTCCCCAACCCATCAAAACTAAATTAAAACCATATGACCAACTTTCTTCTATGCCTAATCATGTCTTCCTCTTCCCCAATCAATGCAAACATTTCAAGCAGAAGATAAATATTTGGTTTAAAATTTTGAAATTATTTTAGTTGTTAAGTTCTTTTCTAGCTTTCTTCTACTTAAAGACCATGAGGGCTCAGATGATTTAGATTCTTTACTTTATAAATTATTGGCCACTGAATTTTTTTTGTTCCCATTTAATCCTTTGAATCTCAAGATCTTGAATGTAAATTGACCCTCTGCCATTTGAATGTAAATTGACCCTCTGCCATTTGAGTATGATCTCTGGACCAGTAAACTAGTTCTACAGTGAATTGGAAAAAAATACCACCAGTGTAACACGTTCAAGGGGTTAAGTTGACTTAATTTCATTCTTTAACTCAATGTCAGCTGACTGACTGCCATGATTTGACATTGCAAAACCTTTGACTAATATTATATTTTTTCCCTTCCCAGAAAAATGTGTTGACAATACACCAAAAAAGGGTTAAAGTAATTGCAATACTATTTAATATTAAACTGCAATAAAAGTTTAGGAAAATCAATTCAAATGAAACAGTAGATAGATTTAGTTTCAGCTTGAAATACAGTTTTTGTTATTGTTATTAGGAGTGAGGAATATATACATAATCCTCATTCTGATTATGATTTGCTTACAATTAAAAATTTAACCAAGGCTATATATATATATATATATATATATATAACTGCTGTGAGTGAACAATCCAAATCTTTTCATCTTAATAGCTCCTCACTTTTTATAAATCTTAGCAATGCTGCCATCTTGAGCACCCCTGCCCCTCATATGAAAAAATATCAAAAAACTCTGTTAAATTCCCTTTTATTTGAATTTCTCTTCTCTAGACGTTTTTTTCTAAACAAAACAATTTTCAAATTGGATTGATGACTTTTCATTTAAAAAATTTCTCAACTCTTTTCATAGTCAATCAGTGATCAATGAAAAATTTATTCAACTAGCTGAAAACCTGCCCTTAAAGATGAAAGAAAATTCTAATCAAAACAAATAATAATGATAAATGACTTGTTTATTTAGATTAACATCAATAAAAATGTCATTCATTTTAAGTAAAAACTGTTGATGACGAAATGAAATGTTTTGACTTTCCTATTTTTGCAGCTACAGAAAAATTCATTTTCATATTAAATGGAGTCTATTTTTGAAATTATTTTTGGTTTCTTTTCTTTTTCTTTTTTTCTTTCTTTTTTTTTCCAGTAGTTTTTATTTTTTAAGTCTTTTAATGCTTATTTTGTATATTGGAATATTTTTGTGGATTAATATCATATGACAAAATAGTTTCTCTTAAAAATTATTTCACAAAATTCCCAAACTTTTTGTTATGGTATTTTTTTTTCAAGGCATGTGATATTACTGTAGATTTTTCCATACCAAATGATATTTATGCTGGAAGATATGACAATACAGAGAATAAACTTGTGAAAAATGATTTTAATTCCAGTCAGTTTGAAAATAATTGGTATCAAGTCCCGAATCAATAAAGATTATTCACAATCTAGTACAACATTAAATCTTTAAATTCAGAAGGATGTAGGAAAACATCAAATTAAGTGGTCCACATGAGTCAGGGTTTTTTTTATAGTAATTAGAAAATTCATTTTACCCAGAAAGCAATGTTGATGATGGCTATTTATTTTAGACAGGAAGTTGTTTATGGCTTGTACCAAGATCATAATCCCACACTATGTGTGTATATATGTATATATATATACCCAACCTCTTCATTCAAGCAGGACGTGACACAAGGTCACTTTTTTTTTAATCAGAATTTAACAGGTTTGAATTCTGTTTTCCTTCTCCTAGACTGGCTGCCATACCAAGGTTAAAGAATCCAGTCTACTGTACTATTTACCCGTAGTTGGAGGGAGAAGAATTGGATTCCTACCTTTTCTAAGAGTATTAGTGCTATGTGAAATGCAAACAGCCTCATCCAGGGTTTGAATTCAGGTTTCTGTATCCATTACCTTTGATGATAACTATTGCACCATAAGTGCTTCCTTATAATTTATAAGAGTATTTATGACCTTCAAAATAGAAAACTAATAACTTTGTTGTGGGGGAGGGGAGAGTCTTGTATCCTATAAAGATATATAAAACCTTTTAAAATGAAGCTAAAAATGAAATACCAAATAAAATTTAATACAAAAATAAAATAATTAAGAAGGATAAACATAGTGTTGATTTTATGTGTCTAATTTTATGAGCTTTGAAGAATTTCATTTTATGATGTGTTATGTTAATGTTTCTAATTTGATTGCATGTAATTAATTTCTATTTAGTTTATGATCAAGAAAAGTTGGGATTATTTTGGACTTGTTAAGTGTGCTGCATTTGGCAAAATATTTTAATGGCTGGAATACATTTTTGACCATGAAATAAAAACATTTTTGACCATAAAATAAAAAAAAGCAAAAACATTTTTGACCATGAAATAAAATAAAAAAAACATTTTTAACTATGAAATAAAAAAAACAAAACGCTTTTGACCATGAAATAAAAGAATTTCACAACTTCAAGGTATATTGACCAAGTGTGTTTATAAGGGATTTTTTTATTCATTGATACTTCTAAAAACGACTTTTATTAAAGTCTTAGAAGTAATAAGGTATTTATTTAAAAAATAAAATTTAGGGCTAGGATCCCAACAGGATCCCAAAATTTTTATGTAATGTGGGCAAAAGTTGCATTAAATATATTGGCAACACCATTTGCTCTCCTTATCAAAAGGGTTAAATAATTCTGCTGGTATCAAAGACAAAGAATTTATTTTTTGTATTTTTCCAGAAAAAAATTTAGAAAAACTTTTCAAATTCAGTTTTGGTAGAATGTTTGGACGTGAAATGAAAGAAAATCTTTTCCCATTAGTTGGTATAAAAAAAAAAAGCTGTCTGTTTTGAAATGGAGAATATTCACATACTGACATATTTTGAAAAGAATTTATCAAATACACAAATAATTAAGCAATATAATTTTTTTTTATTGTGCAGCAGCAAAGGTTGTTTATTTAAACTTTTAAATGCTTTTAATTGATATTTTTTCAGCCAAATTTCAAAATGTATCCCAAATGGTAGCATTAGTTAATTTTGTTCAAAATGAAAATGAGAAATTCTCTTGCTTCTGCTCAAGAAGCAGCTTATATGACAAAATTGAAAAATAGTTTTTTTAGATGATCAAATGAATTTTCAGCCATCATCAACACCACTAAATCAAACAATCAAATTCCAAGGGTTTTGTCTCAATTCAATTTGGGTTGTCAGTTTATCCATTACTGACATTTAGAATTGTCAGTCACTATATAAAGATTTGAGAAATTTTGAATTTTCTCTGTGAAATTGTTGTTTCTTCATTTTATCTCATCAAAGAATTAATTTCCTTCTTTTTTGTCTTTTTAAAATCATTTCACAGCTGAAAATTTTTTTTGCTTTAACCTTATTGTAACATTAGTTATGAAATGGTCAGTTAAAACAAATTCAAAATAAATTTTTGTAATTCTGAAATTATAAAATATCAAACCATATTAATGATTTTATTATCATCTAATTAACTTAAAATGGATATTGGTACTGAAAGATATTGTTCTGTTTATATCGATGGGAATTCCAAAGAACTTTGCTTTGATCTTAGTCCCTCAAATCTGGAAAGAATAAATTCTGATTTAGATTAAAACTACAAATGAACAGGTTATTTTAGTCACTACCCAACTGTTTTTCCAAGTTTTCCTTCTCACCATCTCTTTAAAATAAAGATAGAACTAAATAATTCTTTTAAAAATACAAAAAAAAATTCTTTCATTTTGGTTTATTGAACAAAATCTCTTTACAGGTAAAATTTATATTTAAAAAAAAATCAGTTTTGTCTGAAACTTTTAAAACTTAAATAGTGATGAAGTCGGGGTGTATATATTGTGTGTAATATAAATAAGACTTTCTTTGATAAATAAATCTTATGAAATAGTCGACAGGTTCAAGGGAAGGAACTCTTCCTGTCTCAGTAAAAATTGACGTCTTTCTCAAAAACACTAACACATTTTAATTTCTTTCCTCGCAAACAATTAGAATTTGTATAAAGAACTAATTAATTTCACATCAATTTTCTATGTGTATAATTAAAAAAATATACTATTAGATTAATTATAAGTTTTAATTCCTTTCATAATATTGAGTCTTTTTTCCCATTTCACCAATGCTAATTAACCTACAATTTTATATAGGTTTAAACATTAAAAAAAACAAACTTTTGATTTATTGTTTGGGTATATTTCACTCACACATGGGTTATAACTTACAATAGTTTATCCCGTCCCTAAAACTGACCTTGCTACTAAGGTGAGTCAAAAGTTTTGCAATATTTTGGTTGTACATGTTAGTTTGTGGTTTATATATCACATAAAAACATTTAAACTATGCAAGGTACCCACTGTGGTTGATAGTATAGTGATAATTGGTGTGCTGACACTCTGAGCAATGTTTGAAAGTTACACAGACGAATTAGCAACACAGTCTAATTAAGAAATTTATGCTTTAGGAGTTTGAGCTTTGCATAAAAAGTGAAGGTACATTTGATCCTAGTAAAATAACCGGTTGAAGAAATTTCACTCTGGTTGTTAGCATTTTGATGATCAAGCAAAATCATGTAGGCTTAAAAACATTGATTCTGAGGCTGTACTCCAAATCATTGAGTCAACTCCAGAAAGTGGCACTTGAGTTTGGGATATCACAGTTCAGTGTCGTTTGTCACCCTCAGGATATTGGCAAAAACATTTGGAGTGGCCAAATTGTGCCTCATGTTACCAAAATAAACTTTTGACTTGATCTAACATTATTCAAATTAGCTTTTAGGTATAAAGAATAGATTTTGCCAAACGACTTTTTTGTTGATTTGTTTTAAAAACATATTTATTCTGCAGAACTCTGACCTTTTTAATTGAAATGGAAGTAGAATTCAGGTGGATGAAGATAGCAGAATCATTACCACCCCCACCTCATCTCAGTGAAAAACCTGAACTTTCTGGGAGGAAGACATTAATGTTGTTTCTTAGCCTTTTCTTAAAAGACTGCTGGACTCTTGACATTCAACAATTCTTTTAACCTTTTCAAAATGGGGTGGGGATTAATAAATTGATTTTAAAAATGCATTTTTATAAAATATGATTTTATTAACTTTAGAAACTGACAATTTTGTTTGTAATATTTTTCACTAATCAATAAAATTTTGTTGTCTTCATAAAATACCCATTCATCCTTTAATTAACAAACAGATAATTAAAAAAAAAAAAAAGCAAACAAAAAATAAATTTCTCTCAAGTGTTAAATAATAAGTAATTGGTTGTATTAGGAACATGTTTATAGATTAGTTTATTATATCTCCATAAAATAAGAAATGTGGGATTTTGATATTCTTTACTTGGATGAGTCAAAAGTTTTGTAATATTTTAATATGTGCTAGTTGGTAGCACATGAGTAAAGCAGATCAAGCCATGAAAGGTAACTGCTGAGGAAATGGTGTGCATTGTTTCACAGATGTATGAGCAATGTAGTCTAATTTGGGAACTGGGCCATGACGGCACTAAAGTAACTAAAAACATTTCTTGTACTAAAGATGAAAGTACAGCTGATCACGGTACAGTAATCAGATGGTTGAAGAAATTTTGCTGGAGTTGCAAAAACCTCAGTGATCAGACATGGTCAAGTGGGCCTAAAAACCACAGAATCCACGGCCCTGCTCCAAGCCATGGTGGCAAATAGCACTAGAAAAGTATCAAGTGATCTCAGCATCTCACAGTTCTGTGTGGTTTACTTTGGCAAAAGTATTTGGAGCTGCTGAATTTTATCTCATTACCAAAATATTGAAAAACTTTTGATTAACCTTGTTAGTTTTCTCTGACAGAAAATTCAGTATTATCCGAGATGGGAATCTTCTAGTTTATATCAAATGGCCTTCTCTTATTCAACAATCATTATTTGAATATATTCTTATTTTCCTGAATCTTACGAGTTTTTCACTGAAGTTGTGTCTGAATTACTTGTCATTAAAAAAAAAAAGTCTTGGGATCAGTTCACTTTTTCAGATTCAGTGTCCCCATCATAAAAAAAGCTTTGGGATCCATTTACTTTTTTGATTCTGAATCCCTATCATAAAAAAATTTTGGGATCTGTTCACTTTTTTGATTCCATGTCCCCATCATTAAAAAACGTCTTAGGATCCCTTCATTTTTTCAAATTCTGTATCCCCCACCATTTTAATCAACTGATATCACAGCCTGAATTCATCTCTTCTCTCTCCACCCTCAACTATGGCTGAATAGTTCTCAAGGCAATTAATCTAGAAGAAGGAAAATACACTGAATATAAACCAGCAATTCTCCACTTAAAAATTGAACTTGTGTTGCATTCTGCGCATAGTGTAGGGGGTTGGGTATATACGTCCTAACTATGCTACTTTGTCTTCTAAGAAGTAAACTGAGCAGTTGGATTATGCTTCCTTTCCTCTATCTGTCGTTTACTTATATGAAATTCTCTTTTTTTCCTGTATTTCCTGTATTTCCTTCTGCTTCTGACACCTCAGATTTGCTGCTACAACTTTGAAGATTACAAATTGGTGGAGTTAGAACTGAATGTGTAATTCCTCGATTCTGTCAGGTGATCACACAGACAAGCGGGTTTTGATTGAATTAAATTTTAACTCATTATTCATTCATTCAGAATTTTCTTAACAATATTTCTATTTCGGAAATTCTTTGAACCAATCCATCCTCCAGCTCTCATCAGGTGTAAAAATCCAAGAGAAAAATAAGTGTGTGTGAATCTCGTTTTTCTACAGGAAAAACAATTGCACCAAAAAAGAAAATTTGGTCAAATGTACCAAACAGATGAATCTATTACTGTAAATAAATTCTTGGTTAATACCAATTGATAACACTGTACAGGTCTGCTATGTCTTTGATCGTTTCAAACCTGTGAGTGGGATGGCAGTTTTCAACACCCACATTTTAAGCCGAGAAAACTACATAAATGTTGAAATCTTTACACATCTGACTTTAGATGACATGCTAGATAAACCAATGTCTCCCAACTGCCTCCTGTAAAAAAAAAAAAAAAAAAAAAAAAAAAGCAATTCCTTTCAAACATGTTTTTTTTTTTTTTCCTTGAATCTTTACTGTTAACAAAGGATTTGAAAAATGGATCATCTAAAATAGTACATTAACTGTTTTTCAAGCAAATAATTTTTTTAATCCTTGTAGAATGGGTGAATTATGTTTTGGACATTAGCATGAAATTGGTCAGTGAGCAGTCAATAGGAAAATGCCTTATATTGAGCTACTTCAAAAATGTGCCTTTGCCTATGTACTATTGACAACAAAAATGTTACTCTGCCTGCAAAAGGGTTAAAGATACCAAGAATGTCAAAAAGACGTTCAGTTTTCTGATAAATTTCCTGTATACTAATGATTTATTTCATAGTTATCAACAAAACAACTAGTTTAACTTCTTCCTTGATATGACTGAATAATTTTCACAAGCCATAAAAATACTTTGTTTGTGTGGTTGCTGCACTCTCCCACCCTTATGCTTCCTAACTTTTGAATTATTCACCCTAACTTTGAATATTTCTCTCATACACCGAGCCCCACCCACACACACACACACACATTGAGTGTAGCTAAAAGAAGATATTTCATAAACCTACCTTAATCTAGCACAAAGCCGCCCTGTCAATGAGGGTTGAGAATATGCTAACTATATCCACTACAGAGGGGGGTAACTGGGTATGACACTAAACTGTGTCATGGTGAGGCTCATGTTCTAAAGATCTGACGAGTGCGGAGTACCCCATCATTGCTATTATTCCCAGGCCCACTTTGATCTGAAGTGGTAGTACCTGTTAGGGTTCCATCTCTGGATCAAACAAATCTGTTTAAAAATGGTTTAGATTCTTTCAGAATACCTGATGTTATTTATCTTTAAATCATCTGTATTAAGTATACTCTAATTTGAAGTTATGATTGTTTACTAAGGATTATTGTTAGTTAATTGAAACCATTAAACTGTGTCCAAACAAATGACTATAATCAAATAGAAATACTTACTTGAAACCTTATAATTATTAGTATTAGATAGAAATACTTGAAACTATACAACTGTTTGCACATTATTTGTTTTAAATTATTGATAGTTTTTTATCTTTTAGAGCATTGGGATTATTGTCTTCATCTTTGTTATATTCACAACATTTTGGCTGATGCGTCCTTTAGCCTTTTTCAGGTGTTTCTTGTTTAATTCGGGAACCTACACTGAACTTCAAACTGAATCCTTTATTCAATCCATAGATGATGGATTCATTCTCTAGCCTCATTAGGAAGATGTTCAAACACTACTGGATCATGTGAACTCAATCTGTCCATCTGTACTGTTTGCTATGGAGAAAGAACAAGACAACAAATTATCCTTTCTAGATGTATTCATAATTCACAGATAACAAGGATTTAAATCATCATGTATTGAAACCCCAACCTTCACCGGACAGTACCTCAACTTTAACTCCCACCATCTAATGATGTAAAGAAAGGAATTGTTTGTAGCCTACAACACTGAGCAAAAATGATTAGTGGTGACATTGATGCATATCAAGAAGAAATGAAAAGCTTAAGTGACAATCTCCATCGCAATAACTATCTAGAGAGCATCATATTGGCTCCAAGAAATCTGGATTGAATAACTGAGAACAATACCCAAAAACTCACCTCAGTCTGTCTGCCCTTTGCTTAGCCAAAAAGATTTTAAAAATGTATGGTCCATATATGATATCAGGACAATATTCAAGAGAGGCACGACTCTTCAAAAATGTCCCTTCTGAGTCAAACCCCCGACAGAATATAACATAACCAAGAATTGCATATATTCCATTCCAGGCAGTTGTAGTAAAATATACAAAGGTGAAACATTCCACCCACTAAAAGTAAGGCTAGAGGAACATCAAAAAGGAATAGTATGAAGTGAAATCAAAAACTTATATGGAAAGTAAATAAAGTTTTTAAAAAAATCATACATAATAGTTGTAATTCATGGTATTGATAAAAGCATTATGTTTATAAATACCAAAAAAATCCCTCTAAATTGTCCCGAAGAATATGTGGCATAACAGATATAAGTATTGGAATGATGATGAACTTCTAAGTGAAATCATCTGGATGTTACAGGTTCAATCCTTACTACAGGTAAACATAACAAGGAATATTTACTATAGCTTAATACTTGTACCTTGTTATGGTTAATGGAATTAGAACAATCCATCCCCCATGGATTGAATAAAGGGTTTAGTTTGAAGTTCTGTGTTGGCTCCCAAGTTTAACAAGATAGACCTGAAGAAGGCTGAAGGATGCATTGGCCAAAATGTTGTGAATATAACAATAAAGATGAAGACAATAATCCAAATACTCTGATAATTGTGTGCGAATTATTTGTATTAGATGGGAATACATGATATCGCATAACTGAGCCAAAAAAAAAAAACCCTTCAGAAGCCACTACACCACATATGTAAATGAACTTGAAGGCATGAAATAATCCAAAACAGGTTGACATGCCATTAAGATCAATCTTAATAATCTAGTTGATAAGAAAAACCTCAATCACAAAAACAGTAAATTGATTCTCAAAAGTTCTTAGATGAAGTATTTTTGTTATTTCACATTTTAACATAACATTTCGGCTGATACACTTTTTGGTCTTCCTGAAATGGATTCCCACTAAGTAGCTTGACACTTGGCTATAACAGATAGGGTCTATGTGTATACAAGGAGAGGGAGGCCTGCTTATTAGCAGTTGTACTTTTCCTATCATAACTAGTAGTCAGAGTTTGCACCTGGATAAAAAGCAGGGATTTAAAGCCCTCCCAAGAAAGTGGGCTGTGATATCCTTTTACAATGAGAAGGGGGATGGTCAAACGTAGAGTGTGACAGACAGATCTCACCTAATACCCAGCCTGAGCTAGATCTTCAAGTACAGCTTAAAATCTTTCCTGGCATGACTTACACAATTTCTGAAGCCTTGAAGCTCAAATGGGTAGACATTTAGTGACTCATATAAAGGGAGCTCTTATTTATTTCTTGTTGATCAACTTGCTGATAAGAATTGAATACAGTTGCGTTTAAAAGGTTATCATATAATGAAGTTGATCACAATTGGGTGCAGGGACAGTGGGGGAGTAAATGCTATGGAAAACTGTTACAACATAGGAAAATTTAAGGGTAAATTTACATAGTTTATTGAAGTTTTTGTGTCCTATTTTACCATAAATCTGTTTGATGAAGTTTTGTTCATACAATAAGCTGTAATGTCTTTGTGAATTTTGCAGACATGGGTGTTGCTATTAAACCTCATTGTATTTGGATTAAATGGATTCTTTGTCTTTTTTATAAAAGAATTTTGAAGAGGTGAACACTAAGGGTTTCTCTTATTGATTTATTGAATAATCAGTTTATTAAAGTTCATGTTTTGTTTTGTTTTTTTGACAAAAATAATTATTGATTTATTTTATGACAGCTGCAACTTCAGTATATATTTTCACAACATAATTTTTGTAATGCTCTATATATATATATATATATATATATATAATTTTTTTTAATTGTGTGTGCATATATATATACACACACACACACACACACACCTATTTCTACGACTCTGGCATTGGGTTGGGGGAAACAGATGATGCAATTTGTAAATAAAAGAATATTTCATAAACTGATATTTGGTGGTGGGGGGGAATTAAATAAAAAAAGAAAAGACTAAAAAGATCTGTACTGCTTGAAAATAATCAACAAGTGTAAAATACAGCTTGGCTCACAATATGAGACAAGGTAAAAATTCTCACTGTGCCGTAAAAAAAAGGATGCGCCGGAAGAGATTGACCTATGAACTGCATGATAGTTATTTCCGCTCGATGATGATCACACCTGCAATTCTGAAGATAGCGGATGTGACACATCCCAATGGCCAATAATCGAAAGAAAGCGCGCAGGTGTGCTCGGCTGATAATATGGGACAAGGTGAAGGTCCCACTTCAATGATGCACCGGAAGAGAGTGACCTGTGAACTGCATGACAGTTATTTCCCCTCGACGACGATCACACAGGCCATTCCAAATGAGCGGAAGTAACACATCCCAATCGCCTGAGATCGGGAAGATTGCAGAGGCGTAGAGGCGTGTCTTTATCTCTGCGTGGGAGTTTGAAGGTAATATAAGACCGACAAATTGAACAGAAGAAGATAGAGAAAAAAGGATCCCGCTGTTCACGAAACCTCTCTCGTCATCACGCAGTGTGTGTTGTCTCGGCCTTTGTCTCCTGACATCGAAAAGTTCAAGCCTCATCGAGGAACGATCTTAATTCCTCTCCTGACTGCTCCTACTTCACACAAGTGTCCGTCGAGAAAATAAATATATATTGTTATATACAAATTCCGTGTTGTCGTTTGTTTGACCAGAGGGCGGAACGTAACACAAGCAGTGAAATGTCAAACAAAAACACTGACAGTTACCTAAGCTAATGCATAAAACTGGTCAATAAATGAAGTAGAGCAAAACTAAAATATTTAAAAGAGCCAGAAACTACCCACCTAGGTTGGTGAAACCTAAATGGGAAGGTTCTGGCTCTTTTAGCTATATATATATATATATATATATATATATATATATATATATATATATATATATATATATAAAAGTTGGTGACTGTAGTTTAGAACAACCTGAAAGCCCCCTTTTCTTTTTCGAGGTGTAGAGGAAGGCACTACTCCTTCCTCTTGATTGCTCCACTTTACCCTTGATCTATGCCTTTTAATGCTGAGTGTTAAGCAAGAAGGTATCAGGTACCATTTTTTGAGTCTTTGGTATGACTCAACCTGGGATTGAAACCCAGCCTCCTGGGCCATTGGTGAACACTCTACCCACTAAGTCCATTGGTATATTCAGCATTCTTATTTTTAAAAATATTATCATGTAGTTGGCTGAATATAGTTATGAATCTTTCTTTACATACACTCTTTTCTTCTGCTTTTCATCAAACGTCCATCGTTATTTTAACAACACTTTTTATGAATTTAAAGTCTTCAAGAAGGTTATTATAACTGAAACATTCAACGTTGACTTTCATAAATAAATATGACTAAAACTCACAGCAACAAATAACCTAACACAACTCCTGAGGATGACCAGTGAAATGGTCAAAAGCACTTGGGTTATTATGGGGCACTTTCTTCACTAACTTGACCCAGACATAGGAAAAATAACAAGAAGACTTGAATATCTTCACTTAATGAACTTGAAAAGAAAACAATCTGTGGTCTTTAACCAAACATTCTTATATATATATACGTGTGTGTGGAATAAGCAAATAATTTAAAAACGTTTTTTCATAAATCAAAAAAGTGCTCAAAATTGACTTGTAGAGTGGAATAAAACCTAAAATGAATGAATGTTTACTCATCCCTCTATGGCAGACTCATTACTACCAGTTTTACATACTTTTTTAAAGAATACAACCATCAAATGAGACTTAGATGAGATATATATATATATATATTTCGTCAGATGACATACACATACATACACACATACATATATAAAAACGCACTAGTGAGAACTGGTATTTTTTTAAATTTCCAAACATTGTTACAAAAAGTTTCATGCTTATTCAAATGTGAAACTTTTAGTCACAATTGTTTGTAATTTTAAAAAAATTACCTGGTTTTACTAAATACCGAATATTGTTGACATAGTGGCTAATATGCTGGACATTGCTGTAAACAAATTTCAACACCAATTGTCCAATTATGATTGCTTTTGGACTGATACCCTTGAGAAAAGTGTGAATGTTTTTATCTTCCCAGCTACAGGTTGAATAGTACTGCTACTATCCGTTGAAAAGGATGGCTTTGGCATTAAATAATACACAAAGGTTGATATACCATTAAAACAAAGAAACCAAACACTGTTGCAATTCTTTGGTTGTCCAGGAAGTTTGTTTTGTTTTTCTCATTAGGTTACATTAGGAATATTTGGTTTTAATTAATGTGATTCAAAAAAGATTAATTTTGATTTTATTTTGACTGTCAATAGAATCTTTTAAGAAAGTTTTTTTTTTAATTCTAGGAGAGTAGAATTATGGAGTCTTCTGAAAGATGGCAGAAAATAGTGAAACAATATGGTTCAATAAATATTCATGTTGGAAAATAATGTTCTATTTTGATTTGATAAACTGAGTGAGTATTTTGGCTATCCTAATGAAACTGTCTCACTAGCATCAAATGCTGGCATTTTAAGGTCATCACAGTCATCATCTTACAGCATTTCAGTGAAGTTCAAAATATGTTGACTGTATCAAATGAGACTAAATGAACACTAAAAGCAAATAACTTTTTACTTTTTTGTGTTATAATGTTATGCTGGCAACTGCCAAACTTTTGAAAACATTATTAATTGAAATGGTAAGGTCATCTGTTGACAGGTGACACAATATAAACAAGGATAATTCTATTTTTAAAAAAATGTCAAAACTCGAAATCAAAACCTAGAAGCTTAATGGTTGCCAGTGATGCAACAAAAAGCTGCCCTGGATATAAATAGAAGCCAATAAATTTCAGTCTGAGATTAGGAGAACAGGAAGAGAAAGAAAAGAGTCAGTTGGGTATGTCCTGAAGGAGTAGAGGATAATCAGGCTTCAGTTGGATGAAGTCAGGAAGTCTAAGACAAATTGGAAAGTTTGAGAGAGAGATGCAGAAAAAAAAATAGTCACAAGCCAAAAGTTTGGATTCAGCATGTCTCACAAAGACAAAATATGATTTTATACCATCTTCACAAATAACCTGTATTATTTACAATCAACCAACCAAAAAATGATGTTTAGAAGATTCTAACTATACATAAAAGCATGATAAGCATAACCCTAAGCTAAACTTTTTTTTAGATCTTATTTTTCTGATGCAGGTATCATTGAAGAATTTTGGTAATCAGGACAATTATGCTCTTGGAAAAGGCCTGCACTCTCTTATTCCTTCAGTTGTGAGTTAAATAGTACGACTACTGCTTTCATACAAGGATGGCTTTGGCATTGAATAACCCATAAAGGTTGATATGCCATTAAAACATAAAAAAAACTTTTGTATCATAAATTTTTTATATAATTCTTTGTTTTAAAATAACTCAAATGCAATCATTAAATTTGGTGAAAAGTCAGATACCATTTGTCGAATTAATATCATAATTAGTTGCAAATAAATAAAGGGAAGTAATCTATAGTTAGGATTTCCTTATCTCCCTTAAGAACTTACCATGGTCTGGGTGAGCATGAAAGCAGACTCCCCCTCCGACTATTAAGTTGTAAACTATAATGAAAATTGTTTAAGTCTTTTAATTCTGTTGCTCTTACATAAATCTGGTTGCAATGGGTTATTTTTGCTGTATTTCAGTAAAGTACACACAAAAAGTGGATCATGATATAGAAGATCATATTGTAAAGCTTAATCATCAGGAAACGGGTCTTAAAATTTGATATCTGATAAAATTTATTCTAAAAATTTAGAGACCTTTTTTCTTTTACTTTCTCCTTCCAAGAACCCCCCCTCCAAACCCTCTTATCATTCAGTATATTGATCAATATATTTTTATTATAAATACTAGCATTGTTTTAGTAAAAAGATAATTATTTATGTATGGATTGGTGCTTCTGATTGGATCAGTGTTTCTCATTAACATTTTGGTTTAAAATCATAGCATAGCTTTCAGTACCTATGAAAGTCCTTTGATTCTATAAAAAACCATAAATCTGCTGATTAAAATATTTATTATCATTTATTATGACAATTATTATTTCAAAGAGAATATAAAAGTTAACCCTTCCTCAAAAATACAAAATAAAACAAGACAAAAATATACAAATTTTTTGCAAATTTGAATTAAAATTTTTTTTTTTTTTTTTTTTAGTTTTTCTGGGTACAGATACTACATTCTGATCCTATCTGAAGTTATGAACAAAGAAACACACAGACAAAGCCACACTTCCTTATATAGACAAATTTGGTCATAACAATCCTACCTGTTGCTAGCACAAATGGTGGAAGATTTTTAGATATTCTCTCTCTCTTCTTTTGGTTATTTTTCCCTTCATTGCATTTTCTATGATTTTTGAATATTTAAATAAACAGTTTTTCCATTTACTAAGGAGTTAAAAGAATTAAAACAAAAATACGAATAAAAAAATGCAAGAAAAATAAAACCCTAAACTAGTTACTTGCCTCATGTTTTGTGATGTTGACATTTGGGTCTGTAACAGCAGCAGCAGTGTCAGGCACATGTCAACGTTGCTGCTGTTGCCAGTATTGTCTGTATGTAAGTCGTCCCCTCCTCACTCTGCCAATGTCCTCTCCCACCCAACAACAACTTGCAGCAGCAGTATCATCGCTGTCACCATCGCAATGACATAATAGTATTTCTGCATCTTCTCATTTCTCCAATACCTGGTTGCCCAGTTACCAAGAAAAAGAATCTCTTAGATTTTAGCACTAATCCCTATTTCTTCTCCTCCTCCCCCTCCTCTTGATAATTGCCTTTGGAAATAAAAGCAAAAATATCCCTCTCATTTCAGTTTGGAAGAGAATAAAAAAACAATCTTGTTCTGGATGTAATATGAACTTATTGATTGTATTCTTGGTTTTATAATATTCCTAATGTTGATATTAATATACTTTATCAATAATATTTGAATATTTACAAGCTATGGTGAGGAGCATTCATTTCTCAGAGGAAATAAAAGGACATTGCAGTTCTCTCTATTAAAAAGAATTACAGAAACTGATATTTGTAAGGTGAGAAGTGATCTGCCCTCTTTCCACACTTAGTCTCACTCATTTCTATTGCCTGAAAATCTTTTAATGTTTTTAAAGCAAATTTATTAAAAATTAATTTCATTTTGTGTGCAGGTTGGACTGGGGCCTTCAGGATGCAGATTACAAAAATGCTTTGAAATCTATGATTTCTCATTTGTTTCTATAATGAAAGAAAAATTTTGTTTTATTTTTTTCTGTCTTCTCATACATGAATGCTTTGAATATTAAGGAAGTTGGAAAACACGTCAATGTTATCAGAAATCATTCATGTAAATTCATATGGTTCAGATAATATTGTATATTCAAAAAGCTTACCTAAGTTTGGCACAGGGTCAAATGAGGAAATATAAAGATGGGATGATCATGTTGCACCTACAGGTTTCTGCCTCAAAAATTAGCATTTGAAATTTTTTTATCTTGTCTTAAGATATTGGCCACTGATGCCAGTGAGGAACTTTCTTCATCCTCAAGATCACTTCTTCACCATTCAGATTCCAATTATTCAATTATTTTCAATTGTTCCAGAGAGTAAAAAGATATTTCTGGCATTCCATGAGGAATATAGCTACAAAAATTGTGAATGTTTGTCAAGTGATTTTTATCTGATTTTTCATTAAATCAACTTGATTGTGACAAGACAAAAGAAAATTGAATAAAATATGCGAATTTTTTTAGTTGTAATATTTTTCTTTTGATATTCATCAAAGTAATTGATTTTGTTTTCTTTAAAACCTTATTGAAATAGATGAAACAATTATAGACATATCAGTGTTGAATGAAATGTTTGACAAATTTATGGGGAAAATGTTCTGATAAAAAAGGGTGCATTTTAACAAACTTGTATCTCTGATTCATTTACCAGTGTGTTAAGTTTAGTCTTCACTGAGTGCCATATTATTGTTGCCTTGTGTCAGATAAAGCCATTATACTTCATTGTAGAGTCATGGTCAGCAAGCCAAACTTATAACCTATAATTAATGAGTTGAAATCCTCGTTGCCTTGTGCCAGAATAAGTTTATAAAATGCTTATATTGATAAAATGATACTTGAAATCAATAAAAGAGATGAAGGAATAGATAAACTTTTTAAAGTTTTCCACTTTTTACCTTAATAAATTTTCTGTGGATAAATATAATTATTTCTCTGAAATATTTTTAAAAAGAAAATATTTTATTTTTAAATGTGTTCAGCAAAGATTTATCTTTAAGTTTCATTATGTTTTATTAAACTTGCTTTTTTTGGCTTGTTCTAAACACAAAGAAATGGCCAAAACTCAATGTCTTCTGGATGTATATTATGAAATGTATGGGATTTAAAAATGAATAAATATCCTAGTCCTAATTTGACAATTTGTGATGGATTACTTAGGAACAGGTTTACTGCCTGGGTGAGTCAAAAGTTTAACAATATTTTGGTAATGTAAGGCACAATTCAGCAGCTATGAATGTTCTTGCTGAGGTCGTGAAGGTGACAAACCAGACTGGACTATGAGATGCTGAACTTACTTGATACCCTCCAAGTGTTACTTGTCGGATTTGTTTCTTTGACTTGGAGCATAGTCTTGGGATCCATGATTTTAGGTCTGATCATTAAGGTTCTTGCATCTTCACCCATCTGGTTACAATATTGTAATCAACAGTTGCCTTCACCTCTTTTAAAACAAATGTTTTAAGTTGCAGCACTATAGCCGTTTTCGAAATTATAAAGCAGAAGTTTCTTTTTTAGAATACTTTGCAGAAATCTTACATGGACTGAAGCAGTGTACAATGTTCCAGCAAATCAATCACCATTGATACTATCAACCATAATGGCAACTTTCCACTACTTGAACTTCTTTGCAGTGCATACATCATCTGACCAAACTAGCACATACAACCAAAATATTGCAAAACTTGTGACTCAACCAAATATTTGTCTGATTCTTTTAACCTATGGTAATTAGAAAAACAAAATTGAACATGGTAGGTGTGTAAACTTTTGTATTTCCTTAGATACATAGGTTGCTTAATTGATTTTAATGGTATGCCAACCTATCTAGGGTTATTATATGCCTAGTGGTTAGGGAATTCCATACATTGTATGTTTATATACACATTTTTTGTTTAGTTTCTTGAGAGTTTTGCACACATCTTATTTCTCTCTCTCTCTCTCTCTCTCTCTCTATATATATATATATATATATATATATATATATATAATAAGGTCATATGATATCAAGTATTCCAATCCATTACAAATGATTTGTAAATAGATCTATTTTACCCAGTGATTGGACGCAAACAGGTACTACAACTCTGGGTCAAAGTGGACATGGGAGTAATGGCAAAGAGTATTTCACACTCTTCAGATCTCCAGAAGTGGAGTTTCACTATCAGATACTTTTAAACGTCATACCCAGGACATCCTTCTGCAGTCAGCATATTCTCAGCCCAGCCCCAACATGGTATTTAAATATATAGAGATTTAGTATTACTTATACGAGGTGCATACGATAAGTTTCCAGACTTTTTTTCGTATGGGCACTTTTATTGATAGTACACACATGAAACTCTTGTCCCCTTCGAAGTAATCTCCGCCGGCTGCAATGCACTGGTTGTACCGTTCAACATCTTCTGGAAGGCCCCATCGAAGTCCTCTTGTGTGAGCGTGTCAATGACCTTCGTTACAGCCTCCTTCATCTCCTCAATTGTCTCATAATGACAGCCTCTGAGCTTGGTCAATAAGCAAAAGTCACAGGGAGCAAGGTCTAGACTATAGGTAGGGTGAGGAACTGTCTTGATGTCCATCTTGGTCAAATAGTCTGTGACAAGGATGGAGTTGTAGACTGATGTATTGTCCTGGTGGAAATGCCACTGACCTGATTTGAAGAGTGCTGGCCTTTTCCGACGGAATCTCTTCCTGAACTTCCTTAAAACCTCAACATAGTAACCCTAACCCTTTGGCCAATCAACTCTGGTGTATTGACTTCCTTACTCCTGCCACACCTCTCATCATCCCTCACAGACTCCCTGCCTCCGTTGAATCTCTTATGCCACTGAAAAACTGATGCTTGATTCATGCAAGATGGTTGAAAAGCTGTCTGAAGCATTCCATACGTTTCTGTGGGATTTTTTTCAAGTTTAAAACAGAATTTTATTGCATATCGTTCTTCTAAAGTGTCAGATTGCATTTTTGAAATTCACCAGCTGTGACAATCAGGCTTTAGTAGGATGTATTCCAATTGCTGCTGTAGCTGTTGATTTGAACCTGAAATCATAAAAATTGGTCAGTCATCTCATATGATGTATAGCAATAACATACTGAATTTTCAAGAGTCTACGACAATTTTAAATGCCCATACGAAAAAAGTCGGGAAACTTATCATATGCACCTAAAAAATAATGTGTGTGTTATGGAAGCTAGTTTTACAAAAAAAAAAAAAAAAGAAATTCCATTGTCAAGATAACACTGGTCATTTCAATTTTTCTAAATGCACACACAAACACACACCTACACACAATTTTTTGCAATGCGTTTGCAACCTGATCTCCTGACTGAACAATAAGAAAATATGTTGTTCTGGTAACATGTTTTCTTGTATTTGTTGTTGTATTATTAATCTTTGGTTCAAATTTTGTCAATCTAAAACTGCAGAATTATATTAAAATAATCATAATTTTATAAAATTATTTTTTAATTATAACTTTACATCCAATGTCTTTTTTTTTTTTTTTTTTAATAACTGATTTCTACTGGTACAAATAATATATGCAGAGTGCACAGATACTGCACATAATTTCTGTTGGGAACCATGAAATATGTGATCTTGTCAAGAAAGTTGAAATCCAATAACTAACTCCTACCCTACTTGTACAGAAAATTAATTTTATGAAAAAATGACTTGCATTAAAACATACACATACATGTGGACACACACACAGTGGATGAGTTTTCTATATAAACTGATAATGGCTTTCTTAGTCTATTGCAACCCTGATAATAGATTCTGCAGTTGTTCCCAGGGGTCTTTGAAGCATTAACCTATTTTAGAGGTTCTGCTTCTTTTATTCAAATATTTTTACAAGCAATGAGTGGAAAATACAAAAAATATCTGTGCCATTCTTCACACTTCCAAAAATCTACAAAAGCAAATGTCAACAAAAATAAAAGAAAAAAAGAAAAGAAAAAAAAGGTGTATTTTCAGCTGTTTCTTTTCAATAGACCTAATGAATGGTATTCACTATAGTTTAAAGATTTGGCCACCTTTTACCATAGTAACATCGTTTATTCATCTGCTGAAGATAATCTTCTCAGAGAGAGAGACTGTTATGGACATAATTGCAAATAACTGCGCTATTTTATGTTGTGGGGTGGGCAAAGATTATCTACATTAGAGTCTAATTCATTTATGTTAATTTTTCTAGCACCTAAATGCATTTCTTTTTTCCCACTAATTCAGTTCCATGCATGTTTGTGTAGGTGTTTCTTTTTGAATAATTTGTGATATTCTCTTAGGCCAAATCTCTCTAACTCGAATCAATTTGTGTCTCGGTCAGATAAAATGTCTGCTTGCCATTCTCTGACACACAAATGGTTTGTAAGAATTCAGGACTTATGATTAAAGATGAAGAATTGATTTGACCTGTTTGATACTCACTAGATGATCCTTACAGAGAAGTCTATGCCCCATGAAACACATTTAATCATTCTTTTTCTAATATTGTGTTTTCTTTAACTTCATCAAACACAAAATTAAATGAGAAGAAAATTACCATTAGGAAGGAAGGCTAAGTGCATCAATCAACAAAAGAGGGGTATGTGACATACAAGGGCAGTTTTTAAGCTGATTTCTGCTTGTTTAAAATCAGTTTTTCTTTTCCAAGATGGGTTGCCTAACCAAGCCTAGAGAACAGTCTGCCCTATTATTTTCTAATAACTGTGGGAACAAAAGATAGATTTGTCTTTTTCAATGGCATTACCATAACATGAAATGTTGACTGCCTCATCCTGAATTTGAATATAGATTGTCAATTTAACTTCATATGATAATGATTGTTAAACCAGACCCCCCTCCCGCTTCTTAATTGTATAAATGTCTAATGGTTGGAAAGCTGCAAAATACAACAACTTGGTTTTCTTGAATTTTGTGTACCACTGAAAGCACAAGTCAAGATGATGTAGAGGGGAATCTGCAGTATTTTAATCTCTTTTTTCTTGTGTATTGCCCTGTTGGCAAGACTTAGAAATTGCTGACTGTAGCCCCCTCTCCCCTTGCAGAAGAGTAAGAGTAAAACTCCACTCTAAAACAGGCTTGTCCTGGGTATTGCACTACATCTGATAGGCTCCAGTTCTGGAGATCTGAGGAGTGTGGAGTGCCCCTTCATTACCATTACTCCCTGATCCACTATGACCTGAAGTGGTAGTACATGTTAGGGTCCCATCTATTGTTCAAAGATCTGTTTGCAAATTATTTGCATTCTTAAGAAACAACTAGACAAAAATATAAATGTACAATGAATACTATTCCCTAACCTTTAGGGATAAAATAACCTTATAGAGGTTGATATTCCATTAAAATCAATCTTGTGCAGATATCCTCCTACCATTTTTCTCAGAAAATGCAGAGATGTCGTCATCATCATCAGAGATGAAGTACACTTCTAATCTTCGTTCTTTGCAATACTTTGAAAATCTGTATTATTATTCAGGCTCAAATCCTGATTTTAGATATATTCATTAAAAAGAGATGATGCTGAATTCTTGGTGACCCATGTAGATCCTCATATGGCTAAGTTTTCTTCTGGGTCATTTTGTCTTGTTTATATCTCTGATTTCAGTCTACAAGCTCTATAACTAAATATTAGCTTGTGCTTTGAAATGTGTCCATTGGAGATTTCAACTTCAGTTTGTCCTTTTTTAAGGAGAACAAGTAGACAGTGTATAAAAAGATAATGTCACACGGCTAGAGAGGGAAAGATTCCCTTGACTGCTTCACATAATTCCATAGCCAATGCCAAGTTTCATTGGCATCCGCATACATTTTGTTGGTCTTGTTGCATCTTTCATATTCAAGATGCCATGGGCTTCACTTAAACACAGTCAATTTTCTCATTGTTTGTGTCATGTGTTGTTTAAGCAATGTCCTGAATGTCAGCTTTCATTCATTCAAAAAAAAAAAGATTCGAAGGATCTCATTAGAGCAAATAATGATTAAGATTTCTATCAATGTTACTTCTTGTTCACTCAGCAATATTTTTAGGAAGAGTAAATATAATGTTTGAAGTGTTGAATTTTACAATGTCTCATGATTCTTTCTATACTCAGTACTTGTTATAATCTATACTATAACTAAAATTCTTATTGTCTTTGTGTGTGTGTGTGTGTGTGTGTGTGTGTGTGTGTATATATATTTATTTATGGTCCAGTTAAACCGGAGTTGGGAGTGATTCCATCAGGACAAGAAGTTATTCAAGCATGAATATTTAAAATTTTCCTGGTAAAGAGCTCAATGTACCAATAATACAGAGCAATAAATTCTTTAAGAAAAACAACGAAACCGGTCACATAGGATTATGAATTTATAATCCTATGTGACCGGTTTCGTTGTTTTTCTTTAAGTATATATATATATATATATATATATATATTAAAAATGTTACTATGAATACTATTTGAAGTTTCATGTGGTGTGCACATTCATCAAACAGAAATCATCAAGCTCTTTTTTATGCAAACTTTTCTAATTTGTTTGTGTGTGTATGTATATATATATATATATATATATATATATATATATATATATATATATATATATATATATATATATAAACACCAAATAAAAGAAAAACCTTTAAATCGTTCTCACCATAAATTTGCTCCGTATTTTAATTCATTATTTTACATTGAGCTCTATATTGGATTTTGAATTACATAGATATTGAAGAAATTAATATATACCCTTGAGACAAGTATGAACCCTCTCATTCCCCACCTAGCTATGGGTTAAATAGTGCCAGTACTGCTCTTTTACAAGGATGGTTTTAGCATTGAATAGCCCACAAAGGTTGATATACCATTAAACAAAGAAACCAAACTAAATCCCAAAATAACTGAATCATTTTAACCTCTTCTCATTTGATATTTTTATTGTTTTGTCATTTCAAAAGTTTTGTTCTTAGAACAATTTGGCAGTTTCATTCTACAGCCTTCTTAAAGAAATAGAGGGTCTCCATTTTTTCTTTCTAGAGAAACGTCGTTGTTTAATAGATTGTCCACTTAACCATTCCACTCCCACTGGAATGCCAATGTCCCAATTCATTTTAACCCCTGAAACATTGTTCTCAAAGCATAATTTTACATACCCAAAACTTAAAAAAAAATCAAAAAACAAATTTCTGTAGTGAAAAGGTTAAAGGAGCTTGTTGAATGGATTGGCCAAAATGTTGAAATGGCAACAAAAGAACAAGTTTTAATTATCGTAAATTGCTTGGTATGATGATGATTTATCTAAAAAAACTATTGTTCATTTTTTATGTGAAAAAATATTTATGTAACTTTTATTTACTGATACGTGGACCAATATTTGATAATTTCTGATTCAACATGTAAAGCAATTTCTTTTTTTTAATTATGAAATTAAATAGTTTAGAAGTTAACCAGTCGTATTTTTTTAAAGACTTTTTTGTTTGTTTGTTTTTTTAATACTTTTTGAAAGACTGGTGAAGATCATGTTAGTCAGTCTCTCTCTCTCTCTCTCTCTCTCTCTCTCTCTCTCAGCACATAAAAAAATTGAGTTTTGAAGTCTCAATTTATTTGAACTGATAACTTCATAATTGCAAAGAAAGATGAGAGAGAATATCCAGTTGAAAAAAAATCTAAATCCTCTGCAATTAAACATAAAGAATAAAAAAACAACCTAGTTTGAAAACTAGTTGGGACTGATTCCAAGATTTTCAGGTTGTGTCTTGTTTAATGACCACCTGTTGTTTATTGTCAAGCACTTTGAGCCTGTCCTTGCTATCAAGACTGGAATATCTCTTGGTTGTTAAGTGATGGAGTGGAGAGGGGTCGAAGGGAGTTATAATTTTTGTTTGGTTATTTTTCTTTTATATTGTCTTTATATTTTCCCTCATTATTTCTTAGTAGACTAGAAATGATTTCTGTTTAACATTATTTTCTTTATTTCTATCCCCTTAAATCTAAGATATCTGTGAACGCCGCCTTGTTGTCATTGTCAACATCCTTATAGGCTGTTGGCCTCGGATGGATTCAGACAGTTTGTCTTGAACTTCTAGAAATGGTTAATTATGCATCACAGACAGAGATTGCCAGATTCTTGATATCTGCTGCTTTATGAGCCATTTAGATTAATCAGTGTGATAACATGGACAAGGATTTATCGGATGAATCAAAACACTCAACCTAATGAGACAACAGATTCTTGTAATGGGAAGGGGAGAATCAATGATTATGATTGAACTTGATACGTGGTGCATTCAATAAGTGTACAGACTTTTTTGTACAGGTATTTAAAATTGTCGTAGACTCTTGAAAATTCAGTATGTTATTGCTATACATTTTATGAGACGACTGACCAATTTTTACGATTTCAGGTTCAAATGAACAGATACAGCAGCAATTGGACTACACCCTACTAAAGTCTGATTGTCACAGCTGGTGAATTTTAAAAATGCAATCTGGACATGAGGAAACTTTAGAAGAATGATATGCAATAAAATTCTGTTTTAAACTTGGAAAAAATGCCACAGAAACGTATGGAATGCTTCAGACGGCTTTTAAACCATCTTGCATGAATTGAGCATCAGTTTTTCAGTGGCATAAGAGATTCAACGAAGGCAGGGAGTCTGTGAGGGATGATGAGGGGTGTGGAAGGAGTAAGGAAGTCAATACACCAGAGTTGATTGGCCAAAGGGTTAGGGTTACTATGTCGAGGTTTTAAGGGAGTTCAGGAAGAGATTCCTAGGGAAGAGGCGAGCACGCTTCAAATCGGGTCAGTGGCATTTCCACCAGGACAATGCACCAGTCCACAACTCCATCCTTGTCACAGACTATTTGACCAAGATGGGCATCACGATAGTTGTTCAGCCTCCCTATAGTCTAGACCTTGCTCCCTGTGACTTTTGCTTATTCCCTAAGCTCAGAGGCTGTCGTTATGAGATAATTGAGGAGATGAAGGAGGCTGTAACAAAAGTCATTGACACAGTCACACAAGAGGACTTCCATGAAGCCTTCCAGAAGTTGTTGGAACGATACAACAAGTGCATTGCAACCGGAGGAGATTACTTTGAAGGGGACAAGAGTTTCATGTGTGTACTATCAATAAAAGTGCTCATACGAAAAAAGTCTGGAAACTTATTTAACGATCCTCGTATATGTTGACTAGATTTTCATTCAACTATTTACTTCCCCACTGATTTTACATCTACTCCATTGCTTCCTTACTCAATTTTAACCATTTGATGATTAAGCAATGAATTTTGTCATTTTTAACTGAAATATTTTCTTGGTCAGAAATGAATGATAAAAATTGGGTGATTAGTTAAGTCAAGAAGAATGCTGTGTGTGTGTGTGTGTGTGATAGGGGTTGCCAATGAGATCATATTCCTATATACATCTTTTGTCTCTTCCCATGGTGATGTGGTATCAGACACCTATGTTTACTATAATTTAGAAGACACAAACTCACTTACTTATATCAACATCATATTGGTGAAGATCTAAAGAATCTGCAGTTCATACAATATCAAAACAGCATCCAAAGTTGTTCCACTCCATGCAAATACTTGACTAGAGTTAAATGTCAATTGTAAGAAAACTTGTCCAAAAATAGATTGTGTATTTCATGCAGTTGTGACAAGAATTGGAAAACTCTAATCCATGGAGAGATTTTGAAATAGAGTATAGCTGATCATATATGACAAAAAAAGGAGCAAAGCAATCTGTATTGAACAAAATAAAAATATAAGATATAAAATAGCAATGGAAAATTAGAACATTGAAAGAAGCTGCATATATGTTGTACTGAAATTATCCAATCAGTAGGCCAAGCGGAGATATGAAAATCATGTGGGGGTCACGGTTTAAAAAAGAATAATCCTTAGACTGGATTGATATGACATCCCACCCAGACTAGTTTATTGGAGAGGATGTTCAAGTGATCCCTTTTTATCATGATGAAAGGAGTCACTTTTACATACACACTCAAGGATCTTTGACTGGTTCGATTGAAAGGATTTTTAAACATGGCTTACAATAGTTTTTTTTTTTTTTTGAGGAGAAATTGTCACCAGTTAAACAAGAGTTTTAAAAATACGAGTGCATATCTAATATTGTTTTTAAAGGAATGCTTACAAGAATTTATGCATTGTATGTTTAGCATAATGGGTATAGTCATAAAAAATGGAATTAAGTGATCGGAGTTCAAATTCTGGGTGAAGCCTTTTTCATTTTGTTTACTCTTCTAATGCTCTTGGGAAAGGCCTGAATCCATTTCTTCTTTCCTCAGCTATGGGTAAATAGTAGAGAAAAGGGCTTCTTTAGCCTTAGTAAGGCAACCAATCTAGGAGAAAGACTACTCTGAATTCAGTTAACCTTGTGTCACATCTGGTAGAGGAGTTAGGTAAATACAGGCAAGAATTCATGTGGCATGATAAAAGTATCAGTATGCATTTGAATAAATCATGAGTTGTAAGATCTTAAAAATTTGTCTGTAATGCAAAATAATTCTTGTTTCTTAGTTTCCTAACTTTCCATAAATGGTTGGCAATTAAGTTTTCTTTTCCCTCAGACAACTAATTTAGGAAAGGGCTAAACTCATAAAATAGGGATGTTTAAATATGCTTTCTGTAGGTGGGAAAATATCTTTATATAATTCAATTACCCCCCCCCCAAATACTACCAACCAATTATATGTGACATGGCTTTATGGATAAAAGCACTTGTAAAACTTTTCAAATTCCTGAAGTCTGGTAGTTATTAGTCGTTGGATCAAAGTCGATTACTAGGCAGTCGAGACTTGTAGGCAATTGTACAATGGAAGGAAATGGATTCCATGATTTGTTTTCCCTACCGACTTTCCTTTTCACTCTCCACATTAAAGTCCTTGTCACTTTACTTCTCTCGTTCTGTCTGTCAAATTGGCGATCTGCAGGGAAAAAAAGACGCCATTGCTACTGGTATTGCTGCTTTTTTGTAACAAAATTTGCATGCGACACAAATCTCGTCTTGCCAGAAACGAGACAGGTGTCCTATAAATTCCTCCTTCAAAAACGGCCGAGTTTTTTTTTTTTTTTACCACCGGCATTCTACATGTAAGACACGTCGAACTGAGGTAAATCATTTCTCTTTATATCACTGTTCTACACGCCAAAGTCTGACTCTTTCTGCAAGAACATGGTAGACCTTTGTTTCTGTGGCTCAATTCTCATTCACTGTCTCTCCACCTTCTAGTCTCATGATCATATAAGTAATAATGCCGACACGAACTTTTGTTTCAGCTGCTTCCCCGAAGGGGGATTGCTTGAACTTCTTCTTCAGAGGATCTCTAAGACTGGGTGGTGACTGGGTTTTCAGGTGATTCGTTAGTTTCCCGAGATGCAGGCTCGATCAGTAGCTCACTTTCAGATAATTCTCGCTCGTTATCACTCGATAATAGGGTTGTTTCAAGAGCAGGGCGGAGATCCTTCACATGGCGCGGATTTCCATCGACTGATATGGATTGTTCACTGACGACACCAGTGACTCATCCCTTTTTGAAGGCTATTGGAAAGCTTTACCCAGATGGGATCTACTATTCTATATGGGCTGCGCATTTCTCTTCGACTGGGCGGGCTCACGCCGTCGATCCCTTTGATTCGAACCCTGTAGCTGTGGATCGCATTGACTGTGGCTCTTGCAACGGACACATCGTCCTTTGGTGTCGCATTATATCTATAAATGGCCTCAGCAACTGTACATGGTTTTCTGACGGCGATCCTTTTTATATTTCGATGACAACTCTCCGCTTTGCGCATTGCAATCTGAGCTGGATCCGCCATTTGTCCAGGAAACTCTCAAATTGTCTCCTGATGAAAGCAGTATCGTTGTTGGTAAGGATCTCCTCTGGCAGCCCTCGTTCGTAAAATACTGTCTTTAATTGGCGGATGACACTTTTAGAGTTGTGCCGCAGCAATGGCTGCCAGACTGCGAGTCTGGAGGGCCTGCAATTGATGAGCGTGAGGAAATGTTGGCTGCTGTCATGGGTTATATTCATGGCCAGCCTACACCAAGTGCTGCTTACTCCTAGCTTTCCTTTCCGCCATTTGATTGGTGTGGGATCTATGGACTGGCACGTCTGGAATTCCTTGACTACAACCCTTACCGTACTTGTAGACACTGACAGATTAGTCAGCCGCACGAAATAGCACGTCTTTCATACATTTTCGTCTGGATCCTCCATGGAACCGGCGGTGCAGGCTCATCACCCTTTTTTATGGAGTCGAACCATCTTTGGGGTACCCGGGTCAACCCATTGGCAAAGTTACAGTTCGATTTCACCAAGGTTACATCCATTAACAATTCAAATTCGTCGGCCAGTTTCTTGATGCTGCTCAGTCTCCTTATAAGCCTCTCGCTGGCTGCCTTAGTACGCACCCTGGCTTTGCCTGTCAAGGTGCCCGACACTCAGAGGCACACGCATAAGGAGTCGGTTCGCACGTGCATTTTTTGACCCCTCACTGGAGCGCCAGATTGATGCCCTTCAGTACAGTGTCCAGCTCTGCCAGATTGATATGTGTGGCATCATTCATTGGCTGCAGCCAGCACGCATCCTCGATTACAGCTCTGTTCCTTTCCAATAAGACTCCGATCGCCTAGGAGCTGTCATCAACCCAGACGTTTATCTCTTTTCCTTGCACACACCAATCTCCTCTGGCAGGATCGCTCTTTTTCACTTTCGCTATAGTCTCCATCACCGTACGACCAACCAAGGTGTCGGTAGTCTCGTCGTCCCAACCTTTGGTGACTATGCTTGCCCTGCCCTTTATAGTGTTTGCTGCTACGTGAAGCCATCCGCATACTGGTAGGTGTTCCACAAGCCCATCACACTGGGGAAAAAAACAGCACATCTTGTCAAGAGTTTGGGTACTTCTGGAACCGAAGTTCCACGCCTCCATTGCAAGGTTCCTTGTTCTCCATGGACGTCCAAATTCAATACACAGGCGCCATTTTCCAACCGTTCTGGGTCCTTACAAATCAAATCGGGCTAATTTCATTCTAACATGTAGTGACGACACAATATCTTCGTTCACATAAATGTGAACCTTCTCTTCTTGAGATAACACCGCACCAATGATTGTCTTCACTATTTGCAGTGCCACGTTTAGCCCAAAGCCCAATCTGGTGAGACAGTACCTTCTGTCAGCAAACATTACTGTTTGAAACGGCCACAACGATTCATTGAGCCGGACTTGCAGGTAGGCCCTTCTCAGATCCATTAAGGATACATTAGATCCATGCTGGCACCACTCAGTTGTCCATTACCAGCCTTACCTTTGCCTTATTCTCCTGCACAATTGCCATTAGCAGGATCAGGCTTTTAGGAGGTCCAAGCTTTTCATGGGATTAGGGAATCAACCAGCCATGGTTAATCCATGCATGGAACTCCTTTTCATACGCCGGTCTTATCTGGCTGGGCACATGGTATTCAGCAACGCTGTTTTGGATCTTGGCCGGTTCCCTGTCTCCCAACCATTTCCATGAGGTGTTCCACGCCTTCTGATGCTGGTTGAACTCTATACTAAAGTCAGTTTGGTCAATCTTGAGTGCTGCACACACGGGGGCCTCCTGGCAAAACTTTACCATTCCCGTCCGTGTGATTAGAAGCATAACCCAGCAACAGGTCGAAGTCTAATGGCCTCTCATGTGCTACTATCGCTTCGACGTCAACAAAATTCCCAGTGTCTGTGCGGACCTTTACTTTCCCTATTCCGTGACACTTTCACATTTCACTGCTTATCGTGGTCAGCTGTTCCAGGGTCATGGTCTCCATCCTGGATGATGCTTGGAGAAGCTGTCTGACATGCTGCAGCAGCCTTGACAGGAACGCGCATGTCATCCAACGTTCAGGCAGTGGGAATTTTGTTGACGTCGAAGCGATAGTAGCACATGAGAGGCCATTAGACTTCGACCTGTTGCTGGGTGGATTTCCTGAGTGAACCAATATGTATATATATATGTCAAACAGATTTTAGTTTTAGGTTGGAGTTGGTAGATGAATTGTCTTTATACTATTTACATTTGCAAAAGCCCTGATGATGGCTTATGAAGTGTCTGAAACTGCTCGGGACAATTTTGGTAAATTCATCTACCAACTGCAACCAAAAAGCAAAATCTGTTTAATGTCATTAGAATCTCAGTTTAATCTAATTATACGTATATATAAAGTAGGGAGGAAGAGAGAAAGATTAATAGCATAAGAAAAAACTTTGAGTCCTGTAAAATCTCTTGTAAGGACTACAAATATAAGACGCATGAAAATAAGAACAGCAGGATGTTTCTATTTAATATTAAAGGATTTTATTCAATGTTCTTGGAAGACAAAGAATATAAAGGTCATTAGTTGTGCAAGAAAACATCAAAACAATCTGAATTATGTAAAAATAACAATTTTGTATCTTCGGCCTAAAATCTTTCAGAACTTTTCAGTCAATACTATCTTTGCATGATTGATTTTAATGGCATATCAACCTGTCTGGGGTTATTTTATGCCTAGAGGTGAGAGAATTGTGTTCATTGTACGTTCATATTTACATCTTCTTGTATAGTGGTTTTCTATGAGACTTTGTTTTTTGCACACAATTTTATCGAATATAAATAATTTGGAAACAGATCTACTTGACTCATAGATGGGACCCTTACAGGTACCAATGGGGTACTCCTTACTCATTAGATTTCCAGAACTAGTCTCACCATCAAATGTAGTTTAGTGACATACCCAGGATATCCCCTTTCTGCACAGGTTACGGTCAGCTTATTCTCAGTCCTGCTAAGAGAGCTGCCATTTTTTAATGTAATCAACTCTATTTTCCTTTTGAAAAATTTATTTTCTTGGCAACTATGAATGAAGATTTTGGGAGTGTGTGAGTGTGTGTGTGTATTTTTTTTTCTTTTTGTTTTTTTAAGTGGTGGAATGGAGCTGATGATTTTATGGGGTTAGGGGGAGGATATTTTATGTAAATGAATATCAAAGAAAAAATAAATCATCATCAATACCAAATAGAATTTTGAAAGCCACATGAATTATTTATTTCACCTAGATTAAATTTATGGACTTATTTTTATCAATTTTTTAATATATATATATATATATATATATATATATATATATATGTGTGTGTTAAAATCAGTTCCTTTGACCTTATCATTTGCTAAAAATAAATATCTGAAGTCTTATTTCAACAAGCAAATCTAATCTGATTGTATATATGATTAAATGAGCTTAAAATCCCTGCTAATCCAATGGATTTTCATGTTAATAAAAGTTATGAAGTCGTCGGTCAGTTGCCTGCTCTGCTTTATATAGTCGCATTTGAAATATCTTAGTGAATTCACTGGTTCAAATTCTCAAAGAAAAACAAGATCAACTAGGATTTGTTACAAATTGTTAATAATAGATACCTTCAGAAGTACAGAAGACAATTATGCAATGCTGTGTATAAACAAAACACAATGGAGAAATGAAGAAAAATCTGCATCCTCCCTTTACCCAAGAAAGGTGACCTCAAAATCTCTAACAATTACAGAGGCATAAATCTTACTGTTATAACTGTTGAGGTTTTTAATGCTCTGCTTCTCAATTGTATCTGAACTGAAGTCAAGAAAATTTTTCGGGAAAATCAGAATGGTTTTTGGAGAAATTGATCCATGACTTCACAGCTTCTGCCTATCTGCCAAAGCATCGAAGGAGTATGTGCAAAAAATCTCAAGGCAACAGTATTGTTTGTAGATCTCTCCAAAGCATTTGATTCCATACACAGAGAAAAGATGGAGCAAATACTACTTGCATATGGTTTGCTCACTTGATGGAGACAATGATTTCTTCAACAATTGGAATTTTGAAAGGAGTTGCATTAGCGCCATATTTTTTTATAATCTGCTTAGACTTTATACTTGTTATATCGATAGGTCTAATAATCTGCTTAGACTTCATACTTCTAATATCGATAGGTCTAATAATCTGCCTAGACTTCATACTTCTAATATCGATAGGGCTAATATTCTGCTTAAACTTCATGCTTCTAACATCGATAGGTCCAATAATCTGCTTAGACTTCATACTTGTAATATCAATAGGTCTAATAATCTGCTTAGACTTCATACTTGTAATATCGATAGGTCTAATAATCTGCCTAGACTTCATACTTCTAATATCGATAGATCTATCTAATGAAAGAAAATGGCTTTACACTAAAAAAAAAGCAAGGAGCAGACAATATCTGGTAGAAACTAAAACAGATGCAGACTACATAGATGATCTAATGCTCCTTGCAAATACACCAACCCAAGCCAAATCTGTACTGCATGGCTTAGAGCAAGCAGCAGGAGACATGGTCTCTATATGAATGCAAATAAAACAGTATTCATGTGTTTTAAATGAGAAGGAGTCATCTCCACAAGTGACAGACCTTGAAAATTAGTTGACCAGTTCACATACCTTGGCAGCAATATCTCATCTACTGAAAGTGATGACAACACATCCGTTGTGAAAACATGAACTGATATTGACAGGTTATGGATCATATTGAAATTTGATCTCTCCAATAAAATAAAACAGGATTTTTTCCAAGCTGTGGCTGTATCAGTACTACTATATGGATGCACTACATGCTTGGAGAAAAAGCTAGATGGGAACTACATGAGAATGCTGCATATTGTTTTGAACAAATCCTGTACAGTTGCTTACCTCCCATTTTAAAAGCCATCCTAGTAAGATGAGCAAGACATGTGGTGGGGGCACAGCTGGAAAAGCAAGGGACAAACTCTTAAACAGCATTCTTCCATGGTTTCCAACACATGGACATGCCAGTGTTGGATGACCAGCAAAAACTTACTTGTATCAACTCTGTACAGACACTGGATGCTGTTTAGAGGACCTGCCTGAGGTAATGGATGATAGGGATGGATGGAGAGAGAGAGAGAATGAGAAATCCATTGTGACAACACAACGTAATGATAACGACAAATTAAGCTTCATTAGAAAATGTCTTTTATTGCAGGGAAGAAATTTTTTGCTTTTTGAAAAGATGATGAAAATATCTCATTCTTTTAAGAGGTTGAAATAGGGTCTGAAGTTGCAAATAGCTGAGAATTCATAAATGCTTATTTTAATTTTAAATGAAGCATCATTATTATCATCCTCTTTGCAATATTATTTGTGAATTCACCAATATGTAACAAGGATTTGCACTAGACTCTGCAAGTGGCTTGACCACTTTGCAATTATTCGATTTTTACCTGAGGGCACTTTGATCTCACATATACATATTAACTATCTTATTATCATAGATTCACCTCATATGTTGCATAATTTCATATTACCTATTATAACCCATACCGGGCCATTGGTCTAATGAGTAGTGTTCGCCCAATGGTCTGGGAGACTGGGGTTCAATCCCAGGTCAAGTCATACCAAAGACTCAAAAAATGGTACTTGATGCTGCCTTGCTTAGCACTCAGCACTATAAGGTGAGGATCAAGGGTAAAGTGGAGCAATCCTGGGAATGGAGTAACTCCCTTTCCTACACTTCGGTGTAATAGCTATTGAAAAGGGAGCCTTCGGGTTACCCTTGACTAAGGTTGCCAACTTTACTTTATAATAACCCTTACCTAGATGGGAACTACACAATGCTCCAGGCTGTTTTGAACAAATCCTGGAAGCAGTACCTCACAAAACAGCAGCTGTACGGCCACTTACCTCCCATCTCACAAACCATCCAAGTAAGACAAACAGGACATGCTGAGCACTGCTGGGGAAGTAAAGACAAACTCTTCAGCAACGTTCTCTTAAAGACTCCTTCATGCGGACACAGCAATGTTTGCCAACCAGTAAAAACTTATATACATCAACTTTATGTAGGTAGAGGACTTGTTGTATATTGACCTATGACCCGGCTGGGCTGTCAAAATAGGAAATGCACCTATGTAAATAACAGGTGCATCCAGTCAAAGAATATCAGAATTATAACCTTGACCGTGGATGGGTTGAATGAGTGCAATTGTGATGCCTACAAGAAGAAGGGGACATTGAACTATTATATAACTCAGTGATGACAGGAAGTCAGTTAGTTTGGAGACCAGACCAGTTGGAGTCAAGATATGGTAGAGAAAGCCAGCACCCAGCTGAGGGGGCCTTCAGGCCCCCGATTGAGCAGTTGCAGCTGGGGATCAGACGAGTTAGAGATAAGATGCTGGATTGAGGAACATGTCCCAGAGAGGCTGGTCCCCAGGCTCTTGGTTGAGCAGCCCAGGAGAAGGGGAAAGAAATGCGATGGCCATAAGAGTGAGGATCAATATGTTGCAGTTCTGTTCGGTCTCCAACTCCCTTTCACACACAACCCTTTCAAATAAAGTGAGAGGTATATTTTTCTAAAAGAACTGTGTCGCTCGTCTTTATTGTGTTGTTGTTATGATTCTTTATGCATGAATGAATCCTCACATGAGTATGCAACAGACTTACCCAGAGCAATGGATGATAGGGACAGATGGTAAAAGAGTCAAGGGAACTCCATACTCTCAGCATAATTTGATAATGATGATTATCATTTAGTTTTACATATCACCTTTTACTTTTTTTATTTATCCATTTACTATAGATGCCAGGGCCATTAAGAGAAAAAGGTACCAGATTTCTGCTGGTGGAAAAACTTGGTTGAAATATAAATTATTATTATTTACTCCTTTAGAGTTTTTCACTGGAGTTTGAGTGACAGCAAGTCTCCTGGACTCGTCTCAGGATTCTGGCCGTTCTCAGCAATGCTGTCATTTGGATAGTCTCTACCTGTCTGCCAACTCCCAAGTCCTCCAGGCCTTTTAATTAAATAGCGAAAAGAGCTGGCACTTGAGTGGCAACAGCAGCAAGCAAGATAGAAATAGCAAGCTACAAAAAAGCACTAATGCAGGCTGCAGTGCATTCTTTGTTTTTTGGGTTCACTTCTTTGTCTTCATGGTCATTGCTACTGCCACCCCACTGAAAACAATGACGGGCAGGCCAACAACAGTTCTTTTTCTCTACACGCGGTCAATGGGAGCAGACTCCGCGGTCTGCTAACGGGAGACGAAGGTTGGCAACAACCTGCGACGTCCCGGTTTCCATCGCATTCTTTTCCTCCGCCTTCACTCTTTTTTTTATCCTTCTTTTTTCTAGACAGTCCCAAAAAGAAAGAAATATAAGAAGAAGAAGAGGAACTTTTTGCGAGGATGCCAAGATGTTTTTTCACAGTATTATTATTATGATTATTATTACTATTTTTATTATTAAGTGTTTTCTTTCTTTTAATTTTAGAAAACCTATTGTTAAATCATGCAAGTTACCTCCCCTGATACTCTCGAGAAAAAAGTGTTTTTTCCTGGACCGGACGAGAAGCGACAGCCATACTGGTTGATGTGATAGGGGAACAAGGACTAATAAAAAAGGGCGTCTCTCCGTATACTGAGTGTTGTAGTCTCAATTCTTTATATTTAACACCTATTACCTATCATTTATTATAGTGTCTGATGGAAGTTGTTCTTTGTTGTTAATGAAATAACACTCCAAGTGAGTTTTGTTAAAAAGAAGCAATTCAATTTAAAAGATGAGGATTATTACTTATTAAAATTAATGATACTGACTGACAATGCTTTTTGTAAAATAGTTTAAAAAATTTAAAGTTTTCTTCAATATTTTGAGGTAACAAAAGGATGAGCTTGTTTTTAGAACTACATCTAGAGACTGAATTGTGTTACTAATGTGTGTAAGGATAGCGTAATTATTGTCATTTCTTGCCTATGTGATCATGAGATCAAATCTGGACTTGGTCTAATGATCACATAGGCAAGAAACAGAGTTACCAACTTCTAATGATTTGGTGTCTACATTATCTTAACTTGAATATATGCTCTATCTTGATATCGAGCACTTTTTATTTATAAATATAGCAAACTGTATTATACATCTCATTTTGCCCTTCTTGATACTTTGTACTAAGACTTTGGAATACAAATTTTATTTGATACTGTATTACTTTAAAATTACTTTCCCCTTAAAGTAATTAAATTTTGTATTTCTTTTATATTTGATAAAGAGATTTCCTATTTTGACTTTTCTTTCTAGTATCTTAATTTCCTTACTATAGCACTGGATGTGAATATTTACTAAATTCTCACCTTAGGCTACATCCGTGGAGAATTCAGAGAGAACTGTATTCACTACATGAACAATAGTTAGTGAAAAGAACTTGTTAACTATCACATTCACCACACTGATTGGTTCTTTAGATGAATTTAATTAAGTAGGCATACAAAATATTTAGTAAGCTTAACTTATCAGTCCTATTTTGGGCTCCAATAGATCCGTTTGCAAATTATTTGTATTATATAGGAACACTTGATATCATACAGTCCTGGTCACCATTATAGGCACCTTTTTTCTTTGCTTTATCTTCAAAAATAAATGGAAAATAAACAGATTTATATAAACTTGTTACTTTTATCATCTGCTGTTCTTCATCAACCAGGATTTTTCAATTGACGAAAGCTGTTTTATAATGGTTAGAGTGTTCACCAATGGTTCGGGGGACCAGTGTTCAATCCCAGGTAGTCATACCAAAGATCAAAAATTGTACTTGATGCCTCCTTGCTTAACACTTAGTATTATAAGATCTGGATCAAAGATAAGTGAAGTAATCCAGAAAAAGGAGTAGTGTCCCCCCCTACACCTCGGTGTTGTAGCTATTGAAAAGGTAGTCTTCAAGTTGCCCTCGACTATGGTCGGCCAACTTATTATATATCATACACTGATATTTCATGGGTGCCAATAATTGACTGGTACTATATGAAACCCCCCAAAAAACTTCCCTAACCTCTAGACCTAAAATGACCTCAATAGTTGAAACATCCAGAAAGGACTCAACTCACTACATGAATAATTGCTGATTAAACGAGCTTAATAGTTTTTGTTGCTCTATGGTCAGTACCTCCCACTATAATATTGGGTGTATTCAGTTTATCATGAGTCATCAACAATCTCCATATTGAAATTTTAAAATTCCACACAAAATGCCAACTTGATTAGACATGACCTTAACAACATAATGAGGTTTAATTTATGACCTGCACTTATAAAATTTGGAATGGATAAATGTCAAATTATTAAAAACATTAATTTGGGTTAGTGATTTTTTTTCTTTTTTTTTTTTTTTTTTTTAAGATAAAAATTACATTCTTTATTTTTTGTTTCACTTTGTATATTTATATATTACTAAAATCATATGTATACATACGAGGGTGTAACAAAAATCCCTCCCACGTTTTAAACTGTCACTTGTATAGTGCTAGTGAACTTAGGCAAGTGATAATGATAGATTAATCAAGTGAATGTCTTGAAATTTTTTTTTTTTTAAGGTAAGATCATGATTTGGACCAGTGCACACTGTGTTTGCTTTTGAAATATTTTTTAAAGACTGGTGAATCTGTAATTGCTACACAAAAAGCTTATCATGCTCACTTCAAGTTATTTTGGAATGATGCTGTTCTAGATAGAAAATTAATACTGTTATGGGTTGAAAATTCTATCTAGAACAGCATCATTCTGACATAAGATGAAATGAGCATGAAAAGCTCTCTGTCAAACATTTACAGATTCAACAATCTTAGAAAACTTTTCAACAGCAAATGCTCAGTGTTCAATTCCTGATTGTATGAAAAAATGATAAGACATTAGCGAGATTGCCACTTTCCTAAGTTCACTTGCATTATACAGTTTGGGAGGTATTTCTGCCATATCCTGTACAATGAAGATAAAATGACAAAATTTTAATTAGAGTAATACACTTAAAATGTTCTTGAATATTAAAGTTATTCCCAGTTCAAATTTGTAACTGAATGATAATTTTGTGGAGTATATAATATTTAACATTTTTTATCATTCAAATTCTTCATATAATCGAGACAGCTAGAATCTTTCCCTCTTTTCTAAATAGAAGCATCAATATCATCATAGACCACTGTTAACTATGAAATGCTAATTAGAATTTTTCACTCCTTCTTAAATAGAAGTACCAATATAATCATTGACAAGTGTTATAATGAGAATGAAACAGCTTCACAAATCACCTAATAAAATATCCAAAAACTTAGTTACTCGGCTATTATTGTGAAAATTTTAATTAGAATAGTATTTTTCTTTTTTTTATGTTTAAACTCAAAACCAATTCTATCATCAATGAATTGGTAGCCAACCTACGGAACAAAGATGTGTGGAAGGGTCAAGGATGAAGCCTTATGCATGTAATAAATGTAAAGTTATATTTTGCTAACTCGTGACATTAAAAAAAAAAACCCACCTGTGTGTCTGTAAACAGACTGGTGTTGCTTGCAATAAGCAACAATCATTAGATTTATAACTGAATTGTAAACAATTTTGAAAAAAAATCATCCTGATTAATTAATATCAGTTGTTATCCAAAAGTTGAAACAATTTAAATAATGCTTAAAAAACCCCAAATGTTGTAGGGAATTTTACCACTTTCATTTGTTAATAGTTCCTTTCTTTTAACCATTATTTTTATGATGTTTGAGGGGTTTTTTTTGGTTTTTTTTATGGACACATTCTCCAAACTTTTGAGAAGCATCTTGTACAGAAGAAGACATCAAAAATATAGGGATAAGCTATTATAAAAATATTTGTCTGAATTTTTTGAACGAGCATCATCGAGGCATAACAGTATAGATTCTTTTGACTCTCTCTTACCTTTTGTCCCTATTGGTTATTGCCTCTTGGTAAGTCCTATGGACGGCATCCAATGTCCACACAGTTGATGAATGTAAGTTTTGTTAGTCATTTAACAATGGCGTGTCTATGGGTAGGAGTTCTATAGAACATCATTTGTGTGTTCATCCTTATTTCACTAGCAGTGCTTAACATAATAATAATAATAATAATAATAATAAGTCATCCTGGAATTTCAGGTGATATTAAATCATTGCATACTTCAAGTTGTTTAAAAGTGAAGAAAAGGAAAGCCAAAGAACACACTAATCAAAGCAACAAAGATGACACTACTTGGTCAAATAATTTGTGGAATAATGAAACTGATTTATCTCTGAATTTCAAACAATATTTAAATATATTCATCAAGTTATTTTCAAACTTTATCTCCTTTTCCTAACATCTACTAATTAACAACTGTTTTTAAAGCTTAGTAGAGGGGAATCCCCTCGTGTAGTTGCTAATGTGCTGGACTATGACCTCATAGTAAGTGAGTTCAAACTCCAGTTGTGCTATTATGTTCACTTTCAGTCAATTACCCTTATTTGCCCCCCCCCAGCTCTGAGTTAAATTGTACTGCAACTGTTCTACTGCAAAGAAGGGATTTGGCTTTAAATAACCCATGAAGGTAGATTTGCCATTTAAACAATATATACCAAACCAAGCCTAAATAATTTCTTTTGGATTTTTCAATTTAAAATTTTGTCATATTGTAATTAGAATTATTTTATGTTTTTTTTTTTTTTCTTGTTTGTTTTTCTTATTTGTTAAAAATGTTTTGGTTGTGTTTAATAAAATGATGCTTTCTTGATGATCATCTACTGAGTAGGGGGAAGTAAGAGAACTCTAAATTTCATTTTCAACATCCCTTTTTTGAGGGAGAGTAGCAACTTCTAAAAGATGTTCCAAATATCTGATGATGAAAAAGCTCAGGTTTTAAATTTCATTATTCCCTTAGAGAAGTGGGATTTTCTCTATAAAGGTTTGGTAACTAGCAACCAATGCCAGATAGTAGGGATGTTGTTCAAAAGACTTACTTAAAAATTGTTTTCTCCTATTTTGATTATCTGGAAAGACTCCACCTAGCCCTCTGTTTTTTTTTTGTCTTCACATGCAAAAAATAACCAAAAAATAAGAAAAAATGAAGGGAAAAAAGGCCTGATCCAAACAGAACTGTTATTTACTTTATATTAATTATAACATTCATTATGTGATTATGAAAAGGAATGGGGATTGTATTTGTAGATACAACCTTAAAAAAGAAGAAATAAAAAATGTTATAAGAACACACCATTCTTATATTATTCATCTTTAGACGAAATACCATGAATACCATAAATTATTATTAATTCTGACTTGAGTATAATTTTCTTTCCTTTATTAGAATTTTTTACCTTGTATATTGGAGTGATTAACTACTTCTTGTAATGAACAACCTAATTTTTAGCCACAAAAAGGTGTTAAGAATAACCCTAACTTTTAGCTATCCTAGCCTACAAAAATATTTCAACATCCAATGACATTGAGAAACTATTTAAACACATACTTTCAAACCTACAGTAATATAATCAAAATCAGTGCCATAAACAAACAATGTAGTCTAGACTTAAAGGTTTTTTAGTTAAGATAACAAAGTCTTTATGTAACTTTGTTTACTATTGATGATATTTGTACATATCATATGCACAAGTGTTATAAATAGTAAACAATGTTAAGTAAAAACTTTATCTTAGCCTATACCAAAACCAAAGCTATTAGTTATGTGGGGACAATTTAAATGAAATATATGGCAAGGTTAAAAGCCTTGAACCAAAATAAGCTTTGAAGTGGTCAATAACCTATCACTCAGGTCATTTGACTCTGATAGTGAATATTGGAAGAATTAAGCTTATCTTTTATTATTATTTCTAGTTTTCACTCTTCCCTAATGTTGTAAAATGACACAAATAAGATACAATAACAAGAAACTAAAAAATGTTCACAAATTAAAGAAAATACATATCAAAATTAATAATACTAGTGTGAGTCAAAAATTTGGGAGCATTTGAGTACAGCTTGTTTCTGGCACATTTATCATGTGACTGAAGCAATTCAAGCTGTGAAAGGTACGTGTTGTGGTTGGTAGTGTACAAATATGTTGTGCAATGTTTTATTCTCTGTGATTTGAAAGTTGCACAGATGAACGTACATTGTAGTCTAATTCGGATGCTTATACTTTGAGTTTGAACTGGGCCATAATGCCGAGGAAGTAACTAAAAACTTTTGTTGTACAAAAGATGAAGGCACATCAAATAGTTTCAGAAATTTTGCTCAGGTTATAAAAATTTCAACAGTCCGGCAAAGTCACATAAACCTAATTCTGTGGATTCAGCCACAGAGACAAATGTGTTGAGTAACACTCTGAAGGTATCAGGTAAGCTTGGCATCTCGCTGTCCAGTGTAGTTTGTTAGCTTCACAATTTTGGCAAAAGCATTTGGGGCTACCAAATAGTGCCTCCCATTTCTAAAATATTGCAAAACTTTTGACTCACTCTTATAGTATATTTCTTCTGGTTGAAATTGTTTCATATTTTTCACTTTTCTAGTGGTTAGTGTTCAAGCCTTAGTAACTAACTGAATTTTGTTAGCCCAGTCAGCCAGGGCTGTAGAATACACTGACTGAATTTCTTAAGAGGCATTAGATCCCCATTCCTCATAGGAGTGACCCAGATATGACACCAAACTATCTGATGGTGGAGCTCAAAGGAATGTGAAGTGCCTTTTCATTGCCATTACTCTTAGGTTTGCTCTGACCTTGAGTCGTTGTACCTGTTAGGGTCCCATTGATGGATCAAATTAAACTGTTTAAACATTTAACTGTGTGTAAAAAAAAAAAAAATGACTGATATTACATTGAATTGTTAGTGTTATATAACAATGCTTGAAACCATTTAACTGTGTCCAAATAAAACTTTTGGTATTAGATAAGAATACTTGAAACTATTTATCTCTATGCAAAAATTGAATTATTGGTATTACATAGCAATACTTGAAACCATTTAATGTTGTGCAAATAAAACCATTAGCCTGAGGACTTCTTGAAACCAATTCACTGTGTGCAAACAAATGATTGATATTAAATTGAATTATTAGTGTTAGATAGCAATACTTGAAACCATTTGACAGTGTGCAAGCAAATGAGCTTTGGCTTGTTTTAAATGTTATCTACTAACTATACATTTACAACACATATATACCGGATTCCAAGTAATGATATTGAAAGAATTATTGATGTTAAAATTTGCTCAATTCAAAAGAACAGGTTATGAAAGTTACCCTTGAGATTATTTAATGAATTTTGTATCGAAATAATAAATTTTCACCAAAAATTTTATTGTAATTTTAAGCAGAAATAAGTTATTGAAAGAGAAAAGTTTAAGTACTAATTACAGACTTTTGTTGTTGTTGTTTATCCAACGGCAACATTATTGTCTACAATATTATCTTTATTATTGTACTGTGCACCATTCAAATATTTAGTGTCAAAATTTTGGAGATAGGGTTCTATGCAAAGACTTTTTATGGCATCTCTTTAAGTCAAGGAAAATTGCTTAATAGTGCTTATCTCTTTTTCAAAAGGTAGAAAACTGTCTGTGTAAACCAGAGAAATCCTTAGCTCCTCCTCAAAACATTTGCCATCATAAAGTTAGTATTGTTCTTAGTTTAAGCAACAAAGTCAAATTCATTGCATCAACAAATAAACGTCTGTCATCTGGCGTGGGGTATATTTGCTTATGAACTTAACTTGTTGGGCATTGTTATTGAGTTAGATTCTTACTGTGTGTCCCATGCTTATGGCCTTGTGCTAAACTGGACAAATATCAGTAAATAACAATAAATAAAGGTGAAGAGAAAAAATCCTGAAAATAAAATGTATTTAAATTCATAGCCAATTTTCCTGCCTGTTTTTTTTGGGGGGGGGTCGTGTGTGTGTGTGTGTGTGTACTTTTTGCATATTATACTCACACAGTGTAACTTTAATGGTCAGTAAGTGCATTCACTGTGTTGTGTGAGTGTACCCAGAACTTTTTAGAATGAAGAACTAATTTTGGCAATGGTCTCGATTGGAATATTTGCCCCTCAACTCACTTCATCATTTTTTAAAAGCAAAATAATACCGGCTCTTAAACAAATTCTAAGAAAAAATGACATGCCCATAAATATAATAATTTGAATTTTAGATATCTAAAATATTTTAAGAAAGCATTGAACCTACCTTTTTTTCTTCTTTGTGTGTGTGTGTGTATTGGAGAAGAAGGAGAGGACAGTTCCTTTCTCGCCTCCAACACTTGATTTAATTTCTCCGCTCGCTCAGTTAATCTTTATTTTTTAAAGAATCGTTTCACCCATCACACGACCGTTCGAAAGACCTCCGACAAAAAGTTTTTAATTTGCGGAGGAGAAAAACAAGTTTTTGACAGTGTCAATTTTTTGTTTTTCTTTGCTTTCTTTTACTTTTTTTTCTTTTTTTTTTTCTTTTTCAAATTGACCTTGCTTGTTTGTATTTGCGTTGATAAGGTTGTTCTGTTCAGTAAATCACATAACCGATCGATCTTAAACTTGACGGTGTTGTTGTTCTAATGCAATAAATACGCGCGAATCGTAATGTCTGTTTATTTATTTATTTTTCTCAGCTTTTCTCTGACTCGACAGAGTAGGGTTGTATTCTCTCTCTCTCTCTCTCTCTCTCTCTAAAAAAATACACCTCTCCCCAAATAAATAAATAAATAAGTCTCTCCTACTCCGCTGGCTAACAGTTGCGAAAGTAAGAAAAGCAACTTAAGTGTTTTAATGCAAGCGGGAGAGGGGGAATATTTTTTGGACCAATCAAAACAATTGTAAGACCTTAAGTAACCAATGGAAGGCAAGTAATTTGGGTCCAAACTTTCTTAAAAACTTTCGGAGCGAAATTTTTAAGAAATTTTCTGCGGAAAACATCTAAGCCAATAAAAGTAAAACGAAAAGTTAATCGTAAATGCTAAAAGTATTCATTGTTAAAATGGCCACACTTGATTGATTTTATCTGGAAGAATAAATCAATATTTTTGTTTAACGTAATTTTGTCTTTAAAGATTATTTGTGTTAGCTTGGACCAAGAGACCTTTCTTTGCTTAACATTTGATTTTTCACGAAAAGGGTTTTATGTTCATTTGCTTGTTTTTCTTAATCTTTGAACTTTGACAAAACAAGTTCAAAATAGTTAATAACTTTAAATGTATTGTTCATCTCAAGCATTTTTTAATTCACTGATGGTAGTCCGTTAAAGTCGAACATCAAAATATCATTTTTAGTTTGAAGCGCTTGGGGTGGAGTTTCTCTATGTAAAAAAAATTATTCTAGTTCTGCTTTTTCTCTATCAGAAAATTATAAGGGAAAACAAAATTTTCATTAGAGTTTTGTCCATAACCCGAAAAGTCAAGAAGTGGCTCATCTGGTAAAAAGAGGTGTGTAGTCATTTTTTTTAAGTTTCTGAACAATAACATAAATCTTAATTTTCACCCCATCAAGCTGCGTGTCTGTTTAAAATAGTTTTTCGATGGGAATAATTTCCATATTAAGCACATTTTATGATTATTCATAGTGCGCCTAATAATTCTTATTACTTGATAGAAAAACAAAAACAAGTTGATTTAAATAATATTAATTTCTCGGCCTGTAACCGAAGTCTTCTTAATTCCAAATTATAAATTGAGAGTGAGAGGGATGGACCGTTTTAAAGAAGTATCCCCTCAACTTCAGCTTATGATGTATGTTAATGACGAACAACATTTTTAAAGACGTTTATTCAATCCACTTGGGGTGGACTTTCCTCATTCTGCTACCTATCTTGTACGTGTAGAGAAGGGAATAACGAAATGTTTATTAAACTAATAAACGCAATCAACCTAGAACATTCATAACGCGCAGATCGAATACTGGTTTCCTTCGAAATTCAAAGAAAGTTACCAAAAAATAAACAAGTAAATAAATTAAAAAAAAAAATGAAATAAAATAGAGAAAAATAAAGGTGGGCTGATAGACACATGATATAATTAGTTATTTACTAAGCTTAGTTTAATTGTAGCATAAGTCCTGAAGTATAAGTCACTAAAAATGATCTGCAAATTTAGCTTGTTGTTACACCATGTGAGATAAAGGATATAACTGACGAAACGTTGTGACTAATGATACCTAAGAGATGAAGTCAACACAATTCAAAAATTCAATACGATACTTTTTTTTTTTTTTTTTTTTTTTTTTTTTTTTTTGCATTTGCTGTGCGAGTAAATTGTCAGATTGAAGAAAGCTGAATTTCTTTACTAAATGATTTTACTGCGACTTTCTGCTTTCAACAAACTATGTAAATTTAGGCCTTGGGTTGCTTTTTAGACCACGTGGCGCCATTAATAGTATGAAGGTACCCCGTTGACTCTGAAATGTCGACCGTGCCACTTTGGTTTACTGTCGTTTGTCCTTACCCACCCCCGCATTGTGAAACTGGCAGTTTCTGTTACCTAGCAAGCAAGTTCACCTCCACTTCTCTCGTATTACCCGACTTACGAGGCCTGTGTGTACACGTTTTGTTTTTATTGTTTTGTTTTGTCTTTAATCTAATCTTATTTTATCTCGATCCGCTTTTAACATACACTGGAAAAATAGTCCCAAATGAAAGACTTATATTTGTACAATGCTCAATATTCGTTTTTTTTTTTTCTTGATCTCAAACTAAAATCAACGTTGTGCATATTTCCTCAATGAAAAGAGGACATGAAATTTATTTATACTGAACGCTAATGACAATTTTATCGTTTTCCACTTAATTGGATCAACACAATTTTCTTAATCCTGTTCCATTCTCCTCATCCAAGCTGACATAAAGGTCGTACTAAGTTGAGTCAATAACACTAAAGAAAAGGAAAAAAAACACTGTTTCATGTAAGAAGCTAAAATGCCACAACAGACCTTAAAAAAAATAAAGAATTTGAAATAGCATTCACACACAATTCCGATTTTATGTTGTCTTATTTCACGTATCAGTTATTAACAGAAATTCTGACTGTCTCTGTTTTGGCAAGAAGTTTAAATATACAAATCAAAGCTTGTTTTATTTGCTGTAGTTTTCTATACTAAGTAAAATAAATGATTATTGTCCTACAATATCCATTCGCTATAGATAATATTATTTTGTGTGAAAATTTCTATATTTTATTATGGAAAAAAAAAAATTGCAATGCTAATTGAATTAATTAATCTATGATCAGAGCATGAAATATTTAAAGTTAAGTTTTTCACAGACACTTATCAGTTGAAGTGAGTGCGGGGAGATGTAGGATAGGAAGATTATGCTTTGACAATATTCAAGAGGAAAAAGTCTGCTTGCCTTGAAAATTAGCATTTGAAATTAAACTTTATCTGGGTTTGGATATCAAACCCTAGACACGAGTGAAAATACACAGCAACTACTTCAGCTACAAAAAAATATTTTGTAGGTCATATATATTTCACAAATTTTGATTTCTTTTTTTTTTCTTTTTTTTCTTTTTTGTAAATTTCGTTTTAATTTTTCCATTCACAAAAAACCCCCCAAAGAAACAACTTATATTTACTCAAAGGTACAAGTGTTGGGCACCCAGTCACGATTGAATTCACAAATGTAAGACTAGTTTTTGTACCATAAGATTAACTTAGACTAAGAAAATTCAGTCTGCTTCCTTTTGGTCAAAGATTTTTTAAACAATTTTTTTTAACTGGTTAAGTCAGTTTTTATCCAAGTAATCCTGGTTGTCTTGCTTATATGGAGTTGTGTAAGGGGGGGGGAGAAAATTTCTAAATGGTTGATTTTTAGCAAATTTCAATTATTAGGTCATTACTTGCCTCAAGTCATTATCACAAAATATGATGATAATTTTTTTTTTTAATCTCATTTTCTCTTGTGTATATTTCATCTATAATTTGTTTTGTCTCATGACCTTATTTGGTCATCCCTAAAAAGTTATTTGGAATAATAGAAAAACCATAGGTAGAGCAAAACAGCATGAAAATTTTCGGTTTCATTGATTTCAAAAGGCAAATAAATATTTATCAACAATTTTTAGAGTGATTCCTTTTTTATGTTTTGACAGTCATTCATTCTTCCTATTTTATTTATTAGGGATTGTCCTTGTCGTGTCATGGCTAATATGCTAGACTGTGACATAATAACAAATTCAAATTCTTGTTGTACTAATGCGTTTACTCGTAAACTAATAACATTGGGGATAGGTATGAACCCCCATATCCCCCCTCCTGAGTTAGGGGTTAAATAGTACCACTTCTGTTCTTGTACAATGACTGCTTTGGCATTAAATAAACCATGATAGTTGATATGCCATTAAACAAAGAAACTTCATTCATTCTTGGATGATTCACCAATTTAAGAAACATGGCCTTAGACTTATAATCCAAATTGAAGTAACATGAACATTTGAAAAACTTTAATTGAAAGTTTGGAAAAGAAAATGACTTATAAAAAATAGGCTAGTCCCGTTCTCTCTGTTTATTCTTTATCGCTTTTGCTTTTGTCATGACAAAGGATCTTTATGGCTAAAGGAGCATTTTTTATCTGCTCACTTTTTGGTGAGTTTCTGTTACTTGGTAAGTAACTTCCTCCTTCTGAATATAATTTCTACTTAAACTACTGATAATAGTCAATGTTATTTGATTCTACCATTTGAAGAAAAGAAATGAATCTGGGTGAGGACAGAGGTTATTTGGAATGTTTTAAGCTGCTTTTTAAAAGTAGTTAGCATTTATATGTAAACAATATCACCTGCAGAGAGTTAAGACCCTCATTTACCCAAAAGAAGATTTCTTATGCATGACACTAAACTGCATGTGATGTTGAGGCTCCAGATCTGGGGAGTGTGGAGTGCCCCTTCATTGCCATTACTTCTTGGTCTATTCTGATCCAAAGTGGCCCGTTAGTCCCATCTATGGGTCAAATAGATGTTTTTAAAATTTATACAATAGGACTGTGTACAAAAAAAAAACTCTTAAGAAATAACTTCATAAAAACTGTTAATATGAGTGTACAATAATTGTGTTTCACTAACCTCTAGGCATGAAATAACCCTAGACGGTTTGACATGCTATTAAAAAAGTATTTATAAATAGATTTTCTAATCCCTGAATGGATTAGATGGATAAACAAAACTTTTTTGTTGGTTGAATTTCTTAAATTGATTAAATAGTAATTACTATAATATAATTGATCCATCTTGATTTGGTGTGTCTAGATGAAGAGAGAGGAACCACTTGACATATTTAATTTTGTATTTCTATAAGCTTGTCTACTAAGGAGTATTATCAATTGTAATGATAGGTTGTAATTAACATTTTACCTGATTACCTTTCATTGAACATGTTTCTTTTGCTACTTTGTAAAGTCAATGTAGAATCCTGGTCATAATTATTAGCACTCATGAAATTTTTGTACATTATGTTGAATGTCTCCTAAAAAACAATCTCGTGAAACAGTTTTTGTCTATTGACAAATCCTGGTTGATAAAGAATAGCAAATGATAAAAGAAGTTTATATAGATTTCGTTATTTTCCATTTATTCCTTAGGATATTGCAAAAAATGGAAGGGTGCCAATAATAGTTACTAAGACTGTATGTTTCTTGAAAAAGGTTCTTACTTTTTGTGTCTGTCAATACATTTCTTGTCAGTTCTTATCTCTCTTTTTTTCTTTTTTTTTTTTTATTGCTCTTTTTTTATCATCTGAAGCAAATTCCAGTGTTTAAGAAAAAGGTGCATTTCTTTCTACTTCAACTCCCAATTTATTTTTTCAAATAACATCATTTCTGATACTATTTAACCATGAAGGGGCTGTTAAAAACTTTAAGTGAACCAACCATAAAGAGAAGATGCTCATCTTTTGTCAAATAATTTTCAAATTGTCATAATGATACATCTAATAATTATCTGTATTATAACAGCAAATAATCTGTGTAGAAAAAAGGGCTTTGCTCTGATTTTTTTTTTTTTTTTTTTTTTTTTTTTTTTGAAAGGTGAAAGCTTAATGTTGAAATGTAGGTATGAATCAGAAAGAAGACCTTCACATTTTAAGAATGGTGAAACACAATCATACTCAAATTGCATGCTCACAGAACACATGCGACCCACTGTGCTCTTCTCAATGGCCTATCAAAGACTTCAATTTTTTATAGAAAAGATCTTTCCACCAAAGAGAAAAAAACAAAATAGCTTTTCTCTGCGCATGTGCGTATGGCCTTTGGTAGTAAAAATAGTTGAGTTACCTTCAGCGAAAAATTGCATTTAATTTTTTAGTAGTGCAATCTGCCTGATGAGCCATGTCTCATGCTGTTCATTTCTTGAAAAAGGTTTCCTATGCCTGATGTCACACAATTTTCCTCTCTCATTTTGGGCTTTTGATGTCGAAATCAATTCAGTCATTACAGAAAATATATTTCATTTGAATCTATTTAGTTAAACACTTTTAAATGATCTTCCAGCTGATATCAATGAATTGGTGTGCTAATTATCAATATTAATGAGAAATGTTTCCTTCTTTCTCATTTTCTACCATTTCTCTTTCTCTCTCTCTCCTCCCCCTCTCTCACATTAATCTTTCTTGTAAAATACAACTATATGTCAAAACCTAGACTTAAACAAATGGGGACCATCACATCTGTCTTACTTAAATGACTTCTTGGCTAATGGTAAAAAGTATGTTAATAATCACCATTTATATTAACAATGAATTATGTGTGGGTGGGTGGGTGTTTAACACATGTCCATATATTTAATTTTCTTCAGTGAGTTAAATATTTACTAATAGGATGGAATGCAAACTCCTTTTCTAAGTCTGATTGGCCATTATTTAATATTCATTTCTATAGATTTTTTTATCTATCAGGATAGCGCAGTCACCAAGCACCACTGACTCTGTGTCTACACCATTTTCACTTATATACATACTCATATATGTTCTATCGCTATTTTTTTTTTAATACAGCAAACTACATTTCATATATACTACCAGTCAAAAGTATTTGGCCACTCTCAAATTTTTATTCCTCATCTTAAAAGTGTTATTTTTAATTAAACAAGTTAAGCACCACAATGGCTTTATTTATTATGCTATATTCAAGTCTCCCTTAGCTACATTAAATACAAATTAAAACCCACAAAAAACTTAAACTTTTGATTCATCAAAATGGTCCCCTTTTGGCTTCTATCACTGCTTCACATATTCTTGGTATTTTTCTTACCAAAGACTGGAGGTAGACTGAAGATAGTTCTTCCCAGCTTTCCTTCAAGAGTTGCCAGAGATAATCTGCACTTGTGGGTTGTTTAGCTATGACTTTTTGGTCAAGTTCAATGGGATTTAAGTATGCTGATTATACCAGCCAAGACATCTATTGAAGAATGTATTATTCCTCTTTGCTTTTAATGTACCTCTGGCAGAGTTTACTAATACGTTTTGCATTATTATCTAACATAAGTACAAATCCTTGACCCGCATTCCAGATGGGATCGTGTGATGCTGCAGTATGCCGTGATAGCCAGTTTGATTCAATTTGTCCTTCACATGATGCAAATACCCGACTTTGCAACTGGCAAAAACCCCTCTCCATCAGAACAGAGCCCCCTCCATGCTTTATGGTTGGTGTGATACAGGGGGTTGCCGCTTTTTTACCAACTCTTTGCCACACATAGATCCTCCTATTTGACTGAAAGATTTTGAACTTTGATTCATCAGTCCAAAGGACTTTCTCCCAGTCTTTGTGCACCTTAGTCAACTGAAGTATTTTGACATTGTTCTGCTTCCACAACAATGGTTTCTTCACAGCAATTCTGCCAAATAAGCCAGTTTCACAGGGTCTTCTCCTCACATTGGATGTTGACATATTTTTTCTCAACATTGATTCAGTTGTGCAGTGATGTTTGGAGAAGTCAACCATGCAAGTTGATGTCTCTAATAAAGTTGTCTTCATCTCTTGTTGCCGCTTTTGATCTACCAGCCCGACTTTTGGTCTTTTATTTGTCCTGTTTCCTGATGTCTTTTAGAATTATAATCCACTGTAGTTCTTGGGATTTTTATTTTTAGTGTTAAAGAAGAAAAATGCCTTCAAATCAATTTTCAAAAGATATCTGGTTATACTAAGGTCAAAGTTACTCCGGAAGTTGAATATTTGAAATTAAAGTTTTAAATCTGATAGGTTATTATTGATTAATGTTCCTTTCCATAAAGTACATGAATTTTTTTCTGACCCTGCAGGCATTTGTTGTTTTGAAAGTATAAATAAATGTTTGAATGTTTTCTCTTTTATGTCATTGAATTTTGAAGGAATATTTTTGTAAGCTTGAATTGCCAAAAGTTAGGGGTTGCTCATTACAAGAGTGTATGCATATATAATATATATATATATATATATATATAGGGTGTGTGTTTGTGTAAATTGAAGTTTTCAAATGTGCATTAATCTTTACTTTCACAAGTGATTACTAAAATCTTGACCAAATAAAGCCTCTGGTATCAGCTATTTTTAATGGTGATTGCTACCCAAGTAAAAAGAACAAAAGCTGCTCTCCCCTAAAAGAAATAAAAACGTTATATCTACACTATATTCGCTAGTTAAGATGTAATATTGCACTCCCTATGTCTGTGAAGCTAATTTTTCTTTTTTATTTAACCCCTTCCCTTTCTCAAAAAATTGTCATGAGCATACATATCTATATAGGCCTCTCTTTATCTCTCTCCCTCTAAGCATTTCTCAGGCATGTATACACCCACATAGAAAATTCTTACTAAATATTTACCAACTCTAACCCCACCCAATTTCATGCTGACTCATGTGAGAAGGTTTTCTTTCTAAAATTTCCAGGTTTTCCTTTTACTCAAGAAGTCAAAGGAACTTGGAGTTTTTATACAAACAGATTGTAATATTAACTCCTCCTCTAGCACTGAATAAATCTCTTGGTATTTATAATCAATCCTTATCTGTCATTTTATGATTTCTGCTTTATTCTTTACTGATTTTGTTGTTGGTATAGACATTTGTAAAGGTCAGAGTTTCATGAATGTCTTATTTTCCCTGCCCCCTTATTTTATGAACTGAAGTTATCATTTGTAAATCTTTTACAACTGATTACAAAAGCTTCATGGAGGCACTCATGGTGCAACAGTTATTGTCATGTGAAATGGACTTGGCCACCCACGTTTAAATCCTGGATGAAGCTCTTTGCATTTCATATAGCCTCATTACCCTTGGGAAAAGTATAAATCTTTCTTTTTTCCTCTCAGCTATGAGTAAACTAGGTAGACTGGGTTCTTTAATCTTGGTGTGGTAACCAGTCTAGGAGAAGAAAATAGGAAAATTCTGAATTCAGACCAGCTGTGTTCCATTTTAAAAAATGATCTTGTATTGCATGCTACTCCTGAAGGAGAGGTTGGGTAAATACGTACAAAAAGTTCCTTCGAAATTAAGAACTGGGACATTTTTAATTTTTTCTTCACTCTCTATTAATATGAAACATTTTTTTCAGATAGAAAACTATAAGCTAATTTTTTTGTTATGAGTGTACAGGAATGGTGCAGGTAGTCTAATGATGAAATGATGTAAAATAAAGAAGTGATTACATTAATTCCAAAAGAACATTTTTTGAGCATTCCCAGACACTCAAAAAATAGATTTCTTCTGTGTTTGTTAGCTTCAGTGTCAAAGATTGATTGATTGATTTTGATAGCATGTCAACTGCCTGGGATTATTTTATACCCAGAGGTTAGGGAATTGTATACTGTATAGTTTCTTAAGGGTTTTTTTGCACATGGTTATATGAAATCAAGTATATCTGTCTAATGAATAATTTTCACACAGATCTATTTGAATCATAGTTGGGACCCTTATAGGTACTACAGTTCTGGGTCTATATGAACTTGGGTGTAATGGTAATGAAAGAGTACTCCACACTCCCCAGATTTCCAGAACTGGAACCTCACCATTAGATGCAGTTTAGTGTCATACCCAGGACACTCCTATTTTAGGAAAGGACTTATCCCTTAGTATATTATCATTAGGGCTTAGAATAGATTGAGATTCATGCACTGATGTGGAAGTTATCGAATATACTCTTAACTACTTTTTAACCTTCTCTCTGCTTTTCTATTTGACATAATTCTTTGTTGGTTTTCAACACATTCTGCCCAAAACCTGTCCATCACACTTTGCTGTAATTATTGCAACACTGTCACTTGCAGAGAATATCTTATTCAAGGTTATTTTGGGGGTTTGAATATGTTAGAATTTTTACATAAATAAATAAATGGTCATTTTATGCAATTTCAGCTGAGTAAAGGTTTCCAAGGAATGATTTTTTTTCATGAATTAGAAGAAACCTTCATGTACGTGTGTGTGTGTGTGTGTGTGTGTGTGTGTGATGGCTTTCACCTGGTGTGGGTTTAGCTGCCTCTGCTAAGGTATTCATGGTTGGTTGGTTGGGTTTTATGGCATATCAAACTTTGCAGGTAATCTAACACCAAATCCATTTTTATGTGAATAATCAGTTCTATTTCAAATTTCTATGTCAAGCAGTTCTAATTCAGTTAAGTATAAGTACAGATTTTGGTTACACACCGTTAAATGTCAAAACAGTTCTATGTTAAACAATTCAGTTTAGTGTAAATCCTGTTTGAATGTCAAAAAACAGTTCTATTTCAAATAATTCAGTTTAGCATAAGCATGCAGTTTAAGTGTAAGTACAGTTTCAGTTTACCAAAACCATGTGGTTTAAATGTAAGTACAGTTTAATTGTCAAAAACATTTCTATTTCAAGCTATTCAGTTTAGTCAAACAATTCAGTTTAGCATAAGTATGCCATTAGTTCTATTTAACCCATAGATAGGACCCTTATCAGGTGCTATCACTGCAGGTCAGAGTGAACCTGGGAGCAATAAAGGGGTACTCTGCTTTCCCCAAAGCACCAGCATTACTGGAACCTCACCATCAGATTGTTTAGTGTCTTATCCAGGACACTCGGGGGGGGGATCTTACCCCTCTACAGAGGTGCAGTCGGTGTATTCCACAGCCCCAACTGACTGGGCAAAGGTATTCATGTATTGAGTCTCTTGGGGATTGGTGTTTAAAGATGGTTTCCAGCCATATTTGTGTAACAGGTTTCAATTCAGAGTTTTTCTTTTTTTTCCTAGACAGATTGCTCTACTAAAGTTAAAGAGCCTAGTCTGCCCTACTATTTACCCTTAGCTAGAGGGAGAATAACTGGATTCATACCAAAGGTATCAGCACTATGAGAAATGTAAGCAGCCTGGTCCAGGAATTGAACTCGGGTTGATGTGTCCATTTCCTACTACAACAACAACCGCTACGCCACAAGTGCCTCCAGCTTTAGATGCATTCTTTTATGCCAAACAATGTGTCATTTTTGAATTCTGCTTTTATGATGATAATCTCTTCTGAAATTTATGCTTGATATTGGAAAAGCAAACATTGGAAACTTTCTTTTGAAACTTTCAACAGGTTGACAGCTTTTCAGGGGTAATTAAGAAGAACTGTCCCTCCCAATTTTTATTTAGTTTTTGCAACATCTCAAAAATTTCTGTTTTGGTGCAGGTGCCAAGATCTATGCAATGACTGGGATATATCACTTAAAAAGCTGAGGGAAGCTTTTAAATCACAAATGAGACAAAGGTGAAGAATCAAAGATTAGGGGGGGAACAAAAAGAAAAAAAATTCTTTTTGAAAAGAAAGAAAGAGCAAAAAAAAAGAAAACATACTTTTGTTATAGATTACAGTTGAATAACTGAAGGTTTCTCTTGTTTCAAGAAGAAAACTAATCTTAAAAGCCATTGATAGTCGAGTGAATTTATGCCTTACTAAATTAAGTAAATAAAGGTGTTTGTCAATGAGTAGTGGTTAACAAGCTGCTTTTGCAATTCATTGCTAGTGTTATTATCATGATCAAGGTGTGCTGACAGCACAGATTTCCTTAACTCCCTCTTGCTATACATCTTTATCAGCCATTGCTTATGGTAAATCCTCAAGACGGCATCCAGTGTCTGTACAGAGTTGATGAATGTAAGTTCTTGCTGATTGGTTAAGACTGGTGTGTTCATGTATTAGAGTTCATAGGAAAATGTCGTTTATGACTTTGTCTCTACTGCAGTGCTCAATATTTCTCCTTTGTCATACTTGATTGACTTGTGAGATGGAAGGTAAGTGGCCATATAGCCATTGTTTAGCAGAGTGTTACTTCTAGGATTTGTTCAAAACAGTATGCAGCATCTTTATGTAGTTCCTCTTTAACTTTTTCTCCCCTTGTTACCTTAAATCTTTTTCTCCCCTTGTTATCTTAAAGCTATTTCTTTAGGTGTTACCTTAAAGCTATTTCTCCCCTTGTTACCTTAAAGCTATTTCTCCCCTTGTTACCTTAAAGCTATTTCTCCCCTTGTTACCTTAAATCTTTTTCTCCCCTTGTTACCTTAAATCTTTTTCTCCCCTTGTTATCTTAAAGCTATTTCTCCCCTTGTTACCTTAAAGCTATTTCTCCCCTTGTTACCTTAAAGCTTTTTCTCCCCTTGTTACCTTAAAGCTTTTTCTTCTGGTGTTGCATTAAATTTTATGCAGTGCAACTATATAACAGAACTTAAAAAGGTACAGCTTGGAAGAATTTCTATTTTATAGTATAATGAGTTCAATTCTGACTGAGTGCCTCAAACATCTTAATAGATATTTATCTGATTTGCAGAAATTAAGACTAAAATGATATTTTTTCTATTAAATTCATAATTTTATTCAAGATTTTTTTTTTGTATTATTTTTCAACTCTGAGCCAAGCAGTTTAGTGTCTTAGTGCATCCAATAAAACCATTTCTTATGATGATAGCTAATGTACCATGAATGCTTATAGGTAAATTGCAGAGAGACTGGATTCTTTACCTCTGATCACACAACCAAACTAGGAAAAGGAAAACTCTGTATTCAAACCATTTGTACTCAACTTGTGTTGCATCCTGCCTGTGGAGAAGGTTTGAGTTGGTTTGTTTGATAGCATATCAACCTTCATGGGTTATTTCATGCCAAAGTCATCCTTGTAGAAGGTTAGTAGTGATGTTATTTAATCCATAACTTTGAAAAGAAGGGAATTTGTACCTTTCCCAAGGGTATTAGTTTGAAAGTGAGTGTAATAGCGCAACTGGAGTTCAAACTAGTTTACCATAATGTTACAGTCCATCCTGTTAGCTACCATGCCGTTGGGATTTTCCATGTGGTAAACAAGTTTGTTAAATACTGTAACCCCTCTTGAAGTTTTCATGATTTCTGATTAACTTTTCTTCATCATTTTTAATAAAATGTACCACTAACTAGAAATATTTTGTAGGAATGCCTTGATTTGTTTTTCTTAAGGTGATAAAAGGACAGTTTTTGGTATAAAAATAAGTATTCCTTATGGGATTCCAAAGAAAAAAGCTTTAAACACACAAAAGTTTCAATTTTGTCTATGACTTATATCAGTGTGTTATGACCGATTATTAGGGGTCAATAAATAAATAACTCAATACGGAGATAAGAGGTGCTATACAAATGTATCCAAGTCTCTGAGGAGGGGCTCCTTGGTTCAACGTACATGAAAACGGGCAAGGTGCTTACTACAGTTGCTACTGCTGCTCTCCTTGCTCTACCAGCTTAGTTCTTGATTAATATTCTCTTTGGGTAAGTCCATTATTCTGGTCATAGGTGAGTCACCTACCACACAGTGTCTGTGTGCCTTCATAATCTAATGATATTTTGTTATATTTTTCTTTGTTGACTTCATCCCATCGAAACCTTTTCTCTTCAGTCAATATTTACAAACGATAGTTTTCAACATGTCAAGGTTAATTTATTGACACTTTTTGTATTTTACATTCTTAACTTTATTCTGAAAGAAAAAGTAAAGCGATAAATGAAAGAAAGAGAGAAATAGAATGAAGAAAGGCTGGATAAAAGAACTTTTCTGAAACAAAAATTCTACCAAAGTAAATATCATTCTAATTTAATCTGTTCATTACCAATATATATTTTAATGTAACTGCTATGTCAGGTTTTTGTTGTCAAAAAATTGATAAAAATAGAAAGTCTTTATTGTATGTTTAAAATGGTTTTATTTTCATACAAATCAACTAATATTTACAACAGAATATCTTTTTTATATATATATATATATATATATATATATATATATAGATTAGAATATTTTGATAATTTTGATAAGTATGAAATATCTTAAGGTAAAATTAGTGCTAATATTCTCTAGTTATTATATCATCCAAGTAAATATTCAAGTTTCCTTTGTTTGCTGTGCAATGAGAGAGACAGCTATTTCATCCAAAGCAGCAAACTGGTTAATGTCTATCAGAAGAAAACTGTTGTAATTTCCTTGAGTGGGTTAAAATAGGAGATTTTTGGTGAGAAATTTCCGGAACATCTCAAGGTCAAAGAAGAAAATGAAAGAGCAGCTGTTGGATCTTTTTATGGATTAGTTTGGTTGATTGTAAATAGGAACTGTTTTAATGGATCTTAAAGAAAATAAACAAAAAAGTAAAAATCTTTTTTTTTTAATCTGTGAAATTTACCAACCCTTTCCTTCTGAGAAAAAATGTACTGTGAATATTGTGCCTAATGACTAGGAATCAAAGAACTTAGATAGAATTTTAAAATTGGTTTTGTAGCTGTAATATTATTTTCTAAAAATTTTATTTTGTCACCCATTATTAAAAGGGAAAAGTATTTATTTACTAAGTTTTGCTTAGATATGGCACAAGGCCAGAAGCATGGGGCACCTAGTTAGAATCAAACATTAACTGTGGTCTGCAAATTTAGCATGCTATCCATTTCACAACGAGATACCTTACCTTTGGAAAAGGTATGAATCTAACTACTCTCCTACCAGCTGTGGGTAAATAGTAGAGCAGTTTGTTTTTTTAAACTTTGGTATGGTAACTAGTCTAAGAGAAGGAAAAATCTTAATTCAGAACAGTTGTAGATGGGTTCTGTCTGGTTATTCCTGTTCAAGACATACTATGTCAATAGTGTCTCTATAATCAAAGTAGATTATAGAACCAGTGAGAGTAGTAGTTGTAGTAGTAATATTTTAATGAATTTTTGTTAGATTAAGTGTTGTCAACCATTATTAATTTTTGTCTTTTTATTAGTATTTCTTTCATCTTAATTTTAGTTACTTTTTATCACAATTGTTCAAATTGCCTTTAGTAAAAATATTTTTTAAAAAGTGTAGGTCTGAAATAAAAATAAACGTTTTATGATGCATTAAAATTAAGTCGAAAGAAATTCTAATCAAAAATTATTAATAGGTAAATAGTAAGGCAGACAGGGTTCTCTAAACTTGATATGACAACCTGTTACGGAGAAGAAAAACTGAATTCAAACCAGACCTGGAGAGGAAGGGGCTCTGCCAGCCCAAGACACAGTACATAAGTAGCATACCTACAACCAAAACCATGTTACAGGATAAGTCTTTGTAGTGATACTGGCAAAATAATCTGCCTAATTAGCATAAATGTAAGAGAGAGCCTATATAAATCTCTCTCTAAAAATTACTAGGGAAGCTTGATTAGCCTCTAACCAGTACTAATCTTTCATATCACAACAATGGTGTCTCCGATAAGATACCAATTCCCTTGATACATGGCTAAGATATTTTGCTGCAAGGGCAAGAACTAAAAAGCTAAAAGACAACAAGGAAAATGAAGGAGAAAATGAAATTATGGATTTCTTTTTGGCTACAGCTGGATTCAAGGTAATAATGAAAGTCTCCACCATGGCTTATCCCACAAACCTGGAAGACCTGACTTTTGAGAAAATAAGTCACATCATAAGAAGAAATATGAGACCCAAGCAAAAGTTGGTCGTGGTAGAAAGAATAAAGTTCATGTCGATGAAACAAGAAATTGATGAACCAATCATAAAATGTCTACACTGTCTATGAAATGCAAGTAGATATTGAGAGTTTGAAAGACTTGGACAAGAAGAACAGACAATTGAAGAGGACTTAATTCAATTATGGTTAATTGAAGGTATGTACAATCCATCACACTGATATAAAATGATGGAACAACTACAAATAGGAAATATGTCTTTGAATACCTGCATTGACTTTATACAGCAACAAGAATTGATACAGAAATACAACCATTATAAAAGTCAACCCAGTGAACAAATATTCACCAATATTGCATGTTAAAAAAGATTTTTAAAAATGTACATATTGTGGACATGAGCATGAAATAAAAAAGGGAAAAATGTCCAGCATTTTGGAAGACTTGTACAAATTGCTTAAAAAAAGAACCATTTTCAAGCAGTATGCAAATTCAAGAAGAAAAACATTGAAAGACTTGAAGAAAATGAAACCAATATGGAAGTCTTTTCAGTAAAAAACAAAAACAAGAATGTAGAAAAAAGTGAACAAAAGAAAAAAGACATTATACTGAAGGTTAAAATCAACAACTTCGATTTGGATATGCAAATGGATACCGGCAGTGAGGTATCACTTATACTAAGAAATTTCTGGGAAAGCATTGGAAAACCAACTTTATGAAAGAGCTGTTTACAACTCCGCCAATTTGAGGAAAAAGAACCATGGACTTCTTCATAGCTAGTGGGCATCATTCATAGTAGTTTTAAGAAAGTCAGACATACGTATATGTGGAGATTATAAAATAGGCGAAAATCACAAAGTTTGCTTGGATTCATATCCTAGACCTAATGTTGAAATTGCATTACATGCACTGGCAGGAATGAGCATTTTTACAAAATCAATTTGAAAATGGCATACCACTGAATACCAATAGACAATAACTTCAAAGAAGTAACAACAATAAATATGCCAATAGGCTTATGAAAATGGAAAAGGATGCCATATGGAGTAAAACTGCAAACGCCATATTTCAAAAGGCCATTGAACAGGTTCTAGAAGATATGAAAAATATGGTTTGTTACTAAGACAATATATGTGTAAGAGTTACTAATGAAAATGAATTGAAAAAGAAAACCGACATTGTCTTGAATAGATTAAGAAACGCTGCAATAACAATAAATTTTAAAAAAAGCACAAACAATTGTTGTAAAATATCATTTTTAGGTTATTCCATTTCAAAAGAAGGTATATCACCAGACCAAGCGTTGATAAAAAGAATACTAAAAATAGCTACACCCGCAAATAAAAATGAACTTGAATGTTTTTGGGGATTGGTGAATTTCTACAGGTGATAAAATATATGGACCTGATTGAACTGTTAGCAAATTTAAGAAAAAGAATGTTGAATTTATCTGGTCAGAGGAACAACAAAAAGCTTTCGATAGATGAAAAGTAATTATGACGAAGAAACCAGTAGTAAAAATTTTTGATCCAAAAAAAGACATTATGTTTACTACAGATGCAAGTGAACATTCAATATCTGGGATATTATTACAAGAAGGACACCCGATAATGTATTTATCAAGTAGACTAACAAACACTGAATTTAATTATTCAAATATAGAGAAAGACGCATTGACTATTGTGTGGACAATCACTAGAGCCTGACAATTTTTGATTGGAAAAAAATTTCTTTTGAAAAATGATCATAGACTATTAGAGTTTATGTTCGATCCAAGAAAAGAATTACCCAAAGTCACAACATTGAGAATACTAAGATTGGCGATAAGATTATTGACATTTGACTTTAATATAGAATATGTCAAAGGAAATTCAATTCCACATGTAGATGCAATATCAAGATTACAATTTTGCAAGTAGTCAAAAGATAAAACAGAAGAAGAATTTGAAGATACAGTTTTATGTTAGGTTGAGACATATGTTTTGTCTTTAGATAGAATAGCTGAGGAAACTAGACATGATCCAGTACTAATTAGGATAACATCGAGAATAAGAAAAAAATAATTCCCTCAGAAACACAAAGAAAATTGGTGATAAAAAGTGTACATGATGATATCCACTGTGGGGTAGCGGCTACACAAAAAAGGATAAAATCAGAAACATGGTGGCCGGGATATTCACAAGATGTCGAAAAATATATAAAAAGATGCAAAAAATGTAAAGAATTGAGAAATTTTACACAAACTACTTTACGTTCATGGCACAAAGAAGTGGAGCCATGGAGTCATGTGCATATGGATCATGCATACATTACTGGAGTGGGATTCTTATTAATACTAGTAGATTCTTTTTCAGGCCAGCCTGAAGTAATCTGTGTGCCAGACAAAAAAGTTTTATGATAAGACAGAATCTAAGGGTCATATTTTCCAGAAATGACTTATCAAAAGCCCTGGTATCTGACAATGCATCAGAATTTTGTGATGAAGATCTTAGTTTATGGTTGGAAAAAATAGGGTGTAAACCATAAAAGACACCACCATATCACCCTCAATTGAATTGGTTAGTGGAAAGAATAATGCAGACCATGAAAACAGGACTAAAAGTAGGTTCTCAGCAAAAAGAAAGTTTTTCTACCAAGGCTACTTTTAAGCTATTGCACAAAAGACTAGAAAGCCCATCAGTTTTAATGGGAAGGCAAATTAGAGCTCTGCTAATAATGTCGTATTCAACAAATGAAAAAGTGTGGTACAAAAAGAACAAAGAATCAAATCCAGAAAGAGCAGAATTTTATCATGCAAAAAGGTCACAATATAGCTATAATAAATAGAGAAAAGGGGAACAATATATTAGCCCATGCAGATCAAATAAGGCCCCTGGGCGAATATGAAGAGCAAAATGAGGAAGAAATCTCTACGATTCCTTCCATTAATGATTTATTAGAACAACCTTTACTGAATGAAACGTCAGAAGACGAAATATTACACGATCAGGTGGGCCAGAATAAGTTTGAAAACTTGGATGAAGATCAAATAATGCAAGAAGACGACCCTGATTAAAGCTTGGTGCAGGACAGATCTAGATTTCCCAGAGAAAGAAATACGGGAGAGAATCATGGAGACCAAAGGAATCCTGAAAATGAAGCAATCACTAGAAGTACAAGACCTACTAAGGCCATAAGTTTCAGGGAGATGTAGTGATATTGACAAATTAATTTGCCTAATTAGCCTAAGTGTAGAAGAGAGCCTATATAAATCTCTCACTAAGAATAACTGAGGAAGCTTGATTTATGAATGGGTCACCCAGCCAGCTCAGTCTTTTTTTTTCCAGCATTTCTTTAGAGTTCTCTTTTTCTCTTTTCCTTCGATGTCTCTTTTTTTTTTTCTTTATGTGAAACAGAAAAGGACTTTTTACGGAACTTTTGATTCTATCGCATGCTTAGTAGATTTAGTCTGTATTTTTTTTATTATTATATTGTGTTCTTTATGACTAAAGAACAAGAAAAAGGAGCCACTAACTAGTCATATCACAACAATCTTCTTTTGCACATTGAAACATTGGCTGATTGTGAGATCTGCTGCAGCTGTTAAAAGTTAAATATGATACAAAGAAAATGGATACCAAAACAATTGTGAATTAAACTTTTTAACCGAATACACTTTTGGTTTGGTATTAATTAAACATTTATATAATTAAAAAAAAAATAACTTAAAATTAGGTGAACACTGAAAATTGTGTGCTTTTCTGTGTATACATATATACATTCAATTTGATGTGACATCATTTGCTGTAATTTTACAATTTAAGGAAATTACTTTGTGTACAGAGCCACCTGTTGGTAATGTCATGTATTACCCAACAATTGCCATTTTGTTTTATCTGTTCTAGTAATTATCTGTGTTGGTTTTATTTATGGAGTTTTCTCTTTAATTAAATCATACATGCCTTTGTCGTTTGTCTGATTGAGATTATTATTAGCTTTTTCTTAATTAGTTTCTCTTAATTTTTCTTTTTGTTTTTTTTAAATTGTAACTTACACATTGTTTATTCTGTGACTATTAAATAAACAGCAATTGATTGGAAAAAAAAGAATAATTCTTCAGTAAGATTTGTACTTGTATTCTTTATTTTTGGGTTCTGGTATGATTGTTTTTGATCACAAAGAATTTACTGGCAAACTTCCCCCAAATAAACTATTAAGCCATAATATTTCTTTTTCTGATTACATGCTATTTGCCTAATGGACAGAAATGATATTTTTAAAGAGTTGTGATAAGAAAAATCAATAGAAATTAAGATTAACTAAAGATAAATCAAAAATTAAAAAGATATGAAATTAATTTGAAAAAAAAAAGTTAAGCCCAACAATTAAAATTTTTTAGTAATTCATTTAACTGGGTTTTAGAAATTTTTATTAAACAAAAGCAAAACAGACAGTGAAAAGACTTAATGATTTTTCATTATTGCCAAAAATTTTTATGAAATGTCAATGTCTTGGATGAACGTAGATTACGAAGGGATTATTTTCTTTGAGTATTGTTGTCAAAGTTCCCTTTGTTGAAGCAAGAAGTCATTATCAAAGGACTAATCAAAAATTAGGATATTAAAAGAAGAAAATAAGATTCTAAAAAATTTTTTTTTTTTTTTTAATGTCTGTTTCATTACTGACTTTGGTGGGGACTGTAGCAAGAAATGATTGTTGTGCAGGGACTTCCAGTAAACGATGCAGATCATTCTTGGTTGGATTTTCTTTATGCTGTAAAGTGATTTTACGATTTGAGGACTGAGACACCTTCCTACATCTCCTATGATGGCATTGATGGAGTTTTTCCATGCAAATACTGAGATGATGTTCTTGTTATTCATATGTCTATATTATGCTCTGTTGCAGATGCTATGAGCTCAGGTAACTGGTTTATTCTATTTAAAGTCCTAATATATCTATGAATTATACTATATATTTCTGTAATACAACGTATATGTATGTTATATATTACACATATGACATCTATTATGTATATGTAATATAAATACATTTGTTTCATATACTATATATAACTGTTATATAGTATGTCTATGTAATATATATTTATATATATATATATATATATATATTCTATCCTGTGGCTGTGTCAGTACTCCTGTATGAATGTATCTCATGGACACTAAGAAAATACATGGAGAAAACCTGTGTGGGTACTACTCAAGAATGCTACATGCTAAACAGCAGCTACATGGCCACTTACCTAACATCTCACTAACCATCCAAGTAAGACAAGGAAGATATATGGGGTATTGCTAGAGAAGCAAGGATGAACTCATAAGCGATGTTCTCCACCTAAATGTGCCAGTTTTGGCTGACCAGCAAGAACTTTTGTACATCAGGTCTGTGCGTACAGTGTTTGTAGTTGGATGAACCTGTTAGAAGCGATGGATGATGGAAAAGAATGGAGACAGAGAATCAGGGAAATCTGTACTGTCAGCTCAAATTGATTTTGATAATGATTGTTATATCCCCTACCTATTAACATTAATGGCTATGTCCCATTCCTCATGAATACATTGAAGACTATTGTGAAAGGGTGAAAATATACTAAGTAGTCACCACTAGCAGCGGTTACCTTCTTCATGCCACTGTCAAGTATTGTATTTTGTTAATGTTATAAAGATTTCTATTTAATTTCCAACTTTCATTTGTGTTATTTCTCATTCAGTAACCTTTTTGTTAGGTTAAAACAGATATCTATCTATCTATCTATCTATGCTTTAAATTCCTCTTCAAATTGTTCTTCTTCCTACTCTTTATATAAATGCATATGACTCATCAATGTGTTTCTCATTTCAATGTTCATTACCCCAAAGATGGCTTCAACTTGGACTGAAAGTATTTGGGAAAAATATGTCAAACTTTTTGAATTCATTCCATCAAGATGTCAAAGAACTCAAAGCCTTGAGCTGATCAATTATAAAATAGACAGAAGCAAAGTGTCTGCCTTTTTATCAAATATGTTTAAAAGAGAAAATGCTGCCTATAAATATAGACATATATGTGTGTGTATGTATGTTTGTGTGCATATATATATATATATATATATATATATATATATATATATATATATATATATATATAATTGTCATCCACCGACAGACTGTTTTGTTGTATCACAACTCTTCAGTGTGGCTAGACATGCTGGATGCTTCAAGCTGGGATTGAAACCCATCTAACTTTATGTTAGACTGATAACGTATGGCTCAGCCATCAGTGACCTAACATCAACTTGGGAATTTAACACATATTATATTAACTTTGTTTGTTTACATTTTATGCTATCGGATACTGGAGTGGTCAATTCATTAGAAGAGCTTTGCATTGTGCGAGTGGAAGCCGTTAATTCCTTTGCCAGAGTGCTCAACCATGGTTTTTTTTTTTTATTATATATGATCTATATCTATATGTTATATTTTATATGTACATTACAATTTATATATATATATATATATATATATATAAGTAAAGTTGGCAACCTAATCGAGAGTGACCAAAAGGATCCCTTTTCAATAACTACTACACAGAGGTGTAGGGGAGGGCGCTACTCCATTCCCCAGATTGCTTCACTTTACTCTTGATCTATACCTTATAATGCTGAGTGTTAAGCAAGACGGCATCAAGTACTATTTTTTGAATCTTTGGTATGACTCTACCTAGGATAGAACCCCGGTCTCCTGGACCATTGGCGAACACTCAACTGGTTTTATATATATATATATATATATGTATGTATCATACATATATATATATATATATATATATATATGTATGTATCATACATATATATATATATATATATATATATATATATATATATATATGTATGTATCATACATATATATATATATATATATATATATATATATGTATCATACATATATATATATATATATATATATATATATGTATGTATCATACATATATATATATATATATATATATATATATGTATGTATCATACATATATATATATATATATATATATATATATGTATGTATCATACATATAATATTATATGATATGCATATTATACATTATATCAAGCATTTTCTATATATATATATATATATATATATATATAAATAACACTTTTTTTTCTTGTGAGAGTTTCACATATACTTATTATATTTTACCATGTGATTTGCATCCCACTATAGATATGGTTGATTAGCCATTTTACTCTCATTTCCTTTCCCAGGCACCTGTGGCTGTAGAATAATCTAACTGCATCTCTACAGAGGAAATAACCCCCTCCCTAATGAGTTTCTAAACCATCTGATGATGAGGCACCAACCTTGGAGCTTTGAGGAATGCGGAGCACCCTTTCATTGCTATTGCCCGGAATGGTAGCACTTGATAGGGCCCTATCTATGGGTTAAATAGAACTAACTGCATACTTATGCTAAACTAAATTGTTTGAATTAGAACTGTTTAACTAAACCGAATTGCTTGAAATAGAAATGTTTTTGACATTGAAACTCTACTTACTCTAAACTGAATTGTTTAATATTGAACTGTTTTGACATTTAACTGTGTGTAAACAAAATCTGTACTTACACTAAACTGAATTAGCTGAATTAGAACTATTTGACTAAACTAAATCACTTGAAATAGAAATATTTTGACAATTAAAATGTGTACTCATGCTAAACTGAATTGTTTGAAATAGAACTGATTATTTGCATAAAAATGGATTTGGCATTAAATAACCTACAAAAGTTGATATGCCATAAAACCCAACCAACCAACTTGAAACCATTTATTTGTCTAAATTTCTGAGATGAAGCTTGATCGTTTGTGTCACTTAGAGTATTCAGACTGCTGTCTTTATCTTTATTGTTATTTTCACAACGTTTCTGCTGATGTATCCTTCAGCCTTCTTCAGGTGTTTCATGTCAAACTTGGGAGTCTACACAGAACTTTGAAATGAACATTTTATTCAATTCCAATTACCAGTTAATAACAATTAATACTTTAGCATTTGTACCCATTTATGCTTAATAGAATTAAAACATTCTACTCCCATGGATTAATTAAAGGGTTTGTTTTGAAGTTCCATATGGACTCCTAATTTCATGAAACACCTGAAGAAGGCTGAAGGACACATAGGCTGAAACGTAGAGATATAGACAATAGTCTGAAGACTCTGTCATAAAAATTGTAACCATTTAACTGTATGCAAACAAATGAGGTCTATTTCATTTAAAAATTCTTACCTGTAAACTATTCTTTTACAAATCATATATACATATATTATTATTATCGAACTTAGCTAAAAAAGAAAATAAATAAAACAAATAGCAGAAAAATAAAAAAGTTAAATTACTATAATTTCAACCGACAGTAAAATTAAATAAAATAAACAAACAAATAAAAAAATGGAAGTGAGAAAAAAACGAGGAGATAACTCTTCACCCACCCCTGTGTCTATTCTGATTTATTTTATTCATAAGATCTGAAGAAGTCCTGTTATATTTTTCTTCGTGTTTTTGGTTTACATCAGAAACACTAAACAGGATGGAAATAAATTTATAATCCTAAAGTAACCGGTCTTTGTTTTTTTCTTAAAGAAAGAAAGAAAAAAAAAATTAATATATATATATATATATATATATATATAAACTGGATTTGGCATTAAATAACCTACAAAGGGTTGATATATTGTAAAACCCAACTAACCATCACATTTCCATTTGGTGATTGTGCACACCACATGAAACTTCAAGTCATAGACTTTTTGTGTTACTAATTATAATTTTGTTAGGTTTTATATTTTTTCTGCAATCATAGCTTTTAGCCTTTTTTATGTAATCTTTTTTAATTTGTATTTACTTTTTCTATATATGACTAAAACTTTATATGTATGTATGAAATTGTAACCCAGTAAAAACAGCATGTCATAGCAAGATTTTTATTAGAGCAATACTCTTAAAGTGGTCTATACTAGAGAATAAAACAATTTACTATTCATTTCTATATTTTTAAGTGAATGGTAATTTTGTTGAGTCTGGGTTTGTGCTGAACATTCTTTTTTAATCATCTAAATTGTTGATATAATGGAGGAAAATTTAAGTCTCTTTTTTAATTTTATTTTTGTTTGAGTTTGTTTTTTGGGGGTAGGGGAGAAGCTCAGGGTAACTGAGGACCAAGAAGCTAAAAACTGAAAGGATTAAGGTCAGACAATACTCTGTGTGTGTGTGTGTATATATATATATATATATATATATATATATATATATATATAGTCCAAATAAACTGATATCTTTTAAGCTTTGTATTTCTAAGTTAATGTGCCAATTCATTGTATTAATTGATATTAATTAACTTAATTAACCTGTTGCTATTCTAAGTTCAGGTGTAATGCTACCTGTGCATTGTGTTCATTACTAAATTTTGCAAACATCTGATGCCAGGTGATTATGTCCTTGTATTCGGATTCCTCTAAATATTAATTCACCAGATGTCTTCTTTTTTTTTTTGTCATCTGTCCGTTTGTTATTACATGGCTAGAGTTATACTGATGAAATTTTCTTTCTTTATTAGCAGGACCTTAAAGTTTACTTTTGGTGTGTGTGTGTGTGCATATATAATTTTTTTTTTTTTTGTTAAATTCCTAAAAGTTTTGGGGCTTTAATTTATAATGTAAGTTAATAATAAACTAGACCCTCACTTTGTGTTCATCTAGTTAGCTAAACTGAATCTTTATCTTTTTTTTTAACCATATTAAGTGAACTCCTAAACCAGTCATGGCTTTTTTATTCCAGTCTCTAGAAAATCAAGATTTTAAAAAAATCCTGTTGCCTTTATTTATATTTGTAGTATATGCAATATACGCAAGGGGCTGTTAAACCATAACATTAATGTAATTTGGTGTTATATGCTTGTATTTATTGCTGTAATAACAGATGTAACTGGTAAATTTATGGACAATTGACATAAAATAAAATCCTACCTTTTAGAGTGGGTTTTCAGCTAGTTATTAAAATTTGTGCTTCGTGAGAATATCCTTTACTGAGACATTGTTTTATTTCATCTTTAATTTGAATTAATTTTGAATAAAGTTTTTTTTTATCTTTTTAATTAAAAGAAAAATGATTTTTGCTTTGTAGGAAAATGATAACTAAACTAATAGATGATCTATTTATCTTCTTTTTTTTTTTTCTTTTTTAGGATAATTCTTGTCTATTTGTAAAAAAAAAACTAAAAAAGAAATAATGACTTAGTATGTAATATTTTGGTGTGATGTTATATGACTTGAGTATTTTGAATATTTTTTAATCTTCTGAGATTTAATTTTTTTCATTATTCCATTTTTTTTTGTCTGTAATCATCAACTTTGTTGTTTTTTATGTGTTTCCACAAAAAGTTGATTTCTTCCTAAATATCTTTTCTATTATCAACACTAACACAAAAGACATAATATTCAGTTCAGTGATTTAATTTGACTGAAGTTGCCAAATAAGAAAGGTTAAGTATATATCTGCTGAAATATTCTATTGAAATAAAAAAAGATGAAGATAATAGTCTAAAAACATGGAATAAAAGAAAATTCTTAATTTTTAAAATTGAAAATGAAAAAAAATCAAAATCTATTTTTGAAACAGGTTAAAAACAAAAAAGATAAAGATACCAGTAAAAATATGTATGTGATATTGATTTGTTTTTATCCTTCAGGGTTTTCGGACAATTGTCTTCATCTTTATTGTTATTCTCAACGTTTCGGCCTTCTTCCGGTGTTTGTCGAACTTGGGAGCCTACATAGAACTTTGAACCACATCCTTTATTTAATCCATGGTGGTTGCTTGTTCTGATTCCGTTGACTATAACCGAGTACAAGTGTTAAGTATTCTGTTATTGTTACTTGCCTGCAGTCAGGATTGAACCTGCAACCTCCAGATAATTGTCTCGTTACTTGATCACGTGAACTCAATCCAACCATTTATACAGTTCGCTATGGAGAAAGATCAAGATTATAAATTACCTTTCCTTGATGTATTAGTAGCATGTATAGAGCAAGGATTCAGGTCATCTGTGTATCATAAACCCACCTTCACCGGACAGTACCTCAATTTCAACTCCCATCATCAATATCATGTGAAGAAAGGAATAGACCGTTGCTTTTAGCATTGAGCAAAAGCCATTAGTAGTGATACTGATGCATATTAAGAAGAAATGATTAGTTTAAGACACAACTTCCATCACAACAATTACCCAGTGTGCATAACATTGGCTCCAAGAAACCTGGATAGGTGGATAGCGGATGATATTCAAAAACTCACCACAGTATGTCTGCCCTATGTCAAAGGCCTAGCCGAAACTGTTCTTTTTCAAGCAATTCATAAGTCTTTTGTTAGCACTCAGTTTAAATGTCAAACAGTTTTATTTGACCCATTTATAAGACCCTGTCAGGTGCTACCACTCTTGGTTAGATTAGACCTGGGAGCAATGGCAATGAAGGGGTACTCCACATTCCCCAAAGTACCAGCATTACTGGAGCCTCACTATCAGATTGTTTAGTATCATGTGTAGGACACTCGTTGGGGGAGATGCAGTCGGTGTATTCTACAGCCCCCGCTGACTGGACCAATATTGAATATTGTGACATTTTTAAAAATATTTCAGTAGAAATATTTGACTACTTTTTCATTTGGTTTCATTGCTTAAAATAATATTAATGAGAATATTTTTTTAAATCTTTAAAAATCTTCAAGTCATTATGTTAAATCTCTTAAAGACCAATTTACATTTTATATTTTCTATGTTAAACATCAAAAACTGATTTTTTAAAAAAATGTTCTGTGAAGGTGTAAAATCTTAAAAAGATTTTGTATTTTAAACTTCACTCATTTTTGTTTTGGGAAAATAACATCTATGTTGTCTATTTTTATTATAAAGAGTTGAAATGGTTTTCATAATTGCAATTAAGAGTTAAATAGGATAACATATTTTGTGATAATGTGTAAATATCTATACTTAAACTTTTTGCAATGTAGGCTTCTATTATAAGGAAGCATTCATTTATATGGGTGTGTATGTCTGTACGCAGGAAGATTTTTTCATGTTTATATTTATTTTTCTATGCTATATGTGCACGCACACACACACACATGGAGATTTTAAATCCGTTGTTTGTGTTTCGATTTATTCGCTTTACCAGATTTTTTTTTTTCACACACATATACACACACTCTTTCTTTTTCTTGTATGAATTTTCTCTAAAATTAATCATTATCTTTTTTTTCCTTTCAGGTAAGTACTACTCCCACCTCATGCCTATCATGAAAATTGATGTAAGTCTCTTTAATCACATAGCACATCTATCTCTCTCTCTCTCTCTCTCTGATCAAGTAAGTTGAGGCTTTAATTTTCTAGACAAATTAAAAAGAATTTATCACTGTTAATCTTTCTGCTTTAAAATGTGTACTTTATTTTATTTGTATTTTGGCTTATAGTGATGCTGTTTATTGTACAGTTCAATTTGATCTATCAAGTTTTTTTGTATTGGTTGACTGATGTTGAATGATAGATGGTTGGGACTTGGCCAGAGACAGGTTGGAATTTTGCTCACAAGCAAGAGCCAAAATATTTTTGGTTGCTTTCACAGTTTGGGCTCAGTTTGAACTCATAAAGCATAAGTTCCATAATTAGATGACATTGCATTTGTATGGCTTTCAAATCACCCACAGAGTAAAGCAATGCACAACATGTCAGGATATCAACTACCGCAACACTACCAACCCTAGCAGTTATCTTCCACAGCTTGAACTGCTTTGGTCAACTGATATATGCGCTACAAACTAGCATATATCAAAATATTGCAAAACCTTTGCTGCACTCTTGTAAAACAGAACATGACATAGGTAGAAACTTCAGAGTTATGAGAAATTCTTTTGTTAACTTCAAGACATTTTAGAAATTCCTCTCTATCAATGATTTTCTTTCCTTCATGGGTAATAACTAAATAGATTATACAACTTAATCCTTCTCTTACTGTCTCTCTATTTCACTTTCTTATTTTCATATCTCTCCCACTTATAATTTTTTGTACTTGAGTCTCTTCCTTTCTTGGAATTAATTTATATTCTTTCTTGAAGGTATACTTATTATAATGGCTAGTGTCAGAAGAAATGGAATCAGTAACCTAAGTTCAAAACCTAGACAAGGCTATTTGCATTTCACTTCATGTTGATACCATTGGGAAAAGCATGTAGTCATCTGCCTCTTCTTCTAGCTATGGGTAAAATAATAGGGCCAACTGTGTTCTTTCAGTCAGCCAATGTTTCTACATTCTCAGTATGACTGATGCCTCCATCTTAGACCCATAGACATGCACAAGTGCCAATCTAAGCATAAGTAATTACTTCATAAACTATGGAAACTATACTTGTCAAGTAAAATAAGTGGGGAACCAGTAAGTCAGTATTTTATCTTAGAATTTACTAAACTTTGGCACACAGGTCTCAGGTTGCTTACAGTATCTACATTTAGAGGTGGTCACCCATTTAAATCCTGACTCTATTTAGAGTTGCTTTACTTTGGTTATCTAGCTGGAACTTAATGACAAAAAATCCAGAATTTTTGCATTCCTTTCATCATAATTTAAATTGATGGTTCCCAAACTATTTTGGATTGCTGCCTCTAGCCACATAACTTGTGCCCCTCCTCCACGTCAAACAAGGAACACATATCTCTATTTTTCTCTCAATTAGGTCTACTTCAAATTTAAAACAATTAATCTAAGTCCATAGTCATAGCTACTTAGTTTTGCCGACATGAAAATATGATGATCAGCAGTCCCTATGGAGTTTGATACCTGAATTGGTTACTGTGGATACTTACCCTGTCCAGACCACAACACCAAGAAAGAAACAAACTTTTAACTCTTTGGACCACAAAATAAGATATGACTACATTCTTATATAAGCATGTGTGTTATATAATTGGTTGGAGTTTAGATTTTGTCTTGAAGATTTTATAAAGAACTCTACTGAAAACCCCAATAAAGTATGTTCCTTTGGTTCTAAGGATATTCCATTGCCCATATTAAGGAGGTGTTCATTATTATGTTCACTGTTATAGGAATTGGACAGAGTGACACAAATTCAAAGGTTGGACAACTCTGTTTGCATTTCACATTACACTAATACCCTTGGGAAAAGTATGAATCTAACTATTCTCCCTCCAGCTATGGGTAAATAGTAGGGCAGACTTGGCTCTTTAACCCTGGTATGGCGACCAGTCTAGGAGAAGGAAAACTAATACCCTTAGGAAAGGTATGAATGTAACTATTCTCCTTTCAGCTATGGGTAAATTGTAGGGTCGACTGGCCTCTTTAACCTTGGTATGGCAATTGGTAATTCAACCCAGTTAAATTCTGCTATAAAAATTGATCTTGTTGCATCCTGCTCATGATGGAGGGTTAAGTAAATATATTGTACTTTATTGCCCTCCTCATGGGCACTTTTTTTTCATTGATGAATTGTTGGCTGATCTTTGAATGTACTGACCGTTCCTTTTGTACAAAAGTGTGTCCTTGGTATGACTCTAAACTGCATCTAATGGTGATACTCCACTTCTGGAAATCTGGGGAATGTGGAGTGCCCATTTATTGGTATTATTCCCAGGTTCACTCTGACCCAGAATGGAAATACTTATTAGAGCCCTAGCTCTAATAGCTCTATTACCAAATTATTTGTATTTAATTGGGATACTTGATACCATATAACCATGTGCAGAAAACTTAAAACTTTGGGTGTCTTCCAGGGTGAAAGTATCACCCATTTTTAGGATGACTACTTTCTTTTAGAATCAAAATAGAAAAGTAGTTTACTTACAGGAATTTAAAATTCTAACAATGCTCTTAAAAACAGGAATATTATTAAAATACTTTTATTAGAATAAATGTTTATGCTATGAACTGCTGACTAATATCCTCATCAATCAATTTTTAAATTATCATCATTTTAAGAAATATTTCAAGTAATGCATTTCCTAATTTGTGTCAGTTAATTTCCACCCTGGAGGGTATTTACTCAACTCTTCCGAACAAGCAGGATTTGACACAGGGTCAATGTTTAAGCAAAGTACAGCAAGTTTGAGTTCAGAGTTTTCCTTCTTCTAGATTGGTTGTCATAGTAAAGCTAAAGATCTCTGTATGCCCTTCTCCATAACTGTAGGAAAAATAGATGGATTTATGCTTTTCCCAAGAGTGGAAAGTGAGGAATTGAACTAGGGTTGCTGAGTTTGTTTCCTATAAAAATAACCATTACATTAAATGCACCCCTCTCTTTTTTTTTTCTTCTTATCTACTAATTTTGTTACTGGGTTCAATTTCTACAGAAATGTGGACATGTTGATTTTACTAAGCTTTGCTTAATCAGGCTCACGGCTAAATGTGTTTGGGCAATTTTTCAGGATCAAACTCACTGGACAAATGTTCTGTTAAACTTATCTTACTTAGTACTTTTCTTAAGTTTCTTTTTTGAACAATATTATCTTATTTTTTTCCTTTTTTGCATCCACATCATCAGTGTGTTTAGGTTTTTTTTTGTTTTTTTCTTCAAATATCATCTCTTAGTATTTCTATCACTTCATTGTCCATTTAGTTTGATGTTGAATTGCACAATGAGGAGTATACTATAATTAGAATTCAATATTTCCTTTCTTTGATAAATTATAGTGATAGAGGTAAGTGTGAATGTAGCCTCCACACTGTTATTATTAAATTGCAAATTGGATGAGAAATTACTTTATTCATACAATTTAACAATATTGGGATAACAGAAATCTCTCTATGATGTGTCATATTGCTGTGTTATTGTTAAATCCATAGAAAAAATTGGATCATCATCATCTTCATATAGACTAATGGCTTGGTTCAGTTGTTAAAGCAATGACTGAGAGGACTGACGTTCTTTGACGTCTGATTTTCTTTTAGATAGGATTCAATGGCAATCAGTAATTCCACCTCTTCCCCCACTTGTTATGGCTTGATTTTCTTTCTTTTATCAGATGGTGTCAATTTTTTTGATTATGGTCGCATATGGTTATAAATATTTTGACCAGTGCTTTCCCAAGGGCATTAACGCAAAGTGTAACACAAACAGACACGTCCAAGATTTGAATTCGAGTCGCCTATTCCATTTCCTTACGACGATCATAGTTACGCTAAGCGAGCCTCATCAAAACAATGTAGGTCCATAAATATTTGTATGTATGTCTGTAACTCTTTTGACATATTGCACAGATACTACATTCTGATCTTCAGGAAAAGTTTTTGGATGCAACACGCTGATGCTAGCAGCGTACTGAGATACATGTCGATAATGCTGTTATATTTCTATGGGTAAGATGAAGTAGTCTCTCCTCCCCGACTCTTTCGTCTCTGTTTAATTATTGTGTTAAGAGATTTGATAGGATAAAATCTTTAAAATTCTGCAAACAAATTTTGATTTCCTTATTGATTAGTGAATATTTCGTTTGTAATTTTTCAAGTTTATAAAATATAAATATTAGAATATCTACAAAGAACAACATTATATTATATATATATATATATATAATGTGTGTGTGTAGGGGGTAAAAATTTAATTATTTCGTTCTTGTTATTCTTTTTATCATTATTTTTTTACTTAAAAAAGAGTTACTTTATCTTCCATGGGGAATGGTGATAATATCTCTCTTTAAAAATGACCCTAATTATAAGTTCCACGTTTTGCTTAGCCGCAAATATAGTTTTAAAAAATCGCGTCTGTACTGCCTTTTTTTTTTCTTTTTAACCTGGTCTTTATTTTGTTATATGAGACTGATTAAGTAATGATCTCTCTTATTCTGTACCGCTTACCAGTCAGTCAGTTTTATTACTTCAACTGCTGCTGATCAGAACTGCTATTCTCTCTGGCCTTGTTGTTTTTATATGTTTCGTTAGTAGTACTAGTTGGGATAGTCGAGTAATACTTGGATGTCATTTTCTGCAAAAACCCTTGGTTGAGGGAAAAAAAACGTCGTCTACTTGGGTCAGTCAGCCCACCAATCCGGCTGTGAGGACCTACCCAACAACACTTATTTTTTCTTGAAGCCACCTCCAAAAGAGTACTTGTTCTATCAAAACTATTCTTCTTTTTACGACTAGACTTTCTTTTTGTTGCTGTTTCAAAAAAGAAAAGAATTTTTTTTACATAATCGAATTAATCTGTAGTGTGTAAAGTTGTTTTTTGTTTCGTTTTGTTTTAAATGTGTTTTTACTACTATACGCGCAAGTGTTTTCAAAACAGAAAAAAAAGCAAATCATTATAACTCAAAATCATCATTGTACACACAACCTAGAAAAATTCTGATAGAATTCATTCCAGTTAAAAAAAAAAAGCCTTAATTTTAATTGAAGACTGTTGCATACAAATCGAAAAGTGCGATTCTTTTTTCTTCTTTTTATAACAGCATCGACTTTCACTTCTCTATTTCATTTTTCCGACTTCTTTCTCTTTAAGTCCTAAAAGAAAGACAGAAAGAAAAGAAAACATACATTTTTTTTTTTTTTTTTTGGTTAATTATCTGATTGTGGCCAAAAAAGAAAAAAGGAAGGTCGATTATTTGTTTCTAGTTGTTTGTCTAGGTGGAAAAGGCAATCAGGATATTATCATCATGTCTCTTGTACCAATGTTAAGTCGTACGCGGAGACCATCGGCAGCGATTTTAGAAAAAGACATCAAGGTAAGAAGAAAAAGAAGCCATTTATTTCGCTTTTTTATGATCACGTGTAAAAATGATTTGTTTTGTTGCACACTTTTTTTGCTCGGCTCATATCAAGTATTTTTTTATTTATCATATTGAGAAAAAAGTCTTTATTTGAATCTCTCAAAAGTGTTTCTCAAGTCTTGTCTAAAAAAAAAAAAAAAAAAACTTAAATTCTTGTATCCAGGGGGAAAATACAACGTGGGAAAAATGGTTGTTTAAAATTATGTGAAGAAAATTCATTACTATGAAAGAAAGAGACATTTGATTTTGTTTTACTTTGTCTTTTAATATTCAATATTTTGAGTTCTGTCTTCATTCTTTCGGTATTGAAAGTCTTAGATGTTAAAAATGACTTCAAATTGACTTTAGAAAACTTTTTTTTTTTTTTTTTTTTTTTTAACAATCAAAAAGTTATATTTGTCTTTTTCTTAGTTTTTGTGTATGTAAGTTTTTAGAAATTTGAAGTCAATTTGTTTTTTCTTCTTCCCTTTTATCTAAAGCTATTTTGCTAAAATCCCCATCGAAGTTTACTTGATCTTCTTTTTAATTAGCTTTTTTTTTCTTTTCTTTTCTTTTTTTTTTTTTAAATAAAATTTAAATATGAACTTATCTACATTCTCCAATTTGTTTTCTTTTTTCCTTAAACCTTTCAAATCTTTCTGCAACGTTTTATTTTTGCCCCAGTCAAATTTCCATATTGTTACGACACACGTTTTTGTTTGTCCTCCTTTAAAAAAAACTTCTGGGTTTCTTTTTTGTTTGTTAAATGATGTAAACCAGCTGATATTTTCCGGCTTCTTCTTCCACGTGGTTTTTCCCCTCTCTGACGATTATTCAATTTTGACAATTTAATTCCTGTAAGTTCTCCACCCGAGAAAAAAAAATCGTTGTTTTGGAATACTGTACCCAAACTGGGGGTTCAGTTTTAATGCTTTGCTCAGTAAAGACTAAATCACCATTTTTTTTTTATTTTGATTTTTAACGATCATATTTGTTTTATTTATTCATATATTTATTTTGCTACCTGACATTGATAATGAACAGATATATCTTTTTTTGTTTTTTGAGGGCTAATGAATGTATTTGTACAAATAAAAGTTTACTTTTTTTCTTCCTTTTTGTACACAAGGATGTGAAGGTAAAAAGAGAAATAAAAATTCATATGAATTTTGTGACATTTTTCTTTGTATCCTTTTGTAAAACGTTGGTTCCAGTCATTAAAATCAAATTAATATCGATATCTTTTGTCTCTTTTCATCAATTTGATGGGAAGAGAAAAATGATCTCCCCCCCCTTTTTTTAATACTCCGTCCATCTGTTATCGTACGTGTCTACTGTGGCTCATTTGGTGCCCACGTTTTATTTATAACTTTAACCAACTAAACACATTTTTTTTGTTACTATTCAAGCTTGGTTCTTGTCCAGAATAGCACGCTGATGAAAGCCTACATTCACTGTCTTGATAAGAGGAAATTTCAGTCATTTTCTTCATTTTTTGACTCAATACTGGTATCCCAAAATCACAGCTTCAACTCGCTACAATTCACCAAAAATGCCATATTTCTTTGGTCTTTCCTTCCACCCTTTTTAATTTTTGAAACTTAAATGTAACTATTTTAATTAAAAAGAAAATGAAAGAAACTTGGGGTAAGGTGAATAATACATTTTTAGATTTTTTTTTTTTTTTAATGTTAACGTTGAGATAGCGGATTGTTACTCTGTTGTTGTTACTCTTGACAAGTACCATATTTTTTTCCCTTTTAATTTATTTTCCTATTCATTCTTTTCTGTGTTTTGAAATAATAAAAATATCCGAATAGATGTTAAATATTAGTCGTGGCTCATTAGGTAAAGTCGTTTGTTTACCAGCTGGTTTGAGATGGACTGATTTATTTTTTTTTCCTCTTCTTTAGCTATGGAATTTTGTAAATTAAGCGAAAAACTCTGAGTTTGTACATAAGCACTGGTATACCTATCCACATTATTTTCTGTGTGTAACTAGTGTGTTTTGATAAAGAATTTTAGTCGAGATAAGCAAATATATATATATATATATATATATATATATATATATATATATAGTTTCTGGTCAAACCCTTAAGCAATACTTTTACTTTTGCTCATTTCTGCTGTGATTTTTAAAAATTTTCTTAACAAGATTTATGACTGTCAAGCTATCAAAAAATCAATGGACCTTAAGAGGAGGACCAATCCCCCAAAGTACTTGCCTGCTTTGAAAATCAGCATTTTTAACGTTAGTCTCGAAATATTAATCACTGGGACTTGTACAAAATAAGCAACAATTTCAACGAAACTGTCTTTTCTAATAATTTGTCATGACAATCTCTTAATCCATGGCTCATTTAATAAAGATGTTTGTTTTGATTTATTTATTTTCCTACTGCAATTTATTTCTTTAGTGATTATTCTTAGTAAATTGGTGTAGAATTTATTAACATTTAGAAATGTTGGGAACATCTTGACGTTTTAAACGACAAAGAACTGAATATTTCATTTATTTTTGTGTTTCTTTTACTATTAGTCAATGAAAGATCGGCCAAATACTTACTATTTATCATGAGTTATTTCGTAAAGAAAAATGGGTGTATTTTTTTCTTAACTAATTTGAAGAGAGATTTTGTTTTTGTCTCTCAAAGGAATAGACATCGATTATAGATAAGTCCTTAAAAACTTTTGTTCAGGTTTTATTGTTTTTTTTTTTTAATCTACCAAATAACGTCTTAACGAGCAAGTTTTGAAATCCAGTTACTTAATGTTTATGATAAACTTATCGCCCTCCGAAAAGGTGAGGGACTTAATTTTTCACTTCCCATTTTTTATTCGGTAAGTCTTGTAAGGTTTAATAAACAATTCATTATAAATCAACACTGATGATGTCATTAGAAATAAATTTCAATCTGCTTTTTATCAGATTCAAAAATATAATTATTTAGATACAATAAAAATAATATCAGATTTTATTTTGGAGACTAGTAACGTTTACGTATCTTTTTTTTTTCTTTTTTAACCCATCAATGTATGGATTAACTGCTGACAATAAAGTTTTAAATCGTTATTATTGATTGAAGAAAAAAAAAACCCAAAGAATATTTAAAAGATATCTCTGCTGTTTTAAATAAACAAAGAAAAGCTCTTTTTGTACTTCTCTTCCCAAAGTGAAAACAATAATATTTTGTATACAATTCAATTTACTAGTAATCTTTTTGTCTATTCAATCAACTAACTTTCCTCACCACTGCAATTGCTTGTTGTTTTTTTTTTTTTTTTTTTCGACAAGAAATCATATTTCTGCTTCTCCTCCTCCTCCTCCTCCTTATTTTCCACTCACCGCTTTTTGTGATACTGTTCACTTAGTAACCTAGGAGATGTATGAAGCCAGTATATTAAATTTTGGAAAATATTTTGACGATACTTTGATCTCATTTTCTAACATTCACTTTGTGTTGATATATTCAACATCAACTAATTACTTAAGATGGACAGAGTGTTTCAAAAATTTGATATCATTTGAGATGTTCATTGAAAAATTGTTAATATTTCGTAATCTAATAATTTGATCAACTCTCATTCAAATGTTAACAGAATGTCTTGAAACAACTTAAAATTCTATGTTTAATGGTTAAACACCTTCACTTTTCTAGTAAATGGAATTTCCATACCTGAAAGGAAATAACAAAAAGCATTAAACATAAAACTTTGAGATGTTTCTACAAATGCTGTTAAAATTTGAGATCATTTGAATGAGAAATGGTCTATTTAGATTATGAAATGTTAGTAATTTACATGAAATACCTTATATATCTTCTACTCTGAGAAATTTTTTCAATACTAGACATATTTTGATTGGGAAGACTTCTTTGGGCTCTGATATGAAGACAACTTTGTTTTAGGTGAAATTGTGTTAATGAGTCTCACCAAACCGATATTTCTTATGAGCATCAGAATTTTCAGGCTTCAATCTTATTCTTTGGCTATAATTGCCTCAGTCATACAGAAGATGTTAAATCTTCACCAAAATAACTTTATCGTAGATTTTTATTTGTCTGTCATAAAGAAAATATTTTCTTAGTCTTTATAGAAAAAAATCATTTTCTAAATGTACTTTTTTCATTTTCAATAGATCCCTTTGTATTGTCATGATTAGGCTGGTTGGCCTTTTGATGAGATCAAACCAAATTTTGGGATACCGTGTAGACTTATGGAGATAGATCATTTTTCTACATTTTAGGTCTTGTTGCCTTAAATATGACTCTGTGTGTGTGTATCTCTTCACATATGAGGATAGGCTGAAAAGTTCATAGGCTGAAATCATATCTGCTGTTAATTTTTTTGACCCATGGGATCTAAACCTTGCAATACCAATGTAAGACTTGTGTGAATTGCATGGGGGACTATGTTAAAAAGTAGACTTCATTTTTTCACATTTCATGAGTGTCTCTTTGTCAGCCTATGAACATTTCAGCCAACCTTCATTGATAGCAGCCACCTCCTTTTCTGCAGTTTTTATTTCCATGGCTTCAGTTTACCCTTGGATAATTCCAAAAATAAATGATTCATAAGAGGAGTCAGGCTGGCAATTCAAATATGCCAAAGCAAGCCATAAAGTTGTCCCTTTTAGACATAAAAAGTGAGACTTTTCAACTTAACTGAAAAATCCTGAGCTTGCTATGATCTACGGTGAGATCAACTCTGTTGCATTACTTATTGAATTATCAAGTTGTGTTGAGAGCACAGATTCCTGTGGCTCTCTCATGTTATTTGTCCCTATCAGCCATCACTCTTGGCAAGTCCTCTACTTGTCATCCAGTGTCTGCATAGAGCTGATGTATGTAAATTTTTGCTGGTCAGCCAACATTGGTGTGTCAGTGTGTAAGAATCCATTGAAGAACTCGCTTATAGGAACAACACAAGGATACTGGCTGCTATTCTAGAAAAATTTTGGAAGCCGCACTCCACAAAACAACAGCTATATAGCCGCTTACCTTCCATCTCACAAACCAACCAAATAAGATAAACAAGATATGTTGGGCACTGCTGGAAAGCAAGGACTTGTTGTATAATGTATCATAATTGTTTTATTTTATTATTTATAGTTGTTAATTGTCTAATTTATAAATTAAAGTTTATTTCAGCTATGTATATACAGTCCTTGTCACCATTATTGATACCCATGGAATTCAAGTACATAATGTTGAATATCTCCTATAAAAATAAATGTTGTGTAACGGCTTTGGTCCATTGACAACTACATGGTTTATAAAGAACAGTAAATGATAAAATCTTAGGTTCATATAAATGTGGTTATTTTTCGTTTATTTCTGAAGATAAAATGAAAGGGTGCCAATAATGGTGACCAGGACTGTATTTATGTATAAAAAAGAAACAGTAGTGAATCCTATAAATACTATTTGTGGTTTCAGGTATCTTTTAGGGCATTGGAACATATGTACTTTAGATAACGTTGGCTCGTGTCTGTAGGTATATATATATATCTGTTTGTTTGTCTTTGCAAACAAACATTTATGAGAGTATTCTATGATTAGTGCAAGCACACTGTTGACTGATGAGGCTAATGCAAGATAGGCTGGGAAGTTCTGTGAAGTCTTTGGTTATTTTACAGCACTGTGTTTTTTTTTATGGTGCTGCATTTTTTTTCTCTATTTGAATTCTATAACCATTCTTAAAGAGTGAGTTGGGTTTTAGTGATGGTTTGCTGCGAATGTTGTCTATTAACTGTCAGAAGTTGTTTTCACAGGTGGTAAGAGCGTTTTAAAGGGTATTTTTCTATGTCTTTTGTGTTGGTCCTCTGGCATAATGGCTGTTGGACTGCTTATTAAAAAGTGTAATCTTTGGGAGGTGATGGTGATTCTAGCAATATGATCTGCCCAGCATAGTTGTATATTGAACAATGATTTGGCAGTTCTGAGGATTTTAATATTTGTAATGAAGTCACTCCAACTGATATTAAAGATGGTACAAAGGCAGCATTGATGCAATCATTCTGTGTGGCAATGATAGATTTTTCAGGTTTTTGTGCTATATGGAAGTGGGTGGGAATAAGACTATAATTTTTACTTTGGTGTTCTTTCTGATATTGTTGCATTTCGATATATGCTTGTAAATTCTGCCCAGGTTAAACCCCATGGCGTAGTAGCTAATGTTGTGGACTTTTGATATAGTAGTTAGCGAGTTCAAACCCCAGTCATGAGATTACATTCACTTTTTGACTAATGCTCTTGGGAAAGGTGTGAACTCCTTATCCCCCAACTATGGGTTAAATACAGGAATGGCTTTGGCATTAAATAACCCATGAAAGTTAATATGCCATAAAATGGATAAAAAATCTGTCAAATGCTCTGTCTGTTTTAGCTAGTCAATTGTCCACCTCTGTCAATCTTGGTGACCTGTAATCCAGATAGGTGAACTTTTGGACTGTTTTCAGGTCTGTTTTGCCCATTGAGATCGTGGAAAGGTTGTAGCTGTTTTATTGGTATTAATTGATGAAAAACCAGAATCTTCTTTAGGTGCATGTCTAGAGTAAAAAGTTCAGGAGTCTCTGCAAAACAGGATGTGATGCACTGCAATGCACATTCTGTATAAATGGACAATGGCAACAGCATCAGTAAACTGTAATTGTCTGACAAGTTGTTCCAATATTTTATATATTCTAATATACACCAAATTCTCTAATAAAATTTGTGTTAGTTTTCTTTTCTACTTGTTCTACTGTCACATAACTCTCCACCAATGCTCTATGTCAAAGGGTTCATGCATGTAATAGTTTCTTGAAATGTTGGCATAAATCTATGTTTAGTACTTGGTGTTTGAACAGTTATTTGTAGAATTAACCTACTAACCATTTCTCTATGGCAAACATTCTTGTTCATCTTCAGTCACAGATATTTTCACTACACTGAAGCTAATGGATGTATTATCATTGGTTGAGTGGTTTTAGTGGTGCCGGCCAAGAACTCTAAAGTTTAACTCTGGTTGCTATGATACAAACCATAATCCCTGATACATTTCTACCACTTGTAAGGTTCTTTTGGTTATTGATTTATCCTATTGTAAAGAAATAAAGGAGATATTTATCATATATATATATATATATATATATATATATATATATATATAAAACTTTTTTCTTAGTTATGTAGTTGTTTAGAAGCTAAGTCACTAAACTCAGTGAGTAAAGAAGAGGATAAAAATATTTATTAGGTTGAATTAAATACAATATAAACTAATATTTTGCATCAGAGAAATAAGTCAAATATTTTGATTCTTTTTATATATATATATATATATATATATAGTTATTAATCTGCATAATTTATTCTGTTGGGTCAAGTGTTTGCCAATGGTCCAGGAGACTGGGGTTCAATCCCAGGTCAAGTCATGCCAAGGACACAAAAAATGTCACTTGAGGCCGCCTTGCTTAACACTCAGCATTATAAGGTATGGATCAATGGTAGAGTAGAGCAATCCAGGGAATGGAGTAGCACCCTCCTGTACACCTTGGTTGAATAGCTATTGAAAAGGGAGCCTTCAGGTCGCCCTCGATTACGGTCACCAACAACCATTTTTTTTACTAAGTTTCATGTATCACCACAATTGTCTGATGATTATTGTAACATCACAAAATTCAGAGTAACAGAATGAGTAACGCAAGATTATAATGTATTATTTTAGGTTTTAACCCTTCTTTATTGCAAAAGTATCAAGTATTTTTTTTATGCCATGTAATTCATTTGTATTTAAATGTTTTCCTTTTTAAGAGAATTAAGCTTTGCCATGAAGAAAATCCTGGAATAATTCCTTTTTTTTTTTTTTTTCTTCAATGATAGACAAAAATGGAGAAGAGTTTTTTTTATTTTGTTTTTTCAGACTGGAAGTATTTAGAAAATACTTTTAAGTTTTTATATTTGATATCTTTTGTACTTACAGCAAATTAATTTGTAGAGAGTCCTAATAGTGTAGTGGCTAACACACTGGACTGCAACATCACAGTAAGCTAGTTTGATCTCCAGTCAAGCTATTACATTAACTTTTGGGAAAAGTGCAAAACTCCCTTATATCATCCCCAGTTATGGTTCTTCTACAAAAATGGCATTGATGTTAAATAACCTGTAAAGGTTGATAGATCACTAAACAAAGCAAAAAAACCTAAACTGAATTTTATATGGAGAAATAAATTACAAATGTAGAAACTTAATATTTGTTGATATCAAATACAAAAGAAATTTATTGTAAAAATAGTTTGAAGTTTGTATAATTGGAGTCACAGAAATTTCGATAATTTCAAGAAATTCTTTGCAAATTAATTGGAAATTCTAGAGCCAAAATTCATTCTGATCTGAAGTGTTGGTAATTATCAAGAACCTATTTATAAGTCAAATGTATCTTAAAAATGATTAGTATTAAATAGGAATTGCTGTTTTGGTTTTGCTTTGTTTTATGGCATATCAACCATCGTGGGTTATTTAATGCCAAAGCCATCCTTGTAGAAGAATATTAGTTGTACTCTTTAACTCCTATCTGGAGAGGGATAAGGTTTTCATACCCTTTCTCTAAAGTCTTAGTTCAAAAGTGTGCATAAAAGTTCTACAGGAGTTCAAACTCACTTATTATAATTTTGCAACCCAGCATGTTGGTCTCTACAGGGACTCCCCACCCCCATAACACTGTACAAATTATTTGTATTAGATAGGAATGCTTTAAACCTTACAACTGTGTTCATATTGTTTGTATTTAGAATAGTAACTTAAAGCTATAATTGTTTACTTGTGATTATTATCATTGGTTATTTGAAATAATAAAAAAAGAAGACAACATTCAGCATTAAATAACCCCACAATGTCATAAAACCAACCAAGCAACAACATAGCTGAATGGTTTACAAAAAAAAAATGGATTAGTAATCAACTAAGTAAACTACTATAACATAGCAACCCTCCCTGCGACTATCATATTCAATCTTGATTTGATAGGGGGGCTCAGTCAATGAAACCTGAAATATTCATTAAATTTGAATATATATATATTGATTTATCTTTCTTTATTTCTCTCCTCCTCCCTTTTAACATGATTTCTGCTGAGTTGGACAAATTTGCTGAAGTGATTTGTTGGCTCTTAATAAGCTTTTTCTTCTGAATTCCATCTATAGATTTGACTTGACAAACCAACCACTTCTGCACTCATTTACCTCAATATGCTTTTTGCCTTTTTTTCGATTGTTTCCACTTAGTGTATGTCTGTACGTGCTGATATTTCTTTTTATCTGCTTAAAACATTGAAAATAAAAGAGAAGAGAAAATATTTAAACCTGTTTGATCTTCAGTGATCCATCTACTGATAAAAAAGGTTTTTATTAGGGAAGGGACAACTTTATTACATTTTAGTTTGTATTGCTCTTTAAAAAAAGATTTCACTTTCAAGTTGTGAGTGATATGGTCAAATATGGGGTGGAGTTGGCTGACTTTACTTACTCATTCACAACTGTATCCTTGCTGCTTAATAGAATCAAGGTTGATATGCTATTAAACATCAACCAACTAAATAGAACCTAAAAAAATGAGAAAATGTTTCTTGAAAAGAAGAAAATTATTGGCTTGCTCTAAATTGTTGAATGATTGTAATATTGACCTCAAGAATTAGGAAAAATATCTTTTATAAAAGGAAGACAAATAAAAAAAAAAAAAAAAAAAAATTCCTTGTCAACATTGTGTGTGTGTGTGTGTGTGTGTGTGTGTATATATATATATATGTGTGTGTGTGTGTGTGTATATATATATATATATATATAAAATAGCATAGATACAGTCAACACCACTTGGTGACTCAGACCAAGTTTGATTTTTTTATAGGCAAGAAACTTACAATTATCAAGCTCCATTGACTCGATCTACATTATTCTAAATTAGATATATATGCTCTATCACTGATGTTGAGTATTCTTTATTAAGATATTTAGCAAGCTACATTTTATATATATATATATATATATATATATATATGGAAAACAGCATAGCAATATGCTGAATATATTTCAATTTACTCAAGATGTAATGTACAGGTAATACAGTTGAATTTCAGTAAATTTTCCCATGTACAAATCAATATATATACAGGTGCCACAATAAGGGGTGTATCAAAAATAGTTCATCCCTACATTAATATTCTGTATATTCTCCTTGGATATTAACACAAGCATGTATTGATGCATGCATGCAATGTGCTACATTGGTAGGTGTGTTATATTTCAAGATGGCCAAAAACTTTCCAAATTTTATCTGAATATCTGTTGTCTTATAGCGTTTACATTTTGTACACTTTAAAATTGGAGTCATCTTTCTGGTTGTTGCATTTTTATTTTCCATGTGTGTGTGTGTGTGTGTGTGTCTAATATTACTGTTGTTTGTATATAACAACCCCCTATAACTTTGGACTTTGAAATTATGGTTGCGGGAGGAATTCTTGTGTATGCAATGACTTTTTAGAACTTGTCGCTAAATTTTACTAAAAAAATCAGACAAAAATAAGATTTTTCATAGTTTTCATTATGTCTTAAGGCACACAATTTACTCAATATTTTGAGCAAACATACTGAGACATGTTCACACAAAAATGAAATAAACTTGTGGCAAAAATAAGCTGACATTAGGAGAAAAAAAATTTAAACAAACACACATTCCAGTGGATATTTCTCTGTAATGATGTAAAATACATTAATTTGGACTCGAGATATAATTGACTTTTGGTCATTCCACCCCCAAATATGATATGTGGGCAGAAAAAAGTTAATCAATTTTTATGTATTATACACTCCCCTAACTTTTGGTCTGAACAATCTAAAAAAAAAATGTATCCTATACACAAATAATTATAGTAATGCTTACATTATTGAAATTATTATGTAAAAATAGTGATGCCATAAATTCAGTTTTTAGTTTTAGTTTTTCTTATTCCTGCTCATTATTGTTATTCTACCCGTCAACATTTTCTTATAATTGGGAAGAATAATTCAAAAAGTTTTGGATGTGACATTCTTTGGGTTAAAATGAAATTTGACTGGGACATTGATGTCCCAGTGGGAGTGAAAAGGTTAAGCACCAAATCTTGTATCTAAATTTGTTTCAGAAAGTTTTATTCTTCAGTTTGTGTGTTGGGCAGACTTTGAATAAAAAGATTGTCAATGGTCAGTAATTAATGATAGAATTACTGATAGAATGTGCCTGTTATATGAATCCTATAAATGTATTGCTGATAATTTTACTATCAAAACTGAGTGACAGCAAGTTTCTTTAGTTCTCCAGGACTCTTCTTAGTATTCTAGCTGAAGTCAATAATGCTGTGGTGGTTTAAATGGCTTCAATTCTTCCTCTGATTTCCAAACCCTTGGGAACTGTTCTGGGTGCACCAACTATTATTAGTATCACTGCCACTTTCTTGTTTCACAGTTTTTTCATCTCTCTGGCAAGATTCAAGTATTTGTTTTTCTTTTCACTTTCTTTTATTTTCACTCTAGCATATGACAAGTTCTTTTTCTCTTGTTAATTATTACCTGATCTAATCTTTCAGCTGGGATCGAATGGTCTGCTTGTATTTCAAAGTCCCAGACCATTTTATGCATCTCATTTTCTAGAACAGATTCTGGTTTGTGCATATACCATTTGGTAGTATGGTCAAATTTTAATCTTTTGCACAATTCCTAGTGGATCACCTTTCCCATTCAGATGCCTTGTCTTGTTTTCCTTTTCTGTCAGTTTTCTCCATTCACTCATGTGATTAACTGTTTCATCTCTCTACATAATCTTCACTTGGTATTCAGTTGCGTATTATCAATTTTTGTTTTCATATAATTGGTCATTACAGCATTATTTTGAGTTGCTATTAAAAGAGGTTCAGTTTCTCACTTGAGACTTTCCCTCTCTTTACAATGTTCAGGTCATTTCTTGTATGCAATCTCCCCAGTTATTATTGTTCTTATGTCTCAACAATTAACCAAAGAAAATGAATCTATTTTATCTACAGGTGATGATCTTTATTTAGAGAATTGGATGGTTTTCTAAGATTTAAACTAAATAGTTATTTCATTTATTTATTTATTTTTTTTTAACTTATTCAATCTTTGTGTATGGTATACTAAACATTACCTTTTTGTAAAGTTTTTCTTGAATAAACATCATATTTATCCTTGAAATTTAAAAATAGAATTGGCTTCTTTGGCTCTTTTGGGCCAGAAATTTAAAAAAAGAAAAGAAACGGAAATCCAATTTCAGACTGCTGGTCAAATTGCAGACAGAATGTGCCATTTGCAAATTATGGTTCAAGGAAAATTTAATTCTTGATTTTTTTTTTTTTTTTTTTTTTTTTTTTTTCCTAACTAGATTCACCCCCAGCCTCATCTGCTGAAATCATAAACATCTATGATTAAGCGATTTTCTGTAAGGGTTAAAAGTTTAGTTTTTATATAAATTAGTTGTTGCATAACCCTTTCACTATTCAAGGAAAATTTGAATTGTCTATTCCCACGTTTTCACAAAGAAAAGGGTTAAAAGGTTAAAAGAATTGTGCTACAAAATAAATGTCAGGGGTTTCAAATATCAATATATCATGGGTAGTATGTGTGTGTGTGTAACACTCTTTAAAGAGTGTACAGCTACTATATTCTAATCATTGATAGAATGCTGGTGAATGACTCTTTGATCCATAGCAGAAATGTTGATTCATAATTAACATTTTTTATGGGTACTATGCTAGATATCTAATAGTTTTGATATAGTGAATTACGTAAATTTAAACATATATCTCACTATTCCAAGGTGGTAATATCTTTCTTTTTTTTTTTTTTTTGTTTTTGTTTTTTTTTGTTAAAGAGCTATCGTTTATACCAAATGAGTCATTAGTAGAATTTGTTAGATACATGAAAACTGTCATTCACTCAAATGATGTATTAGGTATATGGTAGCCTCTTACCTACTGAAATATGCATAGGTGAGGCATGGACTACTATTGACAAGATAACAACCGCATGGAAATATGTAAGTACTAGTGTAGGGTTGCACCACTCAGACTTGAAAAAAATAGCTGGAGAAAAAGCTAGATGGAATCAACATTAGAATGCTGTGCTGTTTTGAACAAATCCAGAAAATAACACCCTAATAAACAGCAACTTACCTCCCATCACACAAACTACTCAAGTAAATTGTTGGACACTGAAGAAGTAAGGATGAATTCATAAGCATTGTTTTTCTATGAGTTCACTAGTGTTGGCTGACACTGGATGCCGTCTAGAGGACATGGTGAGAGAGGGTCGAGGGATTTGGTTTGGTTTTATGGCATATCAAACATTGTAGGTTATTTATTGCCTAATCCATTTTTATACATAGAAGCAGTTATATTTCAAACAATTCAGCTCAGCATAAGTAGTGTTTTGTTTACACACAGTTAAGTGTCAAAATAGTTCTATTTCAAACAATTCAGTTTAGGATAAGTACACAGTTTAAATATCAAAACAGTTCTATTTCAAACAATTCAGTTTAGGATAAGTACGCAGTTTAAATGTCAAAACACTTCTATTTCAAACAATTCAGTTGACCATAAGTACACAATTTAGTTTTATTTGACCTATAAATAGGACCCTATCAGGTGCTACCATTCCGGGCCAGAGTGGACCTGGGAGTGATGGCAATAAAGGGGCACTCTGCATTTCCCGAGCTTCACCATCAGATTGTTTAGTGTTATATCCAGGACATTTGTTAGGGGAGTCTTACTCCTCTGCAGAGATGCCTTTTAATGTTTCTGTTTAGCTAGAAAGCTTCTCCAAAATATTTGAGGTGTATCTCATAAGTAGAAAGTATATTTTGATTCTCATTGCAGAAGAATCTATAAATAACCTATGATTGATAATGAAAAATGTTGCTCTTGTTATTTTTTTCTGTAAGTTTTTTATTTTTTAAATTTTTTTTTTCACACCAGTTTTAACTGTAGTCTTCTCAGTCTTCAGGACTCTTCTTAGTATCCTCACCAATTTTAGTTGTATGGTCTCAATTCTTCCTCTAAGCTTCAGTTTCCCCAGTTTCTTTTACAGGCTGTGGAAACTGTTCTAAATGCACAAATTACAATTAGTATCACTGACACTTTCATTTTTCAGCTCTCTAGCAAGGTCCAGGTATTTATCTAGCTTTTCACCTTTTTTTCACTCTATGGTCTGTTAGTACAGCAAAATTCACTTAATGCCAAGTTCATTTAACCAAATCTAATTATGGTCTTCTGACTTGGATTAGGTGATCCATTTAGATCTCAAAGTCTCAGAAAATTTTGTGTTTAAATTTCAAAGACATTTTCTGATTTGTGTATATATCATAGTATGGTGAAATTTCAGTTTTTTTGTACAATTCCCCATGAATCACCTTCCCTACTCAATTATGCCTGATTTTGTGTTCTTTTTTTAATTTTATCTTACCTATTTATCATCATCATCATCTCTTCAGTTAATCAAAGCAACTTGGTATGCTAATTTTTCAATACTATGATGTTTACAGTTGGAACTTGATGATTTAACCTTTGAATCTTGAAAAGATTTTTATATAAAATTTGGTTTTTGTCAGTTTCAACTCTCAGTTTATATGTTGTGCTTTAAAATCATGAAAAAAGGAATTTTGTCACTGATCAGAAATGAATAAAAATGCTGTTCACAGAAGGTTGTTAAGGATATAATATGAATGCATTGCTAACAATTATAGAAATGTATTGAAAATCAGGATGATTGGGATTGTTGTGATTTACTAAGGTTTTTTTTTTTTTTTTGCTTAGATATGGCATAAGGCCTTATGAATTGGGCACCGATTGAGACTTGAACTCACTTGTGAAGGTTTGCTAGTCTAGCTTGCTAACCATTACTCCATTAGAGGCGCATTCAGAAAGAAAGGAATTGTTGACAGTTAGAAATTACTATGTATGAATGTTTAGCTTATTCTTATGTTTTTTAATCAATTTTGTAATTCTTGTGAAATAAAATATGACAATTTCCACTTTTCTTATCTATGATTGGACATTCAATTTGATTAGATCTAAAAGAAAGAAAAAAAAAAGTGTTCATGCTGAGTGAAAAAAATCTCATCTTTAATTATTTGATAAAACTCCAGAAAGAATGAAGTTTGTTTCCTATTTTGAGAGATTCGTAAAGAAAAGCTAAAAAAAATTCTCCTAATGGTTTGTCATATTCAACATGTTTTGTTGGCAATTTACTAAGCTTTTTGTTTAGATGCGGCACAAGGCTGCATGAATGGAACACCCAATGAAATTGGAACTCACTCGTGAAGGTTTGCTAGTCTAGTTTGTTAACCATTACACCACCAGAGGCACCCTATAGCAGAAAATTTTTTCATTAGAAATATTTTGATAAAAAGGGGCAAAAAATTCATGTTAATACAAAAGAGGAAGTATTACTTGATATTAACTTAGTCAATTTTATTTCATGCATCTCCAAATTAGTTTTATTTGTATGAATTTGTCTTTTCATTTAATTTTTATTGATGACCTCTTTATTTATTTATTGTTTTACTGAGGGTAGGTGAAGGTGTTAGTCATGCGCTTCTACGTTTCATATAACTATTGTGGAGATTGTTTATGTTGATCCTTTAAGGATTGAACTCCCCATCCTTGGCTCACAAATGTTGAATCACCCTGTCTTACCTGCTGATTGGAAGTGGCCTCACCCTTTTCTATAAAAACTGTTAGTGGTTTGTTCACTGAGAAAAACCAAAAGAAAAAAACAATTCACTTGACACTTTAATTCATGCTAGACAACTTCACAACTTGAACAGGTGGGAAGGATAAGAACAACATTTTATTTTTATTCTCAATGTCTGTTTTCAAGTCACTCAAAAAAACTTCTAGCTCAGAAATACTATCAATTGCCATTGAGATTTCATTATTTTAGAAGAGTATAGAAACTAGATAAGATTTTGTATATATTTAATCTACCCCTCCTTCATAAGCAGGATGTAAAACAAGGTCAATTTTTCAAATTTGAATTGAGAGTTTTCGTTCTAGATTAGTTCCCATATTAAAGTTAAAGAGGCCAGATCTTCTCTACTATTTACCCGTGACAAGAAGAAGAATAGTTGGATTCATATGTTTCCAAACAATATTGGCGCCATGAAATGCAAAGCTTTCAGTTTTGAACTCGGTTAGCCAAGTTGATATCCTATGACAATATTCATTATGCCATGAATCCCTCTTTTTCTAATTATGTATATATGCACATTAACAAATAAATCAAGTTGATTATTAACATATCTTATTACTCAGTGTAAATTAACTTTTGCTTTCTGAATATATTTTCATCACAAGAATGGAATCAGATTAAGAGGATAAGAGTAAGGTTTGAACTCTTGATAATGTTTAGAAACCTGTCCAACATTTTCTTACATAATAGAACTTTACCTCTTGTGCATAATTATAAAGCTGTCGAGGAATGAAAGAAATATGTAGAATATCAATTGATAGAAAACTGAACTGATGATTGAAATTACAATTAAAATTTTCTTTAGAAGTAATGAAAATTTATAGTAATGTTGTAAAAGTTAAGTTTACAACTAAGTTGATTTATAAGTAGTAGATAGTATATTTTTATATGAATGAAGTTCAAAGTATTTGAATAAAAAGAGAGGAAAAAAATGACATATAGTTTAAGGGTCTTTAAAATGGTTTCATGGAACAATGAGTGAAAAAAATAAAGATGTTTAAAGTCAGAATTTTAATCCCTGGGCCCAGAAAAGTGAAATTATAAAGACAAAATAGCTAAGAAGGTGAATTAATCAATACAAGATAATCTGATTGATTGATTTTAATGGCATGCCAATCTATCTCTGGTTATTTTATACCTAAAGGTTAAGGAATTGTGGTCCTTGTATGTTCATATTTACATTTTTTGTGTAATTCTTTCTTCAGAGGGTTTTTTTTTTTTTTTTTTTTTTTGCACATTGTCCTATTGAATGCAAATAATTTTCAAACAGGTCTATTTAACCCATAGATGAGACCCTAACAAATACTACCACACAGTCAGAGTGGATCTGGAAATAATGGCTATGATGAAAGGGTAACTCCACACTTTCCAGAGCTCCAGAACTGGATCCTCACCATTAGATGCCGTGTCATATCCAGGACACCCCTCTTTTTAGATGGAGGGGATCTTTTTCTATGTTAACCAGTGTATTCATTCCTATATTGCCTGAGACAGAAATTGAACAAAGATGTTACGTTCTTTTTTTCCTTCTATATGTCTGCACCCATTTCTTAGCCTCTCTATCTAGAGATTTTGATTTTGTGATATTTTTCAATTTATATTTTTAGGTGTTAGTTGGTTTCATCTTTGTTTTTTTTCTGCCACAGCTACATGGGATGCTGTCCATGCAATTTTGTCATATTTTCTTTTGGTAGAGATTTGACCTTGTGACTGCTTAGATTGACGAGGTCCATATAGTCTTGTATATTGATTATTTATTTCATCAATATTCATTGTATTTATTCCATACTATTGAAACCCCAATTCTTTGACCAAATATTATCATTCTAATGATCATTGTTGCTTTTCTTGAGCAGTGAAAGTAAAGAGAAATGTTTTTATGAGTTTCTTTTTAGACTATAATAATAGATCAGCTGCCTGACAGTGATATTACCATGTATGTGCAGCTGGCAGGAACTCATTTCAATATTCTCTTTGACTCAAAAGTTCTTCAATAACCACTGACATATATATTCTCCAGACACTTTTAGGCTATCTAGAATTGCCACTATAGTCATTGTGATCAGATATGGTTTCAGTTTAGCCATCACTTGAGTGTCACTAAGTCCATATTAAAATACTTTGACCAGTAGATTAACAAGAAGATATCTTGTCTTCAAGTTAATTGTTGGATGAGAAGTCTTGGATTCTCTTTGGAACACATTATGCTAATAGAATTTAAACACTCATGGATCTAATGGTTTTGGAAGTGTCCATTTTGGATATTTGTAGACTTCCCAGAGGAATTCCAAGAGAATTGGAATTTTCTATAGAAATGACTAGTATAGTTTTTTAATCTTTTCTTTGTATTTTTTTTATATGCCTTGTCATCTGTTATCTCCATCCTTCATTCTCTCTCTCTCCAAACTTAAGAAAATAATTTCTCTTTGAATCTTTTTTTTTTTACATAATAATCACCCAACAAGTTTTATTCTTATAGATTAAATTCTTGCTTCTTTTTATTTAAATTCTTTTTCTTTTTATATTTATCTTTGGCTTTAACCTTTACACCTGACATAAGATTGGTTGAAAATATTGAACACTTAAAATTAGATCAATAATCTTTACATTTTGTGGGTGTGTAGAAAAGTGCATATAGTCCAGTTTCAAAGTTGATCAAGTACAAATTTGCTATCATGTTCATCAAAAGTTACAAATGGTGTTACCTCAAAACAAGACTTACTAGATAGTCAGAATAGAGCTTGGAATAGAGACAGAAGAAATGAATGCTCACAGAAGATCCATAAATGAACTGTTGATGCCAAAATCAACATTTTTAGTATATTTTTCTTATTCTCATTCCTTGTGGATTATTTAATACCAAAGCTAGAATTGTTGGAGGACAGTACATTTGTATACAAATTTAGTTTGGCTTTTGGTCATGTATTTTTCAAGTCAAAACTAAAGATTTTTATGTTTGCATTTTAGTTTTTGATTTTTTTCTGATAATCCCCCTCAAGTTTGATTTATCTTTTAGCCAATTATAAACATTTGCAGCCTATGAGCGGACATCATCACTTTTGAAAAAAGTCTTTTTCATCATAGATTTATTAGAAGTTAATGTATAGATGGTTGCCTTCAGAACATTCTAACAGCACTTTGTTAAAAGCTGTTATTACTGATTAACATTCATGTTTTTCAAATAAATTTTCTTTCTTTTTGATTTGATTCTCCCTTCCGCCTCAGTCAATTGGGAATTTATCAGTTCATCTTTTCACTTTCTCTTCATATACATGTGCCAAAATATAGCAAATAAATCAGTACCTATTTTCTAATAAGCTTTTCTTTTAATAATTTCAGAGAATTTCCCTTACCATTCTTTAGGAAACACTTTTTTATTCTTACATGCTGTTAAAAATCAATCATTGACCATCTTTCCCACAAAGAAAGAAAAAAAAAACCACTTTGAGTATACCAATAACAGATAGAGGTAATATAGCTGGATAAAATCTTTTATTTATTTATTCCTTTTTTTTTGTGGTGGATTTTGTAGATATCAGGAGAGTCTGATTTAGCCACAAGAGTTATCTTTTGACATATATGATTCTATCTTCCAGGAGATGGTGCTGTTTTTTTGTTTAAATAATTCTCAATAAAGAGAAAGTCTTACCTGCAAAATGGATGGGTATTATTTATTGTTTCCCAAGTATTCCAGAATTTTTTAATGTCTTGTGATCAAATTGTTCCTCATATCATAACCAAAAATCTATTTTTTTAAAAATAGGGGTTAAGGGTATAACACGTTCAGTTTTTGTTGTGGCAAAGTCAATCTGCTTTTTTAATACTGTGAAAATAATTCATAAAAAAGATGACAGTTTTCCCAAACTAATAAGAATCAGTTGATTATCACAATTTCTCACTGATGCATTTATTGAATATTGACTCCTTTATGAAGTTTTTTTTCTTTCTGGCTGATCTGTTATAATAACCCAGGATGAAAAGACTGCTTTTTCATTTTCCATCTCATTACTCAAAAGTACCTTTCTAGTAATCTGAGTTGACAAAAAGAAGATAACAGTGGTTTCTTTCTTTTCTTTTATTAGTGGATTGTAAACTTCTCAATTTCAATGTTATTTAACACTGGAGCCATCAAATAATATCTTCTTTGTGAATTAATTGTTAATACTGAATAAAAGAAGATTGTTTACTTATATTTCTGTTTCTATCCCTCTTTTAGTTATATATATATATATATATGTGTGTGTGTATATATATATATATATATATATATATATATATATATACACACACACACACACACACACACACACACACACACACACACACACACAGAGTATTGGATAAAAATAGAACCATTTCTATTGTCACAAATTGAATGAAACTTTAATGGTTTTAGACACACATAGGAAGTGATTATTTTCCTTGATTATTGTTGTCAGATTTCCCTTAGTTATTATGAAGTCATAATCTTCTGTAAAGAATTCTCAGAAATATCAAAAATAGGAAATCTTTTAGAATTTTCTTTTCCTTGATTTGATATCCTAATTTGTGATCAGTTCTTTGTAAGCAATTGTCTTTGTTTGAAAAACTCTGTCGTTTCAAAATATTGCAAAGAAATAAAATCATCATCTGTCATCAATTGTTGTTATTTTCCCCACAAATTATAGGAAAACTGGAAATTATCATCAATGGATTCCTAACCAAATATTAACAGGTCATAAATTGTCCTAACTTGTTGTTAACTACGTTGTTATAATTTTAAAAATCTTTTTTTTTTCTGTTTTTTTTTTAATGCTATATATGGTCATTATATTTTGTAGAAGGGGATCTGAATGAGTGGGGACAGTGTGAGACCCTCTCCAAAAATAGTGTTGCAAAAGTTTTTTGTCATCTCACATAAACCAATCAAGATACAGTATTTTAAAACAGAAAAATGTCTACTGAAAATTTATTACTTAATGTTCCTTTCAAGAAGTTACTGTGCATATGGTTCATATTTCATGTGACTTCTTTTAGCTTGAATAGTTGCTTCAATGCACCAAGAAAGAGATGCATAAAAAATCCTTCCCCATCTTCTCAGCTATGAAATGCTATTCTCTCTGGTTGAGTCTCTACAACTCTTCAAGATTGTTTAGAGTCTTCTGGTGAACTCTTCTCTTTTGATCTGTCCATATTTGCTCTTTGATACTTAAGGATCTGAGTTGGCCAATCTTTCAGTATGGTAAGAGACCTTCATTAGCCAAAATTTGTTGTGTTGCACATGATCTGTTGCATAGGGCCCTATCATGTTGAAAAAATCTCACCTTCATTCAGGTCTGGTATCAAATTCCTCTTCAGCAACTAAATATATTTGGCACTATTCAAGTTATCAATTTTAGCCAACTTTCTTGAACCGTCACTTTTCATGCATCCTCAAAGCATCAGATTTTAACCCCCAAACTACCTCAGTTGGCTGGGGTCATAGAATACACCGATTGCATCTCTGCAGAAGGGTAAAACTTTCCCAACAAGTGTTCTGAATATGACACTAAACCCTCTGATAGTGAGATTCCAGTCCTGGAGTTTTGGGAAAGTATCCCTTCATTTCCCTTTCTCCCACGTCCATTCTGATCTTGAGTGATAATACCTGATAAGGTCCCATCTATGGGTCAAACGGAAGTTTGACCATTTAACTGAGTAAATAAATTACTGGTGTTAAACTGAATTATTCATATTACAAAGCAATACTTGGAAACATTTAACTGTGTGCAAATGAATGAATAGTGTTAAATAGCTATACTGAAAGCCACTTCTGTGTCTAAACAAATCATTGATATTAAATGGAATTATTGGTGTTCTAACACTAATAATTCTATTTGATATTAATCAATACTTGCAACCATTTAACTGTATGCAAACAAATGGTTAATAGTAAATAGAATTATTCATATTAGATAGGAATTCTTGAAACTATTTATGTCCAAAAAAGGATTAATATTGAATATAATTATTAGTATCTGATAGAAATACTTGAAACCATTTAACTGTGTGCAAACAAATGAGCTCTGACTTGTTTAAAAATCTTATCTATAAAATATGCATTTACAAATCATATATTTAATATGTAAGTATCAACAGGATATGCCATAAAACTCATTCAACCTAACAAAACCCGTAAATTTCATTGTTTAATGAGGGTCATTTTGTTTTCTTGGAGGCTTTCTGACAAGTTCTTGCTTCATAAAATGCTACTCCATCCTAATTTCATTACCGATTAGAATTTTATTCCAAGCATCTGCATTCCATTGTTTATACCTCTTTTTGGTTAAGGCTAGTATCTTAGCTGCAATGTACCCTTCTGTTCATACTCTTGAAGAATGCACTTAGTGGTATTTACTCATACCAAACTGGATAAGTCGCACTAATTCATCATTTGTCTTCTTTGGCTGAGTTTTTGCTACCCTGATCAGTTTCTGTACCATTGTATGCTTCAGTTTTTGAGGGTAACTACTCTTGATCAATCTGAAACACTTCTAATACTTTGAAACTTCAAGAGGAATCCTGAGATGCACCTTTTTGAAATTCTGAGTTCCTTAGCTGTTGCTTGCTGCCTCATATTCTTGCCTATCTTCACTATTTTCGTTCTCATTTCTTTTGAAATTCTTACCTTGATTTTAGTTGTTAAAATTTTCCCTATATTTCAGAAAAAAATGGTGCTATTGTTAGAGAATGTCTTTCAGCCTATGAAACAATTTTTTTATTTTTACCTTAAAAAACACATATCTTTTTTCACTCTATGTACTTGTATTTAAAATTGCAGAATTAAAGAGGGGGTGGGGTTGAGCACTCAATTCAAAAAGGAAAAAGCTCTTATAAATCTTTCTACTTATGATTTAACAAATCCAGTTCATGTAAAATGATTAAGACTTTAAAGGAAAAATAGAATTTGTTATATTTGCTCATTACTTTACTGACAGAGATGAGAAGGAGAATGCATTTCTCTACTTAACAAATCTGTTTTATTATTGAGAATATTCAATTTTGTTTTTGTTTCTTGAGCCACCTTTTTTTTTTTGTTCTTTTAAATCCCAAAAGATCAAAGAGGATTAAATGCTGATAATTGTATCTTCTACAAGAAACTGCTTTTTATGAATTTTGAAATTTTATGCATCATTGAAGAAGATTGTTGATTTGGTCTTGAGTAGAGAAAATTTCCCAGTGGGATTTAAATATCTGATATTGAATTAATGTAAGAATTTACCAGTGACTTCTTTTTCCACTATCTTAGAAGAGTCTTTGAAGTTCAATCATCCCTTGTGTAGTCAGTCAACTGGATTATTTATCAGCACTAGAAAAATTTCATAAGTTAAGAAACTGGAAAGGAACATTAAGATTTCTACAGGGAACAAAAAAAACCCAACAATTTTTGAACTCATTCGTTACTGGTAATTAAAAAAAAATGGATTTATTACAGGAATTCCTCTTTTCCTACATCACAAAGATCATAGATCCCTCGTCTCTTATATCACAAAGATCATAGATCCCAGACAGTTTTTAATATCTCAACCTAAATGAGATTGAGGGAGAATACTGGACGTACTTATAATGTCATAGTTATCATCATAAGAAATGGGCACAATGACCCAAGTTCAAATCCCAGATGAGGTTGTTTGCATTTTATGTATTACTAATACTGCCAGGAAAGGTATTCATCCAACTATTCTTCCTCTAATTACTGGTTACTAATTGGGCAGATAGGGTTCTTTAACCTTGGTATGGCAACTGGTCTAGAAGAAATAAAACTCTGAATTCAAACCAGTTAAACTCTGTTTAAAAATTGACTTAGTGCTGCATCCTTCCCATGGTGTTGGGGTTTGGTAAATATATACTAAAGAAAAAAAAAAGGTTTCTGTGTTACAGGGAACAATTGACTCAATTGAGTAATTTTTGCTGCATAAGAGTATCCATCATTTGTTGCAAATGTAATGCAGAGAATAATCAAAGAACTGTGAATGGTCATTCTTTCATGTGTAATATATTTATCAGACCTGTCACTTTTAAATCAATATATTTCATTCTATGCATTCTATACTGTATCTGGGCTGTAGTTCTAACTAGTTGATGATAATGAAGAATTCTTTGGAGAATTTTCAGTTTTCTTTTATGAGGAATACATTGTTTAACTTTTGGTGCAATGCATTTAGCAACAAAGCATTAATGGTTGGAATGCACATAAAATAAAAAAAGCTTTTTCATTTTCATAATTAGAATACTCCAATGAAAAGTAATTAAAATGTTGTAAGGAAAAAAATTGGATCCTGTGTGAAGGGGTATATCATTCAAGTTTGTTTAATCGAGAATTTTTTATTCAGTCATACTTCTGAAAACTACTGTTTTACTAAAGTTTTGAAGTAAAAAGTTGGGTTTTTTTTTTTGTTTTTTTTTTAAAATTTAGAGCTGGTATGTGTGTGTGTGTGTGTGTGTGTATATATATATATATATATATATATATATATATATATATATAAAAAGAGGTACTTCCGGTGGGTTATATTGCATAAGATCCAAAATTTTTGAAGTCATGTGAAGTAAAGTTGCATCTTGCCTTTATGCATTAGGTATATTTGGATGACTCCAGTTGCTCTCCACACTAAAAGGACTAACTGAAAAGTGGTATAAGGTTATTGAAAGCGAGGGCTGAATAATGATGCCATGACTTTTTAAAATGAAAAATTTTATTTAAAAAATGCTGGAAACTTATAAATAAACATAATAATATTAAATATAATTCTTGTGTATGTTTATAATGTATAAAATTGTATAATTTTCACCCTTATAGAAAACAATTTTAAATTTCAGCTTAGGCTGTTAAGGCTTTTGAGGAAGCTATAACTAGATTCCCTGCTCAGTTACTATAGGTAAAAAACTTGTTAACCTTGACACGGCTAATAAAATGAAAAAAAAGCTAAGTCAAATTTTAAAAACAGAAATTCAAGCTATTCTTAATTTTGAAACTTTTTATAAGCTGATTTTTTATATATATAAAAAAATTCTCTTATCAATTTTGATTCTGTTACTAACCTTCTGATAAGATGGATAAAAATGTTATATTTTATTTCCTTGAATGATTTCCAGGAAGCATTTTATTCCTCCTTTTTGCACCTTGAGATAAAGTTCCTGACTGGCAGCTGCAAAAACAAACCAGGTCTTCAGGTTAGCCACAGATCAAATGATTGAAAATGTTTGTCTAAATAGGAAGATACAGCCAACTGGCTTTTATAATTTTGTTTTTGATAACTTGAATTGTGCATACCATTTCTACTTCAGCAAAGTCAATAAAAGTGTTGAATTCTATACAGCTATTCAATACTCTCACTTGTGTTTATTTTCCTTCTGGTAAATAAATTCTTTATAAAACTTTTTCAATGCAGATTTTTTATAAAACTTTGTCAGTGTTAGTTGAAGCGCCAAACCTATGTTTGTTTTTTTTTTCTTTTTGTGTTATTGAATGAATAAAAATGGCTCCATTGCTTGTGTATGTTGCAAAAGAGGTGATAATTTGCTACCAACTTTCTTGAAATTTGTGAAAGCAGCTATTAAATATTATATCTGGCTCCTATGAAGGCTGATAATGATTGATTGATTTTAACAGCATGTCAACCATACTAGGGTTATTTTATGCTTAGAGGTTAGGGAATTGCATTCTTTGTACATTCATATTTACATTTTGTGTATTTGTTTCTTATGTATTATTTTGCACACAATCCTATTGAATAGGAATAATTTTTAAACATATCTATTTGATCCCCATAGATGGTTGACAATGAGTGTAACAGTTCTTTTTTGTTTCTGCCCAGACAGATAGAATATTTATGAGAGAGTGGTCTGCTCATTTGCCTACTCTTTTCACCTCGATTTATTTACTTTTTCGACTGACCTGACAATAAGATAAAATATTGAGAAAAGTGGTTTCATGCCTTCCCTTAAAGCATTAGTGCTCTATAGAACACAAGTACCAGATCTGTAAGAACTAAATGATTTTCCACTTCCTGTTACATATAAGTAATAAATTATCTTCAATTTGAAAGCATTTTAAAACTTTTTTATTATTAAGATTAGTTCATGTATGTTCTGTAATATTATATATATATCTTTAACAAAAAGATTATTCCAATCAATTTCACCCAAGTGCCATCTTGAAGATATTCAGAATTTTTTCAAATTTTCACCATTTGTTTGTAAAGTAAATCCAAAAAATTGTAACCTAATATCATTAATTGTTCTTATTTTATAGTCATTTAAAGTTTTAGAGCATTTCTGAAAGGTTTTTCTTATTTCCACCATAAAGTGTTTTAGAATCAGTTAGAACCAATTGCTTTAACTTAGATACCTTTAAAAAATGAATCGTCAAAATTATACCCCCTCCCCAAGTGGTAAATTTTCAAAAATTCCTAGTTTAAGTAACTCTCCCTCGAAGACTGTTCTTAAAGAAAATATAAAACTTGGCACCCAACTGAAATACACTGACTAATATCCTACTCTTAGTTTAATTCGGTACAAGGCTAGAAGTATGAAGCACCCAGTGAGAATTGAACTCGCAAATAATGATCTGCTAAGCATTATACCATGCAAAGTTTTGCTTAATCTTAGACACAAACGTCAGTGTTTCCAAGTGGTCTTCTGTCTAAATACTTAACAGGCTTATTGCTGCTTGACTTTAGTGACTGGTGGGAACTAGTATTTTCAGGTGTGACTTGACTGTAAACTTATATTCTCATCTTTTTATTAGAGTCACTACACTAGTTTGCTTGGGCTGGAGAATATGCTGATTGCATCACTGCAGAGAGATAAGACTCTTTTGCAATGAGTGTCCTGAATAAAACCCTAAACTATCTAATGGTTAGGCTTTGGGGAATGTGAAGTACCCCTTCACTGCCATTACTCTCAGATCTGCTCTGACCCAGAGTGGTTGTACCTGTTAGGGTTCCATCTATGGGTTAAATAGAACTGTTTTGCCATATAACTGTGTGCTAACAAATGACTTATTAAATTTAATTGTTAGTGTTAAATAGCAATACTTGAAACCATTTAACTGTATGAAAATAAAACTATTAGTGTTTGATAGCAATACTTGAAACCATTTAACTGTATGAAAATAAAACTATTAGTGTTAAATGGTTTCAAGTATTGCTATCTAACACTAATAGTTTTATTTTCATACAGTTAAATGGTTTCAAGTATTGCTATCTAACTGTATGAAAATAAAACTATTAGTGTTTGATAGCAATACTTGAAACCATTTAACCATGTCCAAACAAGTGATTAATACTAAATAGAATTGTTTATGTTAGGAATACTTCAAATCATTTTACTGTGTGCAAACAAATGAGCTCTGGCTTTATTAAAAATGTTACCTACAAACTACTTGTTTACAAATCATATATTTTATATCTATATGTATTAACAGGATTTGACATTAGATAACTTATTAGCGTTGATATGCCATAAAACCAAATCAACCATCCAAAACATTTTCAAATGTTGTTACTTCTTCCCACTGTCATCAGGTGTCTGTTATATATTGTTAGTAATCTTGTGTATTGGTGCATAAAATGTCATATATGCTGGTTTAGTGGAAGAGAGACAAGTAAGTAATATACCAAGGACTAATATGGACTGCAGAATGAGATTAATCTTTTCCTTTTAATTGAATAAAGACTTTGTTTGAAATCCTTAGGTTACTATGATAGATACTTGGAGAATGCCAGAGGAGACAATGGTTGAAATATGATAAGGACAATCAAGATGAGAACAAGAATCTGACTATATCAATTTATGATAATGACAATTTCTTATCTTAGAAATTCAAGCAAAACTGCAAATATGTTTTATTTCATTTTGAAGTAAATGTTTACAACTGAAACAATTATCTTGTGACCTTTTTTCATTTTTCTAAATATTCCATAATATTGTTGAAAGTTGATTTCCTCTTGCAGCATGTATTGTATGAATTCATCTTTTGTACAGCATTCAGCCAATTGTAAAATTTCATAAAAAATGATTTTCTTGAAATAATCTTTCATTAGTTTCTGATTCAGAGAAGAGGCTCAAGAGTTTTCATTGTTGTTTTTAATGAAACAGAAATGAGGTGCATGAATTTCAACAATAATTGAATGAAAATTAAAGCTTCTTTTTCAATAACTCAAAGCTTTAAAGTTTTCTTTTAACCATTGCAAAGAATCTTCATTGCATTGCACGCTCACACTAGCTGGACCAATTTCACCCTGTCACTGTGCCTTATAACTAAGTCCCTTTCCTTGTATGACACTAAACTGATTCTGGAGATCAAGGTCCAATTTTGGAGCTTTGGCAAGAATATAGTCACCTTTTTTTTTTTTTTTTTTTTTTTTTTCTACCTTTATTCCCAAGTTTATTCTAGCCTGGAGTCATAGTACTTGTTAGGGTCTCATGTACAAGTCAAATTTATTTGTTTGAAAATTATTAGTGTTTGATAGAAATACTTGAAACCATATAACTATGTACAAATTATGTGTATAGTTAGAATAATTACTTGAATCTATAATTGTTTACTAATGATGATTATTAGTGCCTTTGAACCCTATAATTTCTTGCCACCCCCACAAAACTTCTTTTTTTTTTTCTTCAATTAGTTTTTTTCTCTCCCACAGATTTTAAACATAAATATAATCTTATAGAATTCAGTTGCTTTATTTCGTTAAGAAAACAAACATATATTTATTATTTGTATATGTGATCCTTAGTGGTTCTTATTAAAAATTTGATAAGTCATTTTTAGAAAACAGAACTACTAACTGTAAGATTTTATTGATTGTTTTGGCCATTTCTTATTTTTGTCTTTTTGATGGATTTTGAAGGACAAAATGTGGTCCCTTTAACTTTCATTGACAAATATTCCACACCATCAACTGAAAGTTAATCCACTTTCTTTAACAATGGAAGGTTGTTACTTTTGAAATTACAATCTTCTCCCTCTCTCCTGAATCAAACTAATGTTCTTTTTAAAATTAGGATTTAGTAACACAATACATGTTCTTTTCTTGTATATTATACCTATCCAATATTATGTGACACTAGGAATTCAATTTTAAATGGATGTATCGATAGTTTTTCTTAACAGTAAGCTTTGTTCAGTTTGATATCATTTTTCTTCAGTTTTGGATTTCTTATTGTTTTTCTTTAACTATAGTTCATTGTTTTTTAGGCTAAGTTACCAGACCAGAGGTCAGCATTGGGGTTAGACAGTTGATAGTATGTTTGGAAACAGACGAGGTGAATGAAAAAACATACAAAGAATAAATTTTAATGCATTGCCATTGTTGTATATCCTCCATTCTTTGTAATTGGTTATTTTGGTTTGGAAATTCTTGATTTTAATGTCTGTTATCAACTTTATTGATTCTTTATATCTCAAAAAGCAAGGCAATTTAGTGATGTCATAGATTTGATTATTATTCATTGCTTTCAACAAAAAAATAAAATTGAAAATATCCTATAATATTTACTCTACAATGTTCATCAACATTTCCTTTGCAAGTTAATTAAAGAAAGCAATAAAAATATGACATTTTTGGTTCTTGGTAAACCATATAATTGTGTGCAAATTATCTGTATTAGGAATAAAATTATTATTATTAAATAACTATGATTACTTGAAATCATATAATTGTATATGAATTATTAATAAAAGTTACTTGAAGCTATATTACTATATTTCAGATCATTAGTTATTTAAAACTTTATAATTGCTGGGAAAAAGCATTAAATAACCTAAGAAGAGTGAACAGACCATAAAACCAACCAGTTTCTTGATATAATGAAGATAACTGTAAAATACTTATTCCCTCCTCTCTAAATAAAAGCATCAATATCCTCATGGACTGTTATTATAACAGGAATTCACTTGGTTGTGTAGTTATTTCAAAATTAATACTTTATTTATTTTTTTCTTTTGCTGGAAGTAATTCTTTCATGATAATTCTTATTTCCATTAGATGTTTGTGTTTTTTCAAGGTAGCTTATATTAGTTTCTTATCTTACATTTTTATTTACTCTATTTTGCAAAATCTAGTAATTTATATAACTTGTGATATCATTGGTAGGATTTTAAAAAATGAATGCATCAAAACTTTCATTTCTTATGTGTATGCATATTGTAACACAGCAAATTCTCTCTGTAGAAGATTAAACAATAATCATAGTTGTATTTAAACAAAGTGTAAGGATACAAAGAATTATCTCCCTTAGAGAATTGGTGTGTTCATTAGGTGCTTTGTAGGGTGTCACATGACAGTTCCAGACACCTATTCTCTCCCTTTTTTTAACTTTAGTTCTTTAAATGTTAATGTTGTCTTTGAATCTGCCAGGGAATGGTAAAGCCATGTGGCTATATTACCCACACTTGTCAAGTAAGCCCTTTGTTATTTTTTATTCTTTCTACATAGTGGTTGTTCATAGAACAATATGTGTGTATATATCTAGCATTTGGTACATGTTTGCATATTCTTTCTTTTTAATACCCTAGGTATTTTATGTATATAAAAGGTAAAATATTCTTGTATGGGTAATTCTTTTATCTTGTCTTTCCTCCCATTGTGTACAGTGATAGTATATGACAGATATACTAATACTAAAATTATTCCTTGCTGAGTAGTGGGGACATGACTAAACTCCCTTACGTCTACCAAGTAACTTTTAACTGTAAAGGTCATCATCATCATATCGCGCTGGTAGCACGGATATCCCTGACCCTCTCTCGCCACTCCTCCCTATCGTTCATCGCCCTAGTTAGGTCTTCAGGACAAAATCCCGTATCCTCACATAGCTGCTGAATGTATGTTCGTGCTGGTCGTCCTGCTTTTGCTCGGCCATGTGTGGGGGTCCATAAGAGTACATCTCTTATGAGTTCGTCCCTGCTTCTCCAGTAGTGTCCTGCACGTCTGGTTCGTCTAACTTGAATAGTTTTCGTGATAGGGGGCAGGTGGCCATACAGTTGGTGTTTTGTTGGGTGTTGCCGCCAGGACTTGTTCAAGATTGCATGTAGCATTCTTGTGTAATTGCCGTCTAGCTTCTTCTCCAGCCGTTTTGTTAGCGTCCATGTAGTGCAGCCATATAGCAGTATCGATGTGACCACTGCCTGGAAGAAACTGCGTTTCATTTTATCGCTTAGGTCTGATTTCCATATAATCGATAGCCTATTGATAGCTGTCCATGCTTTCGTTAACCTCGTTTCGATGTCCTTTTCGGTTGATTCGACGCTGCTTCCTAGGTAAGTGAATTTGTCTACTAGTTTAAGAGGGGTTCCTTTTAGAGTGGAGATGTCCCCCGTTTGATTATAGCATATATATTCCGTTTTGTGTGCATTAACATAGAGGCCTATGCTTGCGGCTGCTTATTCCAAACTATGCAGTAGTGTTTCGGCTTGGTCGGGTGTATTTGCCAGTATCGCTATGTCATCGGCGTAGTCGGCGTCGGTAATTGTTTTTGCGGGGTACCTTCTGCTTCTTTTCTTCGTCAGTTCGAAGCCATTCTCTCTGATTTTGTCAATCGATGTTCTAAGTACGTAGTCTAGACAAATGATAAAGAGGTACGGGGCCAGCGTATCCCCTTGTAGTACTCAAAGGTAAATTTGTTAATTAAATGGATTTTTATCTAGAAAATTTCTATGCTGCATTAAAATTATTTTGTATAAAAATAATTCCAAAATTAATTTTTTTTTTTACTCTTTAAAAAAACAAAACAAAAAACCAAATCTCTCTTCTTCCAAAAATCTATCACAATTTGGCATCTTGTATATTGATCAATGACAGATCCTCAAATGTGCCATTATTAAAGTAATAACTTCAACAAATTTAATGTAGCAGTTGAAATTATGACAGTTGGCTGAAAAATTCATTGGCTGATGTCATATTACTCTGTTGAGGACTTTTCTAATGAGTGAGATCCAAGCACTCCAACACTGATGAAAGAGGTATGTGAACCACAAAAGGGACAATATTGAAAACTTTATTGGTCACCTCCTACGAGAGTATTTTGGTCACCCCCATCAGCTTTTCAGCTGGTCCACCTAATCGATTGTATCATCTCGGCTAACTACTGTGATATTGTTTTGTTTTTTCTGAAATTGCTCACTCTTAGTTGTTATTTGTCTGTGTGGATGAGGTTTTTCTTTGCCCCCAAATGGAATCTATTTGACTCCTTTTGACTCCTTGAAGATCATAGAGTAACAGCTACACCCATGTCAGTGATATTCCTCTGGTTTATGGGATGGAGTTGCTAGCTCTGTACCCCCTAATTTTGAATTCCGAGTTTCTTCCTTCTGCTCGACTAGTTTGCCTACCTAAAATCTCGAGAGCCCAATCTACTCTATTATCTATCTACACCTAGTTTGAAAAGAGATGGATTCATGCCTTTCTCAAGAGCATTAGCAAGTTTGGAAAAAAACAAACAGCCTTATCTAGGGTTTGAACATAAGTTGTTGAGTTCATTTAAGTTGATAACTGTTATGCCTCGCATACTTCCGGCTTCATATGTGCGTGTGCGTGCTCACACACACACACGCACGCACACACGCACACGCACACACACACACACACACACACACACACATATTTTCTCTTGTATAGTGTTGAACAAAAAAAAAAAAAACAAGAGTGATTCCTTTTTTATTATTGGCACAAATTTTAATGAATCTTCATATCAGAAATGATTATTTTCTTTGATTATTGTTGTCATGTTCCTTTAGTTGTAGCAAAAAGTCATAATTTCTAAAAAGTTAATTCTCAAAATTTTTGTATTTCATTTCCTTGATTTGATATACTAATTTATTATTATCTTTTTGCTAAGGGCAAGTAAGCAGTTGTCTGAGTTTGAAAATTGTCAAATTTTGACATGCAATAATTGTGAACAGCTGCTTGGCAATCATCATCATCATGCCGTGCTGGTAGCACGGATATCCCTGACCCTCTCTCGCCACTTTTCCCTATCGTTCATCGCCTCTGGCAGGTCTTCTGGACTATATCCCGTATCCTCACATAGTTGCTGAATGTATGTTCATGCTGGTCGTCCTGCTTTTGCTCGGCCATATGTGGGGGTCCATAAGAGTACATCACTTATGAGTTCGTCCCTGCTTCTCCAGCAGTGTCCTGCATGTCTGGTTCATCTAACTTGAATAGTGTTCGTGATAGGAGGCAAGTGGCCGTACAGTTGGTGTCTTGTGGGGTGTTGCTGCCAGGACTTGTTCAAGATTGCTCGCAGCATTCTTATGTAATTGCCATCTAGCTTCTTCTCCAGCTGTTTTGTTAGAGTCCATGTAGTGCATCCATATAGCAGTATCGATGTGACCACTGCCTGGAAGAAACTGCGTTTCATTTTATCGCTTAGGTCTGATTTCCATATGATCGATAGCCTATTGATAGCTGTCCATGCCTTCGTTAACCTCGTGTCGATGTCCTTTTCGGTTGATGAGACACTGCTTCCTAGGTAAGTGAATTTGTCTACTAGTTTAAGACGGGTTCCTTTTAGAGTGGAGATGTCCCCCGTTTGATTATAGCATATATATTCCGTTTTGTGTGCATTAACATAGAGGCCTATGCCTGCGGCTGCTCGTTCCAAACTATGTAGTAGTGTTTCGACTTGGTTGGGTGTATTTGCCATTATCGCTATGTCATCGGCGTAGTCGGCGTCGGTAATTGTTTTTGCAGGGTACCTTCTGCTTCTTTTCTTTGTCAGCTCGAAGCCGTTCTCTCTGATTTTATCAATTGATGTTCTAAATATGTAGTGTAGACAAATGATAAAGAGGTATGGAGCTAGCGTGTCCTCTTGTAGTACCCCTGCTACAATGTCGAAGTATTCTGTGTCTCCATCTGGTGATCGTACTTTCACTTTGGTTTTTCTATAGAGAATCGTTATTGCTGCTACGGTTTCTTTAGGTAGGCCGTATGCTAGTAGGATTTGTTCTATCTTTCCTCTGTGAATGGAATCGAAGGCCTTGGTAAAGTCGACAAATAGTAATGTCGCTTGTATGTTTTTTGCCCGTACACCTTCAAGGATTCTGTGGATGGTTAATATTTGTGAGGTCGTGAATCTATTTCTTCGAAAGCCATTTTGGTTTTTCCTAAGGATGTTGTTGATTTTGGGTTCTATACGGTTTCATAGTAGGGCATTGTAAACTTTGTCTGCTATGGATGTAAATGTTATGCCTTGGTAGTTTTTGGCTAATCTGAGGTCCCCCTTTTTATAGGGAAGGGGAGGATTCATCCCTTCATCCATCTATCTATTGGATTTTGATTATATACTGCGTTGCAGTGTCGGAGCAGTATGTCGTCGAATTGTCTGGTCTTCCATACTTCTGGGGGAATCTCGTCCAGCCCTGCAGCTTTCCTATTCTTAATTTTTCTGAGAACCGAGATGAGTTCTTCTTGTGGGAACGGTCCTAGTTTAATGTCCAATTGCTTACTAATTATTCTGGTGATTGGTTCATGTGTTACTTTCGGTGGGTTTCCTAGTAGGTTTTCGAAGTGCTGTTTCCACAGTTTTATTCTTTCCTGTTGGTTTGCAGCTTTCAGTTTTACTTTGGCTGTGCTGTTTCTTCCACTCACTTCGTTTTATTGTTTGCCAGGCTATCCTAGATTGTCTATCTTCCACCGAGTCTCTAATCTATCTGATTTTGAATGTATTCTGTCTGTTCCTTTATATATATGCCTGCTAATTGATATTGTGCTGTTTTTAGTTTTCGGGCATTTGTGTTTGTTGGGTTTTTTTTCAATAGTTTTTGGAGGCTGTTTTCACTAGTGCACGTTTTTCTCTCACCGCTAACGTTTCCCATGGGACTCTATATTTAGTTTTGAGTTTTGTTGGAATACATTTCGCTGCTGCCTCAAGGTGCGCATTGATGAAATTTTCATATTTGTCATTTGTTGTAATTTTTTTCCGTCTTTTCTTGTAATGTTTTGAATCTGTTTCTTAATTCTAATACGTATTTATCTCTTATATCTCGGTTGTTCAAAAGGGCCCAGTCGTAGTATTTGGTGGTCGCTGTTCGTTTGGCATTTTTTCGTAGGCTTAGCTGTATTTTTGCCGTGGCTATTCAGTGATCGGAGGACACACCTTGTCTTAATAAATATTTTTATGCTAGCTTTCTTTCTTTCTTTTTTTTCTTGTCTGATGATGCTATAATTATTCATCAATCCTTGCCTTGCTTTCCCTTGAGTGTGACTTGAGTTTGCTATCAATATCTTGCAAGGTCAGCATCCTTTTTCTTCTTTATAAGCAGGTGCTCAAAACCTATCAGTTAAATTATGTGTTTTCAAGAAATAAAGATTTGAGATGAAGGAAAATAGTTTTTTTTCTATTTGTTTGCCTGGCTGGTTGAAATATTTTGAATTTTCATTAAAATTATTGTGTCAATCTTTTGCTTAGATGAAAATAGCTCTCTGCACTAAGGAATTACTTCTTTTATAAGCAAATTTTTAAAATAAAAATAGGAACAAATGCCTTGTTACTACAAAAAATGGTTTGAGTATTGTTGCAGTAGAGGTAAAGTCTGTTAATAGTAATGGGTAAAAAACACCTTGACTCTCAGTTTATTTGGCTTAAATGCAGCTAGTGCTAAAATACAATCTTTATTATTTGTTAGTTTTTTTTTCTTTCTCTGCTGGAGTGAGGGCAAACAGAAATTGCAAATTGGATTGGAATTGCTTTATTATTTAAGAATCATTTTAAAGCTATTTTAAATCTTGTTACAATGTGCCATTTTTTTCCCTGTTACAGTAACAGACAAAAATGAGATAATTATAATATAGTTGATAGATGTGCTCAGTCAATAACACTTGCATTAATTCCTGACCTCTGACCATAACTCTCAGAAAGAGTAAAAAAATAAACATCCGTGCACTATCATACAATGTAACAAAAATTCTTCCAGGTTGTAGCCATATCAGTACTACTGTACCATTGCACCATTTGGATTCTAATGAAGCATCTGGAGAAAAAGCTTGATGGGAACTATACAAGAATGCTGCATGCTATTTTGAACAAATCTTGGAAGCAGCACCTCACAAAACAGCATTTGTACTGTCACTTACTGCTGATCACTCAAACCATCCAAGTAAGACAGACATGTTGGGTATGGTGGGCGAAATATGTATACACCGAATCCATCTTCATGAACGGGATACAACACAAGGTCTATTTTTAAGAAGTTTGAATTCTGCGTTTTCCTTGGACTAGTTGGGCAGATTACACAACTCTTGCAAATCTGCTTCACTTGAGACAGTGTTTTATCTTAAATTGTGGTGTTAAGTCAGCTGTTTTTTTCTCTCTCAATTCCACCACTCATTTTGCCTGCAATGCTTGCTTTGCCATACAGGGCAAGTCATCTTCCCTTCTACAAGCTCAAAGCAAAGGAAAAGTCTTTAAAAACTTGCTTATTCGAGATGAATGTAAAATTAAATGACTTATAGTGAAACAACCACTTTTGATCAGCACTCAGTTGTTTGGTTGGTTGGCTTTCATGGCATATCAACCCTTGTAGGTTATTTAATTCCAAATCCTTTATATATATATATATATATATATATATATATATATATATATATATGATTTGTAAATGGCTGCAGAGATGCAGTCAGTGTATTCTATAGTCCCAGCAGACAAGTTGAGATGGTTTGAGAGAAAAGATAAAATCTAACTTATACAGGGTGGAGTTAGATTAAGTCATCATTAAAAAACAGACATGATTATTATCATTATTTTTTCCTAGTGTCAAAATGTGTTGTGTCACTATTTTTATGTAATCATTTGAGTGAATGAAATTTTAAATGTATTTGCATAACCCTTAGAACACAGAGCTACTCACATCTTGGTCTCCATGCTTGAAAAATAACTGAAAATTTAAAATACTATTTAACAGCCTGTAAGACTGTTAAATAATCTATTAAAATTTTAAAAGACAAATAAAATGTAGAAATGAGGATTCCCCTGCAAGAATTCAGGCCACCTAGGTATTTGTATTTCTAGATAATGGCATAAATACTGGTCACTTGGGTTAATAAATCTTGATAAATAATATACTGAGTTTCATAAAAGTTAAGTCAAATATTTAGTTTGATCTTCCAATTTCAGTAAAATATCTAACAAGTAATATAGATATTTGGGAATCTTATTTGGTCAGTAATTTTCTCTTAATTCTTTTTATCTATTTCTAAAAGCATAGCAATGGGAAAGGAGCAGAAAAGAAACATTTTGGTCAAAGAAATGTTCTTTTCTTGCCTTAAAATTTTAAATTCTTTTTTTTTCCCTGAATAGTGCCATTTACAGTACATTAATGCGGCTAGTGGTTTATATTTCTAGGTGATTGGTCTTTTATAAAAGACTCCAGATTTTTTTTCTTACAGGTTTCTAGTTTACAGAGAATAAATGTTGAATATATATTTATAATTTCAATTAGAAATTTTTTTTATTTTCAAGGGCAACAGAGAATTGGAAGTCTCTTTTCATTCGACCACTGTCTCTAGTTCATTCATTGATTTATTAAATGGCATGTGAAACCATTTAGGGTTATTTTATGCCTAGAGGTTAGTAAATCCTATCCCTTGTACATTCATATTTATATTTTTTGTGTAGTTGTTTGAGTTTTTTGTTTTTTTTTTGCACACAGAAATACTTGATATCATATCAATATCTCATACAAAATGCACACAGTTGTATAGTTTCAAGTATTCCTTTCTAATAGTAAGATTCATTGTTTCAAGTAATTCTACTTAATAATAGTCATTTGTTTGTACGCAGTTATATGGTTTCAAGTAACTAATAATAATTCTTAGTAAGCAATTGTAGTTTCAAGTAACTATTTTTGATATAGAAAATTTACACATATATGGCACTGAGTATTCCTATCTAATACAAATAATTTTAAAACATATCTATTTGATCCCTGCAGAGATAGGACCCTAGCAGGGTCTGAGTAGAGCTGGGAGTAATCAAAATGAATGGGTACTCTTTATTCTCTAGATTTCCAGAACTAGAGCTGCACCATCAGATGTAATTTAGTGTCATAACCAGACCCCCCCCAATTTTTTTTAAAGAGTTGGGGGTCTTACCCTTCTTCAGGAAATACAGTAAGTGTATTCTATACACCACTGACAGGGGTAGTCTCTAGTTAATGATGAGCTTAAATTTCAGAGCCAGTTGATAAAACTTGATTACTGGACAATTTCTTTGTCCATGTGTTATAAATAAATGGTATAAATAGGGAAACACATGGGAATTTTTGCCCACTTTCATTCTAAAATGAGTGAAACTTCCACCCCACCTACTTTTGGATTTCTAAGAATCATTTTTGTATTCGTGTTTTTTTTTTTATTCAGTGTCTTGAACATCACTATGGCAGATCTGTGCTGAAAATTAAAATATTTACCCGGTCTCATTTTTATTTGATGTATTACAAACTGATCTCTCTCTCTCTCTCTCATATATATGTATATTTAGGCAGCATTTCTTCGTTAATGCAAATTTCATTGAACATGATAGACATTTTATGCCTACATATTCTCTTTTGGATCCGTTCGAATTCCCGTATTACTTTTATCGTATTCGGGGGGAACTGATTAAGGTATTGTCCATAGTTGTATGTATCCCTAGTACTTTCTGCCCGACTTTGGGCCATCATCAGGGGAGAATCTGTTACAAAAGTGATGTAACTTTTGTTTTAGCAAATTACTACTGTGTAAGGACGTCTTTGCTGTTGGAGATTATGGCGCTTGCTTTTAAATGTAATTCTGTAAATAGTGCCAGTAGCTAAAGACATTTAAGTACGTTAGCACTGGTTTGAAAATTAATTCTATTAAGTGCTGGTTGCAGGTTTCTAATATATAGTGCTTCGCACTTAATAGAATTAATTTTCAAACCAGTGCTAACGTACTTAAATGTCTTTAGCTACTGGCACTATTTACAGAATTACATTTAAAAGCAAGCGCCATAATCTCTAACAGCAAAGACGTCCTTACACAGTAGTAATTTGCTAAAACAAAAGTTACATCACTTTTGTAACAGATTCTCCCCTGATGATGGCCCAAAGTCGGGCAGAAAGTACTAGGGATACATACAACTATGGACAATACCTTAATCAGTTCCCCCCGAATACGATAAAAGTAATACGGGAATTCGAACGGATCCAAAAGAGAATATGTAGGCATAAAATGTCTATTATGTTCAATGAAATTTGCATATATATATATATATATATATATATATATATATATATATATATATATATATATGTGTAATGTGAACAGACACAGTGTTTATTTAAGCAGCAAATTTTCTTGTACATATATTTTATTAAAGATAAAAGACAAGAATTTAGAGTTGAGTTTTTTTATTAGCTTTTTCTTGTTCATGAGTGCTGAAAAGAACTGTTTAATGGTTGTTTGAAATCTCTGATGTTACAGCCTGAGTTGAATTCAGATTGATGACATGAAAATCTTACATGGTACATACACTGTAAAAAGAGATTTCTAATGCTAGAAAAAAAATCCCTGAGACCTCACACTAACAAAATCTTTTAATTTAGAGGCTACAATACTTAAGTGCATCTGACAGGTGCATATTTCCACTCTGCCTCAGTCATTCATAGTCACATGATCCTGATCTGTGAATTCTACACATTCAAACCAATACCAATATACTGCATGTTCTGATTCAAAATGAAATGTTTTGATGTTGACTGCATGTGATAAACATTCCCACTTGAAATATTCATGATCCCATAAAGCATCTCATAATCCATGGTGTGTGGTCACACATATACACCTTCAACAATGACCAACAAAGGTCAAAAGTACATCTACTTGGGGGTGTAACATTGGGGATTTTGGACAATTACTAAACAACCTTTATCCTCATTTGTGACATCTCTCTCATGAACAAGAAAAAGTTAATAAAAAAAATATCAATTCTAAATCTTTGTCATCTCTAATAAAATATATATAGTCTTTACACTATACTATTTGCACCACAAAACCTGCCTGATCATGCAAAATAGCTTTAATTAATATTTTCATCAACAGGTAGTCTACTTATATAGTCTACTTGTGTAAATAACAAAATCCCAAACCCTTGTGAGTTAAAGATAAATCTATTGTCTCTTAACAAATGCCATCCTTAATGCACTCTCGGCCACATACATGTACACACACACACACACACACACAGAGCAGATGGTAGTGGGAGATGCAAGATTTCACTTATCATCAATCTTGCATTAATTCTGATTATGATGGTTGTAATCTACATTCTTCTTGTTAACATTTAGAATGATGAATAGATCAATGGATTATCCCCTGTGCCTAATCCTAAGTGTAATAATCAATATTTCCTTGGCAGTTACCGTTTTGGGTGAATGCAAATCTATGCAGCTTAGTAGAATAAATTTTCTTTTATTGTTTGTCCATTCTTAAATGCTGTGTTTCAGGTTGCTGTTGAAAGATAGAGTATGGAACAGATAGCTGAGAGGTCATTTTGTACCAGTTTTTTTTTTTTTTTTTTAAGGATATGATTCAGTGGAAGAACTAAGAATTAATGACTTGATTGATTTTTAACGGCATGTCAACCCATATAGAGTTATTTCATTCTTAGACATTAGGGAATCGTATACATTTTTTATCTAGTTTCTCAAGAGGTTCTTTTTCAACACAGTTATGATATCAAGTATTCCTATCTAATACAAGTCATGTATACAGATGTATGGTTTCAAGTGTTACTGTCTAATAATCATAAGCTTTCAAGTAATTATTTCTATTTGATAAGTCATTTGTTTGCATGCAATTATATGGTTTCAAGAAATTGATGATAATAATAATAATAATAATCCTTAATAAACAAGTATAGCTTTAAGTAAGTATTCTCTATACAAATAATTTACACACCATTATATGGTATCAAATATCCTTATCCAATACAAATAATTTTCAAACAGATCTATGGAACCCTAACAGGTACTACTACTCCAAGTCAAAGTGGACCTGGAACTAATGGGAATGAAGGAGTACTCTATGCTCCCTAGAGTTCCAGAACTTGAGCCTCACCATCAGATGCTGTTTAGTGACTTACATTTGATGACTTGATTAGTGTGTTCTTGCAGAGGAGTCCATAAGAGAATGTCGCTTATGAGTTCATCCTTACTTCTCCAGCAGTGTCTTGCATGTCCTATTCATCTTACTTGATTTGTAAGATGGGAGGTAGGTGACTGTACATTTGTTTTTTGTGGGATGCTGCTTCCAGGATTTATTCTAGATATCATGTTAACATTCTTGTGTAGTTCCCATCTAGCTTTTTCTCTGTGTTTTGTTAGTCTTAATGTGGTGCATCTATACAGTTATATGAACACCGCCACAGCTTGAAAGAAATCCATTTTATCTTATCTGATAGATCAGCTGTTCATAAGATCAATAATCTGTCGATAGCAGTCATTCCTTTGCTAGGTGTATATTGACATCACTTTTAGTAGATGAAATGTGAGTATGTGAACTAGTCTACCTCTTAAAGTGGAGATGATTCCTTTTTGTTTAAAAACACATGGACTCTGTTTTATTTGCATTCATATAGCAGCCAATGTCTCCTGTTGCTTGCTCTAGGCTATGCAATTGAGATTCTGCTTGGGCAGGTGTATTTATAAGAAGTGCTAGATCATCTGCGTAGTCTGTATCTGTCCATAGTTTCTGCAAGATATTGTCTGCTTAATGTTTTTAATGTGAAACCATTTTCTTTCATGAGAGCAATTAATGTTTGAAGTACATAGTCTTGGCAGAGTATGAACAAATATGGTGCTTATGTCTCTTCTTGCAAGACTCCAGTGACAATGTCAAAGAAGTTGGTGTCATCTTGTGAGTGAACCATTGCTTTTGTGTTTTTGTAAAGTAGCATCATAGTGGTAACAGTTTCTTTGGGGTGATCATATTCAAGTAGTATTTGTTCTATATTTCCTCTGTGTATGAAATCAAATGCTTTGGAGAAATCTACAAACAGTAAGTAGTATTGCATAGAGATTTTTTTCTTTTTCAGTTACTCCTTTGATGAGTTGATGGTTTGTCAGAATCTGAGTTAGTGGAACAATTTCTTTAAAAACCATTTTGATTTTTCCTTATAATTTTCTGATTTCTGGTTGAATACAATTGAGAACCAGTAAAAGTTCTGCTTCTGTAATTCTTAGTGATTTTTGAGATCACCTTTTTTGGGGGAAGGGGAGGATACAGCCTATATCTCTATTGTGTTTGTACATAGCATTGCATAACCAAATTTTTTATCCATACTTCAGTGGATATCTAATCAAGGCCAACAGTTTTTCTGCTTTTATTTTTATTTTTTATATTGCATCAACAAATTATGAAGGCTTTTCTCATTTTAAAAAATTCTCTATCAAATCATTAACAAAGCAATTTAATCTCTTCTTTTTAAGAGACTGATTGACTTAAAAATATTTTTAGTTTGTAAAGAGAAGATTTAGTTTGTAAAGGAGAAAATATGAATAGCCCTGTTGGTGGGACTTAGAAGACACTGACTATATCCCCTGAATTGGGGGTAACACCTCCTCCCTCCAAAAAAAGGAGTGTCCTGGGTATAACACTAAACAGTATCTGGTGGTAAGGCTCCAGTTTTTGAAATCTGGGGAGTGTGAGTATTCCCTCATTGCCATTACTTCTAGGCCCACCTTCTCGTTTTTTAATGAGTCGGTTTAGTTTGGAATGAATAAGATCCTCAAATACGATTTTAAAGAATTGTTACAATACCGCCCTCACCCCCAAACACACGTTCATCACTTTTCTAACCATGTCCCTTCTTGGCCGGTGATCAACTAGTGGTTCCGAGGGGGGTAACGCACATTTCTTGCCACTACAAGAATACGATCGAGGGAGTGGGAGAAAAAGAGAGCAAACGAACAAACACGAACAATATGCTTGGGGTTAACCAAGAGCAGAAGGAGTTATGCAACACTACATTTCCGATAGCATATATGGACTAACGCTAGCATGGATTACTAGCGAAAATTCTACAAAGCAACTGGAATGCCGACATCTTGACTTGATCTTCTTCACTGTGGCTGGACCCTCTCTCATGCTGCCTCGCCTCTCTGCTCGGGTGTCCACTGTCGACCGCCTCTGTCCGTGTTCCGTCGCCAACTGCTGTCAGCTCCTTTGTCCAACCAACTCTCTTCTCACGTCCCGTTACCTCTTCCGGCCACGCCCAGATTTCAAGTCCAAAAACCCTTTGTCTGGTTTTGCGCCAAAACAGACAAAGGAATCGTCTGCTTGGCGGGCCACCTACATAGTGTTACAGAATCGTTATTTCTATTTCTCTCTTAAAGAGAGGAAATTTTTATAAGACTGACAAATTCTCTCATGTTTTGTTATACATGTAATATCTCAATTTTCTCAATAATATTTGCCTTCATTGCTAATCATTGACAATCCTTTTGTTGCCAATTTTCACTGCATTTTTTTTTTTTGTAAAACTCTTAACAATGCATTTAAATTATACATACCAGATCTGTTCAGAAAGTCTTCCACCATTTTGAATCTCTCAAGAATTGTTCATGTGTAACATTCATTTGACTTGACAACCAATCAAAAATGCTAGCATGAATGTGTGTACATGTGCATGCACACACACACACACACACACACACACACACACACACACACACACACACACACACACACTCTCGGCATGGTGTTACTTTATCAGTTGTGAAATGCCATTGAATAAACTTTTGTGCGATATGACTTTTATATTCCGAATAATACTGCACCTGCACATACTTTGTGTTTTGTGTAAAACATCACATCAACCAGATATGTCAGTTTTCCATCTCCAATCCAGATTTTGTTTCCTTCAACTTCGGACTTTTCCTAAAGCGAAAATGGTCATTGACTGGAAGTTGTTTTTTTTTTCTACAGATTGTGGGTGAGACTAAGGAAAGTGCAATATGGGAGCTAATCACTATTGTTAAAGATTTTAAAAACAATGCACCATTGTCTTTTGTCGGCTACTTTTTCATTAAGATTAAATGGTTGTATTATTTCATGCCTAGAGTTTCAAAGATCATATATATACATTGTACATTTATGTTTTTTCTTTTTTTTTTCAGTTGTTTCATAAAAGTATTTTATACACAGCTATATGATATCATGTATTCCTATCTAATACAAATAATTTGCATACTGATATATAGTTTCAAGTATTTCTGTCTAATACTAATAGTTATATAGTTCAAGTAATTATTTCTATTTAATAATAATCAGGATTTGTATGTACACAGTTATATGGTTTCAAGTAACTACTACTACTACTACTACTAATCTTTTAGTTAATGATTATTGACAGTCTTTGTATATTCTTGAGATATATATAGATAATTTTGTAGAAGAGTAAAGTGTCATGGCACATGTTTAGCTGATCTATCAATAATATTAAATGGCTTTATGCTTTTTAGGTAGAAACTAATCTTTTTGTCAATGATATTTTTAATTCCTGACCAATGACTATACATTTTATATCATACATATAGCACTATTCTATCACTAATGCTTGCTTTAATTCCTGATTACAAATAATTTAAAAAAAAAAATTTTTCAAGCACATTGTCTGTAGTTACTGCAGAAAATAGCTAAGCAGGATAATGTTGAAATAGTGATGAAGTCTGTTGGTAGTAATTAGAAAAACAAACTTTACCTACATATGATAAAGGTTTGTTTTTTTAATTTAGTATAAGTTAACTTCCCCTCTGATGAGATTTTACAATATATTTAATTATTAGAGTGAATAAAATTTGATATATTTGCTTTACAAATTACTACACAAAGATGCTGCATGCTGTTTTGAACAAATCCAAGCAATCACTTACAAAACAGTTGCTGTACGGCCACTTACCCCCATCTCATGAAGTATCCAAGTAAAACAAGCAAGACATGCTAACCACTGCTGGATAAGTCAGGATGGACTCATAAGTATTGTTCTCCTATGGATTCCTACTAAGTATTAGCTGAAAAGCACAAACTTATATTCATCAGCTTTGTGTGGACACTGGATGCTATCTAGAAAACCAGCCAAAGTGATGAATTTTAAGGACGGGTTATGAGAGTCAAGGGAATCCATTCTATTGGCATAACTTGATGAAGATTGTTAATTGCTAATTTTAAATTGTAAGAAAATTGGGGGTATTTTTGAAACCTCATACTTACTGAATTTTCAAATGAATTACAATTTGTATTGAACTGTAAATACAAATCAGATTTTAATTTGAAAGAAATAGTAACATGATAACTTTTATCTTGAAGATGCCGCCACCTCGGTACTCTCTGATTTTGCCAAAATAAATTTATTTGATGAAAATATTGTTAATGATCCTGAAAAGCATTTTTTAAAAATTTTTTGTGTTGGATGAAATTGTAAATTGTCCTGGGTTTTTTTTTCTCTCCTTCTCACACTTTCACCCTCTCTAAATAGAGATAGTGAGATTCATTTTTATTTAAGCTTTACTTAATCTATCACACAGGCCTTAGTTTACTTGATAGAGGTTTGTTAATTGTATTTAGAGTCTATTAGGGTTTCAGCCTTTTTTCTCTTTGAAGGTCTGAAAAAAAAATTATAAAATGTTCTGTTTGTTTGCTTTCTCTCTCTCTCTCTCTCTCTCTATTTGTATCAACCAAACTTTATATCTTTCTCAGCCTTTTAGGATATCTATCTCAGTTTGTTCATATCCATGTCTATCTATCTTTCTTTTGTCTCATAGCTCCTCATATATAAGGCTAGACATTCATTAAAGAGTCGTGAATATCATTGAGACTTTAAATTCCATAAAAATATGTGCCTTATGTGTCCAGTGATAATTGATGGTTACCATGAAGGAAGAGTCGAAGAAATATTTGTCAAGAACTTCTCAACCAATATTGTGATGAAGAGAAAAATTCATTCTTAGTCATATCAATTTTATCATTTTTATAAGATTCAATTTCTCTTTTGTCAAAGTCAGAAGTTATTTACTCAAATTGTTATTTTTTACACTTTCTCTGACCAAATGTTTCTAATCCTGTTGACTGCTTCATTATTAATGTTTGTCAAATTATTATCTATGCCTGTAAGTTTTTTACATGTTGAAAGTAATTGTGTCTATGTTTCAAGTCTTATACAGATGACTTACTTTCCATTTCTTTTTTAAAAATCAGTATTGTTATTTTCTTCTTGATTATTTTGGAATTTCTCTGCTCATTATCTCAGAGCTGCTCTTCATCTCTCTCTCTCTCACCCTCTCACACACGCCTAAATTGTTTCTTTTATTTAATTTTAGAAGAAGCATTGTTTGCCATTGTTGTTTATTATTTTACTACTTGCAAGTTTTTCACACCAGTTCTAAAAATTAGTCCTTCCCTGGAATCTGAGTGATTGTAAGATTCCTCAGGTCTCCAGGAGTCATCTGAGTATTCTAGCCAATCTTAACAGTGCTTAGGTCTGGATAGTCTTCCTTTGATCTCTAATTCCTTGTCATTTTTCTAAGCCTTAGAGTACTATTTATCACTGACACCTTTATGTTGCATAGCTTTTCTGCTCTCTAGGAAGATCCAAGTATTTTTCTGTCAATCTAATTTCTTTTATTTTCACTTTGTAGTTTGCTGGAACAGTAAAATTTATTTGATGACTGCAAGTTCTTTTTCTTTTGTTGATTAACATTAGGTTTGGCCTTTGGCTGGGATTGGATGATCTTTTTGTCTCTCCAAGTCTCAGAGATTATTATTATTATTATTGATTTTGACTTAGTTTGAAAGCTTATTTTTTTATTTTTTCCTATCTGTATTGTTCCTTGTTGACAACCAGTGAGTTTTGATTAAAAAAACAAAACAAAAACAAAATAAAATAAAAGCTGCTAAAGATAAAAAGTACTGCACAAAATTAATTTTTTTTTCTTTGTTATTATTATAGAACAGGCATTACTGAAATACTGTGCAACTTGTATTTTACAAATGAACAGGATTTGCCAGGATTGGTGTCTGTAGGTTTTGGCATTTCTAAAAGTGGATTAAGGAAATAAAGACAAAAAAAAACATGTAGAATATGATTATATAATGTTCTAAGAAGATCAACTAAGATCCTGGTTCTTTATCATGACTTGTTCTCATTGGTCCTGCTAATGTTCATGCTAATCATATATATTTTGTCCTTAGAATGATGTTTGAAATGTGTGTAAGTGAATTGATTGGATATGTAAATATCATCAAGCTTAATTTTGTTTGGTATAAAATCACGCTAGTCAGAAACACCCCCTTTTGTGTGGTGCCTGTTTTTAACTCTTTCAATCATTTTCTCATCTTTGGGCTGGATACATTGGCACCAGGGATTGCAACTCTGCAATAGCACTTCCCTTATTGGCAAGACTTTGGTTTCAGGTACCCGGGTTATTTTTATCCTCACTCTTTTGTACACCTCCCCTTTATTAAACTACTGACATTTGTCATATATTTCAAGTTAGGAATATAGTTAAACTACTCATCAGTGGGAACGGAACTCATTACACTGTAAGAAATGGTTTTATTTACTAATCCATTTTGTATGAACAAATTTGTCTTGGTTCACAGAATTTACTTTTTGAAATGGATCTGTAGAAAATGATTTGATATACAGAGATTACCTGTACATAATTAAGCTGAAACTTGTCGATGAACTCAACTATATCAAGACAACATTGTTGAAGAATGGATATTCTGAGGAAATGATAACTACCACCTTTAGATATAAATGCATGCAGTTCTCTATCAAGCTGAAATCTGGACCAGAGAGGTGCCCTGTATGTCTTAGATTAACGTGGATAGGCAACGCCTCCATGCAACTATTTGAACAAATTAAGATTCATCAATCGTTGCTTTAATTCTGTTAAGTGTGAGTCATTCTTAAATCTGATGTGCTGTTTTCCATAATCTCAAAGACAATGTGACTATTTTCAGAAAAGCTCTATGTACAAATTTTCATGCAAATGCAAAGTTTGCTACATTAGTTGCACCACTCAGCGATTAGATATAAGAATGAATTGGCATATCCCTTCTAATATTTGCATAAATATTTTTGACTTTACTACAGTGTCAAGCAATCAAAAATCATCTTCTACCATTACTCATTACTTATTGGACAATGCAGCCTGCACAGCCATATATAGCCTCACTATGTTTACCATCCTGGAGAAATCAAGTAATGAACTTCAGTTGTCAATACTTGAGGTCTTACTTATGATTAAACATCAACCAGTATTGTGTTTTTAAAAACAATTTTACACACCACATCTTTTTAGCAATCCCATTGGACCATGTGAAGAAAACTGCACCAACTCTTCTGGCTTATGGTAATTTTTTTTTTTTTTTTTTTTTTTTTTTTTGATCAGTTTTCTTCCCTCCTCCAGGCTTTTTTTGTTGGTCTCTACCCCATGTTTAATTCCTCTTGTATAAACTTAATTGTCACTGCCATAATTCTCTAAAGAGAAGTGATCAAAACAGGGAGTCCCCTTTTTTAGAATTTAAAAATATTTTATTAATCTTAATACACACATGCTTTTAAAAGCAATGTTTAAATTATAAATATGTGTGGGTGTGTGTGTAAATCTTAACTAGAATGGTGTAGATCACCTAGTCTAAATATCCCGTAAGTGAGAAAGTAACAGTCACTAAGTGCTTTTCACAGTTTCTAGACAATCCTAATTTACATCATCTGGTTTACCTGGCACACTTAGCGGACACAGTTATTGTCATAGGAAATGGGCACAGTGACCAGGGTTCAAATCCCAATAGAGCCTGTTAGAATTTCACTAATGCCTTTGGTAAAGACATGAATCCATCAGTTCTCCTCAGATATGGGTAAGCAGTAGAACAGACTGGGTTCTTTAGCCTTGTTGAGGTAACCAGTCTCGGTGAAGGAAAACCCTGAATCCAAACCAGCTTTGTTTGGCTTAAAAATTGACCATGTGTCCTGATATTAAGCATTCTTTATTTATAAATATAGCAAATTGTATTATTTGTACATGCACACAGAAAATAACTAAAACCATCTACAAAGCAAATGCCTGTCAAGCAAAATTTGTCTATTAAACTTTGTCTCATATTTTAATGATTTGTTTAAAAACTTAAATATCTACCTACAAATGATTTGTTTACAAACCACACACACACACACATATATATTTCACCTTATTTTCTTGTGAAAAATTTTTATAGAAAAAATTTAGTTGTGAAGAAAAGATGGAAATCACTTGATGCAAGGTCAGGTGAATATAAATGATGAGGTAGAACAAACCAGCTGAAATCCAATATTTTTTTCTGCATGATTCTTGCTGAATATGGCCTTATGTTATTATGGTGACAGTTTTTTCTATAGACAAGTGTGGAGCATTTTCTTAGATTTTCATACACATGTTGCAAATGTTAAGAGTATCAGTCCGTATTGAGTGTCTGATTTTGGTTTAAAAACTCAAAATGAATAACAACACATCACTCAATAAGTCCGGGTCTAACTAATAAAATAACTTTTAGGCAAAATTCGACTTTATTCATCAACGTTCTTTATCACCATAGGAGACTGATTCCAATGCTTCCCTAACAATTCGATGCCTTTTTTGTCGTACGGTTTGTCTTTGGTCTCAAAATATGGTTCAGTTTCCAATATCCCTTCTTCATTGGAGCCAAATGTCTTTCCTTGGAGCATTCCTTTGAGGTCTACAAACTGCCAGTAGTTGCTGGGGGCCAGATCTGGAGAATAGGGTGGGTGCGGAAGCCATTCAAAGTGCAATTCATGTAGTTTTGCCATCATTGTGATCGGCTTGTGACACGGTGCATTGTCTTGGCGAGAGAGCACTTTTATTGTTCTTAATTTGTGACTATTTTTTAGTGATTTCTTCCTTCAAGTGCACCAATAATGCTATATAATATTTGCGAATGATGGTTCTTCTTTTCTCAAGGTAATTGATGAACAAAATACCTTGAGCATCTCAAAACGTGGAGGCCAAAACTTTGCCTGCTGATTTTTTCCATCTTTGGTCACTTTGAACGGCTTTCACCTGCTGCTTTCCACTCAGCTGACTACTGATTTTACTCCAGAGAGTGAAGGGTGGATCCATGTTTCATCCGTTGTCACATATCTATGCAAAATCTTCTTTTTGTTGCATTGAAACAGTTGCTAACAAGGTTCTGAATCATTGATGCATTGTTTTTGGTCAACGATGAGCAAATGCGGCACCCACTTTGAACATAGCTTTCTCATTGACAAATGTTCATGCAAAATGGAGAATACACTGCCTTCTGATATCTCCAACTCCTCTGTTATTTCATGCAACTTCAATCTACAATCTGACAAAACAAGTTTGTGGAATTTTTTGCTGTTTTCTGGGACAACTGCTGAATTTGGCTAACCTGAGTGTTCAGCATCACTTATGTCTGTGTGATTGCATTTAAAGTCAGCATACCATCTCTTAACCTTTGTTTCTGACAGAGCAAAGTCCAAATAACACTTATCAAGCCATTGCTTTGTACAGTATTTTTCTCATCAGAAAGCAATTTTTTATCAACACACAAAATTCTGGTTTTTCCATTGTTTTGAAAATTTGCAACAGTAACTTGACTTAAATAACTGTAATTTGTAAACTAATAATCTGATTAGGCTCAAATTTTGACACATGCCATTTGAAGGTTAGTACTTTATAAAAATCATATGGATTTATATTAATGTTGTCATTTATATGTCAGGCCTGGGACTTATTGAGTGATGTGTTACTGTAGCAATCTCACTATACACATAGTATAACTTTTCTTTCATGAAGCTTTGCCTATGGCCAGCTTGTTCATTTTTCTTATCTTTTTTTTCAGTGGATGCAGATTGTGGATTGAGATATTTTAAGGTCAAGTGTTATTTCTGGATTACTTTTGCACAGGTTGCATTCTACTCTTGATTAAGGTCTAATGAGTGAACTGGTCTGGGTTCATATCTCAATGACATATTGCCTGAATGAAACTTTGAAAACCAGTTTCAGACTTGGTGGTCTGAAATGACACTTTGTGGCCATAGATGCTAGAAATTTTGTCGATGTTTCTGTAGTGTCTTTGTTATTCTTAAACTCTCACAATATTACATGTCAAATATGCACTTTCAATTCCTCTATTTTAGGGCTGTGATATAAGGTTGAATTATGATGCATACTCTTTCACCATTGAAATAAGAAAGATTACTGAAGACACTCTTTAATCATGCAATTTGCATTTAAAACATTGGAAGTTTGAAATGCATAGTTTTAATTTGCTTTTAAAAAATGGAAATTATTATTTAATCCAATTTTTAAAAAATAGCATTAAATAAACCGCAAAGGTTGATATGCCATTAAACACCAACCAACACAGACACAGGATGGGGGAGGGAGTTAAACATGAAATTAAAAAAAAACAGCAATTATCTGTGGATAGTGATTGCTATTGTGACAGAGAGAGAGACCCTCACCAGTTGGATTTATTAATTAATGGTTCTAAGGGATTGGAATGAATTTACTAATTAAATGGATAGTTCCAGAAATAAATTTATCTTTTTTTTTTTTTAATACAAAGAATAGGAAAAGGAATTTCCTAATTAATTTTTATTCTTATTTTTTTCCTTGTAGAAAAACGTTTCTGGATTTGAGTTTGTTAGTTAAGTGCTGGGTCGGGGTAGTTGATGGATGGTTTCGTTGATTAAATCATATGATTTTGGGTGGTCTGAGGACAAAATGCAGACCCAAGATCCGAGACAAGATGAGCCTGTCTCAAGTGCTCACTGGCTGCGGAAAACTCAGTGGGGAATCCAAATTCATTTTTAGTACCACTTGAAAAGCAGTCACCTGCAGAGTTTCAAAGATTATATGAAAATGCATGGTGGTCCAAGCGGTTTATATATTATAATTCATGGGCAGGGCCAAAAGTTGCTGATACTCCACCTTACTCCATATAAGTACTCGGCAGAGGAGACCAAAGAGAGTCCAGTCCCAAAGCAGTGGAGAGAGAGAGAGAGACCAACATTTTTCAGCAGAGGAGAACTGCAGTGTCCAGAGGGAAGACAGATGTTTTGCAGAGAGTCAGTCCAAAGCAGCGGTTAGAGAGAGACCGACATTTTTCGGCAGTCAGATGGACATTTTTCAGCAGAGGAGAACTGCAGAGTCCAGAGTGAAGACAGACATTTTGAGCAGTCAGACAGAGCTGCAAAAATGACATTGAATCTTGCTGGTCTGATCAGAACCAAGAGATGGAAATAGAATCTTTGCAAATCCAGATAATTTTGTCAACAAAGCTGAGAAAACAAATCTCTAAGTTAATGGGTCTCTAAACAAGGATCTGTAGCTGTTTCCCTTATACCGGCTGGATAGCTCAGGCTCATTCTTTTTTTTTTTTCTCTCTCTCTGTCACTTCCATCTGAACAAGTGAATCTCGCGTAACCTTTTTTGTACTCTACGCATTTGTGTAATTTCTTTTGTGGTGAGATAAAGACGATAACCTTAAAAAGGTTTTATTATACAGGAATCAAAAGTGTTGCTTGTCTCTTTGTGTTTTTGCGATTACAAGAAGAACTATGTTCTTCATAAATAGTGATTCTTTTCGGTGTGGAACCCTGCTTAATCAGCTCCCACAAGTGGATTGTCTCGAGGGGACCAGAACACTGCTGTTCGGATTTAGAATTCCCAACATGGTGAATAGCGGTGGTTTCTTCAGCTCTACAAAGGGAGCCTGTGTGATTTTATTTCGGTGAAAATTGCCAGAGTAGACGAGATACAGCAGCCGGTGGCTGAGTTCTGTGTCAGACTATATATAAAGTTCATTACAAAATGCATTGAGAAAAATAGTTAAAAAAGGATGACATTAAACATCTCCACATAAAATGGCAAGCTTTGAAATTAGTTGACCAGTTCACATATCTTGGTAGTAATATCTCATCTACTAAAATATACTTGTAGGAAAGGTATGGAGTGCTATTGATAGGTTATCAATCATATAGAAATCTGATCTCACTGATGAAATAAAAAATAAATTATTCCAAGCTGTAGCTGTGTTAGTACTATTATGTGGCTGAGCCAGTTGGACTCTAATGGTATGCTTGGAGTAAAAGCTACATGGAAACTGCAAGAATGCTATGTGCTGTCTTGAATAAATCCTGGAAGCAGCACCCTACAAAATAACTGCTATACAACCACCTGCCTCCAATGATGTGAACCATCCAAGTAAGACAAACAAGACATGCTGGGTACTGCTAGAAAAGAAGGGATGAACTCCTAAGTGATGTTCTCCTCTGAACTTCTGCCCATGGACTCACTAGTATTGGTCAATAAGTAAAAACTTAGCTCAGCTTTATGCAGACACTGGATGCAATTTAGAGGACTTATGAAGAGTGATGGCTGATAGGGACAGATGGTTTGATGATGAAAGATACAAGGGTTGCTGAAAAAGAAGTAAACTATTTTTTTAAAAATACATGTTTATAAATATTAATGTTTATTTTTATGCATCTGAATATGGTTCAAATTGTTATGTCAATTAAAGAAAGAAAGAAAGAAAATTTAACAGAAAATTGTATTTTCAATTATTTTGTCTTCTATGGAAAGTACAAGAGTCAGCTAAAAAGTTCTTAGGTTGACTGGAATGTGACCAAAAGAGGCTTATTTTTTCAATATATTCCTGGCTGTCTACACTCTTCTTCAATTGGTGTTGCAATGCTTGGATCCCATTGGTAAAAAAAATCAACAGCAGCAGATATGACATCATCATATGAACTTTTAAGCCTATCATTGTATTTATTGTGGTGTGTATAAAAAGATTTTTTTTTTCTTTTAAACATTATTAAATTTTTCTTTTTATAATAAATCAAAGATAGAATAGTTAACTCACAGGTTTTGTCCATTTTGACATGAATAGTAAAATTTCTTTGTCCCAAAATGTCATATCTGCTGATTCATTTCTTAGAACTCCCAGCTTATTTCATTCACAACAGAAATTTTGAAGTAGCTTGTCAACTTGATTGATAAGTAGCACTGCTACTAATTATTTGCTGGTTTGTCAACTGTGATTTATTTTTGATGGAAAGTGGAAAGCATTTACTTAGTTAAAATCGTAATTTGAAAATCTGAGAAAGTAGATTTTTCTATATCATTATTTGTTTACCATGAATCTTTTAATTTGAAAGGAAGATTTCTATTTTATGGTTTTTTTTTCATTTTGTTTATGTCTTTGATATTCTGAATTCTTTTGGTAAATAGTAAATCATTTTTATTGATTTTCTTAGAGATTTTTGTCAGCCTTTTTTTTTTTTTTTTTTTTTTTTTTCATTCAGTTTCTAAAGATTTCTGTATTTGTGTGAAGTCATTAGAAATTTAGAATAAGCTTATTTGAATATTAAGAAGACTCTAAGTAAATTTTTCAGAGTAAAATTTTGCACTTATCAACAAAAGTGTCCTAAGTGGACATCTGTGTGTGTGTGTGTGTGTGTGTGTGTGTGTATATATATATATATATATATATATATATATATATATATATATATATATATATATATATATATATATGTATGTATATGTATAATGTTATACTTTGGGACATTTTGCATGTTTGAACTTGCACCTTTTGTTCGTATGTATTTATACCAATTGATGTGGGACTATTGTGTATGTAAGTGCATGTATGTATGTATGTGTGTGTATGTATATATATATATACGCATGTATACAATCAAAGGTGATAGTACCATAATGATTATTGGTGTGGAAAATTAAATCAATAAACTGAATTCAATTTTCAGTTGAGGATGTTTTGCATTGGGGGAAACAGTGTAAACCCACGTCTTTCTCCAGTAAACAGGAGGACAAACTTGACTCTCTAGCCCCAATAAGGTAATTGGTCTATGATCTAAATTCAAACCCTATGCCAACAAATCATAGGCCAGTATGGATAGGTCTCACTATCCATCCCTACCAGCAAGTCCTCTCAATGGCATCCAGTGTCCGCAGTTTTTGCTAGTCTGCTGACTGGTGTGCCCATATGTAGGAGTCCATAGCAAAATGTTGCTTATGAGTTCATCCTTACTTCTCCAGCAGTGCCCAACTAAACTTTTTCTTCTAAATTCATCAATTAAAAATGTATTATGCAATGGCTTGAGCAATGTATATAAATATAAAATAAAAATGATTTTAAAAATCACTAAAAGAATCTCAAAATGTCTTCATATGAAATAGATTCTCTTAAGCAAGATATAGTGTGAAATGAATTACCAAACAGGATCCAGCCATTTACTAAATAATAGAACTTTATTGGAGAAAAGCTAAAGAAGTATCTATGTAGTGGAATAAGGTCAATAGTTTGTTATATCCTATAGAATAACTGTTATGTTTCGGGGAAGTCTGGATGAACTGAGAATTATATTAAACTTCAGTGGCAAATACACAAAATGTAAAGGGAAGAATTGGTTAATTGAGAAGATCCACAAGTTGTCCTGCATAAAAATCACTATTCAACAATACCAAAAATAACAGAAACAGAAAAGTGTTCCATTACCATGTAACCCAAAATTTGGATTATAAGTAAAAACAAAAGTAATAACATTTTGCATTGGAGAATAAACGGTTAAAATGATTGAAGAATGATTAGTCATTGAAACAACAAAAAATTCTTTTAATATTAAGAAAAATTTGTGCGAAAATTTTGCATTAAAAACATTTCTATTATAATTATTTGCTTTGATAATGTGAGTGATGCAACTCTGTATTTGTGAAGATTGATCAATAAAACATCAATCATGGATGATTAAAGTTATTACTAAATTATGAATGACCCCTAATTTTTAGCCATAAAAAGGTGTTGTTTTTTTTTATCATATATTGCTTGTAATGAACTATGGTAAACTTCTGGTTTAAAAAACATATTTCTTGTAATGAACAACCCTTGGTTTTTGAAGTGTTTTGTCATGTTGTAAAAGTGACTCTGTAGTGAACTCGCCTGATACTCTCAGAGTGCTACTCAGTGGATTTGCCTCTATGGTTTGGATCACAGCCTTGGAATCCATGGTTTTTGGCTGACCTCACCTTGCTTGATTATTGAGGTTTTTGGAACCTAATATTTTGAATTATCAGGTCACTGTACTATGATCAACTTAGGCTTTCACCTTTTTTCATGACAAATGTTTTCAGTTGCTTTTGAGACATTACCACCCAATTTGAACATGTAAAGCATAAATTCTTGAATCGGACACATTAGATTCATCTATGCATTACCAAAATTTTTGACTCACCCTAATATTTGATTATTGACTGAAGGGCATTTCATATTTAAAGCAATCTCTCTCTTTTTTTCTTTCTTTCTTTCTTTTTAATACTGTGCTAAAACCAGATGAAAATTTACAATAAGGTTTTCTACTTGTTTATGATGATATTTTATTAAAGAGAAAAAGTAAAATAAGTACTGTATTTGATGGCTTATTAGACGCATATCAATTTGGGCAGGCATTTATTAAAAAAAATAAACTGGTTTAAACTACAAATGTCAGTTGAAAGATTTTTGCCTAACTTTCATAGCCCTCCCCTCTATCAGGTTATTTTTAAAGTTTCATATGTATTCAGACCTTGTGTACACTTGCAGAGAAGTTTGCAGTTTAATTTAAGAGCCACTGTAGCACTTGAACTCTTTTAGCCAGCAACCTAAAGCTGACCGTTGACCTCAGAAGATGTGAGGGTAAATTTCTGGGATATATTTTTGAAAAAGTGTCTTATGAGCTGTCAAATACATTAAACCATTTTGGTTAGAATTGTTTTTCATGAACTGATTATTAACCTGGAAATATCTCAATGCAATCAGGTCAATATGATAATGATCTTTACTCTCAGATGAGTCTAATAATGTTTTAAGGTTTGTTTCCTTTGGGAATAGCCATTTGTTAAACTTGGAGAGGAAATAGTTATTTTATGACTTGTGTGTTATAGCACTACCCTTTTAAATTGACTTTACCTCTAAGTTAATATTTAAAATGATTAAAAAGAATTAAAGTTGAGCCATTAAATTTAAGGTTGAATTGTGGAGGGGATGATGAAAATAGAAAGAATGAACCCCTCTTAATAAACCTAATGATTTGCTTTACTTGGATCTCTACCTGTTTTCTCTCTCTCTCTCTCTCTTTCGGCCAACCAAGCTGCCATGTTTGTTTACAAATTACTCCCATTCAAACTTTGCTTTTCAGGGTTGATGGACAAGTTTGGTTAGTTTCTCTTGTTCAGATCAATCATTAGATTCACTTTATTTGAACTGAGAGAAAGAATCCAAATTAATCACTTTCATTGATTGGATTTGTTAAGATCAAATGATTATTATGAGAATAATGGTGATTAACATGGCTAACAGCAATTGTTGAAGGTGTTCTTCTAAATATGGGTAGACCATTACGAAAGCTGATATTTACTAGCATGGTTATTTGGAGCAGTCTGGGATAAATCAAAAAATATTGTTTGTTATCTAATTCTGTTTATTTTCATTTACTTAAATTTTTTATTTTTTGAGTTTTAAGTTTATTTACCAGTTAGACTTTGATTAAAAATGTTTGATATTTATATAAAAACTTTTTCACTCATATTTCATATAAGATTGTCAAAAGAGCATTTGCACTTTTTCTTTAACAGATTTAAAAAAGGGTTAAGATTAACTACCTTAACATCATTTGATGTTGAACAACTTTCAACCAAAACTTTAAAGTTTTTAAAATATTCCCAGGTGAATAAGTTATTAAAAACATGGAGTTGTGTTGCATGATGAAAGAAACATGGAGTTGTGTTGCATGATGAAAGAAACGTGGAGTTGTGTTGCATGATGAAAGAAACATGGAGTTGTGTTACATGATGGTTATTGGCATGGAATTAGGAAGCTGAGTTCAAAATCTGGCTTAGGTTGTTTTTTTGTTTTTTTTAATTTATGCTAATGCCCATGAGGAAGGCATGAACTCAATTTTCTCTGTCTATTGGGCAAACAGCTGGGATAATTGAACTCTGTAGCCATGTTGGCAGGCAGTTAGTCTAGGAGAAGGACAACTGAATTTAAATCATGGAGAAGGCCACAGGAGACCACTTCACTGTATTTTCCAAGAACAGGCGTCATGAGAAGTCAGTTTATTTTGGGGAGCCATCCAGACTACAGTTCTGTTAGAATCAGCTAGAATACTTACAAGAGTTCTGGAACTCTCTGGGGATTGGCTGTCACTCAAATGTGAAAATAATATGGTGATATAATACTTTTAATATGGTGGTATAACAATAAACTGGAAGAGTTGGAAATCAGAGGATGAGCCAAGACCATTATAGCATTGTTGAGAACAATTAGAATACTGAGAAGAGTCCTGGTAACTTAAAGTGACTTGCTATCATTTAGACTCTGGTGAAAGACCATCAGTTAATGCCCGTGGAAAAAATTCACAAGGTGTAGAATAATCCAGTGATTCTAGAATAAGTCTTAAAACAACACAGTATTCTCCATTTTTAGCATAAAAAACATATTTTTCTTATAAAGAAAACATTGCACTTTATGCTATGATTTTGGTTGCTGCTGTTAGTGCTGTAATAATTGATCTAATATGGCGGAAAAGGCAAAGGAAGTAAAAATGTTTGATAGCTAAACTATTTTGACAACATAAGAGAAAATTCTTCATTTTTAGCCATCCATCCAGCCTCTCTCCCCCTCCCAGCCACATAATCAGCAAGAGTGTTTGGACTGGTTGATCACTTTTGTAGTTTGAAGGAGGTTTGCTTGTAGATGTGTCAGAAATCTAAAATAGGGGTGAGAGGTTTGAGGTAAGAAATCTGTTAGTTGGGTAAAATGCATCTAAGGTGGTGGTTGTTGTTGTTTCCATGGCAAATTTAATGATCATCTTGTGTAGGTGTTTTCAAGTATGACATTTTCAGATTTATATGGAGGAATCTTATAGCTGATGCACTTTGAAAGCAAATGCTTAAAATGCCAAACTTCAGCTCTATGCTTTACTTAAGAGATTTAAAAAATGTTATTGATTTGATTACTATTATTCTTTGTAACTAAATTTGAATCTTCAACATCCTTTGATCCTTCATTGTTGGTCCTCCTTTCTATATTACCAATGCATTGAACTGTTCTCTGTCTCTTTATATACTAGACAGATATTTATCTCCCTAAGCACACTTTGATATTAACTTCCTCTCTGTTGATCTTCTTTTATCTCTCTCTCTCTCTCTCTCTTTCATATATATATATATATATATATATATATATATATATAATCAAACATTATAATTTTAATTTAATTAATATAGGGGGTGCCCTTGTGGTGTAATAGTTAAAATGCTGGACTGCGGAATCGTAATACACAAGTTTGAATTCCAGTTGAGCTATTAGGTTCACTTTCAGACAAATACCCTTGGGAAATCTATGAACCCTCTTATCCACCCATCTATGGGTTAAACAGTACCACTACTGTCCTTAAAAAAAAAAAAGATGGATTTGGCATTAAATAACCGGAAAAAGGTTGATATGCCATTAAATAACAAAAACAAAACATAATTAATATATTATTATTCATGTGTGTGTATAATATATATATATACCCAACCCCTCCATGAACTGGATGTGACACAAGATCAATTTTTAAGTGATGTTAAACAGGTTTAAATTCACTTTTCCTTCTAGACAAATTGCCATATCAGAGTTGAAGAGCCTCGTCTGCCATACTATTTGCCCCTTGCTAGAGTAAAAATAGTTGGATTCATACCTTTTTCAAGGACATTAGCACTATATCATGCTAACAGTCCTGTCCAGGATCTGAATTCTGGTTACTGTGTCCATTTTTTATGATGGCAACCATTACACCTCAGGTACCTCCTAACTTATGACTTATTAATCCAATATGTTAATACCCTGGCACAAAAGCCAAATTTTGATCATCAAACTCTCTCCAAGGAATGATATCCAAAAAAATAGTAACAAGAAAATAGAATTCCTCAACTTTCTATTTTTGTCTCACTTTATTGGATATATTTTCTGTTCTTTAATATTGTTGATTTTAACCCTAATTTTTTTATTTCTACATATCCAAATTGTTGATCTTCCATCCTAGAATATAAGTTGGTTTCATCTAATAATTCCTTTCATCATACCATTTTTATTAGAATTACTTGGACGGTTGTTCTCAATTTTGGTCATTGTTTTGACTAGTTGATTCTCTAACCTTATTCAGCTAAATGTGTCTACAAAGATGTCTGTCACAGTTTGGGATTAAATTTTTTTCCCAATCTTACATTGTCATTTTAATCATTAGCTTATTTGAAAAATAATGGCTAATTTTTGCATTTTAATGTGAAATGAAATGGCCATCATTTTCCAAACATTTTTTATGGACTCCACCATTTCCACAAAACTCTTTTTATCCTTAACATTTGTTTTGTTTGTTTTTACCATGTCTTTCACTTTTGTTTTTTTTTTTTACCTTTTAATCTTTTTAGCTTTTATTTCATCTGTTTAATTTTTCTTTTCAACCTTTGATCTTTGCATGTAGTCATAGATTACACAAAAGTGCGGAATTATTCTCCATGATTAGGTAGACTAATTGAGATTAATAGTGATCAAATGAAGACGTCATTTAAGAAAATCAACATTATATGGCATCGATGACAGCCAACATACTCAAAATATTCAAGTTCAGCATTTGTTGTTGTATTAGTCAATTTGATGTGTGGCAATAAATTAGGCAATAAACTCCATTGAACACAAATTCCATGTTCGCTATTTAACAATTTAAAAAATCATATCAGGTAATGAAAAATGCACATCTTACTACAACTTGAATGTAAGAAATTGTGTGTGTATGTGGGGGAAAGTTAATTTAACTGTATCGAAAGTTAATCTTTGTCCAAACAAGGAAACAAATGCTTTATATATAGTGGGATTAAAAAGGGATTTTTCTGTTATGGGTTATTTCCAGAAAACTGTAACATTGGGATTCGAAGAAATAATTTTCCCAATTAAACTAAGTAAATATATCAATGTATAAAATGCATTCAAAATCATTAAAAGAAAAAATAAACTGTATTCTACCTGAAATGCTAAACTGCCAATTTCAAAGAGGACCAGATAAAAATTATAATTTGACAAGGAAATTCTCTGAATTATTACACCTTTAGATAAACTTTTTTTTTGGGTTTCATAGAATTCTTTTAATAAAAAAAATTCTATTCCTTGGAAAATTACAAAATGCATTCAGAAATGTTTTGAGCTGACATAACTCAAAGGTTACCTGAAAAAAATGGCAAAAGGTAATAGAAAAAAAATGGCTAATTTGTTCAGTAAAGTACATGTTAAAAAAAAGTCTTTACTTAATGAACCAAACTTTTGATTATTGAGAAACCATGAATCTTAATCAGACATTTCTTTCATTTGGATGTGTGTGTATTCCAACCCTTCGACCACAAGCAGGATGTAACACAAGGTAATGTTTTTAAGTTGAGTAATGTTGGTTTGAATTTGAGTTTTCCTTCTTTTAGGCTGGTTGCCATAACAAAGGACCTGTTCTCTTTTACTATTTACTCACAGCTTGGGAATGGAAAGGTGAATTTATATCTTTCTTAAGGGCATTAGCACAAAGTAAAATGCTAACAGTCTTGTCCAGGATTTGAACTCAGCTCATCAAACCTATTATGACAATAACCGTTACGCTACACACACCTTTTATATTTGGATGCGTGTACAGTAACAAGGCTTGACAAGGGGGGTGGGTATTCTTTTCATTAGTCTTAACAAAATATTTAATCTGCTCACTTAATGGCACACTTTTTGTACAAAAAGAGGATTAGCTTCTTTATTTGTACTATTATTAATTTCATGCTCATAAGGTGTGTATGTGTATGCATTCAGAATTATATGCAAGTACTTTTAAATAGCTTCAGGCTGAAGTATGTTTTGATGCTTTCTGCTTGTTTAATATCAGTGAAAAGTGAGCCATTGTTCAAATGACATCATCAAACAAGGCTTACCATAATTATGACTTGATAATTATTTTACAGATTAGCAATTGTTTTATGATGATGTTAAGAAGCAAATTAGTAACTCATGAATTTTTGTTTTATTTTGTAATTTGATTGAAAGAAAAGACACTTCTGCTATTTAACCTATTTAATATTTATTTCATTTGATAATCCATTTCGTTGTCATTCTATTACCTTATATCATTCTTTTAATGATGATCAAATTCTGGACAAGGCAGATTTTATTTGGCACTAATACCCATGGATAAGGGATTAATCCATCACTTCTCTTTCCAATTATGAGTAAATAGTGGGAAAAATTGGGTTGTTTAGCCTTTGTAAGACAACCAGTTTGAGAGAAGGAAAACTAAATTTAAACCAGCTGTACACTGCTTCGTGATTGACCTTGTCACACTCTGCCTGTAGCAGAGGTGTTGAGTAAATACATGTATTATTCTTGGTGTCTCTTTCTCTCTTCATGTCACTTTATATATCTCTCTCTCTCACTCCATACTAGTTTTGTTTATGTAAATATCAATATTTACTTAGATTTCCACCACCAATGAACTTGGTGCCCGCAGCAAGGGGTCAATCATGGTGAGTACATGAAATGGTCACATGCAAGAGTTAAGGATTTTGAAAAGAGTCAGTCAATTAGTGACCGGTAAAGGAGAAAGAACAACTTAAATTTTAGGGCTTGCCACCTGTCCTACTGGAGGTGGCTTATGATTTGTCAAGCAGATATTCCTTTGTTGACTTGAAAATACCATGTCATTTCTCCCTGTTTTTGAAACTGATCCAGAGGGTGGTTGAAAACTGATAATGAAGTGAATGGTATTTTTTTCTTTGACCATTTGTGTAAGTTTTTCCTTTCCTATGGACTCATCATTTCCATTTATCATATCTTTGTTGCTGCCAAGTTTTTTTTAAGACCCAGTTATGCAAGGAAGATTGTATAGCACCAATCTTCCTGTCTTGAAAATTAGAATTTAAGATTTGGTTTTGATTTAGACTTTGATTTTTCCACTGTTAAATAGATAAATTCAAACCTGCCTGACTTGGGTGTTTTCTATTACCCTCCCCCCTCAACGCACACACTTTACTACAAAAAAAATTCTTGTCCAGGTTTGTTTTAAATGAATGGCTCCATCTAAGAACCTGACATAAATAGCTATGTTCAAATGAAGTCATTAGTATCTGATTATTTATTGAGGAAGAACTGTTGACTCTCTTCCCACCCAGATTCATTAAGATCCTTTCATGTCTCTTTCAATGTAGCAGTCGAAGCTGTGATATAAAATCCACCCAAATTATTCATCAATTCTAAATTAAATCCAAAAGGATTCATCATCCTCTGACAAGTATTTGATGTCTAGACTTGTAGGCTGTAAATCTTAATTCATTACTTTCCACATTTTTCCAGGGGTGGTTATTGCTTATTTTCCCTCAACATTTCTTTATGGTTGTATTACAGTCACTAAGTTCATTTTAAAATGAAACTATGAATATTTGGCTTCTAGAGTATTATGGTACTCTAAAGCATAGGAATCAGTTGCAACAATTTAAGATTACTTAGTTCTATCCGTGTCTTTCAAACTTCTTGTGACTTTGAAATTTTCTTCATGTAAATTAAACATCATCCAGTATTGAGGTTACAAGTCTTGAATTCAGGAGAGTTCAGAGGAATCCCTTTGTTACTCGTACTCCCAGAGTGATGGCTCCAATATATCTGTTTGTGCCATTTATTATTGGAGATCATGATTATTAACCTTTGTTAAAAATAACCCAACAAAGGTTGACATGCCATAAAACCAATCAATTTGTAGATGAATGATAATTTTGTGGGATTTGTGTTTGTACTGAATGTCATTTTTTTAATAAAGCAAATTTTCTCTCTAATAAAGATAAATATTAATCTGAATTTTTCATTACTTCCTTAATAGAAGCATCAATATCATCATGAACTGCTGTTACAAAGGGTTTGCTTAGGATAATGGGTATCATGATAGGAAATGAAGTCTGTGACCCAAGTTTAAATTTTGTGAGAAGTTATTTGTATTTCACTTTGTACTAATTGGGAAAGGCATGAATCCATCTGTTCTTCCATGCTGTGGATAAATTGTAGGGCAGACTGGATTCTTTAGCTTTGATTAGGCAACCAGTCTAAGCGAAGGAAAACTCTAAATTCAAACCAGGTTTCTGTTGCATAAAAATTGACCTTTCATCACATCCTGCCCATTGCAGAGGAATTTTGTAAATACAATGGATTCATTGGTCATCTGATTTCTTAATAATCTTTACTTTTCTTACAGATTAAGATTTAATTATCCTTTGAATTTGTTATACTTAATTCCTTTTGACTTTTAAATCTCGCTCTTTCTTTGAATCTTCAATCTATGGCAGAGAAACATAGATTGGATATAATGAAAGAGAAGCTCTTAGTGAGATTTGAACTGCCTTTTTTTTCTTCTCTGAAGTGTGCAAAAGCTACTCTATCAATTGATTTATAAAATGTCATTGGCTTTTAGAAGTCCAAATAAAACGTCAATTCCTTAATATAAGTTCTTTGTAAACAGCCTTGACCTTAAATTGGATGAATAATTTCTTCTCAAGGAATCATCAATTACCTCCCTTGAATAAAAATAGAAAAAAAACAATTTTCTTGTCTGAGTTGATTTCTTCTTCATTGCACACAAATTGATGGGAAATAATCACCTCAGTCAGAAAGTCTTAATTATGGCTAAACATCAATAAATATATGACGTTGTCTTTGCTTTTTTAAGTGCAGCTGCTAACCAAATCTTGTTTTAAAGTGACTAAAATTTGATTTGAATAAATTTCCATGCACATCACAATTAATTTATGCATTCTTTCTTGTAACTGAAATTCATATTAATATTAATATTTAAAATTATATATATATTTTTTCAAACTCCAAACTCATGGTGGAATCAAAATAGATGAAAACATAAACTGAAGGATTTTAACGATTTTGTGCCAGTCATTTGGAAAAAGATGTTATCAGTTATCAATACAGGGCATTTCAGAAAATTTGATATTATTTGAGATGCACAGGGTGTCTCAAAATAGATGCAACTCATTAATATGATAATGATTTATTACTGTGACAAATGCAATAGCTGTCATTTGGAACATGTCCTGTAAAAAATGTATCCTTTGAGATAGATAGAAGATTGTTTTTTTTTTTTAATTGTTATTATATCAGCTTCCAGGACATGCAATCTTTTTTTTGAGTTTCTTGTCTCAGTAATAAATTATATCATATTAATGGGTTGCATCTATTTTGAGACAGTTTTGAATGATTTAGTCTCTAAATAAGTAGTGACACAAAATGTTTTAACTGCCTTTTCTTTTCCAGTGAATGTCATTTCTATTCATGTAAAGAAAAACAAGTAATTAAATGTAGAATTTTGTCTTGTTTCTATAAATGCTATTAAAATTCAAGATCCTTTAAATAAGAATTGGTCAAGTTATTAAGATTACAAAATTATATCAATTTTTCTGAATCATCCTGTATTAAGATTTCAGAAATCACCAGGATTTTTTTCATGATCATGTCATTAAAATAGGGATCAATCCTGACTGATCCAACCATTTTTAATCCAATCGCATGACTAATCTCTGAGTCCAGCTTGTGTGAATTCAAATTCTGCATCACTAGTGGCTGCAGTTGTTTAGATAAATTCACAAACCCAGGCCAGCAACTTTTTTCTTTTGTCAACATTAATCTTATAATTTGCCAAATTTTTTTTTGCCTGTCATTACGTAATTCAAGGATGGCTTCAGCTATAGCCACTAAATTTCCTGTGCTTAATAATAGGACCCTGGAGTTTTTGGTATGTGAATTTCTAAAAATTCCTAACCTGTTAAGTTTGTATAGTTTAACTATAATGTTTACCCTTACTTTGTGTGTCAGGTTCACTAAAGTAAATCTTTATCTTTTTGTTAAATGATATAAAGTAGATATCTTGCTAAATTTTTTTTATTCATCTTCACATAATTTCAGCTTGGTTTATTTTTGATCCTTTGCCTCTAGCAGCATTAGATAGTTAGAAACAGGCACACAAACCAAAGAGGATTTCTTTCGGTCCAAGAAATAAAGGAAACAATATTTATGAATGAAAACGGTGTATGTATGTGTGTGTAATATATATATATATATATATATATATATATATATATATATATATATATATACATATAGTTCCCATCTAACTTTTCTTGACGTTTCAACCATATAGTAGTGCTAACATGGGTACAGCTTGAATTTATTTCTTATGAAAAAAAAACAACAAAACCTTATAAAATCTGTAATGTGTTCAAATTTCCAAATGTCAGAATTTTTTAATTTTCCTAAAACATTTTAAGTTTTTCATAAATAAAAGTGAAAATACTTTATTTCATAACACAGGACCTAATCAAGTGGGGAATGAATGAGAGACAATTGAGTTGCATTAGTCTTTCAAAAAAGCAGATCTTCTTCACTGAAAAATCAACATTTAAAATCATGGCTTCTACCTACTTGGTGTCATTGGATTTTATATTCCAGCTTGATTGTTGATCTGTTGGGTTTTATGGGAGATCAACCCTTGTAGGTTATTTACTGCCAAATCCTTTATATGATTTGTAAACATAAATTGCAGGGAACATTTCAAAATGAACCAGAATTCATTTGTTTGCACACAGTTAAATGGTTTCAAGTATTGCTATCCAATATTAATTCCATTTAATATTGATCATTTGTTTGCACACAGTTAAATGGTTTCAAGTATAATTTCAGGTTGAGGGAGAGGGATTTATTTGTCACAAAACATTACAAACTTTTAACATACAGAAACACTTACTTTGTACATCCTAAAATAATTTGTTAGTATTTTGAATTTTATAATGGTTTTTTAATTTTCTTTATAAACTGTACCCTTTAAAAAAAAAATGAAGAAAGTTTGACAAGTGATGTCTTGTGTAATAGGAATGGCTATCTACTTACATAAGTATTTTAGAAAAGAATTGATTCAATGTTCAATTATTTGTTTCAGCATAATGTTTTAGAAAAATAACTGTTGACTTAAAAGGCTTGATTTGTGTTTTTACAATTGAAGATTTATTGGTCAACAAGAAAGTTTCTTTCCTCTTTCTTCTCATTCATTGTTTATTTTCCTCTCTCCTTTTTTCACCTGCTCCACCAGCTGGGGCGGACTGCACCTCTGTAATGGAGCAAGCCCTTGTTCCCCTCTCTTCTTTTCACCTGCTCCACCAGCTGGGGCTGACTGCACCTCTGCAATGGAGTAAGCCCTTGCTTTTACAAGGCGACTTGTTGGCTGTGGGTTGTGATCCATAATGTATCAGGACAGGATCCTGGTAGCTGCGGAGTAACTCACCACTTTGGCCTTTACTAGGCTAGATGGGTGGTTGGAGATGCCTAATCCAATCAGTTGACTGGTCATGTCAAACCCTAGCACATTTACCATTGCCAGATGTGGGATTTGAAGAACATGGTTGGGACAAACAAGCACCCAACCCTATTTTATCTTAAAGGTACTACAAGCGTGTGGCTGAGGGTCAGTTTGTACTAAGACAGCAATACTTGAAACCATTTAAAGTGTATGCAAACAAATGATTAATATTAAAATAGAATTATTAGTATTAGCTATACTTGAAAACATTTAAATGTGAAAACAAATTAGCTCTTACTTGTTAAAAAATAATGTTACCTACAAATTATTCACTTGTAAATTGTGTGTGTGTGTGTGTGTGTGTGTGTGTGTGTGTGTGTGTGTGTGTGTGTGTGTGTATGTAGTTGGGCAGCAGTCTTTCATTTAAGTATGTTTGATTAAATAATTGACACATTTTGTCTATATATGTGAAAGGATCTTAACAAAATTATATAAAAACAAGATTTGGCATTGAATAACCTGCAAGGGTTGATATGCCATTAAGCCAAATAACATAAATCTTCTTTCCTCATTCTTTTTTACCTTGTTCTTTCTTTTGTCTTCTCTTTTTTCTTTCTTTCATTTCCATTGTTCTTTCTTTTCCCCTCTCTTCTTTCCTTGTTTTTCTTTTTTCTTTTCCCTCTCTTCTTTTCTCATTCTTTCTTTTCCTTTTCTTTTTCCTTGTTCTTTCTTTTGTCTTTGCTTCTTTATGTTCTTTCTTTCTTTTCTCCTCTCTATCCCCCTTTCTTCCTGGTTAACAATATTCAAATTATTTCTCTAAAGTCTATATTTTCAAAATCAAGCCAAACTTACACTTATAGTTATATTACTGTTATTTATTTGTGGACTGCCATCTTTTCCAGACAGGAAATCTGTTATGAAAATGAATTTTCTCTTTGCCTGCTGTCATTTTCTTCTTCTTCACACTTTTCTAAAACAAATAAGAAATGCAAACTTATCTGATGCTAAGAAATTATATATTTGTCAATTCCATTTGCAGCCATTTTTATTAAGCTATCTTATTAGATTCTCTGGTTGTGGCATCATTAGTTTTTATTTAAATCATTGTCAGAGTTTTTCAAATTTTGTGGCAAACCATTTTCTCTTATTACAGATTTACTTTTAAAAAATTCTCTCAAATTTTATATAATTTTGAACACAAGGCAGTTAATTGAAAATTTGCAACTTAGTAATTTTCTATTTTAGAAGTATTATTTAGAGGCATTGAACCTAATGTACAGTTCTACACATACATGCATACAAACATTGTTGGCTTCAATCTTATATGTGAGGATGTATATGATATGATATAGAAAATTTCAACTTATTCTCCTTACCAAGTTCAAATTTTATAGATGCTTCCAATCCTTTTCTTCTGAAGAACTAGAACAGCTCTATCTTTTCTTTAATGGCAATTCAGATTTAATGTCTATTTCAAAATGAAAATAAAAAAGTAACAAGTATTAGAAAACTTTTGGTTTACAAATGAAAAGGCGGGGGTTCTGATTGTAAATTTTAAACATTTTTTGCCATTCATAAAATCATTTAAGGTTTGTCTATAAATTACTAAAAGCTTAGTCCTCTACCCTGCCCCTTCATTAAAATTTTGTCCTTTTTTTTAAATTGCACTAATTACCAAATGGGTCAGCCTGACGAACACATTTGCTCCTTACCGTCTGTTGATATGTCATTGAACAAAGTTTTGTCTGATGGATTAAAAACAAATTGGGTTTTTTTTTGATAAACTGTGACTATCTTTATTCTTAAAAGGCTGAGAAAAATGGAGAATATCTTAAAATGATTTGGATAGGAGAATCATGAAACACTTTAGTTTCAAGACTTCATCTCATTTAATATTTAGTCATATTGCCTGCTCTTGCCTTGAGCTGACTGAGAACTGTAAGTTTCATGATAAACAGTTAACACTTAAGTTGTTGAAGGTATCCTGAATAGGTGAAAAGCTTTGAAAGAGAGATGATTTTTTTGTGGTCTTCTAACCTTATTTGTGAGTGTTTTCTTTCACCTTTACACAAGGAACAAACACAGAGGCAGTTTGTGATGGTTCACGGTTGCAGATATTTACATTTAAAGACATTTTAGCAAATAATAATCTTCAATTCACTGGGTAAACCAGTTTTCTGAGATTTCTTTACAAATGGACTACCAAGTATATGTTAAAAAATCCATCATAAACATGACTAACCAGACTGGGTACTTTTGTTTGATAGCATATTTATCCATTCAGCTCTAATCCTCATTTCTCTCTCTCTCTCTCTCTCTCTGATAGTTTCTATGGTTGTGCTTATTGTCTGTCTGTAAATCTATCTTTCCTTTTATCTGTTTCTTATCAATATAGGTAATCTTGCTTCATTCATATCTTTCTAAATAGAAACAAGTTTGTATGCAACTCTCAAATCATAATTGATCTTTTCTAAACCAACATTGCCTAATATTTTTTTAAGCACCTCTGAACTTAGATTTGTTGGTCATTTTTATCAATAGGATTACTTAAAGAATGTTGAACAACGCAGCATGTGTTATTCGTGGCAAAAAAAGGTTATTATTAAAGAGGGGCGTTTTATTTTTTTAATATGGCTGCTCCCAACAATGTATCCTCACCCTCTGACCCTCTGTGTATGATTTAAGTGTTTTATTGTTGATTTCCTATCCATAAGATTTATGTATAAGATATGCTGTTCTTTTTAAGTGCATCATTGTATAGACCACACACACACACACATCATTCAATAAATGCTTTTTTATTTTATTTATTTTTTTCAGAATTTTTTCCACAAATATAAACTCTGCATTGTTTGGAATTAGTTTAAAGCAAAATTTATTTTAATCTTGCAAAAATATTTGTTTTGAGGCTATTCAAAATGGCAGCAAATCAGAGTGCTCCAGGTTTAAACTCAAGTGTGTCATCAAAGTTTTGTTGGCTGAGAAGTGCCAATCATATGAAATTTACTGAAGAATATGTGATTTGTACAAAAAGAAACATGTTATTGTAAAAAAAAAAAGAAAATGTTTATGAATAAGCTAAACATGGGATTGCTACTGCAATGAGTTTGAGTTAAAAAGACAAGTTATGGGGTGGAAACACACCGATTCTCCACTAAGGAAAAAGTTCTGAACACAAATCAGTAAAGAAGGTCATGCTGAAAATCTTCTGGGACATAAAAGGACTCATTACCATAGATTTCCTTGAAAAAAGTGCAATCATAAACATAGTGTTTATTTTTTTGTATTATCAATTATTAATCTTTAGTCCAATTTTTCTTAATTTGATGTTGTATAAGTATATAAAAATAATCATAAATTTTTGATTTTTCCAAAAAGAATCTATATTTTTTGTAGAGTATTCCTTCATTGCCATTACTTCCAGGATCACTTTGACCTGGAGTAGAAGAGTACTTGTTGGCATCCTATTTATAAGTCAAATAGATTTGTTTAGAAATTTTGGGGAATCTATAGAACCGTGTACAAAAAAAACTCCAAAAAACAAATTCCTAAACAATTACACAAAAAATGTAAATATGAACTTACAATAAATGCATTTTCGTAACCTCTAGGCATAAGATAACCCCAGAGGTGTTGACATGCCATTAAAATCAATCAAAACTATTTTTTAATCTTATAATATATCCTGAGGAGGTGATAGTAGGGAGTGCACTGATATATGGAGTTAACCCCTTAATTGCCATTACTCTCAAGTCCACTCTAATTCAGAATGGTAGTACTTATTATTAGAGTCCCATCCCTGGATTAGATAGATTTGTTTAAAATTATTTATATTTGATGGGAATACTTTGTGTCATATAACTGTAAATTAAGAATAGTTGAAGTTATAATTGTTGATTAAGGATTATTATAAGTTATTTGAAACTCTATAATTGTATGTCAACAAATAACTATCATTAAGTAAAAATAATTATTCGAAACTTTCTAGTTGTGTATAAGATATTTGTATTAGATAAGAATACTTAAAACCATTCAACTGTGCAAGTTATTTGTATTAGATTGGAATACTTGATATATATAACTGTAAAAAACCTTTTCAAAAATAATTACTCAAAAAATGTTAATATAAATGTATAATGAATGCAATTTCTGAATCTCTAGGCATAAAATAACCCAAGACACGTTGACATGCCGTTAAAATTAATCAGTCAAAAACAAGATTCACAGACATTTTTCTTGTATTATTTTGCCACCCCGTCACGGACTAGGAATAAAATTGCTTTCATGACCATCAAAATTGACTGGCAATCCCTTGTGAAATTCTCAGCCATAAATAGAGGAAAAGCTAAAAAAATCTTTCAGATTTAACATTTCTAAATGGCTGAAATTGCCATTGTTTTTTGTTTTTTTAATCTGCATTTTTTTTTTTTTTTTTTTTTTTTTCCTCCCTTAAAAATGTCTGCTGCTTATTAGATTGACTTGACCCTCTGTACACAATACTCTTATACAACACTGATTATAATTCCTTGTCTTTCCATTGATAATTAAAAAAAAAAAAAGAAAGGAAAAGAGAGCACATCAAATAAAATTTGAAGCCATATTTCTTTTGTTTTGTGTAAAATTTAGGAATGCAGAATTTGAGCATGGGGAGTGAAAATGCAGATACATTTTCTCAGCCATCTTGTTGACCAATTTTATATGAAGTCATGATAAAACTTTTGAGGTTTTTAAATTTTCATATTATATTCTTTTGGCTATTATAAATTTTACAAAGTCTAAACATTGTGTCTGTCTGAATGAAAGACTCGTTAAAGATGACTGCCTATAGGGTTGAAGAATATTTAAATTATTTAATTACCTCCCCAGCCTCTCTCTGGATTTGATTGATTGATTTTAACTGCATGTCAACACACCTAGGGTTGTTTTATGCTTAGAGAATAGGGAATTGCATTTGTTTATGTTAATATTTATATTTTTTCATAATTGCTTTTCCACACAGTCCTATAAAATATGAATAATTTTTAATTTGATCTATTTGATCAATAGACGGGATTTGAACAAGTACTACCACTTTGCATTAGAGTGTACCTGGGAGTAATCTCTCTTCAGAACTCGAGCCTCACCATCAGATGTGGTTTAGTGTCATACCCAGGACATTCATTTTTTGCAGGAGTCTTACAGTAAACACATTTTGAACTCTTGCCAACGGGTATTGATTTTCATGTTTGACACTTTGTTGAGTTATGTTGATAGACATTAATTTTGTTCTTGTATAACCTGAATATCAAATAAATATTTTCTTAATTTCTGTGCCAGACTCATTGGTATATCGACACTAATTGCTGTAGTAAAGGAAACAATATAGATTTTTATTTTTATTCAAACTTAAAATATAAGCCATACCAGATTATCCCAAGTTCAAAAGATTTTATGTTATAATTTTCATAATTTATTTTCAATTGGTGACAACATTTTTAAATGAAGCTTTACCATTTTTCCAGAAATAATTACAAAGGGTATGTACCTTGTTGAGGTTTTTTTATTTTTCTTATGGGAAGAAATTTCCAATGATGGCACAAAACTTTGATTTTTAGTTCTGTGAATTCTTCTTGCAAAAAATGTTGGAATATTTAGACAAGAAAAAAGAAAATCTATGACAAACAAAAACTAAACAATATTCACAAATTACCAGTTGTAATAGACACCTGATGATGATGATGATTGGAAAATTTATTAACTGAAATAAATATAAAAGTTTGTATGAATTTTGGAATAATGATCACAGGTGATATTGAAATGAAATATTAAGAGTTAAACAAAAAAAACCCAAAAAAACTCTTGATATCCAATAGAATATCAAAATAATCTTTTTATTAAAAAGCTGAGTTATTTGTATCTACAACTTTAGCCATTTAGCTACCCTGTAGGCAGGGTTTTGAATGCATTGACAACTAAAAAACAAAGGATGTATGATACTAAACGGCACCTGAATGTGAGGCTCCACTTCTGGGGAGTATGGAGTACCCACTTCATTTTCATTACTTCCAGATCCACACTGACCTGAAGTGATATCATCTGTTATGGTCTTATTAGTCAAATAGATCTGTTTCAAAATTATTTGTATTTGGTCGGACTGTGTACAAAAAAATGTCTTAAGAAACAACTATTTAAAAAAATGTAAATATTTACATAAAATGAATGCAATTCCCTAACTTCTTGGCATAAAGTAACTGTACATGGGTTGACATGCCATTAAAATCAATCAAACATTTACTAATTTTACAAGGAGAAACATTTATATTATAGAAATTTAAATTACTCTTCTCGACTCCTGCTTTCCCAAAGCAAAAAGGGATGTAAATCTGATTCTCTTGTACATTTTTTTTCTTTTTACCCAGATGTCTCTCATATCATGCAAGTCATTTTTCACTTTGGATTGTGGCAGACAAATCAAATAAATATAGATTGTATCAGCTGGCACAGCTAGAGCTGAAGCATTGTCTTTCAACATCATATTTTAGTAGTAAACTGCTTTTATTTTGTAGTGCTAATCAACACTCCTGTGTCACCTCTCTACAATTCCATTCTTGCCAAGGGAAGTCCCTGTAGCACAATGGTAACATGCTAGACTGTGACATTGTAGTGATTTCAAACTCACACTATTATGATCACTTTTGGACCCTTGGGAAAGGTATGAACCAACTCGTTTCCCCCACTGACAGCAATGAGTTTAATTGTACCACTATTATTCTACAAGAATGGTTTTGGCATTAAATAGCTGAGAGTTGATATGCCATTAAGCAAAACAACCAAATTAAAATCATTTCCAACCTGAGTATATGCATACCTAAACCAAAGTTGAATACCCAATTCAATCACCAAATGTTTGAATATCCTGCTACAAAGGGCAGTTTTAATGTTTGTAAAGAGCTCAGCTGATGGGCTACTCTTTTAGAAAGTAGATTCTTGTTGGCATATACTTTGTTACTAAGCTTAGTTTAGTTCTGGCACAAGGCCAGAAATATGGATCACCCAATAAAAATTGAACTCCCTAAAAATAGTCTGCTATTCTAACTTGTTAACCAAGGTATCTTTGAATTGATGTGTAAATCCTTAAAGTCCTGCTAAAATTAAATGGAAAACTGAAAAAATATACAGGAGTGAAGTCTATAAGTCAGCATAATGCATGATATCCATTCCCAGCCAAATATTGCTCACTTCTTGCTGGCCTTTTTCCACTTCAAAGATGCTTGGTCGGTTGAGTATCTGCTGTTGACACAGAAAGGATTACTTTGCTACTGAAGTACAAAGATATGGATATATTTTGGTCTTGCTGTTTCTATTCTTGTAACTTGTCTGTTCAAATGTCTTCATAAACTTTGAATGTATCAATATATTCATTCTCCTCTCTAAAGTTCATTGCATTGGAAGCATCAAATTTCTTTGTATATATTTATTTACCCAACCCCTTCATCACAGGTAAGATGTGACATAAGGTCAATTTTTAAGTGGGGTTCAGTGGGTTGGAATTTAGTTTTCCTTCTCCTAGTTGCCTTATTAAAGTTAAAGAACCCAGTCTGTCTTACTATTTACCCATAGCCGGGTGGAGTACAGATGGATTCATGCCTTTTTAAGTGCATTAGTGCAAAATAAACTGCTACCATTCTCATCCAGGATTTGAACTTGGGTTGCTGATTTCATTTCTCAGAATATGTTACTCATTCAATCCTCTTTGTCAATGCAAATAATCTAGAAGGTGTCTCTAAAATCTGGATGCATAGGAAACATCACGAACTACAAAAAGAAATGTATTTCATGCCCACAGATTGAATATGAGTTTGTTGAGAGAAGAAAAAATTAAACTATTTCTCAGTGAACATGAAAGATTATTGTATGCAAAGATATCAGATGTTTTTAATACACGTCATCCCAAGAGGATCCAAATAGGCTTTTCAATAGTGGGGAAGGTGGTTAGAAAGTTTGATGTGGAGTTAACATATCAGGTTCATGTGAATTTCACAAAACATATTGAACTTTGCATCACAAATGTCAAAATCACATTTAAGATGTTATTAATCCTCGTCATGTCACACTAATAGCACGGATTTCTCTCTCTCTCTTTCTCCATCTGTTTGTATCATCCATTGCTCCTGAGAGATCCTCCAAACTACAGCCAGTGTCTGCACAGATCTGGTGTTGTATTTCTTTGCTGGTCGACTAACACTGACATGTCCATGTATAAGGGGTTCATAGTAGAATTTTGCTGATGAGTTTGTCTTTGCTTCTCTAGCAAAATGCCCTACATGTTTTGTTCATCTTCTTATCTCACAAACTACCCAAATAAGTGGGTTGTACAGCTGCTGTTTTGTAGGATGTGGCTTCCAGGATTTGTTCAAAACAGTACATTGCATTCTTGTGTAGTTCCCATCTAGCATTTTTTTCCATGTGTTTTGTTGGCATCCATGGGTTATGTCTATACAGTAGGGTTGACACAGGCACTGCTTGGAAAAAAATCATTTATTTCTATCTGATAGATTAGACTTCCATGTGATTGATAACTTGTTGATAGCAGTCCATGCCTTTGCTTGATGTATGTTGACACCACTTTCAGTAGATGAGATATTGCTGCCAAGATATGTGAACTTGTCTAGTTATTTTAGAGGTTTGCCATTTAAAGTGAAGATGGCTCCTCATTTTTAAAACGCATCAACTTTTATTTGTGTTCATGTAGATGCTAATGTCTCCTGGTTTCTCTAGGATATGCAGTAGGTATTTGGCTGGACAGAAGAACCTTAACGGCTAGGATCAAATAGTTCAGGTAAAAAACTACTGCTACTCATTTATAAGGGTGGCGTCTATTGATAAGGAAAAAAAAAAAAAGACAAAAGACGATCATGACAGTGTTATTAATATTCCAATTATACAAAATGCTGTTGAAATATTAAAGATATGTATTTTGCTTGTATCTCTGAATTTATGATATAATTTCATTCATTTCATCTATAAATATCAGTTGAATGTTTTTAGTTTTGATTGTCTAATGCTTTTTGAATTTGTTTTATTTTAATGCAAAATTTGAATTCTGAAAAATTTTGTCTAAATTCAAAATTGTTCACTTTGCTACTTACAGTCAAGTGTCAAAACAATTTTTTTATCGACATCTTTGATAAATTTATGGAGGTGCCCGTGATGTAATGGTTATCGTCGTAGGAAATGGACACGGTGACACGAGTTCAAATCCTGGACGAGACTGATTGCATTTCACATAGCACTTATACCCTTGGGAAAGGTATGAATCCAATTATTCTCCCTCCAGCTATGGGTAAATAGTAGGGCAGACTGGGTTCTTCAGCCTTGGTGAGGCGACTAGTCTAGGAGAAGGAAAACTCTAAATTAAAACCTGTTAAACTCCGCTTAAAAATTGACCTTGTGTCATATCCTGCCTGAGCGGAGGGTAAATAGGATCTTTGATAAATTTCTAAATGATTCTCAATAACTCTATTTAAAAAGAAAATTAACCCTTCCTTTTCGTCTTTCTTTCTCATTCTAACACAAAAAAAAAAAACAGTAAATTTTTTACTTTTGTGAGAATAAAATATATATGTACTATAATATGGTTGCAATAATTTCATCACACAATTTCAGTTGGTATTCACACAGCCTCATTTTGGATGAGGGTTGCTGATTCCTTTGATGATATATTAAATGCACATTTCTCTACATATTACTTATTCACAGCCATTGGTTTGTTCCTCTTTGTCAATACAATCTTTTACAATTTGGTCCTTTATATTTAAAATGTAATTTTAACAGTCCCTTGTTTTTTTATAGCAATATTTCATTTTGACTGTGCAACCATTGTGACTCATTTCACTGTCCCACGTTGTCCTTCAATATTACCCTAGCTCAAACTAGCAATAGGTCAATAGTGATAGTCATCTTGCATGACAAGCTGCAAAGAAGCTGCCAAACCTGTTCCAGTAAAAGCTCACACCAAGTCAGTATCAAAAATTCTTCTGAAGAACATGGCTTCACTGATTCATCCAGGTTTTTTTGTATAAATTGGTCATATGTCACAAACAAAATCTACTGCAAATTCAGAAGATAATAATTCTTTTATTCTGCTTTTTTCTTTATTTTTCTCTTTGTTTCGTGTATTTATCTGTTGATACACAGGAAAATCTCCATTTGACAAATGGGATAATCCTCTCTGTTTTCTATACATTGCATAAGTTACATAAAAGGTTGACTTATTCAATCCATTCCATTAGGAACAAATTGGGTTTGGATCTAAAAAATATTCTGATATTAGTTAAAGATCAAATTGGCTATCAAACATTTTAAAAATTTACCAAAGTGACTTGTTGCACCGTAGAATATTTGAGTCTAAGGCGAGCATTGAAATTTTGTCAAATATGTGGCAACTGTAAAAAAAGAAAAAAAAAATTCAAATATCCCAGAGAAGCAGATTTGATTGTAATTTTTGCTTCCAGAAAAGGTCACTGAGTGGTAATTGAAGCTTTTGATTAGCCATTTCCACTGGACTTTTTGTTTCTTTGTTGATGACATTACATATTCACATTAAATAAAATTCAGAACTGGTGAGCTGAAAATTTTTATTTGTATATTTTAAAAGAGCTATGAATGGAGTTTTCAGTCTGTTAATACATTTTTTGTTTGAGAGAGAGAGAGAGAGAGGTGAAAGAGTTATGTACTTTGCACTGTGGGATCATTATGCTAGAAATTTAATTAAAAAAAAATTCAAATTATATAAGAATATTGTTTTCACATTTACGTTGATCTTTATTGCACCATATAAAGATTCAGCTTCAATTTTTTTTCTAGTGGAGGGGGCTTTATCGTAGTATTTTTACTTTTTCTTCACATTCCACCTATCATCTAAGAATTCGATTTTCATTCATAAGCCAAGTAGTTTGTGATTCAAGGGAAATAACTTTACATTAAGTATAGTAATTACCTCCCTTACATTAATTGTAGTCTATCTTGTTTTATTATAAATCAATTCACCATTTCGATGTTTTTGGCCTTTCATTATTGCATAGAAAATTTATTTATAAAAATAGATAAAATTTTTATATAGTAAAAATATTAACTTGTCGTATACTGAAAAATTGTTCAGAACAAAGAAAATTTCCAATATAAAAAAAAAAAAAAAAAAAAAATGCTCCACTCAACAGTTAAAGTTAAAAAAAAAAAAAAAAAAAAAAAGTTGTTTCATAATTTTATCTAGCATAGCCAATTTTTTTCCTTTAGAATTTAGAACGAAACTGTAAAATTAATTTTGTTAATACAAAATGTACTCATCTTCTAAGATGAGAAAGAATTGTGACTGGAGTCACTTTTTTTGGCTTCCTTTAAAACTTTTTATAATTTTGGTGATTTAGGTTTTTCTCATTGCAAATAAATTTTTCCGTTTATATCAAGAAATATGAATTGTTTCTATAAAGCTTATCCTACCACCTTATATATATATATATCATCATCATAAAATATTTAAATGGTTTCGGTGATAAGCTCTTAAAAACACAAAAATTTTGTGTCAGATTTTGATGGAATATTTAATATGCAAATTATTTTATTAATATTTTTTAAGAAAAAATTTTCTCATTTAATGAATGTAAAGTAAATGTTGGCAACCTTAGTTGAGGGTGACCAGAAGGCTCCCTTTTCAATAGCTACTACACTGAGGTCTCGGGGAGGGCACAACTCCATTCCCTGGATTTTCCACTTTACCCTTAATCCTTACCTTATAATACTGAGTGTTAAGCAAGTTGGCATCAAGTGCAATTTTTTGAGTCTTTGGTATGATTTGACCTGGGATTGAACACCTGTCTTCTGGACCATTGACGGACACTCTACCATTAGGCCAATGGACTGGATAGTGGATGTAATTTCTTTAAATTTTGTAAAGAAATTTGTATATCTTTAATGAGAAAAATATCATGTTTATTTCATATTCAAAATAATAAAAACACCCTAAAAATCTAAATTTTATATCCTTTTCATATCAATTTATTTATAGCTTTCTTGATGCTAAATGACTCTTGAATATTCATATTTTGATCTTATTTTTAACGTCTTATTAATACAAATTGGAGGCACTCATTGTATAATGATTATTGCATTACACATAACACTAATACCATTGGGAAAGATATGAATCTAACTATTCTCTTTCCATCTATAGGTAAAATAGTAGGGCAGACTGTGCCTTTTAACCTTGGTATGGCAATTGGTCTAGAAGAAACACTCTAAATTCAAACTGGTTTTAGCCCTGGAGAAGGATGGGCTTCACTGGGCTATTCCTGCCCAAGACACTTCAAATGTTGTGTCCCTACAACCAAAACTAAGTTTGAAACTGGCAAGAGACAAAAGAAAATACAAATCAGTTTTGAAATACCTTTTAGGATTGACCACCAACTAAAAATTATAGAAGTATCTTCTTTTGTATTGTTCAAACCTCTCTAGAAAATGAAAACGATAAATTACTTTTGGCTGAGGCCGTATTTATTCCCTAGTTAGCAATAAATATAAAGAAAAAAAAAACTGTTTTTCTTTCTTTCTTTCTTTCTTTTCTTTTTTTTTTTTTTTTTTTTTTTTTTTAATTCAATATTCTCATCTGATCTTCCCATACACTGCATTTTATTTATACCTGATCTTATACAGAGAAAAAAATGTTCTTTTGAATATTGTTCTCATTTGAATGTTTTAATGAGAAAAAGAAACTGCTGCAAAAAACAGAGTGAACTTGTTAGGGAAAAATAAGTCAAGATTTTTCAACAAAAAGATTTTTTTTGAAAGAAATAATAGAATTTTTCAGAAAACATTTTTAAATTTCTATTTTTTCATATCAAAACAATAGAAACTTAGTATTATTTTAATATTGTGAGGTATACTATACAATCATTTGTAAGTGTGTAGGCGAGATGGTCTATTATTTAGTTTGTAAAATGTGATAAAAAGATAGTCTTGTTCCTCATAAAATCATTATTTCAAAATTTTTGTGCAAATATATATTTTACATTTCAGTGTGAAAGAAAAATAAATTTTTATGACCTATGTCTATGCTATTGTTTTTCTTCAAATAACAAATCAAAAACATTTTTTCATTTTTTAAAAATATGTATTCTTTCTTTTTCTTTTTCCAGGAAATTAAATACAATTTAACTCCTCAGCGTCCACGGATACGTAGTCGTTCTGTTTCCCAGTCTTCAACTGACAGTTACAGTTCAAGTAAGTTGTTCATATTCAATTAACATAAATAAAATTTAAAACATTCCACCCAAAAGTGAGTCATTTAAAGGTTTTAGGAGCAGGGCTGAGCTTGATATCCGTGTTCTAGCCCAAATAGAGGATATTTTGGATACTGATTTTGTAAACAAAAAGACCCCCTCCCCATTTGTAAGATTGACACAACAATTTTCCCCTCTTTTTTTTTTTTTTTTTTTTTTTTTTTTTAATCACTCATTCTGTCAGTAGGACTTAGAAAAGGCTGACTATATTTCATGCAGAGAGGTAAAGACCTGCCCCACCAAAAAAGTGCCCTGGATATGACACTAAACTAGCGAAGCTCCAGTTCTGGTGATCCAGAGAGTACCCCTTCATTGCCATGACTCCCATTTCTACTCTGATCCGGAGTGGTAGTTGTATCCTGTTAGGGTCCAATAGATGTGTTTAAAAATTTATTCATATTTTGTTAGGACTGTACAACCCCCCCCTTAAGAAACAACTGTACAAAAAATGTAAATATGAATGCAATTCCCTAACCTCTAATCATAAAATAAATCCCAGACTGGTTGAATGTCTTTTTTAAAATCAATCAATCAATTTATTTTATTCCATGGTTCTTTGTGTCAAACTAGGCTTTGAAAATATTTCTTAATCAGTTTATCTTTATAACAAATTACAAACTTTTCTGCTTAGAGGCAAATTATTGTTTTGCTTGGATTGTAAGAGGAATTGAAGCAAACTTGTTGTTGTTTACTCAGGCTTTTTGTTTGCTTAAAGTACCTGTTGTTACATAGTGGTTAACCATCTAAGTACTGAGTAGACTTTACTGCTGCCTAACATGATCTGGCAGGTACAATTGGGGAAACTTGTATTAAGCTATAGGCCAAAGATGATTTTCGTTTACTTTCGTGGATATAAAATTTATATGAAAATTTTTTTTACTTGTTTTCAAGTGTATGAATGTAGTAGAGTCTAAATCTCAATTTATCTCTGAATGAAAGTTGCGCATTATTTAATAATCTGCAATTTAAATGCATTTTTTATTGGTAATTTTACCCTTAATATTAAGTAAGGGAGTTAATAACTTAGTAAACAATGCCCTTGGAGCAATCGAAGTTACCTCCCTTAAATTCAATACATGAATAGGCAAAATTTTTGCGTGAATTTTGAATCAACAAATATCAATGAAAAGGTGGTTTCTTTTACTGAATTAATATTTTTAGAAATCTGTGACCTTTGTTAATACGGTAATATTGTCCAGTTGTTCAAACATTTTTCAACTTTTCAAAACATTGGCAAAGCAAACAACCAAAGATTTCGAATTCACAAAAAAATGCTATAATCGATTCACAGATGTGTTGTCTGTATATTTCTATAAGTCTCTGTAGAAGTACCGTGTGTATATATGTGTGAGTGCATGCATCTCTTCATGGATACGTGTATGTGCGCTTTTTTATCAACCCCCTTCATTGATTAATTAGTTTAAGCATATTTAATAAACTCTCATAGCAATGAGTTTTGCATTTGTTTAAAACTAATTATTCTCTATAGAAACACCAAAGTGAAAGTATGCTCACCAGATGGAGACACAGAATACTTCGACATTGTAGCAGGAGAACTACAAGGGGACACGCTAGCCCCATACCTCTTTATCATCTGTCTAGAATACGTGCTTAGAATATTGATCAATAAAATCAGAGAAAACAGCTTCGAGCTGACAAAGAAAAGAAGCAGAAGGTACCCCGCAAAAACAATTAACAACGCCGACTACTCTGATGACATAGCGATACTGGCAAATACACCCAACCAACCTGAAACACTACTGCATAGTTTGGAACGAGCTGCTGCAGGCATTGGCCTCCATGTCACTGCACACAAAACGGAATATATGTGCTTTAATCAAGCAGGCGACATTTCCACACTAGACGGAACCTCTCTGAAACTGGTAGACAAATTCGCCTACCTAGGAAGCAGTGTCTCATCAACCGAAAAAGACATTGATACGTGGCTAACAAAGGCATGGACAGCTATCGATAAGCTATCACTCATATGGAAATCAGACCTGACCAATAAAATAAAACGCAGTTTCTTCCAAGCAGCGGTCATGTTGATACTGCTGTATGGATGCACCACTTGGATGCTAACAAAACGGCTGGAGAAGAAGCTCGACGGCAACTACACAAGAATGTTGCGAGCAATATTGAACAAGTCCTGGCGGCAACACCCCACAAGACACCAACTATACGGCCTCCTTCCTCCCATCACAAAAACTATCCAAGTTAGACGAACCAGACATGCAGGACACTGCTGGAGAAGCAGGGACAATCTCATAAGTGATGTACTCCTATGGACCCCCACATATGGCCGAGCAAAAGCAGGACGACCAGCTAGAACATACATACAGCAGCTATGTGAGGATATGGGATGTAGCCCGGAAGACCTGCTAGAGGCGATGAACGATAGGGAAAAGTGGTGAGAGAGGGTCAGGGATATCTGTGCTTTTTAATAATTTTAATCAGAGGCCTTACTTGGGAAATTTAGGAATTTTACACCTACAATATTTTTTAAACTGTTGTAGTATTGATTTGATCATAGAAAACAAGGTTGTCAGTGCTATCTATGCTGGTGTGTTACAAGTTGGAAAGGTATGAGAAACACAGTATTGCAGAAAGGCATTTAATATTCACTGCGCTATCAGCCAATGATGAGGAGCCAGAACCCAGCAAGAAAAGGCCGAGGTGCAGTAGTAATTCCTCCAATTCTAAGCTGGAGAGGTTTTAATATTCTTTTATTGCAGGAACATATTTACCAGCACAAAGCAAAATATTGGCTATTTGCCTGTGGTCAATAATAACCTGACTCACCTAAGTGCTATGAATGCAGTATTTTTGAAAAGTTTTGTGATTGCTGATGAACTTGAAACTGAATGCATTGTACTGCATTTTATGCCAAGACCAATCAAGTATGTTGGAAATAGACATGTATATGCAAAGAACAAAACTTGGAAAGCACTTTGAAGATTTAGGGTTGGCTGACATCCTACTTGAAGCTGGAACAGTGTACAATCGAAGTGTCAGAGTTATGAAAATAATGGCTGAAGCTTTGAGAAGGAAACTCTTATCCACTTTCATGGACACACAATGAAGAAGAAAAAAAAGTTCATTACCTTGTCTAAAAGTTTATATTATGCTTTTCCCCAAAACACAATTCCAACACCTGTGCCCCTCAAATGATTTTAAAGAGTTCAAAAGCAAACTGACATTATTCATTCAGGAAATATGCAGTCAGTTTCCGACTTTTGCATTTTAGATGAGTTACCGGAATATGGCAGATTTGTTTTTAGATTTTGTTCTCACTAAACGAATAGGATATTGGGCCCTTCACCTTCAATCTGGTGCTGAAATGGTACCTTGGTATTTTGTATATGATCATTTGAACTATGTGAGGTATTTCCTGGTATATATTTATATGATGCTTACTGTTCCAGATACACACCCTTCAATAGAAGAGTATCTTGCTGCTTGGGATTTTGTAGCTCAGCAACAAAATCAATACTCTTTCAGTCAGACTTGCCCAGTCGGCTGGGGCTGTAGAATACACTGACAGCACTTCTGCAACAAGTGTCCTGAATATGACACTAAACAATCTGATGGTGAGGTTCCAGTGATGTGAGGGTTTTGGGTAATGCGAAGCACCACTTCATTGCCATCGCTCCCAGGTCCACTCTGGCCCAGAGTGGTAGCACCTGATCGAGTTGAATAGAACTAAACTGCATACTTGTTTGAATTAGAACTGTTTGATTTAACTGAATTGTTTGAAATGGAACTGTTTTTGACAATTAAACTGTGTACTTACGCTAAACTGAATTGTTTGAAATGGAAATGTTTTTGACAATTAAACTGTGGACTTACGCTAAACTGAATTGTTTGAAATGGAAATGTTTTTGACAATTAAACTGTGTACTTACGCTAAACTGAATTGTTTGAAATGGAAATATTTTTGACAATTAAACTGTGGACTTACGCTAAATTGAATTGTTTGAAATGGAAATGTTTTTGACAATTAAACTGTGTACTTACACTAAACTGAATTGTTTGAAATGGAACTGTTTTTGACAATTAAACTGTGGACTTACGCTAAACTGAATTGTTTGAAATGGAACTGTTTTTGACATTGAAACTGTTCTTACGCTAAACTGAATTGTTTAATATAGAACTGTTTTGATATTTAACTGTGTGTAAACAAACTCTATACTTATACTAAACTGAATTGGCAGAATTAGAACTGTTTGAATAAACTGAATTGATTGAACTAGAATTGTTTGACTAAACTGAATAGCTTAAAATAGAAATGTTTTTGACAATGTACTCATGCTAAACTAAATTGTTTGAAATAGAATTGATTACTTGTTGTAGAATATTGGTCAACTCAATAGAGTATATTCAAGAAAAGACCCCCCTCAGTAATTCTGTTGAGGATAAAATAGATGAATGGATACCACTCATGCAAATGAGTTGGATAGGTCCATTCTCGTGAAGTGAGCCAATCCACATGCTGTACACATGCTGCTCATGCGCTCTTTAATAAAAGAGGTGAGCTTTAGCTGGCTAGCTTTTCAAGGAGCCAGCCAGTTGTCTAGTTTGGTCCAAATTTTGACCGGTTTTTTTAAAAAATCATCAGTCTATTTTCAGCGAAAACATTTCATCGGATTTTACCACCTCATCACGACAACCTCTCCCGGCTGGGCTGAAAATTCCTGACCTGGTTGGGTAAAAAAAAAAAAAAAAAAGAGCTAAGTTTTTTCTCACCACCTTTTTGTGTTTTTTTTCTCTTGTCTCATACTCACACCCCCATTTCTCTCTTTCACCCAGCCTATCATTTATGGCCGGCCGGTCGGACGGCTCGGCCATAAAGGCCCTATTTCCCCCTAGCAAGGGGGACCCCCCGACGACAAAAAAGAAGGCTAAATCGCCCTCCCCGAAAAATGTCGCAGAAGAAAATATTTCTTCAAAATCTCCCCCCAAGAATGCGCCTCTATCAGAAAAGAATAGAAGTACACCCTCCCCCCATAAAAACGTCCCTCCTCCTGACCAAAAGAAGAGCTCTCCTTTGGAGAACGGCTCACCCCCCTCAGATAATGACAAGAAAGACAGCAACGAGAACATCTGGAAAGCCCCGCCAAAGATCCAGGTCGATGTCGTTGACTTGCTCCAGAGGGCAAGGGCCATATCCAGCCAAGTGCAGGAGCATGGCCTATTGTTCAATTTGGAGGAAGTAAGACTCGACCAAAAGAAAAGAACGGTGTCTGTCTTTGTCGTGGACAAACGCTCAAGAAAGATCGTTAAGCCCGTCAAAGACATGGTACTTCGTCATCTATCCAGCCTGGGCGTAAAGGTTCTTGCTATTATAGCGGGATCCTCTTACGCTTTTTGGGATATACTGTTGCCGACTGAAGAAGAAGCCGTCGCCCTCACACGTAAAACGTTGGAAAACAAAGAATATCTGTTCCGAACAGAATATATGGGGCGACGGCGGACCACGGTCTCAGTATTCGAGGTTCCCAGCTTCCTGAGAGACGCGAATTTAGCCGCATTTATGCTAAATTTCGGCGACATCGTCTCGGCAACCCATGATGGAATGCGTGGGGAGTGGAGATTCGACTTGATGTTAGATGCAAAAACCTTCTACTCCGTTCCCAACTGGTTGGATGTGGAAGGGCGCAGGCTTCCGGTTATCGTCTCCGGACGAAAACCTGCCTGCTGGCACTGTGGTGAGATTGGTCACCTCTCTGCAGTTTGCCCGGGGAAGAAGGCCCCGAAGAAGCCTGACCAGAATCCTGGCACCCCCCCACCTGTTGTGAAAAACAACGACGAAAAGGAGGCTCCCGTAGTCTCGCCCACATCAGCGGCATCAAAAAGCCCTGCTCCCCCTACGTCATCTACGGTTAATTCCGAGGAGGCGGGGGGCGAGTGGCTGACAGTGGGAAAAGGTGGGAGGAAGATCCAACCAGCGGATCCTCATTCCCGAAAGTCGACCCAGGTGGGCACCAACAGTTCCCCCACCGCAAAATCGTATGCCCAATCATCAAAATCCCCACTCAGTAGCAAAAAATTCCCACCCAAAACTCCTCCCAAACAGTCCACTCCTCCCTTGGTCAGGTCTTTCAGCCCAGGCCGGGAGAAATTTGAGAAGCTGCTAGAATTCAAGAAGCGGCTGGACCTGCAGAGGAAATCGACCCCTCAACCAGGACCCTCTCGATCCACCCCTTCATCACCCAAACAGCCCAGAACAATTAGACCTCCCTCCACACCTCCTCCAAAGTCCATGCCACCCCCTAACCTGACACCGCTGAAATACCATCTAAAGAAGGGACCCACCCCCCCTCCGCTGCCGTTGGAGTCACAACCAACCAAGCCGTCACCGCCACCAGTAGCAGCAACAGCATCAACTTCACCCTCTTCATCTCCGAAGAAACGGCAGCGGAGTCCATCCATCGATAGCTCGGGGGATGAGGTCCCTAAACATCAGAAAAAAGAAAGGAGGGGGGTGAAGGATCAGCATCACTCTGGTATCAACATTTGCCGGGTGGATGAGGGGGTCCTGGACCGTCATCATAAGGTCCAGCCGCAACTCATCAAAGACTTGAGGGTCCTCCACAATTTTAAGGAGGTGAACGGTAAAGATGTGGAGGACCCTCGAAGCTTCCCGGACGCATGGATCACCTCGGTCATACGTAAGGGCCGGGGGTCGGAAAGAGCAATGAGAATGCTTGCAGAAGCAAATGAGGCCCTCGGCCCTATCTCATTCATCAAAGATGATGAACTTTCATGTAAGGGACTCATTGGGAGGGTCCCTGTGGTGTTGCACCCTTCCCTGTATAGGGCGGTTAAACTAACCTTCCCGCGAGATATCGGGGGTCTCGCTCATGACGGAGCCATCACCAATGAGATGGCCACAGGATCCATGAGCCAGACCGTCGGGGTCTTGACCCCTGCCATGTTTTGTCCGGGCACTCAACCCCTGTAATGTTCACGATGGATTTAAGATTGGCTAGTCTGAATGGCCGCGGCCTGAGGTCGGATTCGAGAAGATCCCATTTATTTTTATACCTCCAGCGTCGCGGCATTGATATATGTTGTTTGCAGGAGACTCGTTTTGACTCCAACTTCCATGAAGATATTCTGTCGAAGGACTATTTGTCCTTCTCAGCATGTTTTGATGGTCGTTCCAGAGGTGTCACCTGGCTGATAAGTAGACGTCTGGGCGCCACGTGTGCTCTTGTTCTTTCAGATCCGGCGGGCAGACTTTGCGTGGTGGATGTTACCATAAAGGATAAGGCGTTTCGGCTGATTGGGGTTTATGGACCCAACGCTACCAGTGAGCTCCCTGCGTTTTTCCGGCGCATCGAGCCGTACGTTAGTCCGTCGAAGCGGGTAATTTTAGTGGGAGATTGGAACGCCGTCCTTGATCCCAATTTAGATAGAGGGGCTATTAGTTCGGGTACTAACACGTTGGATGCCAGATATTTTCGCGACTTTGTACAGCGACTTGATCTCGCTGACAAATTTCGCGAAAGGCATCCAAATAAGTTAGTTTGGACTTGGACCGGTAGGGGCGCCTCGGCCCAGCTTTATAGCTATTTGGACCGAGTGTTAGTTAAGCGAGTCGACTTAGACTATTTAGGTGGTCCAAGTTTTGAGCCATATAAAGATTCCGACCACAAATTTTTATGTGTGTCGATTAGGTTAGATAAGGCTAGATGTAGGATGTCTGGTTACTGGAAATTCAACCTTTCCCTTTTGGCGGAGGCTGACTTCCGGAACCAGCTAGAACTAACGATAAAGCGGGAATTGACGGGGGCTATTATGGGAAATAGGTGGTGGGCTAACCTTAAGGATAGCATTAGATCCTTTGCTGCCGACTATAGTAGGAGACTCAAGTCAGCTAGGGTAGCGGAGCAAAGGTCGATTAAGGATAAGCTAGATAGGGCGGTTTTGGCGGGAGATAGTGGGCAAGTTAACGTAGCTAAGGCCGAGCTGGCCTCCTTGCAAATTAAGGAGTACCAAGCTCTGGTAGTTAGGGCTAGGTTAAAGAGAATGTCGTGCGAGGCGACGAATATGGCCCAGGAATTACGGGCCGAGGAACTGAGGCATGCTACTGATCGGCATATCGCCAGTGTCACATCGCCGGAGGGGCTCCGTCGAACTACAAACGAAGCCATCTGTGGTGAGTTCCGGCAGTATTTCTTGAAGCTTTTCACCAGGGAGCCCGGACTGAGTTCTGCTCAGTTCGACACCTATCTTGCCGACTTTCCTCGCCTTTCGGCGACTGAAGCGGCTGGGTGTGAGGGGCGCATAAAGGAGGAGGAGATTCGGGATGCACTGAAGTCGGTCGGGCTGGACAAGTCCCCCGGAATTGATGGTCTGCCCTATGAAGTGTACTTGAGGTTGTCGCACATGTTTGTCCCCTTGCTGGCAACCATCTATAACAACTGGATGAGGCAGGGTACTATACCCAGACGCTTCACCAGGGGTATAGTGAAGTTGCTTCGTAAGAACAAACATGGTGGGGATGGGATTAGCAACTTTCGCCCTTTAACGATGCTTAACACTGACTTAAAGATTTTGGCGAAGATCCTGGCAAACCGTTTGCAGACTGTCCTGCCTAGTCTGATTTGCCCCGAGCAGACTTGTGCTGTGAAGGGTAGGACTATCCAGGACAGTCTTCATCTGGTCCGCACGATCGTAGAGAAAGTCGACGGAAATGCCGCGCTGATCAATTTAGATCAGTCCAAGGCCTTCGATAGGGTTGACCATGCTTTTTTGGAGGCTGTCTTGTCTTCGGCCGGCTTCGGGGTTGATTTTCGCACCTGGATACGTCTCCTTTATGCGTCCCCCGGAGTCGTGGTGGAGGTGAATGGGGTAAGGTCGGAGCCCTTCACTCTGACTCGATCTATTCGGCAAGGTTGCCCGTTATCGCCCATGTTATATATCCTGGCGTTAGAACCTTTTCTACGCAGGATAAAGGCGAACCCGGTCCTACGCGGCCTCACGTTACCTGGCGCCAGTGAGGTGGCCAAGTACACTGCATACGCTGACGACGTCAGCGTGCTTGTAACGAGCAGTGCCGAGGTGGAGGAGGTGAGCAAAGAAATCGGAAGGTACGAAGCTGTAACGGGGGCCAAGATTAACCGCGATAAGTCTGTCGGCTTGCGGTTGGGCTCGTGGAAAGGCTATGCTCTTCCCGGCCCCTTCACTTGGAAAGACGGTCCGTGCAAGATACTCGGCGTCTGGTTTGGGCCCGACCTTCAATTGGAGAAAAACTGGTCGGATGTACTGGATAAGGTCGTAGCCGCAACTGAGTTGTGGTTGCGTAGAAGGCTTTCCCTTAAGGGTCGGGCAGAGGTGTGCTGTTCGCACATCTACTCCCTAGCCGTATACCGACTTTCAGTGCTTCCTATCCCGGCCACCATCCTATTCAAGCTGGAAAGGATTCTCTTCCAGTTTCTCTGGGCAAAGAGACATCCTTTGGTGCGACGGGAGATCTGTTACCTTCACCCTTCTGAAGGCGGTCTAGGAGTACCTAACGTCGAGGTACGGCGCCATACTTTGCGTCTTACTTTCCTAGACCGGATGTGTTCACGGGACACGGCGACGGGAAGCGTCTGGAAAGAAGACGCTAAACAGTCTTTCCCGTCGCTAAGAAGTGTGCATTTTGCTGATGGGGAGGCCCATCGGTTGCCCAGACGCGAATGCCCCTTCTATCGCGAATGCCGGCATGCTTTGAAAGTTCTCTCTCGGCTGCAGACAGGTCTCTCTGACAGCCGGCCGTTGTCGAGTAAGGCATTATATCGTTGTTTAGTTAGGGGGGCCGCTAGCGATGGTCTGATTGGCGAGCTCGGTGTGACGGAGGCGGAGGGTCGCTTACTGTGGCCTTGGGCCCCCAGGATGAGGTGTCTCAATAATGACGAGGCTTCCCTCACCTGGCTGGTCATTCGGAATGCCCTCTGGGTCGGCAAGAAATTGTTTGCAGCGCAACAGGCCATTTCGCCTGAGTGCGGCCGGTGCGGCGATTTGGAGGAGACTATTAGTCACGCCTTCTTTCACTGCCCGGTCGTAAGGCCGCTGTGCAAGCTTCTTGAAGGCTACATGGTCCGCATCCTCAATGGAAAGTTTTTTGTCCTGGAAGCCAGTTCTGTGTGCAGCAATGTGGTACCGAGGTTGAACAGACAGGAACATTATGTGTTTCTCTGCTTACTCGGCGTTATGCGTGTCGTGATGTGGACGACGAGAAAGAAGGAACTCTACGAGGACGAGTCTTTTTCTTCTCAGACCCTGGTGGCATTTTACAAACACCAAATCAAAGTCAAAATCCGGTCTGAGAGAAAGAGACTCTCTTCGCTGGAGTTTGGCGAAAGGTGGGTGACTGTCGCGCGCTTGTGTCGCGTGGTAGGAGCCAACCTTACTTTCACTTTGGACATTCCAGGGACTTAAGAATTTTGAGTTACCGGAAGGACGTGACCACCCAGCCCAGGTAAGTTAGAATTTTTTAGGCCATTTTGATTTAGTTTGTTCCTAATTTAGTTAACTTAGCTAGAGTATGCAAGGTCATTGGGCCCCTATTTTTTTTTTGTCCCCTTCTTTCGTTTCACTCTCCCTTCCCTTTCCCTCTGTTAGGTGACAGGAATTGGAGTTCTCCAGGAGTGCGATGGAGGGCTTATGTTAATTCATATTTATTGTTTACTTATATTTTGTACCATTTATTTATCTTATTTGATTATTTTTCCTCCTTCGACACTATTTTCGACTGGTTAACTCCTCTTTCTGCCATGTCTTAGTACGTGGGGGGGACCCCATACTAACTATCATAATGTATATATGTTCTGTTCATTTTCGTTTTTAGGGGAATTTTAAATAAAGATGTATATAGCATTTATTTGTTTTGTTTAAATTGTTCCCCTCCCCCTCACTTTGTAAATATGGGATTAAGTTTAGAAGTCCATGGAGCAGTAGTGTTGTTTTGGTGATTGTCGTTTTGATTGTGATATGTTTAATTGAGGTATTTTGGTGTTTTTTAAATTTGGAGATATGTATTGGTCAGTGAATGAGTCTAGTTAAGTTAGAGATTAGGATAGTGTAGACCAGCCTTCCCCACCCATTTTTTAGGCCTCGTGCCAAATTTGCTTTTGATGCAATAAATAGTTTCAAGGAGCCAGCCATGTTACTATTGGCTTGAAGGTGAGTGCTATTCATTGATGTTCTATACTTGTATAAAAATGGATTTGGCATTAAATAACCTATAAAAGTTGATATGCCATAAAACCCAAACAACTAACCAACTTTCAGTCAGACATCAATGGACCAGCCAATTGAACAGACCATAAATAGAGATAGCAAAAGACCAGAGATGGGCAGATTGGATTCTTGAATAATGCTAATGCTGTTCATTGTTGGATTTTATCATTCAACCAATCTGCAGACATCTCTAGAAGCTTTCCTGAAATACTGGAAGATCAGAGGGCTGCCATAAGAAAAAAGGCCTTAATAATTCCCAATATGAGAAGAATGAAGAAGACATTCAAAATGCCATGTGTACAATTGAGTTGCTGCAAAATCCATTTACATATTATGAAAAAGAACTTATAAACATTGTATCTGGCCAAATAGCACCATCTGAAATTAAAGATGATATTTTGATAGCATATGAAAAAGGCTGCAATGTTTTCAGTAAGTTTGTTCAACAACAACTGATTTGAAACAAGTTGAATTTAGTGTTCCATGAAAAACTATGAAGATGAAAACTTTTAGTTATCTTCAGTAAAAGTATCCACACCAAAAAAAGCATTTAGGAAAAAGATTCCTTGAAAGCAGATAAAGATCTTCTCACAAGGATTCTTTTAGTAACAAGAACCCAAAAAGTTGACCTTGGAGAAATTTTGACACATTTCCTTTCACAGTTCCCATCCACCCTGAGCAACAATGATGGTTCTCTGCAGCATACAAATAAAGCTGTTTTGTTTCATTACCTTCAAGCAAAGTTTTCAGACATGAAAATTATTAAATTCCACTGTGATGGCCCAGCGGCAACGGTAGGGTTAATATGTAGGAACCAAGGACTGCTATGAGGACCGGAAGTAAGGCAGACAATTGGCGGGTTTTCGAGCCCTAGCAATAGCTAAGGAACAACTGAAAAGGGGCAAAGGTCTTGACCCAGATAGGGAAAAGACATACAATTGGTTGAGGCAGTGAGGACGTTTTACCACCAAAAAGAACGAAAGCCAAAAGTCAGTTCTGAGCTTCGCCAAGGAAGAGAAAAGTCGCCTTTTCACGAGGTCCGGTGAAAGGTGAAATTCTAGTTGCAGAATGGCCTAATAGAAGCCGTCAACTCCGTTGAACAAGAAACTAAAGAAAAAAATGGTACAGAAATAAAGAAAGGAATTTTGTTATCATCATCATGTCACACCATCAGCACGTATATCCCTGACCCTCTCCTGCCACCCTTCTCTATCGTCCATCACTTCTGGTAGGTCTTCAAGGTTACATCCTGTATCGGCACAAAGCTGTTGTATGTAGGTTCTAGCTGGTTGTCCTACCTTAGCTCGTCTATGTGAAGGGGTACACGGGAGTATGTCACTTATGAGTTCATCCCTACTTCTCCAGCAGTGTCCCGCATGTCTGGTTCGTCTAACTTGGATAGTTTTTGTGATGGGTGGTAAGTGGGAATACAGCTGCTGTTTTGTGGGGTGTTGCTTCCTCCAGGACTTGTTCAATATTGCTTGCAGCATTCTTGTGTAGTTGCCATCAAACTTTTTCTCCATACGTCTAGTTTGCGTCCTTGTAGTTCATCCATATAGCAGTATCGACATGCTGCTTGGAAAAAAACTGTGTTTTGTTTTATCGGTCCGGTCTGACTTCCATATGACCGATAGCCTATCAATAGCTGTCCATGCTTTTGCTAGTGGCGTGTTGATGTCTGTCTCAGTTGATGAGACACTGCTTCCTAGGTTGGTGAACTTGTCTACTAGTTTCAGAGAGCTGCCGTTTTGTGGAGATATTGCCTCTTTGATTAAAGCACATATATTCCGTCTTGTGTGCATTGACGTGGATGCCAGCAGCTGCTCGTTCCAGACTATATAGCTGGGTTTCATCTTGGGCCGGTGTATTTGCCAGAAGCACTATGCCATTGGCGTAGTCGGCATCGGTAATTGTTTGTGCGGGGTACCGTCTGCTTATTTCCTTTGTTAACTTGAAACCATTATCTTTCATTATATCAATAGATCTTCTAAGCATGTAGTCTAGACAAATGATAAAGAGGTATGGGACTAATGTGTCTCCTTGACGTATACCTGCTACAATGTCGAAGTAGTCTGTGTCTCCATCCAGGGAGTGGACTTTTCACCACAAAGTATTTGAAAACCAATCTTCCCTGTATAACTTTTGGAAGATAGAATGTTTGGAAACATACGTAAATGCTTTTCTTCATTTTCATCAAATTAATATAAATTGCAGTGTTTTTTATGTGAGGTATGAAAAGTAACATTTTCTTTACATGGCTCATTTTATTAGCTGAAAATTCCTGATTAAGGAGATTAACACATGATACAAGAACATTGGCATATCAGCCCCTTTTGTTAATACACTTAAATATGTTAAACAGCTTGTTTAAAGTTCATTTTACATAAAGTAAACCATAAAAATTGTATTTGGAATTGAACAACCTTATATCCAACTTACAATGCAGATTCCGCAGCAAGAGAGACACTATAGACCATCTAATACGCCTAGAATCAAACATCAGAGAAGCCTTCATTAAAAAAGAACACCTCACAGCTATATTCTTTGACCTGGAAAAAGCTTATAATACAGCATGGAAATATGGGGTAATGAAGGACCTGCATGAACTAGGTATAAAGGGCAGATTACCACAATTTATTGAGGGATTCTTATCTAATAGAAAATTCAAAGTTCGTATTGATACCACATTTTCAAGTGTAAAAAATCAGGGAGTGGGTGTCCCACAGGGCAGTATATTATCTGTAACCCTGTTCAATATAAAGATGAATAATATAACCAAGGATTTTCCATCAGGAATTGATGGATGACCTCATAACATATTGCAAATCGAAATATATCCACACAATTGAATGAAAATTGCCTGTAGATGGGCAACAGTAAATGGTTTCAAGTTCTCTGAAACAAAAACAAAAAAGTGTCCATTTTTGTCAAAAAAAAAATTGCATAATGACCCCAGTCTGAAACTTAATGATGTAGAGATCCCAGTAGTAGATGACTATAAATTTCTGGGGATAATATTTTACAAGAAACTGACCTTCATTCCACACTTAAAATATCTAAAAATGAAATGCAACAAACATTGCAGCTGCTGCATGTGGTGGCCCACAAAGAATGAGGAGCTGACCAAAATACTCTATTACTATTATATAGATCATAAATTAGATGAAAAATTGGACTATGGCAGTATCATATACCGATTAGCTGGAAAGAGCTACTTGAAAATCCTTGACCCAATCTTTCATGGAGGCTTAAGGTTAGTCCTTGGAGCTTTTAGAACATCCCCAGCTGAGAGCCTATATGCAGAGGCTAATGAAGCTCCTGCAAATATTAGAAGCCGCCACAAACTGGCCCTCCAAATTAAAGTCATGTCCAACAAATCCAGCACTCCATAAAGTTTTTGATCCCAAGTATAAAGAGCTATTCCAAAAGAATGAAAAAGCCATAAAACCCTTTGACCTCTGAATGGAAGCAATCATTGGAGAAGCAGAAGAAGACTTGACTGAAATCCATTAAGCAATCATACCAGATGTTCCACCTTGGACCATAAGGACCCCAAACATAATCTTAACACTTTGTAAATTCCACAAAAATAAAACCCATCCACTAATTTTCCAAGAGGGACTAGAAAAAATTAAGGAGAAATATCCTAAACACTCGCACATCTTCACGGATGGATCTAAACTGGATAAAATAACAGGATGTGCTGCAATACATATGTAACATACTCATATGCAGATGTACGTAGAAATATATTCAACACAATAAAGACGAGCGGACACAGTTCTTCAGAAAAATATACCTCTCACTTTATTCGAAAGGTTCGAACGGGTTACGAAAGGTTTTACTGTGAGAGGTGAGTTGGAGACTGAACAGAACTGCAACATATTGACCCCCCCCCAACTCTTCAGGCTATAACAGCATTTCTTTCCTGTTCTCCTTGGCTGCTCAACTGGGGGCCTGGGGGCCCAGCCTCTGCTGGGACATGGTTCTCATTCCAGCATCTTCTCTCCAACTGCTCTGAACTTCCTGTTGCCGGGGTTATATAATAATTTGACGCCCACCTACTTCTTGTGAGTGTCACAATTCACATTCAATTCAACCCTTCAACAGTCAAGGCTGTCACCTGATATCTTCGACCGGATGCACCTGTTATTTACACAGGTGCATTTCTTCTTTTGACAGCTTGGTCGGGGTCAATATGTTACACATAAAGGAAAATCTTTTAAAAAAACATCTCCCAAATGATACTTCTATATTCAGTGCAGAAGCTTGTGCAATCAACATGGCTCTTGACCTCATCTCAGAATCAAGAAATAACAAATTCATCATCTTTTCAGATTCACTATCAGTGTTGGAATCACTTAAAAAACAGAAAATCTGATAACCCATTAATAACAAGAATACTTTGTAAATTAAAGAATTTACCAAATGACAATGATATATAAATATGTTGGGTCCCCAGTCATGCTGGTATCAGTGGAAATGACCAAGTGGATAAAGCAGCCAGGTCTACCATAAACCTAACCACTGAAAAGAAATTTAAAATACCACATACAGACTTTAAAATGCAAATAAATAAATACATACTACACCAAAGACAACAACGTTGGAACAATAATGAAAATTATAAATTATAGAAATTAAACCCACACTGGGGGAATGGAAGCAAAGCTTTAAAAAACCCCGAAAAGAGGGAATTACATTGTCCAGACTCCGGATAGGTTATACAAGGATAACACACTCTTATTTACTCAAAGGAAAACGACAACCAATGCGTTATGCATGTCAGACCAAATACACCGTGAAGCACATTCTCATTGAATGTACCGACGTAGCCCATATAAGAAAAACCTTCTATAATGCAAACAATATGAAGGAACTGTTCCAAAACACTAAAATAAATAATGTGATATCATTTCTAAAAACAGTGAAGTTATACACAAAAATCTAAAGAAATTTACAATAAGATCAAATTACTTCTATAAACATTTTCTTTACTAGATATATTCTAACAAATTGATCCCTTTCCTTTTTTTTTATGATCATGATTCCCTACAAATAAACTCCTAATAAAAAACAAATAACCAACTAATTATCTAAAGTTTATCATTAATTCCTAAGACCTCTCCTTTGAATTTCTTTTCAGACTTATTTTCCTTAACTTGATTCGGCATTAAATGACCGATGAGGTTGATATGCCGTAAAACAAAACAAACATAAAAATGGACTTTTTTGGTGAATTTCACAACCTCAGTGCACACACTTACGGCCGAGATATCTTCAGATTTGAAATCAGCATGAAAAGTACTTCTAGAAAAAGTTGAAATTTCTCATATGAATAAAATGTCTACGGTATTCAAACTAAACCCTTTTTAAGCCTCTGGCCGATAGCCTATATATTAGTATCCAAGCAATTTGATACAACAAATGGATGTAAAAATTCAGGTAAATTTATCTGTAAACCAAGAATTTTTGTATAAGAAAAATGATTTTGTGATAATGAAATACATCTCTGCTAATGCCTAGTAAGTTTAATGAGGGGGGGGGCTAAAACAAAGAAAATTATTCAAAGAATTATTAAGGCAATTGTTTTCCTTTTGGTGTTTAATTTTCACAAAAAATTCTGACAGCTGACATTCATTTTATTTGTCTGAATAATTCTTTGACGTTTAATATCCCTTCTCAAAAGTATAATCAGTTAATAGATCTAAATTCTAAACCAGTCATGGGCAAACTGCAATCCACAGTGTTTTCTGAATGGCCTGGCTAATTTCGTTAGGACAATTACTTAATAGAAATTTTATTTGTCTTGTTTTCACTTGTTTTCTATAAAAAATGGTTTGAAGAAGGTGATATCAAAGGGGAATAACTATTACATCACATTGATACCAATAATGATGTTAAGAATTAATTTTTTTTTTTTTTTTTTTTTTTTTTTTTTTTTTTAGAGAAAAACTCTTTTTACCAAAAAGGAAAAAAAAAATCAACTTTTTCCTGTTTTTAAGACAGATACCTACACGTCTGTTGTGAAAATAGTTGAGGCACCTTCAATATTAAATTATCTTGATGATTATTATTATTTTTTTGTTTTTTGTTTTTAAGTTGTTTAGCTGCTGCAATGTTGTATGTGGCTCACTTATTGAAAAAGGTTACCCATACTTGTTCTAAACCAAACTGGATTTTCCCAGTCAGCTAGAGCTGTAGAATACACCGACTGCATCTATTCAGAGGGTAATACCTCCCCCCCCACCAACGAGTGTCCTAGGTATGACACTAAACAATCTGATGTTGAGTTTCCAGTATTGCTGGAACTTTGGGGAATGCGGAGTACCCTTTCATTGCCATTGCTCTCAGGTTCACTTTGGCCCGGAATGGTAGCACCTGATAGGGCTCTGTCTAAGGGTCAAATAGAACTTAACTGTGGTTTCGAGAGTTTACTGTTTTTGCATTGAAACTATGTATTTATGCTAAACTAAATTGATTAAAATAGAATTGTTTTGACATCTAAACTGCGTACTTATGTTAAACTGAATTATCTGAAATAAACTGCATACTTATGCTAAATTGAATTACTTGAAATAGAACTATTTTGACATCTAAACTGTATATTTATGCTAAACTGAATAATCTGAAATAAAACTGTCTTTACATTCAACTCTGTGTATTGCTCAGTCAGCTGGGGCTGTAGAATACGCCGACTGCACATCTGCAGAGGGGTAACCCCTACCCACGAGTATTCTTATTAATCTGATGGTGATGTTCCAGTAATGCTGGAACTTTGGGGAATGCAGAGTACCCCTTTATTGCCATCACTCCTAGGTCCACTCTGGCCTGGAGTAGTAGCATCTGATAGTCCTATCTATGGGTCAAATAGAACTAAATTGCATACTTATGCTAAACTGAATTACTTGAAATAGAACTGTTTTTATATTTAAACTGTGTATTTATACAAAACTGAATTGTATCAAATAGAACTGTTTTTCACATTGAAACTATACTTAGACTAAACAGAATGGGTTGAATTAGAACTTTTTGACTAAACTGAATAGCTTGAAATAGAAATGTTTTTGACAATCAAACTGTGTACTCATGCTAAACTGAATTGTTTGAAATAGAACTGATTATTTGTATAAAAATAGATTTGGCATTAAATAACCTACAAAGGTTTATAATCCATAAAACCCAACCAATCTGGATGGGAAAAACATTGCTCTTTTTATAAATCCACCAATTTATGTAGACAATAACTAAAACATATTTTCATCCATATTCACTATGTATTCTATTGAGATATTCCTTGGTTCACATAGAATCAAACATTTTCATGTCATTTCATGAATATGGTCTCTAAAAACTCTGCATATCACAAAATGAAAAAACGGTTTTCAAATTCACTGTCAAAATATTAGAATTACTGAAGTACAAATTGAAGAACTTACCTTCCGCCATTTTGCTTTGTGGATTGAATTAAAGTTTCAGTTTCATTCTAAATTTAGAAATATGCTGGTGATGTAACATCCTAATCATATGCAAATCAGCTCTTTCAATTTCTTGGCCAGTAAAAATTAAATGTGCAAACTACATCATATGAAATCTGGAGAAGTCCAGAAAGTACACCATCAAAAATGAGTTAATTTGGTTCCTGTGAAGTCATAAAAACCTGTGATAATATTGTACATAATGAGGTGGGGGGGGTACTGATGGTATCAGGTCTTACAAAAAAAATGAGGCTAGCAATAGTTTCACCAGTGAAATTAACATTCTTGTCTGCATTAGACTTTATGGTGACTGATTCCCTAATGATTGACTGTTGAGCTGAATTTGCATAAATGAGTTGATGGTTGTGACAAAAAGTCTCTATTAGATAAAAAGAGGAAAAAAGGAAAAAAAATTGAAAGAGGGATTGAGAAAAAGAGGATAAAATGAGAAAAAGAAAAGGGTCAATAAAATAAACTTAAATATTTTGTTTTTCAACAATGCACTTAGAAAACTTGGCTGTTTCTTCCTTCCAGACAAGATTCTGCTTCTTTCTTTGCTACGGCCACACTCCACACTGATCTTATGAGACACAGAAGGAAGACCTCTTGTTTTCATGCTCATTGCCATTTAATTTTACCATTGCTAAAGACTCATTGAACTCCCATGGTGGATCCATCTTAAAGATGTGACATCAGCTTTGCCTGTTGCTAAGTGCCAACCCCATATTGTATTGGAAGTCTCTAACATGGTGAAGCATGTTAGATGATCAAGACAGACTGTAAACTGGCAATCCAGTTACTTTTCCTTTCCTAAATCTGTAGGTGCTCAACTCTTGTGCAGTTTTATCTACACCATGTCTCCTACCTTCTATGTTCTATGCTCCATTGTGGATCATGATGAAAGTGCCCATGTCAAGGCCTTTCAGCCAAGCCTTGTTGGTGGGAGCAGTTGGGCTTCTGTTGATGTCACATTATACCACTAGACAGTTTCTTGTGTAGAGCACTGTTTCTCACAACAATCTGCTTGAGGGTTTGATGGCATCTATCAACTATGTCATTTCCTGTTCGATCATAGGTTCATTAAAATTACTGTTGGATGCTGTAATCTTCCACAAATTTTCTAAATACGTCATCACTGCCATTGTTGGTGAGCAGCTCATCTGGTAGCTCTCGCGTACAATAGTGACTTTAGCTGCCAAACAATGCTGGCAGCATCTTGACAAAGTTTGCCAGATGGAAAAATGAGTGAGGCCAAAATCTACAAGAGTCTAGTGATGTTTGCTTCCAAATTGGGTTATATCTATGCACCCCACCCAGCTCCTTCATGCATCATCCAGAATAGAAGCACAGCCTATTGACCAGTTGCTGGCTCTGGTTTGGGTAATCATGAAAGACAAAATGATGGCAGATGGTGGCCTGATGATTGCAGCAGCACAAACAATACAGGACAAGATAAAGAAATCCTCTTTCCCATGGTTACATACAATGTCACATATCGTCATTGAAATGATCTTATCCACTATACTCAGGACTTCAATTTTTTTATCAAAACAAAACAAAAAAATGCAACAATCAATATGTTAAAAGTTTTCTTAATCAAAATGACATTTCACGTGTCTTCAAAAATTAAAGAAAAGGGGATGATAGTACTTACAAATGAAGATTAATAATTAAAAGAAAAAAAAGTAAAATAATATTTGTCTGTTTCGTTTTAATATATAAAATACATACACACAACAAATTTTAATGCTATCCAATGAATAATGAAGTCATGGTACACACAGGTTACATGATATTGATATCGAAAAAAAATTGTGTGTGTGTGTGTATATATATATATATATATATATATATATACACACACACACACACACACTTTAATTTATGAATTTGCATTTTTTTGTGCTGTAATGTTTTGAATAGAACATCTAAAAAAAATTTAAAGGTTGAAACCAGTAGTATATTAAAAGTAAGTTTATGCAAAAATATTAGAGTTATTTTTTTCATATAGGAGTTTTTTAAAAAGTCATTCATTATTTATCAAATGAAAATAGAATTTGGGATTTATTTTTTATTTATGAAATAATTCTAAGGTGTTAAAAACCTGACACATTCTGTGAAATAATGAGTTTTCGAAAATTAAAAAAGGGGAGATAACTCCTGCTAGCTTTTTAATATTACTCTTTCATTTCTTTTATCAATTGATGAAGGTGATCAAATAGGTTTTCATTCATATCGATAAAACTGCAAAACTTGTCTCCATCGTTAAAATGACAAGAATTAAATAGTTGAAGTAACTGACCTTTGTATAATTATCATTCAAAAAGAAAACTTTGTTCATACATTAGCTAAAATGTACATCATCAGTAGCCATGCAGATCATTAATATTTTAATAAGCTCAAAAGAATATGTTGTAAATCTGAATTATTTGGTAAACAAATATTGTATACGTGAGTTTTTATGTGTTTTAGTAAAATATATTATTTGAATCAAAGATTTTTGCGACTTAATAATCTCGCAATTTTTCTGATAAGAATAATAGATTTAAAAAGATTTTATTAACTGTGCTTGAAAATTATCTTATTAAAAAACAAAAAAGAAAATTAATGTATAACCATTGTAGGGGAGATAATAAAGTAACAAGTTAATCGGAATTACTTCCCCTGGACTAAAGCGCATGAAGAAAAGTGCTTTTTTCACAAAACATTTTTAATTTTATTTTTAACAAATTTTTATCCATTTTGTCTTTTAATAACTTGCCAAATAATTTTTTTCAGTTTTCTTTAATAGCTTTTTGTTTTTCTAACATTTCCAGTTTTTTTCTTTAGTTTTGCTGTTATTTTTTAATTAAAAGAATTTTACTCACTTGAAAACAAATGGACAACTTAAGATTGTGATGAATGATGGAAAAAGCATCTGAAAAAAAAAAAAAAAAGATACTTTGATTAATTCATTAACATTAATATTAGATTCCTCAATGAAATTGTCAAGCTGATTATACAGACTGGGTTATAATTTGTCATAATCCAGGATAGCCTGGCAAACAATAAACGAAGTAAGTAGAAGGAAGAGCACAGCCAAAGCAAAATTGAAAGCTTGCAAGCCAACAAGAAAGAGTAAAACTGTGGGAACAGCATTTTAAAAATCTACTAGGAAACCCACCGGAAATTAAGGATGAACCGATCACCAGAATTATTAGTAAGCAATTAGACGTTAAACTAGGTCCTTTCACCAAAGAAGAACTTGACTCAGTACTCAGAAGAATTAAAAATAGGAAAGCTGCAGGGCTGGATGAGATCCCCCCAGAAGTGTGGAAGACTAGACAATTCGACGATATACTGCTCCGGCAATGCAACACAGTCTATAGTCAAAATAGGATAGAAAGATGGACGAAGGGATGCATCCTTCCTTTCCCTAAAAAAGGCGACCTCGGACTAGCCAAGAACTACCGAGGGATAACACTTACATCCATAGCAGCCAAAATCTACAATGCCCTACTATGAAACACCATAGAACCCAAAATAGACAACATCCTTAGGAAAAACCAAAATGGCTTCCGGAGAAATAGATCCACAACCTCACAAATACTGACCATCCGTAGAATCCTTGAAGGCGTTCGGGCAAAAAACCTTCAGGCGACATTACTATTTGTTGACTTTACCAAGGCCTTTGATTCCATACACAGAGGGAAGATGGAGCAAATCCTACTAGCATACGGCCTACCAAAAGAAACCGTAGCAGCGATAATGATTCTCTACAGAAACACCAAAGTGAAAGTACGTTCACCAGATGGAGACACGGAATACTTCGACATTGTTGCAGGAGTACTACAAGGAGACACGCTAGCCCCGTACCTCTTTATCATCTGTCTAGACTATGTGCTTAGGACTTCGATCGACAAAATCAGAGAAAATGGCTTCGAGCTGACTAAGAGAAGAAGCAAAAGGTACCCCGCAAAAACAATCACGGACGCCGACTACGCTGATGACTTGGCGTTACTAGCGAATACGCCTAATCAAGCAGAGACACTACTGCATAGTCTGGAACGAGCCGCAGCTGGCATTGGCCTCCATGTCAATGCAAACAAAACTGAATATATGTGTTACAACCAAACGGGCAACATTGCCACACTAGACGGAGCCTCTCAGAAACTAGTAGACAAATTCACCTACCTAGGAAGTAGCGTCTCATCAACCAAAAAAGACATCGACACACGACTGACGAAGGCATGGACAGCTGTCGATAAGCTCTTGATCACATGGAAGTTGGACCTAACCGATAAAATGAAACGCAGTTTCTTCCAGGCAGCGGTAGTGTCGATACTGCTATATGGATGCACCACATGGACGCTAACCAAGCGGCTGGAGAGGAAACTAGACGGAAATTACACAAGAATGTTGAGAGCAGTATTGAACAAGTCCTGGCGACAACACCCCACAAGACACCAACTATACGGACACTTGCCCTCCATCACGAAAACTATACAAGTTAGACGAACCAGACACGCGGGACACTGCTGGAGAAGCAAGGACGAGCTCATAAGCGATGTACTCCTGTGGACCCCCACATATGGATATGCAAAAGCAGGATGACCAGCACGAACTTACATACAGCAACTATGTGAGGACATGGGATGTAACCCTGAAGACCTGCCGGAGGCGATGAATGATAGGGAGAAGTGGCGAGAGAGGGTCAAGGATATCCGTGCTGGCGGTGCGACATGATGATGATTCTAAGTTGTCAATACATTTATGATAATATTGTGTTGATATTTAATAATATTGATAAATTCAAAGTTTATCTTTTTGTTTTCTAAGTAATTTTGGGTTTCATTTATCTTGTATTCTTTTGATTAGATTTTAGTTATTGATGTTCATCCTTTTGAACATACTTGCCAATATAGGAAAAATAGTCTTTTTGACATAAAATATTTCATAGATAATCTTCTTTTAATGTTTCAATATTTTCTTTTTAAATGGATTTTTGCAAATAGAATTCCTGATAAAAAGGAAATGGAGGAATTGGAGGAAGAATTAAATAGAAAATTCTGGATAATCATATTTGAAAATCGTACTTGAGAATTTGTCTGCTGGTCATCCTGTCAATTGACCAATAATCTCTATTCATTATTAAATAAAGGAATGGGATCTTTTTAAAGAAATAATCATTGATATAAATACTGATGATGATAATGATGATGAATAAGTTTTTGTTGCTTTTTTTTTATTTTTACTTTGTACAGTAATAGTTTATCATTCTTCTCTGGTGTTTTTGTATATTTTTTTGCAGGGTTAGAGTCTACTCTTAGATTGTGACCATATAGTCAATCTTCTAACAACTGAGCAATCTCTATTGAACTATTGGAGTTCTTAATTCTAATATCATTTTGTTCTGGGCATTAATTTTGTGAAGCGTTGTCTACAAAATTTGACATTGTAAATTTATTTTAAACTCCTTTGAAACAATCAATGGATCATGAAAGTTGATCAATATCAAAAGCTAATTGTTTTTATTATTAATGTTTATTGATTATCTAATATGAGTAAAACTTGTATTTATAGATTTTTTTTCTTTTTAAATTCACTTTGCATCTGTTTAGTCCAAAATAAGAACTATTTGTATTTATTTATATTATTACTATTTTTAAAAAAATCAGAGGTTTTTGACTCAAACAGTAAAATGTTCAAGTGAAGGACAAGGGTCAATTTATGAGCTTAGTGTAATGGTTATTGCTTTTGGAAATGGTGAACCAAGTTCAAATTCTGGAGAAATCTGTATTTCACTTCCCCCTTTGGGAAAGGCATGAATTCATTTCTTCTTCTCTCTACTATGGGTAAATAATAGAGCAGATAGCTGTCTTTAACTTTAGTATGGCAACCAGTCAAGGAGAAGGAAAACTCAATTCAAACCATTTGTACCTAGCTGTATTGCATCCTGCCTGTGACAAAAGGGTTGGTTAGAGATTTATGAATGTGCATGCGTGTATACATATTCTGACATGCTGTGACCATTTTCAGCCAAAATTATTCCTGTTAAATACTAATTTATTCAAACTGTTCTTATTGTCTTGGTTGTTTCTGTTTAGCTTTTGTACCCTCCAACCTTCTTTATAGGTTTGTTGTATTTGGTAATATTTTGGGAATTTCAAGGCAAAACCTTTTAATCAGTTTTTCTCAGAGTAGCTAATTCTCGTGCCACTGTCTATGCTGTGTGGGTGTGGATGTATCTTGTATTTGTTGATTCTTCTGTAATTTGAGGAAATGGCTTTAAGAACAGAAACCATATTGGCTGAGATATATGGATGTATCGTGTATTTGTTGATTCTTCTGTAATTTGAGGAAATGGCTTTAAGAACAGAAACCATATTGGCTGAGATATATGGATGTATCTTGTATTTGTTGATTCTTCTGTAATTTGAGGAAATGGCTTTAAGAACAGAAACCATATTGGCTGAGATATATGGATGTATCTTGAATTTGTTGAGTCTTCTATAATTTGAGGAAATGGCTTTAAGAACAGAAACCATATTGGCTGAGATATATGGATGTATCTTGTATTTGTTGGCTGCAGAAACATGTAGATTCAGTGAGATCCTGCATATGGATCCTGATGGAAAAGGAAATTGATGATAGACCCCTTTGTTGGGTGAAGTAATAACTCAAACCGAATACAAATTTATATCCCAACATTTACGGGACAATATCCAAATTTTGGTTTGCTACCATTCATACACAATTGAAAGAAATAGTTATAACTTGCTCCCTCAGATTATCAGGACTGGGAAGACACTTTGCAGTCACAATTATCCTGCAAGAGTGATCGGCTGCCTTGAGAAGTACAAAGGTGGTTGATAATAGTTGTACAACTGCTAGTGTTTGTAGAAGTCTGTTAAAAAAAGATTTAATGGCATCTCAACTCATTGGGTTATTTTATGCCTAGAGATAGTTAATTGTTCACTGTATATCAATATTTACATTTTTTGTGTAATTGTTCTTAAGAATTTTTCTTAAATACTTGGTCCAATTGAATATAAACAATTTTAACAGGTCTGTATAAGCCATAGATGGGACCCCAACAAGTGGTCTGTATAAGCCATAGATGGGACCCCAACAAGTGGTCTGTATAAGCCATAGATGGGACCCCAACAAGTGGTCTGTATAAGCTATAGATGGGGCTATGCCACACTGAGTTAGAGAAGGTTTTAGAAGATTTGTTATTCCTACAACATTAGGACAATGTTTCAAAACAGTTTCACCTTTAGAATATTTGCTGACTGAAGGCAAAGTTTCTATCAGATGAAAACGAGATCAAAAATTGTGTAAACATCTCATAAAGTTGTGATCGGGAAAATAAAGGTTAAACTAGCATCTCTGTAAAGGTTAAGCCAGAAGAACATCAGAAAACTATTCAAATATAGCTGATCATGTATGATGAGAACAGGTGGGATGTCACCAACATTTCTGCAGGAAACAAAGCATATCAATCAAATAGGAAGTAATATTAAAGAATAAAGTGATTAAAAAAAAAATTGGCATATTTCTTTGAACAACTTTTTCAAGTTTTAGTATTGAATAAAACACTAGGAACCTTTGATCAGGAAATAACAGATATTTGATTTTAAACTGTTTTCAGTCAGTCATTATTGACATTCATTTTGTTAAAGTGCAATTATTTAATAAGAGACTTTAATGCCAGCTATCTGCCACCCCCCACCCCCTGTATTCATGTAAAATGTGGTTTTATCTTTCAGATGGTTAAGTTTAGAAATTAGAAAAGGATTAGCTATGTGAAAAATGTTTGTACTGAAAAGAAAAACCCCTCTCACGTATAAAGATGTTGGATGATGATCAATGTCCATTTTTAAGGGTTTTGAGTTAGGGTTAAGGTTTGTACGCTAACTATCACAAATCCCAAATTGAAGACAATATCCTTGTACAACTAAAGGTAATCATGTTGTCTTTAGTTGTTGCTTGTTTATGATTTCTTTTTATACTTGAATCATAGATTCTTAAGATAAAGATGAAAAATTTTACCCTCTCCATTCAAAACTGTTTATCTTGGTTTTATTTTCCTTTTTTTCTTGCGGGTTTTGCCTTCTGATGAATATACACAAACATTGATCAGTGGTTTGTACTCAGAAAAATTGATTTTCATTAAAAATCACTTGATATTCTTGTGTCGTGTAACTTTGGGAGTCATAAATTTTAGCCAAATATTAGAGAGTTGCCATGTGTGATAGACAAAGAGTGTCATCAATTTTGATTTGCTGCTCAGGATGAAGATCAACCGAGTTCTCTGTGCTGGATAGTCATTTTACCATCTTGTCTGGTGCTTGTTCTTCTTGCTGCTTCACACACACACTCTCTCTATCTCTCTCTCCTGCAATAAATAACAGAGACATTTTCTTTGGTGTGTATATTTCCATTCAGTGGCTCTGGGCTGATTTAAAGTTAAAATCTAACTTCTAACATTTTAGTCATTTGACTTCACAATCCTCTAATGAAAGCCGAGCTTTCAAACTACTCTTAAAGGTTACTGTGTCAATTACACTGAATTTATCTCAGTGTGACAGTTTAATTCTTTAAAAAAGAATACATTACATGCCAAATAAAAGATTCAACCCATCTACTACTTAATATATGATTGATACTCTTTTCTTCTACCCTTCAGACAGTTTTTGTTTGTTTTTCTATCTTCCTTTAACACTAAGCAACTAGATTATGTTATTGCTTCAAATGTGACATTTCACCCTTCTTTTGAAATTTTTCCGTTACCTGTTAACATTTCACTAAGATGAAAACATTTTGAATTGAAAATAGTTCTTGGGGGCTGGAGTAGGAGTCACCTTGATTGTTTGAATAATTTTATGGCCCCCATAGTTTTGTCGAGCTAAAAATAAAATTAAAAAAATCCTTCCAAAATCCATTTAGTCCAACATGGAATTGTTCTTTAAAAGTTTTAAAAGTAGATTTTTTCCTCTAGTTTGATCAATACAGAAATTATCACTTTCCCAACTCTTTTTTTAAAACTATGGCTCAAATTATTGCTTATTTGAGGGTAAAGGAAAGGAATGACTTGATCATTTTTCATCTTGTTCAAATTTCTGTTACATTTTATCCTAATCTTTTTAGCTGTTTGTTTTACTTGTGTTAACATTCTAAGCTTCTCAGATGGAAAATATTCATTCATTATTTTTGTATTGTTCTCTTTTGTTGTGAATGATTGACTAAAAAACATTGATTGAAAGTTTTATTGATGTTTTTAGTCCATCTATTCATAAATCAAATGAATTGACATCTCAAATCTTATGTTGGAGAATAGGGAATGATATTAGTTACATAAGCTTTTATACCCAAGTAAAAATCTTTCTCAACAGCTGAAGAGGAATCGATTAGCTAAACACATAAAAGATAAAGAAAAACAAATCAAAATTAATTTTTAATTATAAATTTATCTATCATAATAAAAATTACTTTTAATTTCAGAATCTTAAAAACAGTTTCTTAATATTTACTGACCCCTCTAAACTTTTTGTATATGTCCTCCTATCTGTCATACCAGTTGTACTGGATTCAGTATATTTATATTTTTGTGGTGTGTTAGGGTTTAATTTTGCATTTCATATTTTTACAAAATTTTTTAAAATTTTCTTTTGGTTTTCTTCAATACAAACAAAAAGATTGGCAGAAAAAATTGAATATAGCAAAATTAGTTACAATTTTGTTCACTGGGAAATCAAATTAATTGTTAGAAATGTACTAGAAAAAACCCCCATCTATTCAAATTTATATAGAATGCTAAATAGTAAGAAACTTAAAAATTGAGTTGAGAAAATAATTCTTTTACTTTACTCAAATAAAAAACATTTTGGTAAATTTTTATTGAGAGAATTGGATTTCTGTTCAAATGAGTTAATATACTTCACAATCTGTGTGAGACCTGAAATGTTAAAATGCTCTCCTATTGGTCAGAAATCTGTGTGGGACCTGAAATGTTAAAATGCTCTCCTATTGGTCAGAAATCTGTGTGGGACCTGAAATGTTAAAATGCTCTTCTATTGGTCAAAAATTTTACCTAAGAGTTTGACATGGAATGAATTATGATTATCAGATTAGATATTTTACCTTCTGATGATTTTGGTTCTTATTAAACTTTTACTGACAATTTTAAATCAATTTGAGAGTATTTTAACATTTTAGGTTTTACTCTAGCTTTATTTCACTTTCAAAATATAGAAAACTTTTTATATGCAAACACTTAAGAATTTATGTTACACTAAATTCTTGCTGTTTATAATGTAAAGGTTTTATTCTAAAAAAAAATTTTTGTGTATCCTTTCCTGTGTCAAATATAAACGAACACAAACCCCTCTATTTCCCATTTTCTTTCCCTTTTGGGGGTGGGTGGGTTGGAGAAGCTTTGTCCTTTGCACATTTTGTGCTAGTGATGATAGAATACTTACCCAGCAGAAGACCATTCAAGTCCTTGAATATATAATAGATCAAAGAGAATCCCCTGACAGATTTTCACTGAAAAGAATGCTCTTAACACAAGAAAGGGCCCCCTGAAAAATGAGTTTGGATTAAGATGAAATTTTATACACACACACTCATCTTTTTCTTTCTTTCTCTCTCTCTCTCTCTCTCTCTCTCTCTCTCATATATATATATATATATATATAAAGAGAGAAAAATAGAAGCTTAGTCTAAGGTGGTACAGTCCATATTTGGGGTATAAAGTAAAGAATAAACTTACAATATAGAAGTAATCATTTGTGAGTCTAGCTTTATTAACGCTTGATCCCATGAAAATGTACTTCCGAAAATATTGCTCTTTATAGAAATGTATGATTGAATATTTTCATTATCAGTTTATTTTTCTAGATTTCAGTTTTGCAAAAAAAAAAAAAAAAATTTTTTTTCAAGCCTAAAAATGAATGCAAGGAATTTCAGCTCTTGACAGAATAGAAAATCAAATTAGCTGCAAGCAAAGAAAGTATTTCACAGACAAGCAGTGAGTGGTTGATTTTTGTTTGAAAAGCAAACCTTTTGCCTGACCACTTTAGCGCTTGGCCAAGATTAATGCCAATAGATTTTAAGTTGATATGGAGAGATGTTGATCAAGAAATAACATGAGAAATGCATTGTCCATCCACAATTAGGGTTTACAACATAGAACCTATTATCTACCTTGGTTTGTGATTATATACATAAAAATGAATTGGTGTTAAAACCAAGAAATATCTGGCTAACTGTTGAACATTTTTTATTTTTGAGTGCATTTGATAGACTATTTCCTGTTCCTATCCTATAATAATTACATTTGCATATGGATTTCATATATTTAGAGGCTCAGGTATTGTAATAGTTATTGTTGTAGGAAATAGATTTGGTGGATTGAGTTCAATTTCTGGACAGGGCTATTTTCATTTCACTTTAAAAGTATTTGGGAAAGGCATGAATCCATCTCTTCCCCAACCCCAGCTATGGATAAATAATGGGACAGACTGAGTTCTTCAGCCTTGGTAAAGCAACTGGTCTAGAAGAACTCCAAATTTTAACCCATTTGTACTTCACTTAAAATTGACCTTGTGTCATATCCTATCCAAAAGTTGAGTTTTTGGGTAATTATATACATTTCATAGATTAGATGATCATGGTGCAGTTGTTTGCAAACTCATCTTACAGATCAATTACTATTAAGTAGTGAGTTTGAACCTTACTAGGTGCCCCTCATCACTTCTTGTCTTGTGCCAAATCTAAGCTATGCTTATGTTTTCTTTGAGTCTTTCATAGTGTAATTGTTAGTTAGCTTGACTATTTGATTATTACTTGTTAATTCAATTCTTACTGGGTGCCCCATGCTTCTGGCCTTATGCCACAACTTAGCTAAATGATAAATATGTTAAATTTAAAAAAAAATATTATTAGACAGTGGTAGTAATTAATTAGTAAAAATCTATTTTTGGAAATTGACCAGAAATTTATGAACTGAATTTTTTTGTTTATGCTTTTTTTTTCCTCATCATTTTCTCTCTCTTTTAATTGGTCATTGAAAATCTTGTCATTGTTGGCACGTACTATTTTCTGAGTATCAATAATTCTCTCTCTTTATTTGTATTATCATCATCTTAAAGCTGAAGATAAAATGTTGCCTTTTTTTGTTTTTTCATCTTCACAAAGATCTTTTTTGTTTTAGATAAAAGAATTTTTTTAGAATTATTTAGGTTTTAAAAAAATTTTATCTTATAAACTTGTAGGTCTTAAACATTTTTTTATCTATTAAAGAAGGATTATATACATTGGTCCAGTGGGTAGAGTGTTCGCCAATGGCCCGGGAGACCAAATGGTACTTGATACCTCCTTGCTTTAACACTCAGTAATATAAGATTACTTTTTACTTTATATACAGGATGTTTCAGAAAAATCGATATTTCATTATCTAATAACTTGACCAATTCTTGTTCAAACAATTTCAAATTTGAACACCATATACAGGAATGACTCAAAATTGTATGTTTCATGTTTTTTTTTTCTTTTCTGGTATAAAATGAAGAAAAAGAAAAGATGTTAAAACATAAAATTTTGAATTGTTTCAACACATTTTAAAACTTTAACATCATTTGAACAAGAATTGATCAAGTTTGTTGATTATGAAATTATATTGATTTTTCTGAAACGCCCTGTAGATTTCAAATGATAAATTTTTAAAAACTTTCTATATCATAAATCCAACTAAAGTTTTTATTTGTTTATTGTATGACAGATCCTTCCATTGATTTATAATGAATGATCTCAATCCAATCATTGAACTCACCAACTTGCTTAAAAAGTTTGTTTCCATTTTACCAGGACGTATTTTTATAGACTGATTGCATTTAGTGTAGGGTTGATTTGAGTGTGCAATTATCTTTCTTTCTTTCTTTCTTTTTTGATCATCAGAAAAAGTTAAACCTCTTTCATTTTTCTTTTCTTTCTCTGTAGGAAGACAATTTTATATAATTTTATGTAACTAATAAAAATAATCCTTTCTAAACAATTATAGTTTCAAGTAAAAATTTCTAATAGAAATAATTTGCACACAATTATAGGATTTCAAATATTCCAATCTAGTACTAGTAATTTTCAAACAAATCTTTTTGACCTATAATTAGAACTCTAACAGATACTACCATTCGCGACCAAAATGGAACTGGGAGTAATGACAAGGAAGTTGTGATTCAACATTCACTACTACTACTAGATGGTTAAAGAAATTTTACTTAGGTTGCAAGAATGATGATCAGCCAAGTTTAGTAAGGCCTAAAACCCTGAGGCCATACTCCAAGCCATAGAGGCAAATTAAGTAAGTAGCACTTGGAGAGTATCAGGTGAGCTTGGCATCTTACTGTGCAGTGTAGTTGGTCACCTTCATGACCTTAATAAAAGCATCTGGAACTACTCAATAATGATAAATATTCTATTACTTTTGGTGAAAATAAAAAAATTTGATGCTAATTTAATAAATTAGTTGTACTTATCTCTGTTATTCTAAAGGGCCCAGTCATAGTGTTTGGTGGTCGCTGTTCGTTTGGCGTTTTTCATAGGCTTAGCCATATTTTTGCCGTGACTATTCAGTGATCGGAGGACACACCTTCGAAAGAGGAGTATGCCTAGCAATTCATTGCACTATTTTTCCATTTCTTGTTTATAAGGACGTAATCTATCTGTGCTTTACTATTGTTTGCGTATGTCTATGTCCATTGTTTGCTCTCCCTTTTTTGGTAGTTTGTATTCCTACCCCTCCTACTGCGGCGTTGACAGAGTTTTTCCATGCCGATACAGTGGCTAGCGTCCATCCATTGCCAGTTTCGTGATATTTGATATCTTCGGTGTGCGTTTATCTGTGTTCTTGTATGCATATTATGTCTATCTTATGTTCTACGGCCGATGCTGTTAGCTCTGGTAGTTGTCCTATTCTATTTAAGGTTCTTACGTTAAATGTTGCTATCTGTATTGTTTGTTTGCATTTTAGTAGTTTTTGTTGTTTGAGCTCTGTAGCTGATTTTTCGAACACTGAGGCCAGGGCTCCAACCTCAGCAGGACATGCCCCTTTTTTACCCACGTGAAGAGCGATGCGGTTTATGTATGTGGTTTGAGTGTGGGTCATGGCCATCTTTCGATGGCTGTTTTATTCTCTTCTATAGAAGCCACTCTTATAGAGGAGCAGCAGTAGTTCCCCAATCGAACTAACGATCCTGAGCGTTAAGTCGTCAAACTCACGTCCAGGACCTGTTTAGGTATTGAGTTTGGCCGTCAATGGGTTCATTCAAATACCTTTATATCCATCATGCTGCTTCCCAAGTGTACGTAAAAAAAAGGGGGGCTTTAATTTTAATTTAAGTTTTAAATTAGTTAAAGTCCAGGATTAAGGTACTTTAGTCAGACTTTTCGTTATATTTTCACCTATCTTCTGATACAGAAATGTATTTTTTTTTTGTCTTTGCTTTTTGCAATATTGGGACTTTTATGGAGGCTTTTTAGTTTTTCTTCTATACTACCGTTGGGAGCCAAGGGGGGCTTTAAGAATTTTATAACTTTTACCAATGTAGATTTTTTAAAATTTTTTTTTGGTGTGGAGGCATTGGGAGTTTTAGGCTTTTTAGTTTTTCTTCTAAACTACTGTTGGGGAGGGGGCTTGAAGAATTTTAAACTTTTAGAAAAGATTCAAAAACGTTTTGCCGTGTTCGCTGACAATTTGGACAGTCATATATTCAATTTGGTGTTTATAATAAGGGTGTCTTTACATTTAAAATGCACAGTTTAGGCAATATTTTACAAAGAAGAATACAGCATAAAATTTTGTAAAATTTTCAGCATTTTAAATTAATAGGACTTAAAGACATACTGACCAATATTGAACCCTTTTGAACAACAGACATATAAGAGATAAATACGTATTAGAATTAAGAAACAGATTCGAAACACTACAAGAGAAGATGGAAAAAAGTACACCAAATGACGAATATGAAAATTTTGTCAATGCTCACCTCAAGGCAGCAGCGAAATGTATTCCAACAAAACTCAAAATTAGAGTCCCATGGGAAACGTTAGCAGTGAGAGAAAAATGTGCACTAGTGAAAACAGCCTCCAAAAACTATCGAAAAACCCAACAAACACAAATGCCTGAAAACTAAAAACGGCACAATATCAATTAGCAGGCATATATATAAAGGAACAGACAGAATACATTCAAAATCAGATAGATAAGATTAGAGACTCGGTGGAAGATAGACAATCTAGGATAGCCTGGCAAACAAAAAACGAAGTGAGTAGAAGAAAGAGCACAGCCAAAACAAAACTGAAAGCTGCAAACCAACAGGAAAGAATAAAACTGTGGAAACAGCACTTCGAAAACCTACTAGGAAACCCACCGAAAGTAACACATGAACCAATCACCAGAATAATTAGTAAGCAATTGGAAATTAAACTAGGACCGTTCACACAAGAAGAACTTGACTCGTTTCTCAGAAAAATTAAAAATAGGAAAGCTGCAGGGCTGGATGAGATTCCCCCAGAAGTATGGAAGACCAGATAATTCGACGACATACTGCTCCGACACTGCAACGCAGTCTATAATCAAAATCCGATAGACAGATGGATGAAGGGATGCATCCTCCCCTTCCCTAAAAAGGGTGACCTCAGATTAGCCAAAATCTACTGAGGCATAACACTTACATCCATAGCAGCCAAAATCTACAATGCCCAACTACAAGACCACATAGAACCCAAAATTGACAACATGCTTAGGAAAAACCAAAATGGCTTCCGAAGAAATAGATCCACGACCTCACAATTATTAACCATCCGTAGAATCCTTGAAGGTGTACGGGCAAAAAACATACAAGCGACATTACTATTTGTCGACTTTACCAAGGCCTTCGATTCCATTCACAGAGGAAAGATGGAACAAACCCTACTAGCATACGGCCTACATAAAGAAACCGTAGCAGCAATAACGATTCTCTATAGAAACACCAAAGTGAAAGTACGATCACCAGATGGAGACACAGAATACTTCGACATTGTAGCAGGAGTACTACAAGGGGACATGCTAGCTCCATACCTCTTTATCATTTGTCTAGACTACGTACTTAGAACATCGATTGAAAAAATCAAAGAGAATGGCTTCGAGCTGACAAAGCAAAGAAGCAGAAGGTACCCCGCAAAAACATTTACCGACTACATAGCGATACTGGCAAATACACCCGACCAAGCCGAAACACTACTGCATAGTTTGGAACGAGCAGCCGCAGGCATAGGCCTCTATGTCAATGCACACAAAACGGAATATATGTGCTATAATCAAACAGGTGACATCTTCACACTAGACGGAACCCCTCTTAAACTAGAAGACAAATTCACTTACCTAGGAAGCAGCGTCTCATCAACCGAAGAGGACATCGACACGAGATTAACAAAGGCATGGACAGCTATCAATAGGCTATCGATTATATAGAAATCAGACCTAACTGATAAAATGAAACGCAGTTTCTTCCAGGCAGCGGTCGCATCGATACTGCTATATGGATGCACTACATGGACTCTAACAAAATGGCTGGAGAAGAAGCTAGACGACAATTACACAAGAATGCTGTGAGCAATCTTGAACAAATCCTGGCGGCAACACCCCACAAGACACCAACTGTACGGCCACCTGCCTCCTATCATGAAAACTATCCGAGTTAGACGAACCAGACATGCAGGACACTGCTGGAGAAGCAGGGACGAACTCAGTGATGTACTCTTATGGACCCCCCACACATGGCCAAGCAAAAGCAGGACGACCAGCACAAACATACATTAAGCAACTATGTGAGGATATGGGATGTAGTCCAGAAGACCTGCCAGAGGCAATGAACGATAGGGAAAAGTGGCGAGAGAGGGTCAGAGATATCCGTGCTACCAGCACGACATGATGATGATGTTGATGATGAGTTGTACTTATCATGGGTCAAAGAATTATTTTAAACAATGTTTTAATGACTATCAAAGTTAAAAAGAAATAAAAATAAAATTTTCTGATCTAAATATAACTTTAATAAAATAGAAAGATATATATGTATATACCAACTCTTCTGCACAAGCAGAATGTGACTCAAGGTCAATTTTTAAATTGTGTTTAACTGGTTTAAATTCAGTTTTTCTTCTCCTAGACTGGTTACCATACCAAGGTTAAAGAGCTCAGTCTGCCCTATTATGTACTCATTGCTAGAGGGAGAATAGTTGGATTCATATCTTTCCCCAAGGGTATTAGTGCTATGTGAAATGTGTACAGCTTCATCCAGGATTTGAACTCTGTTCACTGTATCCATTTCCTATGATGGTAGCCATTACACCTCAAGTGCTTCCCTCTACTCTCTCTCTTTCTCTCTCTCTCTATCTATCTATCTATCTATCTATATATATATATATATATATATATATATATATATATATATATATATATCAATGGTTTGTTTCTCTTACTTTAGTGATTGTATCTTTTCCTTATCGTAAGTGTTTTTGTCATTATTAGAAATTAATTTAAGTTTGCTGTTTGTTACATTTAAAATATTTCTGAATATTTTTAGAGAAACTTAAATTTACAAAGTTTAAATTTCTATTTTGGTTAATGGGTTTTGTCAATTGGTACTCAGACAATTTCCTTCAATTATCCAAGAAATTTATCTCTGACAAAATGCACTTTTTCCTACTAAGAATTTTCTCATAGAATTAGTTTGTATTAAAAATAATGACTGCTTTGCTTGCTCTCTTTCTCTCTCTCTCTCTCTCTAATGATTAAAAAATTTAATTTTTTGCCTACCAATTTATTGCTGCTCAAGGTTCTTGTGACTTTTTCTTTAAAAAAAAAAAATCTGAATAATTGGAATCAACTTTAGATGTCAGTTTGACAATTCAAATAACTAGTAGACAGTTTTAAAAAAAAAATGATTTGTTCGATGAAACATTGTCAATCATTATTAATAATTTTGACTCCTATTTTCTTTTATTTATTATATTAATTTTTAGTTTCAGTTTGTTATTTTATCAACAGCAGTGAATAGTAAATTTGAAATAATAATGATAAAGAATAATTTCTTGGTTGAGAGTGAAATGCACCAAGTGATTATTATATTGTGTAAAAACAACAAATATGGTTATAAGAGACTAAAATCTTAAAGGATAAGTTTGAGTTGAGCTTTTATCAACAAATGACTCTTCATAGATGAGATGATCAAGCTGTTTGTACACTTTAACAAGGTTTTCTTTCAGGCAGAACATTAAGGAAATGAATTCAAGTTTTTCTAAGTGTTTATTCTTTATTATTGTTTCCAATTCATATTGTTCCTCACTCGTCTAGAAATGACAAAAATTGCACGACAAAACAGACCCAAATGAAACCTAAAAAGCAATTAAAAGATGAATGAAATACTCACCAAAATCAATAATAATAATAGAATTACCAGGACTTAAAGAAGGTTCTGAGGTGATAATACATCTAAAATTGTTCAGAGCAACATTGAAAAAAGTACCGAATTGGAAAATGCCAGGCCATGACAGCATACATGGATTCTGATATTAGAAATTTATGACTATCCATGACAGAGTGGCTCTTGAACTGTGTTGATGCTTAGAAGAAGCAAATATGCTTGAATGGATGACTAAAGGAAAGATCACCCTGATCCAAAAAGACTCCTAAAAAGGAACTACTCACAATAACTATAGACCAATAATGTGTCTATCTATGATGTGGAAAATCCTAACAGCACAGATTAAAGAGGAGATTTTTTACTCACTAGTAAACAGTTGACTGTTTCCCAAAGAATGAAAAGGTTGCCATAAGGGGGGAACAAGAGGAACAGATGATCTACTGTACATTGATCCACATATCTTCAAGGAGAGCAAAACGAGGTAAAAGAATGTAGCCGTGGCATTGATTCACTGCGAAAAGGCCTACAGTATGGTCCCACAAAGTTGGATAATAGACTGTCTAAAAATGTACTTGGTATCTGACAGTTATAAAGTTCATCATGGAAGCCATGAAAAATGGAATTGATTGTAGGAGAAAAACTTTAGCTGAGGTAGAAATCCAGAGAGGTTTCTTCCAGGGAGATGCTTTTTCACCATTATTATTTGTAATAGTGATGATGCCACTCAATCACATTCTTAGAAAATGCACTGGAAACTACAAATTTACTAAATTGCAAAAAAAGTGAACCACCTAATGTACACGGATGACATCAAGATGTTTGCAAAAAATGATAAAAATTGTAGATTCTAATACAAACAATAAGAATATGCAGTCAAATATAGGAATGGAATTTGGCATAGAAAAATGTTCCATGCTTATAATGAGAAGTGGAAAAAGACAAATAATGGAAGTAATAGAACTACTAAATCTGGAAAGAATTTGAATACTTAGAGAAAAGGAAACCTTCAAGTACTTGGAAATATTGGAAGTAGACACCATCAAACTTATGGAGATAAAAGAAAGAATAAAAAAAAAAACAAGATAACTTCTTAAAACCAAGCTCTGCAGCAGGAATCTCATCACAAGAATCAACACCTTAGGTTGTCCCCTTTGTAAGATACTCAGGACCATTCTTGAAATGGACGAGGGAAGAAGTCAGAAAAATAGACCAGAGGACAAGAAAACTAATGACAATGCACAAGGCCTTATTTTTGAGAGATGACATAGACATATGTATCAAGAAAAGAAGGAAGAAGAGAATTCATCAGCATTGAAGATACCATAGATGCAACAATACAAGGACTTGGAGATTACTTAGAAAAGAGCCAAGAAAGACTCTAATTAGTCACCAAAAACAGCACGGATAGCATAAATATCTAAACAGAAGAATAACTAGGAAACAGAAATAGAATGAAAAACAAAATGTAGATATTTCAAGTGGCAAACTGACAAAATCTTACATGAAAAGACCTGAACATGGCTAAGAAAGGGAAACTGAAATTGAATCTCTTCTAATAGCAACACAAAACAATTCCATAAGGACCATCTATGTTAAAGCATCTCTGGTTCGTCTAACTTGGATAGTTTTCTTGATGGGAGGCAGGTGGCCGTATAGTTGGTGCCTTGTGGGGTGTTACCTCCAGGACTTGTTCAATATTGCTTGCAACATTCTTGTGTAATTGCCGTCTAGCTTCTTCTCCAGCCGTTTAGTTAGTATCCAAGTAGTATCGATATGACTGCTGCTTGGAAGAAACTGCGTTTCATTTTATCGGTCAGGTCTGATTTTCATATGATCGATAGCCTATCGATAGCTGTCCATTAGCATCACGAAAACTATCCAAGGTAGATGAACCAGACATGCTGGTCACTGCTGGAGAAGCAGGGACGAGCTCATAAGTGATGTACTCCTATGGACCCCCACATATGGCCGGGCAAAAGCAGGATGACCAGCTCGAACATACATCCAGCAGCTATGTGAGGATACGGGATGCAGCCCTGAAGACCTGCCAGAGGCGATGAACGATAGGGAGAAGTGGCGAGAGAGGGTCAAGGATATCCGTGCATGATGATGATCATGCAAAAATAGATGAGACACAACAGAATAGCAAGTGTAGGTTATGTAGTGATAGTCAAAGTGATTAATCATATAATAAACGAATGCAGTAAGCTAGCACAGAAAGAGTATAAGACTAGACTCAACTGGGTGGGGAAGGTGATCCACTGGGAATTGTGCAAGGAATTGAAATTTGACCGTAGTACCAAATGGTACATGTACAAACCAGATTCCATCATGGTGAATGAGAGACACAAAATTCTCTGGAATTTTGAGATATAAACAGATCATCTAATCCCAGCCAGAAGACCAGTCCTAATGATAATTTGAAAAAGACCCCCCCCCCGAAAAAAAAACCCTGCTGAATAGTGGACTTTGCCGTCTCAGCAAACCACAGTCTATGAATATGAACAATGAATACAATTCTCTAACCTTTTGTCATAAAATAACTCTAGACAGGTTGACATGCCATTAAAATCAATCAATCTTTCATTTATCTGTCGCATAATTTTGAAATCTCTTATGTAGTAAACTAAAGATTCTAGAAAGAATTATTTCAGCACATTGTAAAACTTTTTTTTATTCTTATCATACGATGTATTAATGAAGATTTACTTTGACAAATATCTGAAAGGAGGAAGGGCAGTACTTTTTTTTTTCCCTTCAATGACTAACATAATCCAACTTGGCAATTGACAACTTTCCTTTTATTTTTAAGTTTAGGATCAAAATCAAAAATTGTACATTTTAAGTAGAAATAATCATGGATTTGTCTTCAACTAAAATTATAGAAAAATGATTTTGCTTGTCTTTAATTTTATTTGGTTTGATTAATTACTATCAATTTTCAAACATATCTACACGACCTATAGGTCGGATCATTTTGAATAAGAGCATCTGTGTGTAATGACAATGAAGGGGTGACTCTACATTTTCCAAAGCTTCACTATCAAATGTAATGTAGTGTCATACACAGGACACCCTCCCTTTTTGGTGGGGAAGGGTCTTATACATTCAATGTATTCTGAAATTTTATTTGAACACATTCTCTGAAAATTTGATATTTTTGACAATCTAGATGGGAACTACACAAGAATGCTAAGAGCTATTTTGAACAAATCCTGGAAGCAAAACCCCACGAAACAATAGCTGTATGGCCACCTATCTCCCATTTCAAAAACACTTCAAGTAAGATGAACAAGACATGTGGAACACTGCTGGAAAAACAAGGACAAACTTGTAAGTGACGTTCTTCTATGGACACCTACACATCGATGTGTTAGTGTCGGCTGATCTGCAAAAACTTATTCACATCAGCTCTGTATTGAAACAGGATATAATTTGGGAGACCTGCTGGGAGCAATGGATAATAGGGACTGATGTAGAGAGAGAGTCAAGGAAATCTATGCTGTTAGTACAACTTGATGATAGTAATTTATTAAGCTTTTTGTCTAGATGTGACACAAGGCCATATGAATGGAGCACCCAATGAGACTCAAACTCACTCATGAAGGTTTACTTGTCTTGCTTGTTAACCATTACACCCCTCCAAGGCATCCTTGATGATTTAATAATAAAAAGAAACATGCTGATATATATATATAAAACATGCTTTACTACATCACTAATTATTTTCACATTGGGCACACGTATGCATGCACATACGCTTATATACAAATAAAATCAGTAAGCTTTCAAAATGAACTATTGTAACTAAAATTGGGAAACTTATTAACAAATGTTCATAGTTATAAGAACTTTCTATTTTTCTAGTATAGTAGCTCTTGTATTTTCAGTATATTTTTAAACCTTTTTTGCTTTGTTCTTGATGTAACAAATGCACACACACACACACACACACACACATTTATGTGTGTGTGTGTAAGAGAGGTAGAGTATATAATAATTTTGTTTCATGATTGTCATGAAAATAATTATTCAGTGAGGAAATTTAGAAGATAAATTAGTTGATGTAAAGACGTCATTAACAAAGAATTTCATATTTGTTAGAATTTTTAAAAACCAAAAAACTTTAGTTCAGTTTGTATCAGTCATTTATAAAGACACAAATAAAAGTGGGTACAATTTAAATAAAAAAAAAAACAATATAAAGTATTGTAAATATTTGAGTGAAGCCCAAATCTCTCTTTTTATTGTGTGTGTGTGTGTGATTCATAGCAGCTGTAGGAATTTTGACTTTGAATGAAGTAAATATCGAACTGGAATAATCACAAAGAATTTTTATGAATTTATATAGATTTCATATTCCGTAACAGAATAAGAGGAAAAATAAATTCATTAAGATGAATGTTCTTATAAAAATCCCATCAACATAGAAAATGAGAGGTGTAGTGAGTAAATCAGTTAAAATATAAGAATTAATTTTGGAAGATTTGATGTCAGATTTTATTTAAACATTTGGAATGGTTCCTGATTTTGATGTGTTGTTCAATAATTGGTTAAACATATTTTTCTTTTCATTATTTTTTATTGAATGATGGAATTTAATTATCAAATTAGACTTCAATTAAAGGTAAAATTTCTTAGGATCTATGAAGCTTCTGATTAAGGTTAAATGACAAAATTCAAATGTTTTCCCAAGCTGTGATTTTCTTTTTGCACAGAACTTATGCTAAAATTAAATACAGCTAAATATTATCTACTGGAGTGGGTTAAAAATTTTGCAATATTTGGATAGCTTGTGGCACGTGTATCAGAAGATCCAACAGTGGTATGTAGAGTGGTTGGTAGTATTGTGGTACTTGGTATGATGATACATTGTGCAGTGTGGTCTAATCTGGAAACTTATTCTTTATGAGTTCGAACTGGGCTATAACAGAAGCCACCAAAATATTTGTTGTGTGAAAGGTGAAGTAGCAGTTGATCACATTACAATAACCATAAATTTTGCCTGGGTGGCAAGAACCATGATGATCAGGCAAGGTCAAGTAGGCCTAAAACTTTGGATTCCAAGATGGTGTTTCAACCCATTGAGGCAAATCTGGTGAGCAGAACTTGGAGAGTATCAATGGAGTTTGACATCTCATAGTTCAATGTTGTTTGTCACCTTCACAACTTCGGCAAAAACATCTAAAGCTGTCAAGTTGCGCTCCATGTTATCAAAATGTCGTAAAACTTTTGACTCACCCTAGTATAAAAAAAAATGTATGCAAAGTGTTTTTAGACCAAATGAGACGCCCGTTTTAGAAGAACTATGCGTGCGTGTGTGTGTGTGCGTGCGTGTCGGATTAAAAGCAAGACTAACGATCACCCCGATCTCTTGTCTCACCACATTTTATCATCCCACCCAACTAAATATTCTTTTCTTCTTCTTCTTCTTGACTTTTGCCAGGTAAACAAACTGACTGGATAATTTTCTTCTTTTCCTTTTACGACCTTTTATTGCTGAACTCCAAGATTTACTTTTATATCAAAATAGCAGGACACTTACTTCAAATATCTTGATTGCTATTTATATAGACGTTCAGACATTAAAGTTCAAAGCACAGCTGTGTAGAAAGGTAGATTTCTCTTTATCATCTGATAAACAGCTTTTTTTTTTTCTGTGTGTTAGGTCAGTTAATTTAGGAGACTTTAGTGTTCATCCTGATGGCCATTTGCAGTGAATTATTTTAGCTTTTGTATTATTTGATATGTTGAATATTCATTCCATAAAGTTAATTATGGTGAAAATATCTGCAAAAACTGTGATTATAATTATGATCTCTTCGTAAGACACAACATTTTTAACTTAGTATGACACAGAGCTACATGAGAAGAACACCCGTGCTTATTTTACTCTTGATTCTAACAATGATTTTAAAAATTATTAGGGTGAGTCAATTTTTTCAATATTTTGATAGTATGTGAAGCACAATTCAGCAGCTTCAAATACTTTTGCTGAGATTGTGAAGATGATAAACCAAATAGGACCATAAGATGCCAAATATTCTCAGAATGCTACTCTTCAGATTTACCTCATTGGCTGGAAGCATCACCTTGGAATTTGTGCTTTTAGGCCTCTGACTTAGCTTCCGTATTCTTGCAATCTGATTGAAATTTCTTCAATCATCTGGTTGCTACACTAAAATCAATTCTGTCTTCACTTTTTGCTCAACAAATGTTTTTGGTTGCTTCTGCAGTATTACGGCCCAATTCAAACTTGTAAAACAAAAGTTCCTGAATTAGACTGTTGCGCATTTATCTATGTGGTTTTTAAAATTACACATTGAGTGAAGCAATGCACAACATGTCAGTGCACCAACTATCACTATACTTCCAACCACAGTGGGTACCCATCCCTGCTTGAACCATTTTGGTCACATGATATATATGCTGCAAACTAGCACATAGCAAAAAATTGCAAAAATTTTGACTGACTTTAGTAGTTAATTCTCGCTCTACAGGAAGCATTTTGTTCTCTACTTGATGTTCCATGTTGGTCACAGTGGATGGGATGAATCTGAATTTATTTGCTTGGATAAAAAATAATGATCTAATTCTATTTCACTTCTAAATGTAAAATCAGCCATTATTTTTCAAATAATCTGTTTAAATTCTATCAATATGGAGAATGAGTTTTTCACAGTTTCAATAGAATTGCCAAAAAAGTTTATTTAATAAATAAATGTGTTGGTATGCTTGTTTGTATGTTGGCCAGGCTTACTGACTGCACCCTCTGTAGAGGGGTAAGATACCCTCAAAAAAGGGTGTCCTATGTATAATACTAAACTTCATCTGATAATGAGGCTCTAGTTCTGGAGAATGTAGAGTACCCTTTAATTGCCATTACTCCCAAGTCCACTCTGACCCAGTTTAGTAGTATCTGTTAGAGTGCTATCTATGGATCAAATAGATCTGTTTAAAAATTATTTGTATTAAATAGGAATACTCAATGCCATATAATTGTAAATTAAGAATAGTTACTTGAAACCCTAGAATTGTGTGCAAATAAATGATAATAATTACCTAAAATCATATAAATTATTTCATTGGAGGTTCATTTTATTTATTTGCAGCCTGTGCTGTCTGTTATGAAGTACAGAATAACAATCAAAGTTAGGTTATTTGGTTTAATGGCATATCAACCCTTAATGGTTATTTAATGCTAAATTCTATTTACATATGATTTTTAAGTTAATAGTTTGTCAGTAACAATTTTTCAACTGGCCAGGGCTTATTTGTTTGCACTCGGTTAAATGGTTTCAAGTATTGCTATTGAATACAAATTCAAAATAATATTAATAAACCTAACTCAAAGTGTACCTAGAAGTAATGGCAATGAAGGAGTACTCGACATTCCTCAAAGCTCCAGGACTAGAGCCTCACCATCATATGGTTTAGTGTCATAAACAGGACACTGATTGGGAGAGGAAGGGGTCTTACTCTTCTGCAGAGGTGCAGTTGGTGTATTCTACAGCCTCAGCTGAATAACACTCAAGAAATTTCAATAAAAAACAACAGAAATAAGAAGAAATATTATTCTAACATTAAAAACCTCTGATAATGTTTTAATCTTAGAAATTTAAATAATATTTGTAGGATTATCAATAAGCATTTCATAGTTATCACAGTTCCATTAATAATATGGATAGTTAAAAAAAAAAGATGCATTTTTCCGTCTGTGCACAACTGCATAAAATGTGCTTTTTTTGAAGAATGTGCAGCATCGTCAATGATAGAAGACAACTTTGTGTGTTCAAGTTTTGATTCAAGATGATTGACAGTATAAATTTTTAAATGCAGCTATGGAAATTGATCTTCTAAAGTGTTAATGATAAATTGGGATATTGAAAAATGTTTAATTTCAAAGTAACTGACTGAAGAATAAACTGACTTCACACCTGCTCTTTGAGGAGGATATTTGAATGTTTTTGCAATATGGGTCTAGTACACTAATCATGATAATGACAATGTGGAAAAAGAAAAGTGACATAGTAGTTCTGGTAACATATTGATAAGAATCTATTTGTATTGTAATAAAATTGTTAGATTAGTAAATGTTTGTTTCTTACATTTTGTATATTGCTTATGTGTGTGTATGTAATCTAATACTAATAATTTATACGTCGAGCCATTAGCTTAATTAGTAAAGTGTTTGCTAATGGTCCGAGAGACCGGGGTTCAATCCCAGGTCGGGTCATACCAAAAACTCAAAATATGGTACTTGATGCTGCTTTGCTTAGCACTCAGCACTATAAGATAAGGATCAAGGATAAAGCAGAGTAATTCAGGGAATAGAGTAGCATCCTCCCCTACACCTTGGTTTAGTAGCCATTGAAAAGGGAGCCTTCTGGTCACTCTTGACTAAGGTCGACGACTTTACTTACTTTATATGGCCCTTATCCCATCAATTATGGGTTGCATAGTATCAGTACTGCTCTTCTACAAGAATGAATTTGGTATTAAATAACCCATGAAAGTTGGTATGCCATTAAAACAAAGAAACAATTATATGGTTTCAAGTAATTGTGCCTATCTAATGAAAATAATGATTTGTTTACAAATAACTTCAAATATTTCTAATAATTTACATAGTTTTATCGTTTCAAGTATTTCTATCTAATACAAATAGTTTGCTTACACTTATTCTGTGCTTATGAACAGACAGCACAGATTGCAAATAAATAGTATTAACTTCTGTTAAAATGATTTGAATAATATATGGCATTTGGTAAAGTAAAGAATATTGCTTTATGGCTACTGATTGACCTTATATTTGCTCAACCCTTCCACCATGGGTAGGATGGGACCACAGCTGGCTTGAATTTTTAGTTTTACTTCTAGACAGTTGCTGTAGCAAGGCTTGAGAGCCCCAGTTCACAGTACTATTTATCCATAGCTGGGGGAAGAAGAGATGGATTCATGCCTTTCCCAAGGGTATTAGCTCAAAGTGAAATATGAAGAGCCTTGTCCAGGATTTGAATTTGGCTTGTCGAGTTTGTTTCCTATTAAACTGTTAAATCTCATATCCATTTATTGATTAGTCATTGTCAACTGTGTTGCATAGAGATTTCAGTATTTATATCACTTTAAAAGAAATAACATTTTATATAATAAGTTATCAAAATCAAATGCTTTCCTTTTTTCCTTCATACATCCATGAAAGAATTATTGCTTACTGTAGAATAAATGGATATATTCTCAATAACATTTAATCAAACTGAAAATATCATAAATCTGAAGTGATTATAGACAAGATGTTTACACATAGTTACTCATTTGACAGTGGCCATTCGTACATATAAGTATTGTCCAAAAGTTTTGAATTGTATTAATTCCACATTCTTATCTACAACTGTCGTCCACTAATCAAACTTTGCTCAACAAGTTCATTTTCTATAATCATAACCATATCATTGGCATATATGCAGCTGCCTAAGAATCAATGTGTGTGTGTGTGTGTGTGTAAATAGCATTCATCTAATGTTGATTAAACCAACTCTGCATGTCTATTCATGTGTGGAGTTTCTCTGGATTGGTATCAGATTGTTCCCAGCCACATTTATATAACAAGTTTGAAATCAGTTTTTCTTCTTCTAGATTGGTTGTCATAGCAAGGTCAAAGATCTCAGTCTGCCCTACTATTTACATACTGCTAGAGGGATAATTGTTGGATTCATACCTTTCCCTAATGTATTAGTGCTATTTGAATTCGGGTTGTCGTGTCCATTTCCTCGGATAATAGCCACTGCACTCTGAAAATCTCCTCCAAGAATAAGGAATCTATTTAAATCTTACTGGAGGCTTATTTTTTTTTCCAATTTTGCTTACTAATGTTTGTAGAATGATGATCTGAGAAAGCAAAAAAATAAGATTAAGGAAGAAAACAAGAAAGGCAAATTGAATTTAAAAAATGATAGGGACTTTTCACTGCATTTTAAAAGAAATTTATAACAGTTGATCAAATAAAATGACCGAGTAGATTGATGATAGAATATCCTGCTGAGTCCTTCATAGAATTTTAGGGAACAACAGGACTTACCTATCTTCTCTCTTAGCAGAATGATTTTCATTGTAGGAAATGATTTTTCTTGATTAGGTTGTTTGCATTTCACTTTATGCTAATGCCCTTGGAAAAGACATGAATCCCTCTGGATAAATAGTAGAGCAAACTAGGTTTTTGATAAGGTAATCAGTCTAGGAGAAGGAAAACTCCAAATCAGCTGTACTATGCTTAAAGATTGACCTTGTGTTGCATCTTGTTCATAGTGGAGGGATTGGATAAATATATGCTCATCTTCTCTTTTAGTAAAATGTGACAGGTTTTTCTAGGTTACATGATGCCCACAGCAGGTAGCTTATATCCAACCTAACCATTTATATCTAAAGCAAAGATAAATTGCGTGTGCCTATTTCAATATTGCATGGGACAATGTCATATTTGTCCCTCGAGAAAAAAAGAAGAATTAAACCTATTTTCAAGTTATTCCTCTAATTCCAACACTTTCTGGCTGCCATGCATATTATTTGACTTTTTCTGATTATTGTCGACAGAATTTCTTGTTGAGCTTTGCAGTAATTAGTGTAGAATGAATAAGTTTCTTCTATTATTATGGCTTCTCTTTACAAAGTCATTTTTCTTTCATAAAATGCCAATATTCACAATAAACAAAGGAAGTCTCATAGATTCCTTGCAAGTTTCTTTTATTCAGCTCTTTATGCATAGATAATAAAAACTAATCTTTTATCCAGCTGGCTGAGAGGAAAACTGAAATTCAAATCAAATTTATTGAGATGTTACCAGAAATATAAAATGTGGATATATCAATATATATAAATGGTTTTCTGGAGTTTGTCAACAAGGATGCGCTCATAGCATAAGGGTTATCATTGTAGGAAGCAAACTTGGTTACCCTGAGTTCAATCCTGGATGAGGCTGTTTGCATTTCCCATAGCACTAATACTCTCCAGAAAGGTATGAATCCAACTATTCTCTCTCCAGCTATGGGTAAATAGTAGGGTAGACTGTTTTCTTTAATCTTGGTATAGCAGCCAGTCGGAAGGAAAACTCTGGGTTCAAACCAGACCTGGAGAGGGATGGACACCAAGTTATTTCTGCCCAAGACTTGGTACATGAGTTGCACTCTTATGATCCAAACCAGATTATGAGATAAGTCAGCTTCGACATTTATAATTGGTTTTAAAAAAAAAGCTAAATAACTGAATGTCTTAGAATTCTAATTTTTGTTCATGAAAGGTAGCATTTAATTTCAGCATGTTCCTGGAATTAAACTTTTTTTCTTTTCTTTTTTTTTTTTTTTTTTTAATGAAAAATTCTTCAGTTCTCTTGATTTGCTATTTTTGGAAATTTCATAATTGAGGCCTTTGCATTAATATAGAAATAATTGCTTTTGAGATATTAATATTTTGTTTTTCATTTTTTTTTTCTTTTGTAGGTAAGTACTGGTTTGTTGGCCAAAGGAGGGAAATTGCTGTAAGTCATGGACCTCAAAATTGCTGGATATTTCTTTTTCCTCTCTTTTCTAAAGTAGGTTTCATAGACAAATACCTGTCTACTTTTTAGGGCGGACAACGATCTGATAGCCTCTTCTACTGTCTCTAAATAGTATATAATCTGGAGTGAGAGAGAGAGATAAGATGCACTCACTCAATAACAGAGATAATGTAAATATTTGATAGTCTCATTTTTGTATATCTTAAATAACAAGAAAGAAATAAAATAAAGGAAAGCAAGTCTTATATGTTATCATATACATTTCTCTCACTATTTATACAAATATCTAAAAAAAAAAAAAGAAAAAAAAAATTTTTACTGATGATTTACTGTAAACATTTTTGTCTTAACTCTCTTTGATTCAACATGTTTAGCAACAAATTTTAAGGCTGGAATGCACTTTTGACCATAAAACAGAAAAAAAAGCTTGCAAATAAAAATGATTCTTGGAGTTTCACAATTACAATACAACAATGCGTTCTGAAAAGCAATTAAAACAGTGAAGGAAAAAAAACTTGGAACCTTTGTGACGGGTTTATATCGTGCAAGTGTTTTATAAGAGATTTTTTTATTCACTGATACTTTGAAAAATAACTATTTTACTAAAGTTTTATGAATAATAAAATATCTCTTTTCTTAATTTTTATGGCTTGGGTGAATTAAATAAGAGGTACTTTCTTTTTATGTGTGTGAAGTGGGTAACTCACACAAGATCTAAAATTCTTAAGTAATGTGGGCTAAATACATGAGGGTGAGATGCAAATTAAGTATATTTGGGGGACTTGAGTTGCTCTCCACACCAAAAAGGGTTACAAATGTAAATTGCTTTTATTCTTTTTATAGCTTTTATGATACTTAGTGAAGGTCAGAAACTGTGCCAGCTGAACTATTTTAGTAAAAACAAAAGTCATGTTAAATATTGCCAAATAATTTCTTAGAGATAACTTTTTTTTTTTAAAAACTCTTTCCCTTCGTGTATTAACTATAGATAAATTTCCTAGCACCATTGCCATGTGTAAATGTAGTTAAATTTCATATAATACACTTTTTTTCCCTCAAATTTTTAAACCTAAAACAGAAGAGTGCGTATTATACACAAGAACAAAATATTATTACTTTTTTGCTTCAACATGTTCAGAACTGAAAGAAAATTATATCCATCATTTAGAATTATGTGTACCAAATTCTTTTGTTCTCTTTTACCATAGAAAAATATAACTGTATTTTTGTAAGAAACTAGTTTCTTTTATTGTCAATTTATTTTCATTGAAATTTTGTTAAATTTTCATGTGAACATGTCCTTTCCTTTTCTCTAAATATCAAATAAATTTTGTGTTCTGAAACTTTTAAACTTTATAAATTTCTATTTTTCGTCGATACAAAATTAATAAAAAGTTGAAAAAATCTTAAATTTACTTGCTAGAAATTCCAGAAAGTCAATGTCTATTTATTCATGAGAAATATTTTTCAAGAATTTCATGGCTAAAATCTAGGATTGTATATTATTCACAAATAATCATAGTCGATGGTGTTAAAATCATTTAGAATTAAAGGTGATTTGTAAACTTTTGTGTCTTTAAAAATAAAAAGTTTGATTTAATTAAACAGTGGCATTAAAAAATGTTTAAGGAATTTCAGATTGAAATGAAGAAATCAAAAAAATAGATTGGTTGGTTTTGTTTTATGGCGTATCAACCCTTATAGGTTATTTAATGCCAAATTCTGTTTATACATATATATTAAATAGGAATAATTTGAAAGATCATTGGACATTGGAACTGTCAAGCATGAAGTGCTTATTGTAATTGTCCAAATTCCAGTGTGTGTGTAACATACAAAGTCTGTTTGGAATTTTTCCAGTTATTTTGAATATATTGATAACTGGTTGTGCTGCCTTGCTGTAACTAAATAACTATTTAGAGAGGACCTTCCTGTACATGCACAAACAGACACTCTCTTGTGGGGTTATTCAGTCAGTAGTGACACATTGAGCTTGTATACTGTGTGACTATCACATTCATAATGACTGAACCAATAAATGTTTCTTGTTTTCTTTGTGTTGTAATTTCCCCCCCCCCAAATATTTTGTCATCAGATTCTGACATTTCTATAATCCAGATTTTGCTTTCTTTTCCCACATGGAAAATAATGGTTGATTCAGAAGAAGGCTATTACATAGCAGCCTAATGGCAATTGTGAAAGAGAATTTGGCTGGCTTTTTCAAATGCTCTGAAATATGTCTGGTTTTGGGGAAATTTGAAGAAAACTAACACATCATTGCTCATAAGTAGGCTATGTTTTTGTTAATATTAAATGACTGGATGCTTTCCTGACCAATAAACATATATATATATATATATATAATACGTTTTTACATTATTGAATATTCCACTTCAAAAATGGTAAAAGTGAGTAATGAGAAAATCCATCGCTTCAACATCAGCTGAAGTGAGCAAATGTTGTGTTACCATAACAACAAAAGTGTAGTAATTAAAGAAGTCTTACAGTCTATGAGTGTAAATACATTTAGTTTCTTTAAAATAAAAATCATCCCATAGAATTCAAATACATCAATTAGTTTTTCATAAATACGCGCACACACACCATACACAGAGGTGGTGTGGTTATTGTCATAGGAAATCAGCTCTGAGTAAATAGTTGAGCAGATTGGATCTTTTATTGTTGGTAAGGCAACCAATCTAGAAAAAGAAAAAATCTGAGTCATATTGTTCAGTGAATCTGGCATACTGGTGCACCATTCTTCCACTATCAGCTCATCCCCCCCCCAAAAAAAATGGGGACTGAGCTAACACAATCCTTCAATAAATCATTTATTTAAGCATTTTATTGGTTTACATTTTCAATTGAACTATTGGCTACTCATCATACATTTGTGCAGGGTGAGACTACTTTTTGATTTTGTTTTTCATCATGATCATCTTATAGTTTTGGTTTTTTCATATTTTCAATGGTTGCCTCCCATTTCGGTTGATCAATGAATATTTGCCTGCAGACACAATGAAACAGTTGATTCATTGTCTAAAGAAAGAGCAATTCCTTATCAAAACATTTGCACTTGTCAGCCATTTGCAATAAAAAGTCAAGCAAAGTGCATCTCCAAAAAGAAAGCAAAGTATTTTTCTATTGTTTTCACTAAAAAAAACAAAAAAAACCTTCTCCCTCACCAAATGTTACTACGAAGATGAGTCAAAAGTTTTGGAATTTTTTGTAATGTGAGGCACAATTCAGCAGCTCAGGATGCTTTTGCCCTTGAGGTTATAAAGGTGATAAAAACGATGTTGGAATGTGAAATACTGAGCCTCCTCACCTGATACAATCCAAATACTACTTATTGCCTTGGAATCCGTGGTTTTTGGCCTACCAGACCTTTGATCATTGAGGTTCTTTCAACCAGAGCAAAATTTCTTGTACCATCTAACTACTGTATTGTGATTGACTGGACCTTCATTGTTTGCACAACAAATGTTTTTGGTTACTTCTATAGTGTTATGACCCAGTTGGAACTTGTAAAGCCCCTACATTACACATTTATCAGTGCATCTTTCAAAGTGAAGCAATACACAATTTGTCTGCATGCCAACTACGATAACCCTACCAACCATGGCCTGAAATGTTGTGGTCACATGATAAATAGGCTGCAAACCAGCATGTATCAAAATATTGCAAAACTTTTGATTCACCTTAGCAATTTATTCAATCACACCGATAAAAAATGCTATTGACTGATTTGCTTTGTACAGATTAGGATGGATGTGGTTATGCCTCTTGTTTTTGTTTTTTTTTTCAAAGTGAGAGAGAAATAATTTTATAATCATTAAACTTCTTGTTATATTTCTGAGATAAGGTCTTGTTGTTATTATTCTCTCTGCATTGCAGACTCCTATATGCATCTTAGTCGCAATACTCACAACATATCGCCTACTGTACTCTCCTGACTTTTGTCACAATTGATAATCTTCCAGAAATTCCAAACTCTTTCTTTGAGTCACAGAGTTGGACTGTTGCATCAACCATTTTGTATTTTTTTCTCTTCTATTGAAACCAGGACCAGGGATTGAACTCCCTAACTCCAGGTAATAGTTTGCTGGGATAAATGACTTGACATTTTGATTACGTCAATCTTTTGTCCAGATGGAAAATTTGACTTAATTTTTTCGACTTATAAAACTAATTTCCCAATTGTCTGCCTTGTGTATTTTGATTTTGTTATTTCTGGGATTATCTGCTTTCTCGTTCCTTATTACTCTTTACTCGGCCTACTCAAGAGGTTATTCCAGCCTAACATGAGCTGATTCCTTACATTTTCTTATTTTCCACTTTCATTTCACTAGGGCTAATGACCTCCCTTTTTTCTCTCTATCTAATCAGTTCTCCTCTAACTACAGTTTTTGGAAGTTCCTGTTCTCCTCTATGGAGGTTGGACTTGGAAGAAATATCTTGAAAGTGTTGAACTATTTCTTAATAGGACATGCTTTTAACATAGGGTAGACAAATCATAGCAGTATTTGTCTTGAACCCTTGCTTTGTATGAGTTATTAATACATTCAGGAAGGCTTGCGGATTGTTTCTTTTTTCATTGTGAACTGTTTTGAAGATCTTATTGAATTCATGTAGTCTAGCAATACTTGAACCTCTTCCTGGTTAGAATCAGAGTATGAAGGTGTCGTCTAAATATCTCAGCCATGTAATTAGCTTTAGACGTGTTGTTATAATGCCGATTCCTCTAAGTATATACATGTTTGCCATCATTGGAGATAATAGCAAACCCATCCAAAAGTATATACACAGAAGGTCAACATCTCCGTCAGATTATTTATTGGCACTATTGTATGTTTTCCTAGAGAAAGTTCAACAATCAACTTGTCTGGAACGACTGCCAGGGCTTCATCTGTGTGTATCTGACTCACCACATTTAAACTCAATGTCTAGTTAGATTGAATGGGAGGATCTCTAATTGATTCCATCAAATTGTCTGAGTTCTTCACATATGAAGTTGACCTTCCAGTTAATGAGTTGATTATATTCATAAGAAACCAGTTTAATAGATGACATGTTGAGTCTTGATAACTGACTATAGGTCTTGGTGAAATATCATCCTTGTGAATCTTGGAGAGACTCTATATATGCAGTAGTTTGCTGTAATATGGAGTTAAATGTCAATGTTCCTTTGATGTGAAGTGGCCCTTGTTCTTACTTAGGATCTGTGGAAGGTTATTGAGTATGATAAAAGTCACCTGAAGAAGGTTGGATAGTACAATGGCTGAAACATTGTCAGTATTGGAACCCAGATGAATATAGCTGTCCACAATGTGTAGAGAATAGCAATCAAATTTGTACAATAAAAACTACAAAATATTCTTCTATGAATTAAATCATTACAATGTTCCAAAAGAGTTTTCATGTTTTGGAGGTATTTTTTCCAATATTAATTTTGGCACTTAATTAAAAATGATTTATTAGAATTTACTGTAAAATAATTTTCTGTGCTCTGATGATTCAATGTTCAAATCTTTTAAGTTGGGCTTTTTTTTTTAATTGAAAGACTCAATCCAGAAGTTGAATTTTAGCTCTGGACTTCTTTTTTCCTGTTAGGATTTTCAAAGAAGTGTACATTCCTATGTGAAAGGCAAAATTCCAACACTTCTTATAGAACTTTGAGGAGCTTCCTATGATCTTAGGTCCCTCTCACCCAGAAGAGCTTCCCCTGACCATAGGCCCCCCTCACCCAGAAGAGCTTCCCATGACCATAGACCCCCTCACCTTGAAGAGCTTCCCATGACCATAGGCCCCTCTCACCCTGAAGAGCTTCCCATGACCATAGGCCCCCCTCACCCAGAAGAGCTTCCCATGACCATAGGCCCCCCTCACCCAGAAGAGCTTCCCATGACCATAGACCCCCTCACCTTGAAGAGCTTCCCATGACCATAGGCCCCCTCACCCTGAAGAGCTTCCCATTATCATAGGCCCCCCTCACCCAGAAGAGCTTCCCATGACCATAGGCCCCCCTCACCTTGAAGAGCTTCCCATGACCATAGGCCCCCCTCACCTTGAAGAGCTTCCCATGACCATAGACCCCTCTCACCTTGAGTTCCTGGCTTAAAAAATAGCTAAAGATGTAAAATGTAATCTGATATTTAGCCACTTCACATACGTTCTATAAGCAATTTGAAATGTATTTAAAAAAATAATAGAATTATATAAAATTGTAATATTAGCAATAGCTATGTAGAAGTGAGGAACCCACAACTAGAATTCTAGTTGCTTAGGTTTACATACTTGTAGTTAGCATCATAAATCCCTTAGGTTCAAAGGTTTAAGATGAAAAATGCATTGGCTTAAATGTTTTTATAAAACTGATGTCCAAACTAAATTTCTAGTTGGATGAAGTGTTTTTTTATTTTTGTCTACGATGATAAAATCTATTGATTTTGATGTTTGAAAAAAAGGTTGCCTTTAAATATTTTTTCTTTCAAATCTTTTTTATAATTAAAAAAACAAAAATAATATCGATGAATTTTACATTTCATTTCTGCATTTGTTGCAGTATCTTTGTAACTATTTGTGGAAGATTTGAAATATCTATACAAAGAATTTCTTGACACCCAAATTGGCGAATTTTGCTTAACTTTTGTCTCTCATTTTTTCTTTGCAAATTGACATATAAACACAAATAGACTTTATTCTGTTGAGTTTCATGTGGGGGGGGGATTCTGTCAGTGAAACATTAACATTTCACCTTTCATTGTAACTTTAATATATGTAGATTAATGCATAAACAACTTGTGTGTGTGTATAAATGATTTGTAGATATAAACATGAATTGATAAACAAATGGAGAGAGAGAGAGAGGTTATTACTGAGATTCAGAGGGAGAATTTGAGGGAAAGAACTTTTATCAAAACATTGTCTTAGAAGGGAATCAGATTAAAAAAAAAAAAATTGGAATGAACAACCAAATAATAATCCATATATTAATACTGTTGTAATTACCTAACTACCTTCATCCTCAGGATTCAGTGTAGATCACAGAGAAAGAGAGAGAGAGAATCGTTAGACTATATACCAATACTGTTGTAACTCCCTACCTACATTTTTCTTGAGATTTGGCATGTGTCACACTAATCTATATAGTACTTGTCTACCTGCCTACCTTCATACTGAGTATTTGGTGTTTATTATGCAAAATGGAAAGGGGTAGGGGAAGAGAATAGATTAACTGAACTGGAAATCCCACCTTTAACTGATGGTTAGGATTCTAGCAAGAAAAATACATCGACTGAGGTAATCAAAACTCTTTTACATTGCAAAAGAAAAGTTAGGAAATTGTGTATGTGTACAAATTGGCCATTAATAAATGCTCTTAACAATTTTTTTTTATAGAAAGCTAATTTTTTTCTCAGCCAAAGATCATCATCATCGAGTGGTGCTGATAGCATGGATTCCCTTGACTCTCTCACCATCCATCCTTATCGCTCATCACTCTTGTTAAGTCCTCAATCCAGCATCCAGTGTCGGCTCTGATGAATATGTCATTATTGGCCGGCCAACACTGGTGGTCCAAGTGAAGGAGTCTATACCATGTCACATGAGTTTGTCTCTGCTTCACTGCCTGTAACTAACATGTCTTGTTCATCTTACTTGCATGGTTTGTGAGATGGGAGGAAAGTGGCTGTACAGCTGCTATTTTGCGAGGTACTGCTTCTAGGATTTGTTTAAAACAGCAAACATCATTTATATGTAATTCCCATCTAGCTTTTTCTCCAAGTGTTAATGCCCGGGTGCTGCAGCCATACAATAGTACTGACATGGTTACAGCTTGGAAGAATTCCTGTTTTATCTTATTAGAGAGTTAAAATTTCCATGTGCTTGATAACTTATCTGTGGTTTTTTCATGCATCTGTTGACTTTGCTTTCAGTAGATGAGATATCGCTGTGAGGTATGTGAAATGGTCGACTACTTCAGAGGTTTGTGATTTGATGAATATTTTGTGTTCATGTAGAGGCCAGTGCTACTCACTGTTCACTCCAGCCTATGCAGTGGAGATTCACCTTTAGCAGGTGACTTTTTGAGAAGTACTAGATCATCTTCATAGTCTGCATCTCTAATACTTTCTGCAGGATATCTGTTTCTTGTCTTTTTTAATGTGAAGCCATTTTTTTATTATTATTACATCTATTGACATTATAGTACCAGGAGATTATAAATAGAAATGTTGTGGAGGTGCCTGTGGTGTAATGGTTATCATTGTAAGAAATGGACACGGCGACACGAGTTCAAAACCTGGACGAGACTGATTGCATTTCACAGAGCACTAATACCCTTGGGAAAGGTATGAATCCAATTATTCTCCTTCCAGCTATGGGTAAATAGTAGGGCAGACTGGTTTCTTCAGCCTTGGCGAGGCAACTAGTCTAGGAGAAGGAAAACTCTGAATTCAAACCTGTTAAACTCCACTTAAAAATTGACCTTGTGTCATATCCTGCTTGAGAAGAGGGGTTGTGTAAATATGATAAATAGAAATGTTGTTAATGTATCTCCTTGCCAGATTCCTATGACAATATCAAAGAAATCAGTGATTGGCCAAGTGAACCATCACTTTCATCTTTTAGAAGAGCATCTTCTATAATGGTGACAGTTTCTTTGGGGAGACTTTATGCTAGAAGTATGCGCTCCATTTTTCCATTGCGTATGGAATCAAATTTCTTAAAGAAATTTACAAACAAGGATGTTGCCACGAGATATTCGCACAAACTCCTTCAATGTATTGCCAAATAATCAGCATCTGAGAAGTTGTGCATCAATTTCTCTGAAAACTGATTTGATTTTTTTCTCAGAATTTTCAAAGATATTAGAAATTATTTTTTTGTTGTAGGACATTATACAATATAAACAGTTATCATTAGGTATTATTTATTACCAAACTCTACAGCATTGAAAGTTTGCACTCAAAGATATGAATATTTAGCTGTTCAAAAATATGTAAGCTAGTTATAAATATTTATGAAATTTCATTTTTTGTTATAGTTTCAATGCTGTGGAGTTTGGTAATTAATAATACCTAATGCTATCTGTTCCACTAGAAATAATAAAATCTTCATATCTTTGGTTTAGAATAAAATGAAATTTTTATTTTCAAAAATTGGTAAGGCTGTTATTATTCATGGATGGCACCATATAGATATGTATTAATTCATATATAGTTATATATTTGTGTATGCGTGTACTGATGTAGATGTGAATCATCAGCAATATTCTTTCCTACAATTCCTGTAAAATATTTTGAAACCATTTCTAAAAAAAGAAAAAGGTGAAAATTTTCCATGTATAAATGGTAAGTATATAGAAACAGGAGAAAAGTATCCAATCTATCAGAGAAACTTGTATGTTGGTGGGGAGAGAGAGAGAGAGATGAGCTTTTGTAGAGGGAGAAGAAATAATTAACCATGTCGTCATTGTCGTCTGCCACAGACCTTGGGAAAAAGCTTTAAATAATCAGTTGGAAATGCTGATCTAAAAATAAATGCTCACAGAAACATTTTGTGGAACTCAGAGAAAAGAAAAAAAATCACCTGATAGAGAATTTTTTTTCTTTTTAGATATTTTTGCTTGATTTTCTAACTCAGTAATAAAGTGAAAGACCTTTCTCTATTCTCTTATACACAGACTACAGTGAAATAGTCTTGAAGCAAGATTCTAAGGATAACATTTGTGTGTGTGTGTATATATATATATATATATATATATATATATAAATAAAATGATTCAAATTTAATGTCAGAATTGCTTCCAAAGTGCAAAATCTTAACAGCAAATGCAGAGCAATACGACAGTATACTGGGTTCTTAAAAGCTCATATGATGATCTCATCACACTTGGTATTGATGATTTTAATTTTTTAGCCTATGGGATCCAAGCACTGAAACACTGATGTAAGAAATGTGTATCACAAGGGGAACAATGTTGAGAAATAAACCTTATTCAGTTATATTCTGTGGGTGCGTCTTGGTAATCCTATGAATTTTTCAGTTGACCCTTGTATTAACGACAATAAAAATGAGGCTGGTTAATAACTCATGCCTTTGATGATCAAGTGAGTTGGTTATTCACATATTCAATATATTGGACACTGGCATAATGAGAGACTGGGGTTCAATCCCAGGTTGAGTCATACCAAAGGCTCAAAAAATGGTACTTGATGTCTCCTTGTTTAACACAGCATTATAATGTATGGATCAAGGGTAAAGAGGCAATCCAAGGAAAGGATTAGTGCTTTTCCCTTACTCCATGGCATAGTAGCTATGTAAAAGGGAGCCTTTGTGTCGCCCTCAACTACGGTCAACCAACCATAAGAGGTGCAGATAAATCTTCATATATAAATCAATTATTGTTGTTCTTAGAATTTAACTTCAAGAATATTTCACTCAGTGATTCAAAGAGAAGAAAGTGTGTGGGTTGGTGAGAGAGTTAGGTTGTTATATTAAAATAATGTAAAAAAAATGTTTAGAGATAAAAGGATTCTTGTTGTGACAAGAAAAAAAAAAGTAGAAAGAAGAGAATCTTTGTTGTGTTACATAATTCTGTTCTTTTTATCATTTCTGCCTCGCTTGAAAATTCTGGAAAATGTATACAGAACTCTCTAAAACAAAATGATCAAATAAAAAATGTACATTCTACTTCCAAGAAAAGAAAAAAAATCAATTTTACTCTGAAGAAAATGAAACAAATAATTAAAAAAAACTCAGGAAATTAATTATTTTTATGGCACTTTCTAAAAGGATCACTGAAAAAATAACAATAATAATAATTGTAATAATCTTTTTATAATGGAGATTATGTTTGTGACCAAAACTACATCAATGCTGATACCACAATTCCCTTAGTTATTTATATCATATTTTCCATAATTTTATTTTTATTCAAAGCTCACTTTATATTATTAACATGCAAACTTGTATTTATATATACAATCGAATATTGGTTAAGAATGTGAACAGAAAGGCTAATTTACATATTGATCTTAAAAATTTGACTTTAATAAATATTTGCTTTTTTTTTTTTTTTTTTTTTTTCTAATTGTTTGGTTTCATTTTAATAAATATGAACAAAAGTTCCATCAATAAATGTTCCATCAATAAATATGAACAAAATTTCCATCTTGAAAGAATTCCATTAATAAAAAGAAATAACTGTACTTTGATTCTTTATTGTCTAATTTATTTAAAAGGGCTGTAGAATACACACTGTCTGCATCTCTCCAGAGAGATAAGACCTCCCTTTCCTCAATGAGTGTCTTGGATATGACACTAAACAATTTGATGATAAGGTCCCAGTAATGCTGGAGCTTTGGGGAATGTGGAGTACCCCTTCGTTGCCATCACTCCCATGTCCACTCTGGCCTGGAGTGGTAGCACCTGATTGGGTCCCATCTATGGGTCAAATAGAACTAAACTGTGTACTTATGCTAAACTGAATTGTTTGAAAAGGAACTGTTTTAGTATGCTAAACTGAATTGTTTGAAATAGAACTGTTTTGACATTTTACTGTGTGTTAACAAACTTATACTAAACTGAATTGTTTGAATTAGAACTGACAAAACTGAATAACTTGAAGTAGAAATGTTTTTGACAATTAAAATGTGTACTCATGCTAAACTGAATTGTTTGAAATAGAACTGTTTATTTGTATAAAAATGGATTTGGCATTAAATAACCTACAAAGGTTGATATGCCATAAAACCCAAACAAGCAAACCATTTAGCATTATTTTATGTCTAGAAGTTAGGGAATTACATTCATTGTATATTTTAATTACATTTTTTTTTGTGTAGTTGTGTTTTAAGACATTTTTTTACACTGTTATATAATATCAAGTATTTTTATCTAATACAAACAATTTGCACACAATTATATGGTTTCAAGTATTTCTATCTAATACTAATATTTATATTGTTTCAAGTGATTAGTTCTAATTAATGATAGTCTTTTGTATACTCACAATTACATGGTCTCAAGTGACTAATAATAATCCTCAGTAAATAATTATAGCTTCAAGTAACTATTCTTAATACAAATGACTTGCAGATCTTTTTAAGCCATAGACGAGACCCTAACAGGTTCTACCACTCTCGATCAGAGTAGACCTGGGAGTAATGGCAATTAAGTGGTACTTCACACTCCCCAAAGCCTCAGTATTGGATGTAGTTTAGTGTCATACTCAGGTCACTTCTTTTTTGAGAGGAAGAATCTTGCCCCTCTGCAGGGGAATACAGTCAGTGTATTCTAAGCCTCATCAACTGAGTGAGTCTACTTTTGGATGACGTCTTACCCTTCTGCAGGGCACACAGTCAGCATATTCTAAACCTCATGACAAAGTGTCTACTTTTGGGTGCTATAAAGATCGTTTTCTTCCGGTTTCTATTTTCTGAAGTGGGTCTGTTATTTTTAATTAATAATTGAAGCAAAAGAAAAGATGCCAATATTTTTTTCTCTACTTGATAAGTCTCTTTGTTCCACTAACATGACCTGTTAGTCATTTGTACCAATTGGAGGTCAGGAAACTTATATTCTACTCATCACACTTTTCTGAAAAAATGGAATCAGTTTTCTGAATATCTGTCCTGAAGCATTTTCGTTATTCCATTCATCATCATTGATAATAAAATGTCAAAACTGACTGCATCATTTACATAGGGGTGAGCACTTTTGCCTAGGATCAGAGTGTATAATCAGAGCACTCTGTTTAGGATCAGAATGTTGCTACATGGCACATTTATCTAAGATCAGAGTGTGTAGTATATGTGCACTTTGTTATGGTCAGAATATTGCTACATGTCACTTTTGTCTAGGATCAGAATGTAGTATTTGTACCCATGAAAACCCCAGTTATTTTAAAAATTATAAGATACAAAATATGCTGATGAAAATGGTTATTATTTTGAAAAGATTTACTCCCTTCAAAATAGTAACCATTTTTACTTTGTTTCCTCGAAAATGAATGCCAGACACGAATATATAAATTACTTAAAATTTTATTTTAATTTCTTTAATTTTTTATTCATATTTTATCAACTACAGATATTATGAATTGATCTTTGACAGAACTATCAGGGAGGAACACTTTTGTTCTATGCTGTCAATGTTTTTAAGCTTCAAGTGACAGGGTAACTTGAAGTTGAACTGACAGCCACCACACATACATCCAAGCATAAATAGATATTTATGTATATAAAAAGCTGGAGATTGGGTTGGCTGAAAAAGTCATTGGTAAGATACTTTCGTGGAATGTGACCAGATGCGGTTTATTTTTCAACATGGTCCCCCAAGCAGTCCATGCATGACTTCCATCAATGTTGCTCTTTTTTAGTAAGAAAGAAAAAAAAAAAGACATCATTAAATATAATGTCATCATGCAAACTTTTCAGCCCTCCATTATATATCATCAGCAGTCGTAAGTCATGCTGACAGCACAGAGTTCCCTAATTCTCTCACTATTCATCCGAATCATTCATTCCTGACGAGTCTTTTAACTTGCATTATGTGTCCATACAGAACTGATTTAATTAAGTCTTTACTGGTTGGTCAACACTGGCTTGTCATGTGCAGGAGTTCATAAAAAATTGTCACTCATGAGTTTGTCCCAGAATGGTTTGTGAGATTGAAAGCAAGTGGCCATACAGTTGCTGTTTTGTGGGATGTTGCTGCCAAGATTTGTTCAAGACAGCACACAGCACTTTTGTGCAGTTCTCATCTTGCTTTTTCTCTCTGCATTATGTTGGTGTCTATATAGTTGATGCATATAGACACAGCTCCAGTTAGGAAGAAATCTCATTTGATATTGTCACATAGATTTCCATGTTTCAATAGTATTCACTAGGCAAATGTTGACATCACTTTCAGTAGATGAGATATTACTGCCAAGGTATATGAACTAATTCCACTAATTTTAGAGGCTTGCCACTTAGAATGGAGATGGCTGTTTTTTGTTTTAAAAATCATGTATTGTTTAATCTACTTGCTCTATGAAGTAGGGATTCTGCTTGGGTGGTGTATTTGCGAGAAGTGCTAGATCATCTGCATAGTATCTAGCTGTCATAGTTTTTGCAGGATATTGTTTGCTTTTTGCCTTTTTCAATGTGAAACCATTTTCTTTCATTAGATCTATGAATGTTTGAAGTACATAATCTTAGCAGAGTCTAAACAAATATGGTGCTATTGTATCTCTTTGTAAGACTCTAGCAACAAATGTCAAAGAAATTTGTGTCTCCATCAGATGAACAAACTGTTGCTTACATGCTTTTATAAAGCATCACTATAGGGGAAATAATTTCTTTGCAAAGATCATATGCAATTTGCTCCATCTTTCCTCTGTGTAGGGAATCAAATGCCTTGGAGAAATCTATGAACCATCATGTTGCCTCAAGATTCTTTGCCCATACTCCGTCGATGAGTCAATGGAGAGTCAGAATCTGTGAGGTTGTGGAAGGATTCCTATAAAAGTAGTTCTGATTTTTCCTACCGGGCCATTGGCTTAATGAGTAGAGTGTTTGCCAATGGTCCAGGAGACCAGTATTCAATCCCATGTCGAGTTTTACCAAAGAGTTCAAAAAATGGTACTTGATGCCTCTTTGCTTAACATTCAGCATTATAAGGTAAGGATCAAGGGTAAAGTGGAGCAATCCAGGGAAAGGAGTCGTGCCCTCCCCTCCATCTTAGTGTTGTAGCTATTGAAAAGGGAGCCTTTGGGTCATCCTCAACTTTTCTTTGCTTGGGTTGGATACAATTAAGAAGCAAAAACCTTAGCAGCAATAGCAGTAAGAATTATGCCTCTCTATTTGTTTGTGATTCCAAGATCATTTTTCTTGGGGAAAAGAAGGATGCAACTTTTCATCCATTTCACCATTGTTTAGTTTATAGACTGTGTTATCGGAGAAGTATGGTGTCAAATTTTTTTTATCTTCCAAACTTCAGCAGGTTTCAGGTTGAGACTTGCAGCTTTTTGGTTTTTGATTTTTTTTCAATACTTCTTCCTCAGTAAACTATCCTAGTTTGATGTCTGGTTGGCCATTAATAATTTTTTGGATATGTTTGTTGGTAATTTCAGAAGGGTGGCTGAACAGATTCTGGAAATGTTCTTTCCACTTATAAAGTCTTTCTTCTTAGTTTGCAGCTTTTGGTTTTTCTCTTGAGGTGATCTTCCTTTTACTTACTTCAATTACTGTCTGCCATGCTATTTGGGATTGTCTATCTTTTACCAAATTTCCAATTTTGTTGATTTGGTCTTGAAGGTATTCTAACTAATCTTTTTGGTATTTTCTGTTAGTTATTTCTAGGCACTCATAAGTTTCTGTGCATTGACATTTGTTGGGTTTCTTTTTTTTTTTTTTTTTTTTTTTTTAGTTAAGTTATCCCATTTCTTCCTAACCACAAATGACTCACATGGAACTTTACATTTGTCTGTTAGGTTTGGTTGGTATCCACTCTTTTGCTGCTTTCATGTGAGCAGTAACATGGTTTTCATATTTATCCTAAGTATTTCTTCCAAAGACTATCAAATTTGTTTCTTACAGTTACCATATATTTATTGCTGATATTTCTATTGGCATATGAAGACTAATCATGACAATAGATTTTGACTGTTTATATATTTCTACCTACATGTATCTTTGTCAAGACATTTCTCTGATCCTAAGATTCTTCTTTAAAAGAGAAGAGATGCCTCAAAGTTCAGAGCACTATTTATCTACTTTTTGTTTATGAATATAAAATCAAGCTTCTGTTTAGCATTTTATATATCCACATAAAATTTAAAATTTGATTTCAAATGACCTTGTTATTTCTAAATCAATTTGATATTTTTATTAAATTCTTGATTCATTTCTTTTCTCTTACTCTTCTTAAGACATGAAATTTGAAATGAAAATCACTTTATCTAATTTGACATTTTCTATATTCAAAGCCAACAATTTTGCTCGTCAATTTGGTTTGTAAACATATTTCCGTGTGATTGTCTTGTTTGAGTTATTTAATTTTAGAACTTCAGAGCCTTTAAACTTGCATTGCTCTGAGCACTGCCATACCCAATTATATTTCTCTCTGTGTTGCTTGCTTAGTAACTTACTATCACCATCCTGTGATAACCAACTTAACGGTTATCATCATTGCTAAATTTACAACAAACAGTGCATATGGCTACTGATTCTATTAATCTTCAAGAGTCTTACCACCCTTCCTATCCCTTTTACAACCTGTTATTTTACTTTTTTTTTTTTTTTTTTTTTTTTTTTACTCAACTTAATCTAACTGATATGACCAGCAAATAATAGGCTTTATTATTCTCTTGTAATATTACTAGGTCCAAAAATACGACCACTGATATGAATACGTGAAACGTACATAGAATGTTCGTACTCATATATATAGAATATAGGAAACCCGAAACACACTTGACGACTCTCAGTTGTTCAGGTTAAAAGTAATTCGACATGAGGAGAGAGAGGCACAATCTTTCCATGCTGACTTTTCCATCTGCCCCTCACCACATGCGGGGCCCCAGCCACAAACTACTGGTCTGGTCTCGGCGAGCCCCGAAAGTCAACCTTCTTCCTCCGAGGCAAGAACTTAACTCACTGCTTTTTCTCAAATCCCAAAATCCTCAGCCCACGCTTCCGATGTGTGATGTCACTTACATCCCCTGGTTTCAATTCCTATCTGGGATTTCTATTTTGACATCTCTGAATGACACATCCTCCCAGCGTGCGCATGAACACCTGCACTCATGTTTGCACCTAACTAACCCATGCACCGAGCCGAAAGGTTCTCATCCTAACTAAACCGAAAGGCAACATATACAAAACTCAAATCCCTCCGCAATTATATTACACTCTCTCTCTAATATATATATATATATATATATATATATACACACACACACACACACACACATCTCCCTTAATTCTTGAATGTTTTCAAGTATCATCTCTTTGTTGAAATATGTATGGTTTTGGTTTCTTTGTTTTGACGGTATATTATAGCCATCCTTGTGGAAGACCCGTGGTGATACTATTTAAACCATAGCTTGTGGTATATTACCTTTCCCAAAAGTTTGATTCTGAAAGTGAACGTAATAGTGCAACTGAAATTCGAACTAGCTTACTCTGCTGGGCTATTGGTCTAATGAGTAGAGTATTCATCAATGGTCTGGGAGACAGGGGTTCAATCCCAGGTCGAGTCATACCAAAGACTCCATAAATGATACTTGATGCCACCTTGCTTAGCACTATAAGGTAAGGATCAAGGGTAAAGTGGAGCAATCCAGGGAATGGAGTAGCACTCTGCTCTACCCTTTGGTGTAGTAGCTATTGAAAAGAAAGCCTTTGGGTCACCCTTGACTAAGGTCGACTTAGCCACTACACTTCTCCTCATTCTGTTGGAATTTAAAATCCTTCCACAGAATTTTCATTTACCAGCACCAGATCACAAGTGTAGAGCACCTAGTGAAAAACACTATTTAGCAGTAATAATTTGCTTGGCCAGTTTTATTACTCAACAGTGAAACACATGGGTATTTCATCAGCTTAATTTGCTACAAGGTCACATATAGAGCACTTGGTAAGTATCATACTTGCTATTATAATAAGAGTTTGTAAGATGCTGTATTTGATGGTATATAAAACCTCACTCTTCATCCTCCTTCTTTAAAAAGAAAATCTTCCCCAGGTCTTATATATGAAGTATACGATTAGACTAATATTACACAGTTACTGTAGACTACCAGTTCTTGTATCTAGCCTAGCTCTGTAATATTGCATAAAGTTCCTGAGACATCTGCGCAGTTGGCTGGGGCTGTAGAATACACCAACTGCATCTCTGCCCCCCCCACAACAAGTGTCCTGGATATGACACTAAACCATCTGATGGTGAGGTTCCAGTAATGCTGGAGCTTTGGGGAATGTGGAGCACCTGATAGGGTCCCATCTATGGGTCAGATAGAACTAAACTACATACTTATGCTAAACTGAATTATTTGAAATTGAACTGTTTTGACTTTTAACTGTGTGTGGACAAAAACTATTATACTAAACTGAATTGTTTGAAATAGAAATGTTTTTGACAATTAAACTGTGCACTTACATTTAAACTGCAGACATATGTTAAACTGAATTATTTGAAATAGAACTGTTTAATTTTTATAAAAATGGATTTGGCATTAAATAACCTACAAATGTTGATATGCCATAAAACTCAACCAACCAACCCTGAGACATAATGGCTAACATGCTGGACATTGTAGTAAGCGACTTTGATCTCCAGTTGTGTTATTATATTCACTTTTGAACTAATACCCTTGGGAAAACTATGAAGCCTTTTATCTCTCCAGCTATGAGTTCAATAGTTCCACTATTGTTCTTATACTTTGACATTAAATAACCCACAAAGGTTGACATGCCATTAAACAAAGAAAACAAACTAAACCATAAAACTGTAATATTAAAGATAAATGTAAAGTCCTTGTCGTCATTGTTGACACCTTTTCATTTTTTAACTTTATCTTGAGAAATAAATGGAAAATAACCAAATTTATATAAACTTGTTTCATCATTTGCTGTTCTTTATCTTTCAATTGACCAAATTTGTTTCATTAGATTTGTTTTTGTCTTGTCTTGGGAGATATTCTATATTATCTACTGAAATTCCATGGGTGCCAATAGTTGTGATGATGACTGTATGTTATCAAATACAATTGCTTGCTAACAAATATTCAGTAGTAAAAATAGGGAACAATTATTGATTTTACACTAAGCTTAGGACACTACTGTAACATATTTTCCTACACTTCAGCTAGATATTTGATCTATTTTGGAGTTTTTACTTCATGTAGTGAGAAAATATATCTGAATAATTCAGTAAACAAGATAAAATACCTAGTAGGGTCACCTGGTATTGGTGGGGAAAAATAGCTTCATTAAAAATTTTGTGACTCTTTAAGTTCATTCATTTAGTTGAAAAAGGCTAGCCAAAAATTGACTTCTCAATACCCCCTACTAACCCTAGAGCTCAGCTATGCTATCATTTTTTTTTTAAAGTTACCTCCAAGTGTGTAATTTGTTTATCTGCATAAAAGACAAAAACTAATTTTGCTTTCAATGACCCCAGAGGTCAAAATTTCATCTTATCTGCTTAACTACTTGTGAGGTCAAGATCATTTTCATATTTCATAGCAAACTTTATATCTCACTCCATTTTGCTAGAAATTGGGATGAATGGTGAGAGAGGCAAAGTAATCCCTTATGATGATAAATATTGGAAGTATGTGTGTGTACTACAATAAATATCCTCAAAAGATAGCCTATATTCAAAGTGGATATGAGATGTTGTCCCCTAGACGGCACCCCATGTCCATAAAACTGATTTATGTAAGTCTTTGCTGGTTGGCTAAAACTGGTGTGTCTATGTGAGAATGTCATCCTTACTTCACCAGTATATCTTGCTTGGATGGTTTGTCAGATAGAAGGTAAGTGGTCGTTTTGTAGGGTGCTGCTACCAGGATTTGTTTAAAACAGTTATCAGCATCCTTTTGTAGTTCTCTTTTAATTTTTTTCTCCAGTTATTTATTAGAGACTGAGTAGTGCAATCATACAATAGTACTGACACAGTAACAGCTAGGAAGAATTCCCATTTTATTTTCTTAGCAAGATCAGATTTCCATATGTTTGGTAATCTGTCGCTAGCAATCCAAGCTTTAGCTATGCGTATGTTGATATCGTTTTTAGTTGATGAGATTTTGGTACCAAAGTACATGAATTAATTGCTATTTTCGATTAGAAATTTCTTGTCTGATTTGCCTTTCAATTGCAGGGATAATTGCACATACATAAACCAACTTGAAGAATCACTTTTCAACAAAATCCCCCTCCCTCTCCAATACTCAGTGTCAAATCACACACACACTCTCACACTCACACACACACACTTGATAGCAACAATACCTTTGTCCAATAATTCTTATTCAGAATATTTCTTTCATAGTCTTTTAAGTATTTCCTTTTGCTTTTTCCTCTCCAAACCTTTTTGGTATAACTTTTAAAAAGTGTTACTCTTCAAATCTAAGGACCAATTAGTAACAGGATGAAATCTGACCCCCTCCTACTTTTTTGTTTATTCTTTCTTTTCTCACTAAGAAAGTAAATGTTTGAACATTTTAACCTCTTATACTTTGTTATATTTCTCAAATCTTTTTTTCTCAAGTGATGGGAAATTTGTTAAAATTTCTTGCATGAGTTCAATTCTCACAAGAAATAAGCAAATGTTAATATTTCTGGGAACAAAAAATCTAAATTTAGCATCCCGAATAACAAAATTAGGATTAATGTTTATAAATTGAAAAGTATATTTTATAAATATTGTTTGAAATTTTAAGAGAATTGTTTTTATCTTCCAAATTATTTTGGAAGTTTGGTGCAATACAATCTTTCTTGTCTCTATTTCTCTTTTGATCTTATGCCTTACTTAAGTTGTGTAAATATCAATAATACCTAATCTATCTGCTGCATTGGCCCCATTGGGCTTGTGGCATAACAATTATGATTTTAGGTTAAAAGACCCAAGTTCAAAACCTGGTAGAGGCTGTTTGCATTTTACATTGTGCTAATATCCTTTGGAAAGGTATGAATCTGACTATTCTCCTTCCAGCTATGGGTAAATAGTAGGGCAGACTAGCCTCTTTAACCTTGGTATGGCAACCAGTCTAGGAGAAAGAAAACTCTCAATTCAAACCTGTTGCACTTTGCTAAAAAAATTGAATGTGTTACATTCTGCTCCTGCAAACAAATTAGGTTCATATTTATCCAAATTGAATTCCTTGTGAAAATCCATTGCTATAAAATTTGGAATTTTGCTACAAATTTTAAAATAAACTTGGCCAACTTGGTTTACTGATTAAAAACAAAATCAATGATGGATGATTTATACGTATTTTGTTTTGAAGACACAAAGATCAATATCGGTAAGTTATCTGATTATCACGATTTTTAAAATTAAATACTAGCAGTGATGATAATAAAACCATTAAAATAGTGTAGTCTATTCAAAGTATAAAAATGTACTGATCCAAAAAGTTTATTTATTGATTAATAAAAGTGTGTGTGTGTGTGTGTGAGAGGGAGGGGCTGTTTTCAGTACAAATTCACAACTTACCAATTCTGTCAAATCTGATTTTTTTTGTTAATGAATTTTTGATTTGCTTTCCTTCTTCCTATTTCCAGGTTGAATTGTAATTCCTTTTTCATTTGTTGGAAGTTACTTTTTTTTTTAAAGCAGATTTCTTAATTTTATAACACTCTCGAATCAGATAGATTGGGATACTTTTCTTCAACCAAATTTTAAGTTTAATTTTAAAATAATTTCTATATTTTATTTAGACATTTAGATTTTATTTTTTATATTTTGTTCATACATTGAAAAATTTCTCATTGTAATGTTTGCTTTTTGTATATTTTCTTTTTAAATATTTAAGCAATTTCACTGAAGTTACATTATTTTTTTTATTGTACCCAGTAAATTGATTATATGATAAATTTATCACAGGTAAAATATTTGTAGCCAAATTCAGAATTTAGTTAAAAGAGCTAAAGAGTTATGGTGAAAGTAACCCTATATTATAAGAGCAATTAATCTAATACAATGGATTTACCTGTAATAAATTGACCACATGATGAATTTACCAAGAATCATTTTTTTATGACTGATGTATTATTCCATATTTTTTGTATTATAATTTTCATTTCTCTGACTGTAACAAAACAAAACAAAAACAATTCAAGTTGTTATTAAAGATTTCATTGTCTGTTTTGTTTCTATCTTAATTATTTTCTGTTCCCTTTTTTTTTTGTTGTTGTTGTTGTTTCTGTCCCCATTTTTTTCTCTCTTCTGTTTTGTGTTGACAATTGTTTACGAATATTCTTTGTATTTCTTTCCATTCTCTTTAGGCCAAGATGCTATGTGTAAGTACCTCTGCACTATCTCTCAACATTTGACGGCCCCCGTCTTTTCTCAACATGTGACAGTCCTTGTCTATCTTTTTCATAAGCTTTTCTATCATCTCGTTATGTATTTTCACCTCTGCTTTATCTTTCCCTCTTTATCTCTAAGTCTTCACTTGAATTTTTTTTCAATCCCATTTTAGCTCAAAGCTGCCAAACCTTCTCCTTATTACATCTTAAAATTTCAACAAATTTCTATGTCAAATATCATTAATGTGTATATCTGCCTTTTATCTCTAAGATTCTTTGACAGATTTTAACTAAAATTTATATAGGAATATTGTTTTCTATAAGATTTTTTATATAGATCAAAGGTTTGCTTGGTGACCAAGATAGCTGCATACTTCCCACTGACAGCAGTGATTTTTCAAATTTTAATTTTTAGAGACATGTTATCCTTCCTCATTTTGAAGGATGAGGTGCTAAAATCTTCCGGTTCTATATTTTCTCTATTTGGTTTTGTGTAAGCACAAATTAAACTTGATAAATATCTAAATGAATTAAAAACTAATATTTTTATGCACACTTATAGAAAATACAATTGAAACATCCAGAATATATATTTTCAATTCATTCATGATTAAACATATACAGATAATATAACTATATGAAAGTAAATGAATCTAGATCCATTTAAAGAAAACAGCTTTACATTATAAAAAGGCAAGAAGCAGACAATACCCTGCAGAAATTATAACAGAGACAGACATGATCTTCTTTTAAATATGCCTGCCTTGGCTGAATCTCAACTGCATAGCTTGGAGAAAGTAGCAGGAGGTATTGGCCTCTACACAAACCCAAATAAAGCAGAGTTTGTGTTTTAAATGAGAAGGAGCCATCTATGCTTTAAGTGACAAGTGCCTATAATCAACTGACAAGTTCCCATACATTGACAGCAATATCTCTTCTATGCCTTGCAATGATGTGGAATGCTATTGACAGGTTATCAATTGTATGGAAATCCCATTTCTTTGATTAAATAAAATGGGATTTCTTCCAAGCTATAGCTGTGTTAATACTACTATATGGATGCACCACATAAATGCTAACAAAATGCATGGAGAAAAACTAGATGGGAACTACACAAGAATGCTACATATTGTTTTGGACAAATCTTGGAAGCAACACTTCACCAAACAGCGGCTATACAACCACTTGCCTCTCATCTTACAAACTATTCAAATAAGATGAATGAGACCTGTGGGGCATTGCTGGAAAAACAAGACAAACTCATAAGCAACATTCTTCTCTGGACCCCTAAACATGGATGTGCCAGTGTTGGTTGACCAGTGAGAACTTACATCAGCTCTGTGTGAACACTGGATGTAGTTTGGGATGAATAAAGACAGTGAGTGACAGGTTTTCATGTTAAAATTGATTGATCAATCCAAGTCAGTTATTATTGTTCTAGGAAGTATTCCCTGATTTAAGATAAGTCATTGAAAAGCCAAATAGAAATCTACTAAGCATTTTTATTATTATTCTTTTTGTTTCGATATAGAACTAGGATTAGAGTGAATACTTGACTGATTTCTATCTCTTGTTTGCAAGTCATCAGATTATTGCCATTTGATAACTTGGGATAATGGTTTTTTTTTTGCAAGATTCTATCATCTTGCAAAAATTTGCATATTTACTTTGGTCATATGACAAGTTAATGTTTGCATGTTTATACCTTGTGTTCTGTGTTTTAAGATATTTTAGTTTTGTTTAAATTATCAATATATAAATACATTTAAGAATATATTAGATTTATTTGATATTCTGCTGTGAACATATTCCTTGATATATATGAAAATAAAAACTTGTATAAATTTCTGAGATGAGAAATTATTATTATAACATCCTCATCCCTGAGAATAGTGCCTTCATCTAGGTTCTTATTGTCACAACCTTTCAGCCTTGGCCTTCTTCAGGATTTCTAAGAATTTTGAACTGAACTCTTTATTCAATCATTGGGATTTAAATCCATTCCATTGTCCCATGCCTACAGGAGAATATATTGAATCAAGTAATTCTTGTTCTTGAAATGTCTCTAGTTTTTCTTTTCTATTGTATCAGTGTATACAAATTTATTTTTATGCCCAATCCAACCTTGAGGCTAATCACACAACTATTAACTAGATACAATTTACCCCAAACTTTCATCTACTAAGTCATGTTATGTATTTAGATAATTCATAGGTAACATGCAGCCTTTATAAAACTCTTCTAAACATGTAATAGAGATTTTGTTTTGTTTTTTATCAATTAAAGTCTTGTCATAAAAATATAGAAAGACTTAAAAAGGGACACCCTGTAACCTGGTTTGATCATGGGCTGGAGCTACTCATGTAGCATGTCTTTGGCAAGAATAAACTGGCTGAGCCCATCCCACTCCAGGTTTACAACTGGTTTGAATTCTGAGTTTTTCTTCTAGACCAGTTGCCATGCCAAGGTTAAATAGCCCAGTCTGCCCTACTATCTTAACCATAGATAGAAAGAGAATAGTTGTATTCATACGTTTTTCCCAATGGTATTAGAACTATGTAAAATACAAACAGCCTTATTCAAGATTTGAACTTGGGGAGCCAAGTCAACTTCTTATGACTTGATGCCACAAGCACCTCCCATAGAAATATACTTAGTAGTAAATAGGATTGTTAAAATAAAGATGATACCAAACCATTGGCCTATCGAGTAGAGTGTTCGCCAATGGTCTGGGAGACCGGTGTTCAATCCCAGGTCGAGTCATACCAAAGACTCAAAAAATGGTTCTTGATAGCACCTTGCTTAACACTCAGCATTATAAAGTAAAGATCAAGGGTAAAGTGGAGTAATCCAGGGAATGGAGTAGTGCCCTCCTTTATACCTTGGTGTAGTAGCTATTGAAAGGGGAGCCTTTGGGCCACACTTGAATAAGGTCAACAACTTACTTCACTTATACGTGTTATAAAAAAGTAAATATCCTTTCTTTTTAGATGTGTGCTTTTGCACAGAATTTTGGATCAAATCTTAGGGGATCATAAATACTGGTTCAAAGTTTTTACCATAAGGCTAATCCTATCAATATTTTGGTCACTAAGACTTTCATAGATTGGATACAATGGATTTGTTTTTTCAATTTGATTTAATTTTGTTTGCTTTTCTAGTCAGTATAGACCTACACAGTTTCATTTAAAAATGACTGGAAACTACAGATCAAAATAATACAATTTTAGAAGGTCTACTTAAATTGAACACAACAGAATTTGTCTTGATATTTCCATAAAATATGAGTGAGAAAATTATTCAAATCTACAGGAGATTTCATCAATTTAATGTTTTTTGTCACTTTTACCAAGCTATCAGAAATTGCTTTTTACATGTTGACGTATTGCATAAAAGGTTTGATTTTGATTAGATTTTCAGATTCCAGTTAGTTTTGGGGGAAATAAAATTCTTTCAACCCGTATATATATATATATATATATATATAATCAGTGATAGTGAGTTAGGATAGTATAGACACAGAGTTAACAGCTCTTAGTGACTGTGTCTACTCTCTTCTCAGATATATATATATATACACACACACACTCACTCGTATTAAAATTACTAACTGTATATGTATATAAATTGACCACTGATTTATAGCTAGAAAATCTTTAAATTAATTGAATTATTTTTTGATACCAGGGTTTAACTCTAGTTTTCTTCATTATGTTTGAATTTTGACATAATTATTTTTTGTCCCCCAAAAAGTTCAACCCACAAGTATACACCTACCATATTTTTATTTTTTTGTTTTTTTTTCTGTGATGAAGCAGAAATTTTCTTCTTAGCCAAAGGTACAGAATATTATTTTTTCTTGTGCAACATTATAAAATCAAAATGGATATTATTAGGTATTTATTATCAAACTCTAACATTAAAAATAATTGTAACACTGCTGTAACCAAAAAGAAAATTACATAAACATATGTAAGAAGTGTATTTATTTTTATTTATTTATTTTCTTACTGTTTAGACAGTTTCTTATTCCCTGTTCTGTCACATTACTTTCTGAACATCTTAAATTCAACTCATTTAATATTTTACCTTAGCAGCCAATTTGCTTATAACTTTTTTTTTTTTTAAATGAAGCATTAGAAAAACCTAAAGAATATTAAAATTAACTCAAATTTTAAAAAACAAACAAACAAAATGCTCTGTTTTTTGTTTTTGTTCCACCACCTGAAAATGCTCTCGTTGTCTCAAGAGTCAAAATGTTTCTTGGGTGTCAGCGATAAGATCATCTTCTTAAAGACATTAAAGATTATAAAAAAATTGACCTTTTTATTCATCAAAGGTCATTTAGGGCATTAGGGATCCACCTTAGGTGGCTTTGACATAAACAAACTCACCTTTCTTAGAAAAATTATTATTTCAAAATGAAGAAAATGAATGTCACTGTTTCTTAAAATTCATCAAAGTTGTTGACTGATAACTTACTGTACAAATAGATTTTAATTTTCCTGATCTCAAAAGGCTGCAGTTTAAATTAATGTTTTTAGTATTCAACATTGTCATAAGGGTTAGTTACCAAGGAAATCATCAATATCCAATCCTACTGTAATATGGTTCCTTGCATTATGTTTCTTAAAATAGAAATCAATTATGCTTTAATACATTCTTGAATAGAGAACATATATATATATATATATATATATATATATATATATATATATATATATATATGTGTGTACACATATCTTAAGGCATGACATGTTTTCTCTCTCTCAATGTCAGCTAAATTGTATATCTTTGTCTTTTTGTATAAAATACTTATTTTTTATCTGTTCTTTTCAGTGTTGTTGGCAGATATTGGCTCTCACATTATCCATTTTGCATTTCTTTTGTCGATTCTTTACAAAAATAAAGATTTTCATTATAATTTGCAATGAACATCAATACATTTAATGCACAACACTCGGACAATCTTGTTGCTCAGACATCCAACAAACTATAAAGAGTCAAGTATCAGAAAAGACATCCATACAATGATATATTTAAACTAATGTCCTCATATTGGTTGTCATAGTCTCAATGTAATAGCCATTCTACTCTCTAAATTTGTGATTATAGCAACTAAAATAATGACAGACTACATTAGTATCTTTATCATAGAAATACGGACGCAAACACATGTAAAAAAAACATTCACAAATAAGAAATTTTCCTTTTAGTTTGTTTGTATCCTAAAATTGAAGTTTATTCAGAATTGGCCAAAAAGAAGTTGAGATTCTTTTCCTTTTTAAAAATTGACAAGTGCTTGTTATAAGAACAACTAATGTGAAATTAAATGCAAAAAAAGTAAAGAAGAAATGGTGTATTATTTTAACCAGATCCAGCATTTGTTAAAATAATCTATCAACAACTTTTTGTTACCATAAATGTTCAAATTGTGAAATTGTCCAATTATGGATTCAACAGGCAAGTGAATTCTTTCTCTGTTAACAAACCACTCGCAGCTTTTATGGAAATTTTCTAGCTAAGGATAGTGAATTCAATCCTCGGAAGGATCAGTGTAAATAATCTCCCCAACAGTCGTATAAAAGGTAGAAGAGGTTAATTAACAGAATGCATAGGCCAAAATTTATCAAGAAGAGTAAAGAAGAAGTCTAAAAAATCTCTGTAATGATGCTAGTGCTTTACTTCAGAATTTTATACAATTGCAGAAAACCAAAGAATATATTATCTAAAAAGCCATATTAAAAACAATAATGGAGGCAATAAGATGAAATATTTCTGGCTTAAAACCAAAATGATATAATTTTCTAAATTAAAGCAAGTAACTTTCAATCAATAATAAGATAAAAAAAATTCCAAGCTAGAGTTATAAAAGCAAAAAAAAAAAAAGTTTCTATTTTTGTATAATTGACAAAATCTGTTGTTTTTTTTTTTTTTTTAATTGATCTATGGCTGCATGAATTTCTTTGCATGAAGATTTGCCTCATTTCTGCTCTGCCATTTGCAATGTTGTTTTCCTCTTTTTTCTTATCCCAAATTGTTGCCTTTTTGCTGTCAGCTGGGCAGCAAGGGACAAGCTTTGTCTTCACAGAATTTTTGACTGATCATTATTTGCCAATTTTTGTTGTCGCCCTTGCAGAAATTGGTCTTTTTTTTTTTTCTTTTTTTTTCTTTTGAGATTTCTTTCTTTGAAAATGCAGGCCAAAATAGATTCTTCTGTTCCATCTATGAAAGGTAACAACAGAACAATCTTGTTCACTCAATTCTCTTATTTCACAGGTGCCAGTATGTCAGTCTGTAAATGGTGTCTATTTTTGCTTAAAATAATTGCAGCAAAAAATAAGAATAAAAACAATAATTCCTGAATTAAAAGAAAAATTCTCTGAGCCAAAAAAAACCAACAAAATAAAACACAAAGTGTCTTAGAATGTTTCATCCTTCTAAGATATTGTCCAAATTATCTGCAAAACTTTGGATATTTGAAAACTTTTTTTCCAACATTCTCCAGGAATTTGTTTCTTTCCTCTGTCCCCTGCCTCACTCTCCCTTCTAAACTGACCAGCAGCATTTTTCCAAAAATTAAATACTATGTGTCTTCAAACTTTACACATTTGGTCCTATCAAAATTCCCTGAGGGAATAGGTATACAATCCTCTAATTTAATCTCCTTTCTAGTGATAGGTCTTAACACAGGCAATCAAGGGGTGGGGGGTCTCTTGATGTATTTGTCAGCATGCTTGACCTCAACATTCTTGTGAGTTTGAACTCCAGTCAGGCTATTACATTCACTTTCAAACTAATTCCCATGGGAAAGGCATGAACCCCCTTATCTCTGCCAGCTATAGGTTAAATAGTACCACTACTGTCCTTCTACAAGGATGCCTTTGGAATTAAATAACCCACAAAGGTTGATATGCTATCAAACAAAGAAACATAATCAAAGAGATAATCAGGATTCATTCAAGTGCAATTAAATTTCTAATCATTTATACTTCACTCTCTCATAAATGCAGGCGTGTGGCACAAGGAGAAAAAAATAAAAATAAAATGCTTTGAGACTAAATCTTTTAAAATTTATTTGAATTTCTTTTGTAATCTTTCTGTCTATTTTGAATAATATGTATAATCCATGTTTTAAGTTCACTTACACCCAATTTAATGTTTTCTCACCACCTGAACATCCTGAATCAAATGAAGAGATTCTCATTCAATGAATCTTTTAACCCAATACTCACTGGAATTATTTGAAAGGACATTTTTTAAAGTTTTCTTTAATAAGTAACAAGTGGTCCTTCCAGATATATATTTGATGTTATCATCATCAAGGTGTGTTGACTGCACTCTCTCTCACCAGCCATCCCTATTGGCATGATGATATCCAGTGCCTGCAGAGAGTTTATGACAGTAAGTTTTTGCTGGTTGGCCAACACTGGTGTGTCCATGTGTAGGAGTTCATAGGAGAACGTTGCCTATGAGTTTATCCTTACTTCTCCATCAATAACCCAGTATGTTTTAATTCTCCTACTTAGATGGTTTGTGAGATTGGAGTTTAGGGTTTGGGTTAATGACTGTAAAAATGCTGTTTTGTTGGGTGCTGCTTCCTGGATTTGTTCAAAACAGCTTGTGTGGTTTCCATCTAGCTTTCTATTATATGTAAAATGTATCATTCCATTATGGGACATTGGCATATACAGTTTAGAATATAATGATTGCAATTTTTGCAAACATTTTATAAATGAGACAATGGCACTGATTATGTTAAAGATTTCATGACTTGTCTGACTCTCTTGAGGTTTTGAAGCATTTTCTCCGACTGTTCAAATTGACTTGGGACAATAGATTCCAAAATTTTTGTTTGTTGTAACATCTTTTCTCCTTCCAGACAAATAAAGTGTTTTTTTTTACTTTTAGAGTTTTTACTAAACAAATATTCCTAATTTCTGATTCTATTTAACAAACCTAAAACAACATAATGGTTATTAGCCAACAAAGTTTGTATTTTAGTCAAGGATGTTTATGCTCACTTAACACTAATGTCTATGAGAAAGGCATGAATCTACTCAGTCTTATCATTAAATATCTTGACAGAAAAACATTTTGTCTCTGGCATGCCATGACCGAGAGAAGTGTATGGGCAAACCGCTTTCTCATAGCTATCTAACTATGGTAACAGTAAAAAGTTGTTTCACCCATTGTAAACCATGAAAGGAGTCATAGATATGTGACATATTCTTGCGAGTTCTTCCAAACACCTTTGTATTCACTGAAGGAAATATAGTTGTCCATTAATGAAATAAACCAAAGAATGTTTCTTTGCCTCATAAGTTTGTTGTTTCTTTAATGGTTTCATGCCTATTGAAATAAAACAGTAAAACTTTTCCATTCATAAAATGACGACACCTAAATACACTTAGCGTAATAGTTATCATCACAAGAAAAGGCCATTGGTGATTTGTGTTCACGTCCTTAATAAAGCCAATATATTTCCCTTTCTGCTTTTGGGAAAGGCCTGAATCAATTTGTTCTCCTTCCACCCAGATCACTGTCACTCCTTTAAAAAATAAAATAAAACTTACTAAACCTTTTTGCCTATTTGTATGCACTTGCTCAAGGATGCTGTATAAATGTTCTTCAATGTTGCATTATCACCTTTATACAACAGAAAATGGTGTACATAAATAACACATTAAAATCTTTATTTTTCATAAATGTTGTCTTAAATTACAAACACTAAACAGCTGAACAATTTTCAAGCTGATGTCTTACTAACTATTTGACTGTGATTTCACTTGTTCCAAAATTTGTGTCTTTCTTTAAATTTGTGTTTTGTCTTTGAAGCTATTCATTTATTGTTGCAGTTCTTCAGCCAATTCCATGCCATAGTTTATTATATTCTCCAGTCCCAGCTGGCTGGGCTGTATTGCTGCTCTGACAATCATCAAACGCTAGAAGCATAAAGGTTGGGATTTGTATGTATGTATATATATTTATATACTAAATGTAGCTGAGTTTCATCAGAAAGCTACAAATATAGAGCAGTCTGTGAAAAATAGAATTACTGTTTAATAGTAAGGATTTGCAAAAAATCTCTTATGAAGTACTTCATCTCAATGAAGTGTGTGTGTGTGTGTGTGTGTGTGTGTGTATACATGCACATATAATTACTCCTACTAGTCTACTCATGGTCAGTGTTTGAATCCAAGGGGAAAAAATAGATTTCAAATCAAAATTGAAGGCATGCTTTACTTATTTGAATGATGCGTGCAACACAATTTTCCTTTTTGTTCTGTGTCAAATTAACGTTACTGAATACCTACAAGTTTTACTCTTTCATCAGTTGAAAACATTTTTTTTTAAAAAAAGGTAAAAATAAACATTCTTAATTTGTCAAGGAATTTTCTGATTTGTCTACTGAAGATTCTGCTAATTGTTTTGTTTTCATTTTATTGAAACTTGACACTGTACTTATCTTTACTCTGGATGAATTTTAAACAAATAAATTTTACAGCCAGATGACCTTCTTCATGCTATTTATTTTAGATTTATGAATATGAATGCCATTTTTTTCTTTTTTTTTTTATTCTTGTATTCGTACAGTTTTCAGTTATCTGGAGTTTAAGACAATAAATTTTTCAAAAATCAATTTAAAAAAAAATTCTGCTTGGTATTTGAAAAGATTATTCACTTGAGATTAATTTGAAATAAGCTGAGTCTCCTCAGCTAAGAACTTCTATTTTAAGATGGAAATTGCTTAGACCACAGCAATAATAGAAATTTTGTTTGCTTTTTTTAAAATATTTCTATTAGTTTTATAGATTTAAAACATTTTTTCAGTTCATGTAACATAAAAGAATAAAAGAAAAGGTTTATTATATTTGTTTCAGCTAAAAGTGGCCATCATCATTTTTTATGCATGATAACAATTAGAAGCTAATGTATAATCTCTCTCTCTCTCTCTGTCGGCATGTAGAAAATATGTACTAGTTGATAATAATACTACTTGAGAAAGGAAAACAACTGATAATTTTGATGTTACTACAGAGAATCATTTGACTGCCCAAATTGCAGACTAAATAGGAATATACATTTTAAATACCCTGGGTAGATTCTGAGAGTTAAATTAACATCGGACTTTATAGAGATGATGGATTCATTTTTACTTCTAATAGCAATGGACCCTTAACATCAAAATCAAAAGAAAGTAATTACGGTGTTTAAATATATGAGGTTGAAGATAGAGATTAGTTCTAACTTGAAAATAGTTAAGTAACAATTCTTATAAACCGTTTAGTAAATCTAATACTATTCCGGGGGTGTCCTTGTGTTGTAATGATTAAAGTGATGGACTGCGGAATCGTAGTAAACGAGTTCGTATTCCAGTTGCGCTATTACGGTCACTTTCGGGCAAATACCCTTGGGAAAGGTATGAACCCCCTTATCCTCCCAGCTATGGGTTAAATAGTACCACTATTGTTCTTCTTGGAGAATGGTTTTGGCATTAAATAACTGGCAAAGGTTGATATGCCATTAAACAAAGAAACCAAATCTAATATTATTCCAACATCCATTAATGTTAATTCTAAACACCTCACATCCATAATTAAACAAATTCCTAATGCAATTAATATTAAAATTAACAGATTATCATCTTCTAAAAATATATTCAATAATAATAATAAGGAATCTTATAATGAAGCTTTATATAATAGTAGTTATATTAATGAACTTGAATATTTAGATGCCAATAAACATCACATAAATAGGAGCAATAATATAGAAAATAAGAGTCACAAAAGGGAAATAATGGAAATATGGATAATAAAAAAGTAAAAATTTGAATAAAAACAGGTTTAGAAATATTATCTGGTTTAATCCTCCTTTTTGCAAACTTTCTAATATCAGTAGAGATAAATATTTTCAAAAGTAAACATTTAAAAGATGATAACGCCTTGAGAAAAATAATTAATAAGAATAATGTAAAAATTAGTTATCCTTGTACAAACAATATATCAAAAAGAATTGACAATCACAATAAGAAATTAATAAATAAACTGGACTGGAATAGCTATGACATCAATGACAGCTTAAAACATGCATGTAATTGTAAAATAAAAAATGAATGCCCTCTAGGAAACAAATGTAACCTTGATAATATTATATATCAAGCCAACATTTCAGCTAAAAAGAATGATAATGATGATAAGGCGTATATAGGTATGACAAGCTTAAAGTGGAAATTTAAATATTACCACCATCTACAGTCATTTAGAAATCCATCATTAAAAATCCAACTGCCCGATCTAGGTATTACTGGGATTTAATAGAACAAGGACAAACACCCGTTATAAATTGGAAAATAATTAAAAGATCCTCCTCAACAAACAGTTTACATAAGAATTTAATATTTAACTACCTTTTAATTAAGTGATTTATATATCTTAAATTCTCTATGTTGATATATCAATCCATAATATTTTACAAAATAGATTAATTAATCAATTTAATATTTTTCTAATATAAAATACAATTAAATTTAATAAATAAGATATAAACATATATTTTCATATTAGGATAAAATATGAAATAAATAAATAATAATAAATAGAATTATCCCAATAATACACTGGTTTTTAATTATACCGTTTTGTTGCTATAGATAAACACCAGGTTAGAAATTGAATATCAAAACATTTTATATTATAAATTATTAGTTACATTAATAAAATATCTTTTACAGATTAATTCTTTACTTATTACAATTACTTAACATTCAATATGTGAATTATATATTATTTGTTTATTATGATTAACTTAACATTCAATATACTGACTTATTCTTAATATAAATGACATGAATTTTTAAGATAATTTGAATAACTAAAACTAATTTTGTAAATTAAAATAGAATTTAATCATTATTTCCATTTATTATTATTTCTTTGTTTTTTAATATTGATAAAACATAATAGTCTCAATAAAAGTAGCATATAAACTTTATAGATTTTGAAAAAGTCAGGTACCATGATTTACATTTTCTGGGATAAGGTTTTTTTAATTTTCAGTAGTATGTAAATTAGGGGTAATGTTTTTTTTTTTTGTTTTGTTTTTTAGGATATGTAAACATTATATAAATGAAAAATATTGATAGATATGTTTTCAACTTTTAGTAAATTTTTTTTTCTTGATTTAAAAAAATGGATAAAATATATTAAAAAATATTTTAGTTTAAAAAGAAATAAAAATAAGGAATTTTTTTCAAATTCCATTCTCACCAGGAGCAATATGAAAACATCTAAATAAAAATAAGGAATTTTTCATCGGAAGAAGGGATTTTATTTAAAAAAAAAAAAAAAAAAAAAAAAAATTGATAAAAAACCTGAAATAAATTTACGATACCAAGAAAGTGAATTTTTTTCCTTTTGTCTTTATATAAAAGGATTTTTTAGTTTTGCACGTTGATTTGGTTGCTTGGGTTTTATGGCATATCAACCTCTCTAGGTTATTTAATGTCAAATCCATTTTTATACAAATAATTTTATTTCAAACAATTCAGTTTAGCCTGAGTATGCAGTTTAGTTCTATATGACCCATAGATAAGGCCCTACTACTCCAGGCTAGAGTGAACCTGTGAGTGATGGCAATGAAGGGGTACTCCGCATTCCCCAAAGCTCCAGCATTACTGGAACCTCATCATCATATCCAGGACACATGTTGGGGGAGGGGTCTTACACCTCTGCAGAGGAGCAGTTGGTGTATTCTACAGCCCTAGCCAACTGGGCAATCTGTACAATGAGTTTTGATGTATCATTAATCCCAAATGAATTATACATCAAGAGCTGTTAGAATTGAGCACTCATACTGGATACTCCTACCCCTTGGATTTTCTCCTTGGATCATATATACACGAGGATCATTAAATAAGTTTCCAGACTTTTTTTTGTATGGGCACTTTTATTGATAGTACACACTTGAAACTCTAGTCCTCTTCGAAGTAATCTCCTCTGGCTGCAATGCACTTGTTGTACCGTTCCAACAACTTCTGGAAGGACCCATGGAAGTCCTCTTGTGTGAGCGTGTCAATGACCTTTGTCACAGCCTCTTTCATCTCCTCAATAGTCTCAAAGCGACAGCCTCTGTGCTTAGGGAATAACCAAACGTCACAGGAAGCAAGGTCTGGACTATAGGGAGGGCGAGGAACTGTCTTGATGCCTGTCTTGGTCAAATAGTCTGTGACAAGGATGGAGTTGTGGACTGGTGCATTGACCTGGTAGAAATACCACTGACCCAATTTGAAGAGTACTGGCCTCTTCTGACGGAATCTCTTCCTGAACTTCCTTAAAACCTCAACATAGTAACCCTAACCCTATCGCCAATCAACTCTGGTGTATTGACTTCCTTACTCCTCCCACACCTCTCATCATCCCTCAAAGACTCCCTGCGTTCGTTGAATCTCTTATGCCACTCAAAAACTGATGCTCGATTCATGCAAGATGGTCAAAAAGCAGTCTGAAGCATTCCATATGCTTCTGTGGCATTTTTTTCAAGTTTAAAACAGAATTTTATTGCATATCGTTCTTCTAAAGTGTCCTCACATCCAGATTGCATTTTTGAAATTCACCAGCTGTGATAATCAGGCTTTAGTAGGGTGTATTCCAATTGCTGCTGTAGCTGTTCATTTGAACCTGAAATCATAAAAATTGGTCAGTTATCTCATAAGATGTATTGCAATAACAAACTGAACTTTCAAGAGTCTGCGACAATTTTAAATGCCTGTACAAAAAAGTCTAGGAACTTATTGAATGCACCACGTGTGTGTATGTATATATATATATATATATATATATATATATATATATATAATGTTGTACTGCTTGGATATTTTCTGTTAGTAAAGTTAAGGTTATAGTTATACCATCTATTTTTCTAATTCTAATATATATATATATATGTGTGTGTGTGTTCTGTCCCCACAAAGACTTATATCCATTTTTAGTTTATTAAGTTTCTGATTTTTTTTAGCTGAAAGTCAGTTAATCATTTTCTTAATAAAGAATAAATGATGCAATAATAATCGGTGGCAATTAACAAACCTTTTGGGGTTTTTTTTTACATCCTTTTTTCTTTGAAAAAGTAAAAAAAATACCCATGCCTAAAAAAATCTCATTCAAAATTTTTTTTCTTGATATTTTATGTTTTCTTGTATAAGTAATTAATTCAATCAAGTAAGAATCATAGGTGCTAATAAAAAGTAAATTTAGATTGCTTTTTAAAACACACGCACATGCACACTATTTTTTGCTAGCACTAAGTAACAGAAGTGGGTATACAGATATATTCAAGCATTTCCTACCTGAATGTGATGTATCTACCAGATTACAAAAGTCCTGATGTTGTAGGTATTCCAGGTGATTGTCGTAGAGAGGTTTATGTGTTGAACTGTAATGTTGTCATAATCAAGTTCAAACTCTAATTGCACTATGACATTCACTTTGAGATTAAAACCCTTATGAAAGGTATGAACCCCCTTATTTCCCCAACCATGTCTTAGATAATATCATTTCTGTTTTTCTACAAGAAACGCTTTGACATTAAATCATAGAAAATTGGGAAGGATAAAGAAAAAAATGATGTGAAAAGAAATTTCAATTCATGTTTTTAAGTTAAGAGGCTAAAAATGAAAAATGTTTAAAAGTTTTTGTTCTTTCATTTTGAATGGTTTAGATATTAAGTTTCTGTTGGAACTGATTTTATAAGTACACAAATGTATTTATCTGTTCATTATTCAAAGTTGAAATCCAACTTACTCTGTTCACTACCTTTAATTGTTTAATTTCTATTTTTAAAAACCTCATGAAATGCTTAATTAATCCTTTTTTTTTTTTTTTTCATTTTATAATGTTAGAAGTTTTTTGTCTTTAAGCTGTTGTCATAAAAGTGGAAAATATCAAATATTTTTTACAAACTCTATTTCTTTGCTTTAAAATTCAAGTTGAATTTTCATTTTTTTAAAATAAATTTAGTTGGTTTTAAAAGAAAAAAAAATTTTGTGATTGTAAATCATATGCTAAAGTCTTTCAAGAAGATGAGGAAAACTTGAAAAGGATTTTTTTTTTTTTTTTTTTTTTGTCACATTTCTTTAAATCATCTCATAACCTCAGATGCTAATGGCACCATTGACAACTTTCCGATAATCACCTACCATCTATCTTGGTCATGAAAGTCAAATAAAAAGAGAAAATGGTTCCTAATGAATGATCAATATATTTGAGCAGGTATCAAAATTACTCACCATTTTCCTCAATGATCAAAATCAAATAATGAAAAAAAAAAAAAAAAAAAAAAGAAAATGTATGGAGTAAAAATCACAAAAAGTTACCAGAATTAAAATTTAGTTTTTCAAAAATGTTAATTTGAGCTACAAATTTGAATCCTTTGCCCTTTGAGCCTTGAGCTACTGATCCTAAATTTCCCCTAAGAAGTTTGAGCATGATCTCTGCTTCAGTAAACTGGTTCTACATTGAAGGAGGTAAAGAAAAGTACCATCAATATACAAGACTCAAAGAGTTAAGTTTCTTGAATTTAACTTTTTTTTTTCTCAAAATGTATTTTAGAAACCTCCTGAAGCTTTAATATTATCAATAATAAAATAGATTTTATAAGTAGATATTCTGAAAGGAAGACAGGATGGAGAAAATGATTTGAGCAGGTATCGAAATCACATAGATGTAAAAGATAAGAAATTTCTTTTCTTAATAAAACAAATTGTGAGTTTTTTTAATTCATTTCCTTTGAATTATTTGATGCAAATGTATCTTTTATTGTGTGGGATGAGAGAAAAGAAATAAAAACTTTTATTTTAAGCTAAATAAGTGATGAATTCTTTTGTCTTTTATTTTGTTTTGATTTAAATCAACCGTCAATTTGTAAAGAAAATAATCAACAATAAAAAATCTCATCTTTTTCTTTTCTTCTTTTGTTAAGTGTTTCAGACTGTTTCCTTTCATCAAATGATTGCCCGCTTTTTTTTTGTTCTGTTTGTTCATCTTACCCACCCAATCAACATTACCAGTTAATGAGAAAATTTCCACATTTAACAACTTTCATATTTTGCATTTTCATTGATATTCAAATGGAAAAATCTGTCAATGTATGAACCACACACCTACACACACACACACACACACACACACACACATATGCTTAAATAAATTTGTTTCTTCTCACTGATTATTTATATTCATCCTGTTATTGTTTAAAGGTTTGTTTTTATCTTGGAATTTTACTGCCAGATGCCCTTCTTGTTGCAAAGCATTTAAAACTAAATCTTATTTTTCTGAGAGATTCTGTTTCACCAAATATTTCTTTTAGTGAAAAATAGGGTAAACATAACCCAAAGCCAAACATTTTTAGATCTTTTTTTTCTGATGCAGCTATCATTGGAGAATGATAAGAAAAATCAGGTCTAAAAATGTTTGACTTTGGGTTATGCTTACCCTACTTTTAATCTAGACTAAATGTGAAAAGAATTTTTGTGCATATAAGATTTTCCTTTTGTCTGCATTTGTAAACTAAACACATTCTTTGTCACAAAAGACTATTTTGTTTTTCTTCTGAGTTTTTAGAAGGGGAAAAAAAGAAAAAGTTCCCCATGCATGAAGTGTTCAGTTTTACTCATAGATCCAACTTCCTCAGTAGATTTTTCTTGATTGATCAACTGAACATGAGAAGATAAGCCCTCTTTATTTCTTTTTCTTTCTTTTTGGTCAATATTGAGTTAGAAAGGATAAAATTAGAAGTGAAAAACTTGTTTGATTGTAACAACTGTACCACAAAACCTTTCAAGTGAAACAGGACAAAAATATTAAAAGATTCAATGTTTTTACTCTGAGAAAACTCCTTTTTGACATGATCTTATGCCAATTGCCCAATGAAGTTTTGTGCTTGACCTTAGCAGAGTTCACTTTTTGGCCAATCAGGTTTTTGGTGACTAAAGTTTTTCAGATCCCTCCCAGGTAGACAGAAGACTTTTTTTTTTAATAAAAATGTGTTGATGAAATTGCACCAGCTGGAGACAAGAACCTAATTTGTTGAACCAGTGAGATATTCTTGATATTTCATGAATTCATATGGTGTAATGGTTAATAAGCGAGACATATTGACCATTGTAATTGAGTTTGAGTCTTACTTAGGGCTTTATACTCCTAGCTTTGTGCCAAACTTAGCAAAACTTTATTAAAAAAATTCTTAATACTCCTGTCAGATTTGAGTTTTCTGGTACCATGAGCAAAGCTACACAGTTTTTCATTGTTTTTTTAGATTAGAGAGAAATATTAGTATATGTTTTGCATTGTAAAGAACCTTCAGCCTGGCTGGTGTTTAATGTTTGTTAGGTCTTAAAAATCTATCTGCTCGAGGCTTCATTTTGCCCAAAAGTGACCTGGAAGTGTGTAAATAATAATCATTTGTACCCTGATAGATTTTACTTTATTGTATATACAAAATTAAAAGTTTAAGAAAGTCTATCAAATTGCCTAATTATTTTAGTCTTTTCATTCTGAAAAAAAAAAAAAAAAATTATTCTTCTCGGGGGGAAAAAAAGCTAAAACGTTTAAAAACATAAAATTTGCTTATTTGCTAAATTCAGTAAAATGAGCGACAAATTTTATCAAACTTTTCTCTGTAGGTTTTTATTATTTGCTCACAAATTTTTTTTTGTTTTCTTTTCTGATATCTTTGAATCTATTGACAAAAAGGAAAGTCAGTGAAAAAATTAAGATCACCTGTGTATAAAGGAACTTTTTTATTTTTTTCATTCTGAATTTTTTTCTTAGCCTTGCGACTTTTTTCCTAGAATAGCTTTGGGGTTCAAAATGGGACCTTAATTTTCTTGGTATTTAAAAAATTTTCAACTTTTCCATTTATAATAATCATGTCTATTTGTTTTCCTTTTCTTCAAATATAGGACAAATATAGAAGACAAAAATATTTTTCTTAATCATTTGGATCAGTGCAGATTCTATAAAAAAAAAAATTTACAAAAAACTGCTGAGAAGCCCTATCTTGTGCCTTACCTTTGTTCAAAATGGGGACATCAGATGAGACACTGACAAGTAGGTTATTGAAAATATTTTTTCTTTTCTTCAGTAGTCAGTTTAAAAATCTGATATGGCATCTTCTCTTTCTCTGCATTAATTTGCATATCTCTGAATGATCAAAGTACAAATGTTACCATATTGTAAAATGGAGAATAATAAATTTTCTGTTTTTCTATTGATTTCTTTTTTTCTTAAACTCTGTTTGTATTCACGTCAAATCAGACATTATGATCATCTGATTTGTGACATTTGTTTTCTCAGTTTGAGATGAATGATTTATTATTATTATTATTCTTATTGGTCCTTGTGAGTTTTTCACACCAGTGTTGTTTATTATAATAATAATAATAATAATAATAATAATACCTTGTTGGGCATTTCTAATTTTATTGTCTTTTTACATCAAATTGGGGAAGAAAAAAAATCTTTGCACAGAACATATGCAGTATTAATACAATATCTATATACAGATGAAATTCTCTTATCCAATAGTTTATAAAAATACCATCTTAATTTCTTTTTCTTACCATTGTTTCTGAAATAATCCAATTCAATCTTAATTCTTTTTTTTACACTATTGTTGTTTTTGATCTGGTTAGGCAATTTGTTCCAAAAATATCAAACTCTATTTTCAAAATTCCAATTGATTAATAAACTTAGTTTTGAAAATCTGCCTTGACAGTAAATTTTGAGTTTGAGGAGAATTATATTAAAAAGTATCTACCATAATTAGAAATTCCATTAATTATTATTTATTTATTTGGTTACTGTCTTGAACATCTTTCAGACAATCTCAATTCTTTCATCATCTTTTGTTTTTAAACGTAGTGGGTGGATGGGTTGGTATGGACACTAAGCTTAAGACAGTATGAAAAATATCAAGAATATTAAATATTTATTATTTCAGATTTTTTTTCCCAGATTATCTTCTGTGCTCAACTTGCTTTGCCTCTCTTAATGTCAGTGTATCTATCAGGATTCAAAATCTTGCTTTTTTTTTTTTGTTATATAAAGTACAAAAAAGACTGGAGGTAAATGCAAAGATCTGATGAATAAGTGAAAAAAAAATTCCATCAATACCATTCTTATTTTTCTGCCTTTTACAAACATAACAGTGATAGAAGAGAACTTACAAGAACAAAACCAAATATAACTTAATGGAAAAGATTGCTTTTCTGAGATATATAGCTAATCTCTATTTTACTAAAATTCTTACGTTTACGTGTGTCCATGTACATGTATATATGTTTGATTAAATGGAACAGACACTTAGTTTCTGTCCATTTTGGGAAAAATACAGCACCTTAAATGCATTTCATCCAGAAGTTAAATGACTTTTATGAAAACTTGAATGGTTCAATGATGAAATAGTCAGAAATTGAAGTTGTCTTTTCTATCTAAGTAAGTAAAGTTGGCGACCATAGTCGAGGGTGACCCGAAGGCTCCCTTTTTGATAGCTACTACACCAAGGTGTAGGGGAGGGCGCTACTCCTTCCCAGGATTGCTCTACTTTACCCTTGATCCGTACCTTATAATGCTGAGTGTTAAGCAAGGAGGCATCAAGTACCATTTTTTGAGTCTTTGGTATGACTCGACCAGGGATTGAACCCAGGTCTCCCGGCCCATTGGCGAACACTCTAACTGCTAGGCCAGGAAAAATGCTGCCTAGGTAAACACACACACACACACACACATATATATATACTTATTTTATATTGTTGTAATTTAATTCTTTAGTTTTAAGAAACCAGAAATAGCAGTTGTACCATTGTTTAAGGAAAACGCAAGTACTGATCTTGTCATTGTTATTTGTCTTGATGTAAAGTTATTTAAGTTACATAACTAAAATTTATAAAAATGCTTTTTATAATGGTTATTGTTGTAGGAAATGGAATTGTGACAACCTGAGTTCAAATCCTGGATGAGATTGTTTGCATTTCACATAGTGCTAATGCCCTTGAGAAAACATCTCTCTCTCTCTCTCTCCCTCCCCACCCCCAGTTATGGATATTGTAGGATAGTCTTGGTTAGGCAACTAGTTTGACTGAAAGAAAAATTCTGAATTCAAACCAGCTGCTTAAAAATTGACCTTGTGTTTCATCCTGTTCATGGTGGAGAGGTTGGGTAAATACAAATACATCACTTGAAAAAAAAAAGATTATGAAATTAAGATAAAACTTAAAAATTCATATTCTATGTTGAAGTTACCTTGAATTTTTTCCTATTTTATAATTCCTCTTATCTGTCTGTTTGTTCACAGATTATGTTCATCTACATACCCTCCCTCTAGCCAAGTGGGATATTTTTTCACTCTGCCGTTTTTGATCAAGTGAGATTTTATTCTCCATGAACATTGCTTTTTCAGATCAAACACAATGTTCAACTCCGAATGGAAGTGCTTTGTGCCGACTTCATCTATCCTTTCTAAGTAGCATAAGTAAGTTGGCCAACCGTAGCCGAGGGTGACCCAAAAGTTGCATTTTCAATAGCTACTACACCGAGGTGTAGAGGAGGGCATTACTCCTTTCCCTGCATTGCTCCACTTACCCTTGATCTGTACTTGATGCTGAGTGTTAAACAAGGAGGCATCAAGTACCGTTTTTTTAAGTCTTTTGTATGACTCAGCTTAGGATGGAACCCAGGTCTCCCAGACCATTAGCAGACACTTTAACCATTATGCCAAAAGCATAGTAAACATAAATTGTATATTGGTTTGCTGAAGATCTAATTAGCCCCAAGACCATGCTGTCAAAAGCTGAAAATGAAAGAGCTCTGAAAATTTCTCAGTACCAACAATAGAATATGTAACAATATATTGGATCTTGCAGTTTCAGTAGAATTACATTCTAACAAATGATATGTGTATTGAGCATTATATAAAATATTATTGTATATTTTTGTAAGGGCAACAATAGGATTTATATAAAATAAAATTGCAAATCATTCTTTCTTTCTTAAATAGTTCCTCTTGATTTATTTTTTTGTTCCTGCCTGTCAAAATTAATGATGAATGTTATCAAAAATGAATATAAAAAAAGTGATTTGTAGAAAACTTTTATTAATGTTGCTGAGTTTTGCAATATGGTAACATTTTGTCATGGTTTTAAAATCATTTGTTATGCATTGTTTTAGTGAACTAAGAACTCAATATTTAAGAAAGTTTGTGTTAGAAATCAAACATTGAACCAATGAATTGGATTCATTCTTTATATCTAATATTTTTCATTTGACTTTGGATCAGTCTATATTTTTCTTTTTCTGTATTGATTTTTTTTCTAACCTGTAATCTTCATGTCATCTTCATAATCTGAAGGCATCTTTTATCACCCAATATTGATAATTCATGCAAATCAAACAATCTTTTTGATTAAAGAACTGCCAAGAAAACCTGTCAAAGTTAACATCCTCAATAAATAGGAGCTGCAATTAGTGTAACGGTTATCAACATTGGAAATGGAACTGGTGACTAAAGTTCAAATTTTAGACGAGTTTATTTGTGTTTCATTTTGTGCTAAGATGCTTTAGAAAGGCATGGATCTATCTGTTCTCCCCCAACTAGCAGGGAGAACTAGGTTCTTTAGCCTTGGTAAGGCAACTGGTCTTAAAGAAAGACTCTGACTTCAATCCAGCTGTACTCCACTTAAAAATAGACCTCGTATCCTGCAGAGGAGGTGGGCAAAGAAATATGTAAAGCTAAACAAATATGTACAAGTAATTTGTATTGCTTGTGTTGTAAATTTCTTACTTGGCACTCCTAGTCTTGACTGTGTACAAGGTAACTTTATAATCGGTCCTACTGTTATGTGAGTGGAACTACAGGGGTCATGATGAATCAAGATATATACTTTTGATATGAATCCATGTGTTCTCCCTCTACTTATGGGTAAATAATAGGGCAAACTAGGCTCTTTTGCTTTGGTATGGTAACCAGTCCTGGAGAAAGAAAACCCCATGAATTCATACCAGCTGTACTCCACTTAAAAATTGACCTTGTGTTGCAACCTACTCATGGCAGAAGGGTTGGGTAAACACATACATCCTTAACAAATAGTCAATAATGAAGAAAAATAATAACTGGATTTATATTCCTAAATTTTCTTCATCGTTGTGTTTATCACGGTGTTTTTTTTTTTCCAGATATAAGTTTTATATATCTACAGTTTTCTTTGCTTCCAATTCTATTTAAATCTCTTCCCTTTAGTTTTATTTTCTGAATTTGAAAAGGAGTCATTCAAATACTAATTATTTACTGCATCTTGATTTACAATTAGTGTTGGACTTACCTCTAAACTATCGCTTAGAGCTACTCACCTTTTGAATTGCCCAATTTTTAAAAAATGTATTTGCATTTTATCGTTAGATTTTATTCTTTAACACTAATTCATCAAAAATTATAATTTTTTTTGTTTATATAATAAAGCATCAATGTTAAATTCTTTTCGAGAAGGGCCTCAAATGTTATAAAGTTTAAGGCCTCATGTGTAAAAATCTGGCCATGTTTACAATCTACACATTTGATCACAGTTTAATTGATACAACTGAAGAGGTTTTGGTGATGCCAATTTTTTTAAAGTCTGGTAATTTTAAACAACTAATACTTTATCTTACAGTCTACAAGTGTCTTTTCAAAGTGGCTAGAATTCTTTTGTTACAAAAAAAAAAAGGAATCTAATTTTTAAGAAGAAGAGAAATAAGTGAACATGTGCAGATTGCCTGTTACTTTGCATCACTAAGCAGCATGAAATCACACTGGTTGCCCTTCTATCAATAAATGCATGACTTAATGTAAAAGCAGCCAGGTGGAACTGATTATTCATTGTTGTTGGTACAAAACAATTGCACCGTTTCTGTTGATGGGTTAATGAAGCATGTTCTTTGATTGATGGCATGAAAGACTTCCTCATAGAAAAATCTTATTTCTTCTAATCCATCATTGTATATGAAATTTTCCTAATGATTCTTTACTTAAATCTTTCTCTTATCAGATTTTCTGGCGTATAAGATGCACATTTCAGTAAACAAAAAAATCAGGCTAATTTTACTCTATTTCTTATGTGTCAGATTTAAGACTTGGGAGATGTCTACCAAAGTTCAAAATGAGCTCTAATAAATCTTGGATAAGTTGTAGCTGGCATTAGTCTTTCTGATTTCCTTGTATTTCATGCCTATTAAAAGCTGAGATTTAGATATTGTCTTTTTTGAATGCTATCTAGTGCTGAAGGTACATTTTGTGGTCATTGTGTTTCTTGCATTGTGATTTTAAACAATAATTCTTTTTGTAAATGATAGGAGGAGGAGGAGGAGGCACTCAAAATAAACAGTTATCTTTGAAAGAAATGGATATGGTGATCAGAATTCAAATCTTCAACAAGGCTATTTGCATCTCCCATAGTGCTAATACCCAACTATTCTCCCTCTAGCTATAGATAAATGGTAAAGCAAACTGCATGATTTAACCTTAGTGACAACCAGTCTAGGAGAAGGTAAACTCTGAAGTCAAACTAGTTGTAGACCTGGATAGGAAGCGGCTACTCTAAGCTATTCTTTCCTAAGAGACGCTATATGAGTAGCCTCCCCTCACAACCAAACCAAGTTATAGGATAAGTGATGATGAAAAATAAAGAATGGACAACATATTTTTTCTATTGACTGTGTGGTGAAAACAGGAAAGAATGCTCTGAATGAGTACAGGAGGAGTGATAAGTGTAGGGAGAGGTGCATAGAGGGGATGAATATACTGAGGGAAGGGGGCTAACAGGATGAGGGATAAGTGTAGGGAGAGGTGCATAGAGGGGATGAATATACTGAGGGAAGGGGGGTAACAGGATGAGGGATAAGTGTAGGGAGAGGTGCATAGAGGGGATGAATATACTGAGGGAAGTGGGGTAACAGGAGAAGTGATAAGTGTAGGGAGAGGTGCATAGAGGGGATGAATATACTGAGGGAAGGGAGATGAATCTTTAAAAAAAACCCGTAAAATCAAACAACCAATAAACCAAATTGAATCATATTTGTGGTTATTTGGTTTTGATTGATTGATTTTAATGGCATATCAACTTATTTGGGATTATTTTATGCCTCTAGATTAGGTCATTGTGTACATTGTACAATTATAGTATAGTTTCTTAAGAGATTTTTGCACATGGTTATATAATATCAAGTATTCTTATCTAATACAAGTAATTTGTAAATGGATCTATTTGACCCATACTTGGGACTCTAACAAGTACTACCACTCTGAGTCAGAGTGGACATGGAAGTAATAACAATGAAGGGCTACTCTACATTTCCCACACCTCCAGAACTAGGGTCTCATAATGAGATGTAGTTTAGTGCCATACCTAGGACACCACCTTTTTTTTGGAGTGAGGTGGGGGTTATCCACTGCAATCAGCACGATAGATTGCTTCAAGTAACTATTCCTATTTCATAATGTGTTTTTTTTTTGTATAGTATTACATGGTTTCAAGTATTTCTTTTTTATGATAATGATTTTTTATAATCTATTTGACTCATAGATGGGACCCTAACAGGTACTACCTTTCCAGGTCAGAGTGAACCTGAGAGTAATGGCAATAAAGGGTTGACTCTACTTTTGCCAGCACTCCAGGACTGGAGCCTCACCACCAGATCTATTTCAGGGTCATATTCAGGATGTGTAAATGTGAAACGGCATACTCTGAAAAGTAGAGTTATGGGTTAGTGACATAATATTGAATACCCCAAAAATAATAAAGCTTTAATTGCTAAAATATTGGGATTAAAAAACGATTTTTTTCCTTTTCAGTTTAAACAAACTACAAATAATTCTATACACTTTCAATGCCTTTTGAAAATAAAGAAATTTCTGGTCTGATTTGTACTTGAATTATTGCGGGTCTGGGCTTATAAATTCTCAATATAAAATAGATATGAAACACTAATTGGAATCTTTCCCTCCTTTTTCAATAGAAGCATCAATATAATAATGGACAACTGTTGCAGTAGAAGCTAAAAGAGTTAAAAGATCGTTTAGTTATACAAGCAAATCAGTATATGCCACATTTAGTAAACATTGATCTCATTAGTCATTTTAGTAAAATCATCTTGAAACTAGTACAACAAATGTTTTTTTGTGTCTTAGTCTAAAAGAGTGGACCAGTCTGGTAACTTTGCTTATAATTTCAATGAAATTCTTAATGAAACATACAATTAGAAAATAAAAAAAATACTTTAAATGCTTGTTAAAAGATAAATTACATATAGCGTCAGATTTTTAATATATCTAGCGTTATCCCAAAACTTATATCAAATTATTGGTAGGCAGAACATTACAGGAGGTCATTTTGTACATTGATGGTAAAAAATTATAGACAGTTTTTTTTAAGGAATCAACAACTACTGACTTAATTCACTATAGTTTATTGTGTAGCTGATAAAAGAAAGGTTTGGGGTTTTTTTTTATCGCAAAAGACTGTAGTTGAGGGTGACCAGAAGGCTCCTTTTCCAAGTTTTTATAGTCTTTAGTATGACACGACCTGGGATTGAACCCAGGTCTCCTGGACCATTGTCGAACACTTTACCCACTAGACCAATGAGCCAGTTAATACTGATAATTTTCAAACAGATTTATTTGACCCTTGAAGAATTTTTTTTATTTGACCCCTCTTTGGGTCCCTTATAGAGAGAATTACCTCTTTGTTGCCCCAAAGGGGTGATTCTCTCTCACAAGCTCTGAAATTCAAGCCTCACTTCTAGATGCAGTTGAGTGTCATACTTAAGACATTTTTTTTTTTCAAATGAAGGAGTGGAGGTTTTACCCCTCTGCAGAGAAATGCAGTTGGTGCATTCTGGAGTCTGACGACAAGCTGTCATAATGATTTGAATCTATAAACATTAATTATCACTTTTTTTTTTTTTTTTTTCCAAAGGAATTTCCTCTTGTAAGAAAAGTAAATAGCTAAGCTTTTATCCCAAATTGTTTACAACAAAGAAATTTGCTTCTTATTGTTCCTAAACAGCTTTGATGTTTGAGAAGGAAAATAAAAGGATTTATTTAAAGGAACTGTTTAAAGCTAATAGTTTTTCAGTATGTATTTACCGAACCTCTCTGCTATAGTTAGGATGAGTAAAGCTGGTTTGTATTTAGAGATTTCCTTCTCCTAGGCTGGTTGCTTAACCAAAGATCACCCAGTCTGCCCTACAGCTTACCAATAACTAGGTGGAGAAGAGACGGATTCATGCCTTTCCCAAGGGCATTACCATGAAGTGAAACCCAAACAGCCTTGTCCAGGTTTAGAACTTGAGTCACTGATTACAGTTTTCTACAATAATAACCATTACACTACTAGCGCCTCAATTAGAATAACTCTACTAAAGTTTTAGATATTTCTAAAAATGAAAATAGAATGCCTTGTTCCTCTATTTAAATCTGAAAATATTTCTTTGGTTTTGATCAAATTTGCTGAAAGCTGTGGCTTTGATTTGATCCAGTGTTTTTTTGTTTTTTTTTCAATGTATGTAAGTCTGGCACAAAGAAAGAGTTAAGAACTAGAAAAATATCTCAATATTGTTCTAAATTACGATTTCAAGTTATTAGGTTTGGTCTTTAGCTGTTGTGACTGACAATGGTTATAGCAGCCTCTTTAATGATTACATGTCTTTGGAGATATGATTCTGGGAAGTTTGGTGACAAATACAATCAGGATGTTTGGTAGTGAGACTAAAAAGCTGGTTTTAATGCTCTTCCATGTGATATCAGTAGATCCAATGAGAATTTAGATCTCAAGTTCTCAATTCCATTTTCATATGTCTGTATGTTCCCACTTTATATTCCTAAAATATACAGCCGAGAAGAGCTCAATTGAGTTGGTCTACATTGTTTCATGGTTCTAGCATACACAATTTTAGTTTTCATTCATTGTCTAATAAGTATTCTTTACTTTTGTATATACATAGACGTGTGTGTTATACTGATTCATAAGGGTGCCTTGAATCGTGTAATGGTTAACAAGCTAGATTGGCAGACCATTACTTGTGAGTTTGAGTCTCACTGAGGGCCCCACATTTTTGACATTATTTCACAACTAAGTTAAGCTTAGTAAATGACTATTGATTCATGTACCTGTTTAATATGTCGAGAAAGAATGTGTTGTTGCTTAATACCTAAAAAAGCTTACATATTTTTTTAATTGAAAAAAAAAACACGAAAAGAAAAACTTGCATCTGACTTAAGACTGATTTAATTGTAAGCATTCACCTCATAGAAACGTGTTTGTGTATCTTTAATTTTTTTTTCTATCTTTTTGAAAGGATTATTTCAGTGCTTTCAGGTTTTACTGTGTGAGTGTACAGTTTGAGTGCATCATACGTCATGTAGGAAGCAGCAGCTGCAAGTGATGTGCCAGCAAATAACTGACTGAGATGATGTTCTCTGATTGATTTTGATAGTTTCACCTAAAGTGAATGTATTGTTGTGATCAGACGTCTAAATCCAAGACAGATTTCTTCCGGTCTGTCTTGCAAGAGAGAAAAGTTGATTTTTTTCCTGATTGATGTAAGAGAGAGCAAGTGGGGTAGGAAGGGATGAAAAATATGGTAAATTTCTTTTTGTCCGACTAACGTAAGAATAAAACAGATAAAGAGACTAGAAAGAGGCTCTTGTGTTTTTATATATATATAATGTTTGTATAATGAGTAATGTATTCAAATTTAAGAGAAATTTTTCATATTTTGATTGAAGGATGGGGATAACAAGTCTAAGGAAAAAATTATCACTCTTAGGTTTTTTAGAAAAGTTAATTTCCGTGTGTATTATTCTTGTAAGAAATATTTAAATCCAATAAAGCAATTTTTTCTAGTCTACAAATATATCAGAAACTGAATTTACAAATAAATTGTCCAAAATCTGAGAAAATTACTTCTTTATCTCAATGGAACAGAAAAATAAACAAAAAATGAACCGGAAATTTGGAGAAGTATGAGAAATAAAGACCTCTATGTCCTAAATGTCCAGACTTGGGACCATGAAACTCGAGATCCGTACCACGAGATATAAACATTTTTAAGCTGAAAAATATGAAAGAACGGCCAACCAAAAAATCTCTCTTCAATTGTAATTTTTTTAAGGTCACAATGAATAATCTGATAAATGTACAAGCAATAAAGAGCTGAATAAAGACACTTCTAAGATTTTTCTAATATTGTGCAAAGAATGCTGGAAACTTTATGATTTTAAATGTCAACCATGGTTTTTTTTTAGGAAGTTTTTCTCTCAAGTTAATTTGTTAGCGTTCAACATCACTTACCACGTTTACTACTGTAGCTTGATGTTATGTTTGGAAAATAATAAAATGAAATATTTGAAATATTCATTTTTAGTGGTTTTCCAACATGCCTGTGGTTTTCGAAAGAACCCGAATTTGATTTTTGTACGTCGTGAGCTATGTTCGGTGTAATGAATGATGATAAAACGGTCTTCAAATATGAATAATTATCCTAAACTTTAATAAAAGCAACTGCTTTACTTTTTAATAATGTCCGTTCACTTAAATTATACCCCGATTGAAGATTAAACTTTTCATTTAAAAGAATGTTTCAAATTTCAAGTAGTCATTATAGAAATAAGATTTTATGAAAGCTAAATCGATTTTGAAGAAGAAAATAACCAACAAATTTTTACTTAAAAAAACAGAAAAATTCATTTGTTTACAGTGTTAAGTCATTTCCTTAACCCGGGATGTTGTAAAGTCATTTAAATTTACAAGTGTCTCATGGAACAGTTGAAATATGGATGACTTTAAATGACAAAACATAATATTACTCATAAAAGGTATATTCCCACCATTTAAATATTGTCACCGTGTAATTGGTAAATTTTTAGTCTGATTAAGAATGGAGAAAGAAAAAATAATAAAAGGTTCAAAGTTTTCATTTCAATTTGAGATATTCGATTTAACAAATCTTGTTTTAATCAACATGGTGCCATCACCTCATGGAATGGCAAACCTCTGAAATTAGTAGATTAGTTCACATACCTCGGTAGCAATATCTCATCATCTGAAAGCGATATCAACATACACATAGGTAAGAGATGAGAATATTATTTCTCTGGTAAAAATGAAACTGGAATTCTTCCGATCTGTAGCCGTATCAGTACTATTGTACAGTTGCACCACTTAGACTTTAACGAAACACCCAGATAAAAAAAAAAAGCTTGATGGAAACTACGTTAGAATACTGCATGCTGTTTTGAACTAATCATCTCACAAATCATCCAAGCGTGACATGCTGGAGAAGTAAGGAAGAACACATCAGCGACCTTCTCTTATGGACTCCTACACATGGACATACTAATGTTGGTCAATCAACGGACACTGGATACTGATTATAGGACTTACCAAGAGCGATGACCGATAGGGACAAATGGCGAGAGATATAGGGAAACCATGATGATAGCACGCCTTGATGATAAAATGTGTCAAATATCTTAACTGTTCTTGATGCTTTCTGCTGTCAAAAATCTGTATGTAACATCAAAAATATGAGCTGGAAATGGCTGAGATTGAAAATAATGTCATTTATACAGACGAATAATCACATATTTCATGTGCCAAGAGAGTATTGTAGTCTTATCTGTTGATTTCAAATCCTTTCAAAAACTTAGGTACAAAGTGTAAACCTCTACTTTAACAGTCCTATTCTCTACCTTTTAGAGGAGAGATAACCAAAACAATTTATTCTCAATTATAAATCAAATTCTGACCATAAGAAATATTTTCTTTCTCCTGGTGATATTTGGAAATCATTTAAACATTATTGATTTAATGAGTACTACCTGAAGGTTTTCTGGGGCTGGGGAACTGCCAACCTTTCGAAAATGCAGTCATTCCACAATACACACACGATGTGTAGTTTTACCCAGTTGACTTAACACTAGCCAAGTGTTGAAATCGACACAATAAGTTTTGTTCATTTCACCTCAGTAAAATACCCTAAGTTGTAATAAATATTGTTTTTTTTTTCATTCTAATAAAACCATATTTGGTATATTCAAAGAAAATATGTTTCAGTCTTATCAAATGAACTTCTAAGCTGTACTAATGTCAAACAACATCTGTGTATTTTCACATTTAGCACTTAGGGATGTTTTTGTTTTTTTAATCATCGGTAGAAAATAAGTTAAAATATAATACCTATCATTTATCAATTCCATAAAAGTTCAATAAGTAGTTAACTGTACAATACATGAAAGGAAAACCATTTATATGACTTGTAAAGATGTTTTGTTGTGTCTTGTGTGAATGTGTATTATAACTTTGTGTGAGTGTGTATTATACAAAAAACCCCCAACCATTTAAACCTTTTCTCGAATAGAATTTCTAAGCTAACATCTATTAAATGTGTTACAAATGAAGGTTGGTTATTTCAGGTAAAAAACTCAATTGCCAGACATTTTCAACTTAAAAAATCTCAGTATTTCATTTTTTTTTTTGAATAGGTGAGGGATACATAATTCATACTTTTTAATTAATAATTTATAGTAAAATTTTGATAAAAGTTTTTTTAGAATAAATCTTATTTTCATATTAAATAACGAACATTAAGTTGATTAAAGGAACAAAAATCAAGATGAAATATTTCGTAGCCTTTAGAGACAACAAACAAGTCACTATTTTTTTTCAAATAAAACTGAAAATATTTGAAGATGAAGATTTTTCTTGAATTCAGTATTTAGTTTTTTGAATTTCTCTGTTGAAAAAGAGACCAACTTTTTTTTTTGTCTTTTTCTCACTTCTCTTGGGTATTAAAAGATATTTACCCTATCATACTGAGCCATCTTTTGAGAAGGAGCTTTTTATTCAGTTTTTGTTTTCTTAGACCAACCACACTCCCTTACTATTTTACTCTAAGTTAAAAAAAAGAAGAGATGGAGTCATACCTTCCCCATTCTGAATACATTCATCCAAAGTAAATACTAATACCCTCAACTTGAATTTGAACTATATTCTTCCAATTCCATTTTCTATGATAACCATTACTGCCCACTTACATAATCACACACTGAGTAAAGCATACGGTTAGAAGTATTGGACACCCGGTGATAATCCACTTCTCTACAATGATGATCTGCAACAAGCAATCATATATATATATATATATATATATATATATATATGTGTGTGTGTGTGTTTATGCCCTCTCGCCCTGTAGTGTATGTCTGTGTGGGTTTATTTGTTCCTAGCAGAAAAAAAAACTGAAAATTTTGAAGGGGAATAAATAAATGAAAAGTGCAGTATAAATGTTGCCATTGGCTAAAAGTTTATTTAAATTGTTTTCTAATGTTTATAACATTTTCTATGAGATCTCTTTCTTTTTATTCACGGATTTGCTTTATTCATACAATCTAAAAGAAGACAGATAGGCGGTTCAGAGTTTTTGTTTGGACATTAAAAAGATTTAAGTCTCAGAAAACATTTTTTTGCTTTGTATTTGTCTTAATTTTCCTTTTAAGCTGTAAGTTTTATTGTCTAATTTGTATTCCCTGAAGTTGAGGAAAAAAAGTTTTTTGTTTATGACAAGGTTTACACAACTTGTAATTAAATGTCTGGTTTTATTTGTTAAAAAAAAAGACATTGGTAAAAGGTTTATGAGATTCTAATGTTTGTTCAAGATAGTCTTTACCAGAGTAAATATTTTTTGTTAGTATTGGAAAAAAAAATATTTAAAATAGTACGAGCATATTGCAAAGAGTCATTTTCTTTATTAAAATTGTTTTATTAACCTTTGTGCATCCCAACACTTATGAAATTTCGATCACATGGAGACCAGAGCCAGAAATATGAAATTTCTATTACATGGAGACCAGAGCCAGAAATATGAAATTTCTATTACATGGAGACCAGACCCAGAAATATGAAATTTCTATTACATCTAGATCAGACCCAGAAATATGAAATTTCTATTACATCTAGACCAGACCCAGAAATATTTCATAAATTTCAATTAATAAAAGTTCCAAAGCAAATTAGTTGTTTGTGTTGGGTTGGGTTTTATGGTATAGCAACCCTTCTAGGTTATTTAATGCCAAATCCTCTTGATACATATATGATTTGTAAACGAATAGTTTGTAGATTACATTTTTAAATGAGACAGACCTTATTTTTTCACTTAGTTAAATGGTTAGACTTATAATTTGTAAGTCAATAGTTTGGAGGTAATCTTATTTTTAAATGAGTCAGAGCTAATTTATTTGTACACAGTTAAATGGTTCCAAGTATTCTAACAGACATAGTTCAATTTAGTATTAATTATTTGTTTGTATTCAGATGGTTTCAAATATTGCTACTAACACCAATAACTTTATTTGCACATAGTTAAATGGTTTCAAGCATCTGTGTCACACTAACAATTCAATTTAGGCACCCTAATTGTTCCAAGTATGACGATATATCAATAAAGATTCAATTAAACATCCGACATTTTCTGGCAGGAGCAATTTTTCCCCCAAATTGGGATGATGATGATGATGATGATGATGATAATAATAATAATAATAATAGTATTAATAAAGATAGATATGCTGTGAAATAGAAAATGACAAGTGAAAAAACTCAAGAGGTTGATAGGGCGTGAGGTTTTTTTGTATATTAAAAAAATAAGAATATCATGCGAGATTACCAGTAAAAAAAAGGTTAATCCTTTCCTGTTAGTTGATAATGATTTTTCAAAAGAGTTTTACTCATAAAGTTGGAAATATAATCCATATTGATAACAAAAAAAAAAAAATGTAACTTCGAAAAATAAATGCTATTCTCAATAATAGATGTTTATTTGAATTGTTTATATCAAAAAGTAGGTTGCAAGAAAATCATGATAGAATTGTACTTTGAGCAGTGACAGAAGGTGGCAAACGCACTTGAGGACGGATGAATTAATTATGTGTGGCATCACATTATTAGCGGCAAGGTGAGAGTATTCTCAATAAATAAGTCTCACCTCGAGCTGATGTGAGAGCCAGGGCGATTACTTCTGGTCTGTACCATGATTGTTGAAGTGTAAGAGATGGTCGATCCCTTGCACAAGGAAAACATCTCTGGGCGGATGTGATGTCATCCATCAAGAAAACCCGTCAGAGATTGAATCAGGTGTTCTGCATGCACATGTGCCATTGACAAACCCGATAAGAGAAAATCACTAAACAATATGCTAAACGGAAAAAGGTTAAGATGAAAACCACATCTCTCCAATAACAAATACTAGAGGTACTGTTTTTATATAAAAGACATTTCAATTTAATTACTTTTTCTTTATGAACTGTGTTTATTTCATGTATTGTTAGTTTTTTTTTTTATATAGATAATAACAATAAAATCAGATTGTTTTTTGGGTTTTTTCTGATGCTAACAAGATTCCAACCTGATGAGCCTCCTGCAGGTGGACCAGCAGATAGTTTTTGGATCCGATAACTGCTCAACAGGATCAATCACAATGTGGGCTGTTGAGAGGATCCCCAAAGAATTAGGTCTAACCTGTAACACTGGACCCTACAGAATCCTGGCCGAAATTTTGAAGATCAGCGATCCAGTCCTTGTTACATTAACCGTTGCCGGTGACCAAGGATCATATTACAATTTGTTTACACACAGTTAAATGATTGAACAGTTCTATTCAAACTATTCAATTAATCATCAGTCATTTAGTTATACACAGTTAAATGGTCAAACAGTTATTTTTCTAACAATTCAATTTAACATAAGTCATTTGTTTGCACATATTTTAAATGTCAAACCTTTCTCTTTGACCCATAGATAGGACCCTATCAGGTGCTTCCACTCCAGGCCAGAGTGGACCTGGGAGCAATAGCAATGAAGGGGTACTTTGCATATCCCAAAGCTCCAACCTTACTGGAATCTCAGTATTAGATTGTTTAATGTCATATCCAGGACACTCATTGAGGAGAGAGGAGGTTTTACCTCTCTACTGAGATGCAATTAGTGTATTTTGGATCTGCTGCTAACTGGGCACAAAATAACTGTAGTAATGCTAACAATTTGACTATACCCCCCCAAAAAGTAAAAATGTGTTTGTTTTAAATGAAAAGGAAAAAAAAATTCCCAATAAGGAAACAAACCTACTGAGATTACCATAGGAAAAACAAATCTTCTTATAATTGTACTAGTTCATTACAAATTATTGTTGTAAGTCTCTTATTGTACTTAATTTATTAACTGAAGTTTCTCATCATTTTATATATATATATATATATATATATATATATATATATATATATATATATATATATATATATATATATAGTTTGTTATATTTATAAAGAAACAGAGGTCAATATCATCAACATAGCATATGTAGATGTAAGTTCTGATAGTGTAAAGATTGAGTCTATGTTATCAAAATTTATATATACAAGTTTGGCTGACTGTAGTTGAGGGTGACCCAAAGGCTTCCTTTTCAATAACTACTCTACAGAATTATAGGTGAGGGCGCTAATCCTTTCCTGGATTGCTCCTTTTACCCTTGATCCATACCTTCTAATACAAGGAGGTATCAAGTACCATGTTTTTGAGTCTTTTGAGTCTGGTATTGAACTCCAGTCTCCCAGACCATTGGCAAACACTCAAACCATTATGCTAATGAACCAGTATATATACATATATATATATATATAGTTCAGTACTGCCTGCATTCCTGGAATATACACTCCCTCCCACTTGATAAGAATGGGGAATACTGTACAGAGATTATTTTCTAACAATTTCAAGTTTTAATATTTGAATGTTATATTGTCAAGTAGCTCTTCTAAATGAAATATTATATCCTTGTTTTGTTGATTTGAGATCGACTCACCATAAAATGAAAATGTACATCTTACAGCCTCCAGTGCAGTGCACTTATTCCATTTCCTTGTGATTTGAGAAAAATCTAGTGTCTGAAAGCAAATTTAAAGAGATCTTATTCTGAGGCATGGAATAGAGTTGAAGAGGATGTCTGCTAGTAATTTTGTAAACAGATAAGCCAACTCAATCCCTTGTTTGTTTTTGACCACTGACCGTGTCAATTTTCTTCTACGAGATATGTTATTTCTTGTTAATTTTTCAAAATAAAAGGTCTTGTATAAATGTCGTCATCTGGATTTCTCTAAGTTAAAAATAAATGCAGTTCTATTTAAAAATTCAGTGTTTGTAGAGAAAAGTTTTTTTTTTTTAGTGTTTACTTATCTTTATCATCTCAGATTCACCCATCCTCTGTTGACAAGTAAATTTAAACATCAGGTTTCTAATTTGCTCAGCAAAACAAGTTGCTCTGTATATGAAATTGGACTTTTTGAAAAATGAATTGACTTTTTCAGAAAATTTTCATAATAGAGAATATATTCCAAAAAGTCAATTAATCATTCATATATATATATATATATATAACCATGATAAACTGATCAGCAATTGTGTGTCATAATACAATAGTATGAAAACAATAAAGCACTTTTTTTTACTTATATTTTGCAAAACAACCTTCATGCAATCGTCCACCAAAGTGAAGCCTTCTAGTGATGTTTCTATTTATTAACATTAACTTGGTCAACCAGCAGCCAATAAGAAAATGCCTTACATTAACCTACTGTTAAAATAAGAAAAATGTTGCTCTGCCTGATTAAAGGTTTAGGCCTTGAAGTTATGATGTATCGTAATCAACGGTCCTTAGTAAGCCTCGTTGTTGCAGTGATCTTCCACTGTCATTTCTCTCCTGTTCTCTTTATATGGAGGATATATACTCACATATGCTAATGAGATACATTCCCATTGGTTATATCACTACACTGAGGAAAAAAATTTATAGCTTCACTTAACTATTCTTAAAACAAATAATTTACGGTTATCTGAATTTGGGTTGACAAAATATTGAACAAAAAACAGTTTTAAGTATACAAAATCTGTTATGACTAGATTAATCATATCAAAACCAAAATTACAGCTTAAAAGATATTTAAATTGTAGCAATATGTTTGACAAGTTGTGTTTATTGGTATGTATTTTTATATATATAAATAAACTCAACAATAAAGAACAATGTAAAGAGATTTAAAAACAATCTAAAACTTGCTTTAACCCTTTTGGTGTGGAGAGTAATTTTAGTTGCCTAAATAAAATTAACGTGTAAAAGGTAAGATGTAACTTAGGTCTACATAGCTTAAAAATTTGGGATCTTGCGTGATATACCCTTACCCAAAATGTCTTTTGTTAGAAATTTTTTGACCCTATAATTAAAAATATACTTTATTACTTTTAAGTAAAAACAATTGTTTTAGAAGTATCAGTGAGTAAAAAAAGAAATCTCATAAACTTGTGCGATATAGCCCCCGCCAACACCAAATGTGTATTGTAATTATAAAACTCCAATAAAAGTTTTTTATTTTATGGTCAAGAAGTGCATTCCAGTTATTAAATTTGTTACAAAATGTGCTGAACCAAAATAGTTAAGCACAGAGATTTTTTAATTTTTAAAAATTTTTTTATATGATTCCATTCTGACATTTTGTTTGGTTTGGTTTTATGGCATATCAACCTTTTATGGGTTATTTAATGCCAAATCCTCTTTATTCATATATATTAAATATATAGGATTTATAAACACATTTTGCTGATAAAATTTTTAAATGAGCCTGAGCTCATTCTTTTGCACACTGTTAAATGGTTCCAAGTATTGTTATGTATCACTAACAATTCAATTAAACATCAGTCATTTGTTTACACACAGTTAACTGATCAAACAGTTCGATTTAGCATAAGTCATTTGTTTGCCGTCAGTTTAAATTTCAAACAGTTCGATTTGACCCATAGATAGGACCCAATTAGGCGCTACCACTCCCGGTCAGAATGGACCTGAGAGTGATGGCATTGAAGGGGTACTCCACATTTCCCAAAGCTCCAGCAATTCTGGAGCCTCAGCTTCAGATTGTTTTGTGTTATATCCAAGACACTCGTTGCGGGGGAGGGGCTCTTACTCCTCTGCAGAGATGCAGTTGGTGAATTCTAAAGCCCCAGCCGATTGAATTGTTTGGTTTGGTTTGGGTTTTGTGACATCTCAACCTTTTATGGGTTATTTCATACCAAATCCTGTTTATGTATATGTATCAAATATATATGGATTGTAAGTGCATAATTTGTAGTTTAATATTTTTAGACAAACCAGAGCTGACTTGTACATTTTCTTTTTTAAGTAGAGGAACACTTACGTGCGATATACGGGAACACTGGACAGCTGTTTTGATCTTATTTGGTCTCATCAGCAGTGTATACTGTGATCGAACCAGCGACCACAGAATGCAGAGCCGAAACTCTACGACTGAGCCACCAACCCACATCGCAAAAGAAAATGTATATCTATATCCTTGCCCTTGAGGTTATAATAATTACGCGGATGCGTATTTCCAATCCTCCTACGAAGACGTGGCCCTGGAGGTGACCGTGTCCTCTGTAAAGAGTACGGATGTAACTTGCAAGAGAAATTCAGGTTAATTGTCCGCGCAATTACTATGATTAGTTGATTTGGCGTCACTTGTGTACGATGTGGGTTGTTGGTTCAGTGGTAGAGTTTCGGCTCTGCATTCTGTGGTCCCTGGTTCGATCTCCAGTTGGGGAGATCACGGTATACACTGCTGATGAGACCTAATAAGGTCGAAACAGCTGTACAGTGTTTCCGTATGTCGCACACAAATGTTCGCCGGATTTTCTGGTTGTGGTTATTCAATTATCAACAGAGCTCATTTATTTGCAAACAGTAATACTTTGAACTATTTTAGCTAACACCAGTACTTCTATCAAATGTTAGTAATTTGTTTCCCCACAGTTAAGTGATTGGGAGTATAGAAAATAGATCAGATGGGAGGCCATTTCTCTTCAGAAAGTTAAATATCTGCTTAGGGTCGATAATTATAAATAGTTCGTTCATATTGTCAACATTATAAAACCTTCGTCTAATGTTGGTTAGTTATGTGCATTCAATCAAGATGTTTTTTTTATAATGTACTGGTTTCCACATGGACATTTAGGAGGAGGCTCATCTTTTAGAATGAAGGAGTGAGTTAATCAAGCATATCCAATGCGTAGCCGGGCAAGAGTGGTTTCTTCTCTTCTGGCATTATTAGAATCCAGCTTCCTTTCTTTTAAAATTGGTTGTACTTGGAAGAGCTTGTAGCCATTTCTTTGTAATTATTTGCTTGATTTTCGGTTTGACTTCAGTATATGGTATTTTAAAAATTTTTTTTTTTTTAAATCGGGCACCATATTGAGAGCAGCTTTAGCTAATGAATCCCCTCCAGCAGAATATCACCTTTTTGCTATGGTTCATAGAGTTGAGTTTATTTAGAATCTTGACAACGAATAGATTATCAAGTTTTATATTTTTAAGAGATTTTAGAGCAGAGATGGAGTCTTGATGAATGATAAACTTTTCCTTGTTGCTTGTTGAAACTAGTTTAAGTGCCAAATTTATTGCACAAATTTCGGCAGAAAATATGGAGGCATTTTTTCAAGATTTTCTTGTGGAGAACTGCTCCACACTTGGTTCCATTGTTGCTTTTGTGTAAGTGATTTAGATAACTCTCCTGAATGTTATTTAGTTTCTCTTGGTAGGTTAGGGGATGAGTTTTATTTTTGGGAGCTTGTTTAAATCAAGGATAACCACAGGTTGCTTTAGTAGCCAAGGAGGAGAGCTTAGTTGTATGGTATCATGAATGTTTGTTAATGAAATATCTGTGTCTTCCAGTATGTGTTTCATGCAAAGACCGAATGTTTTTATGGTGTTTTCTCTCTGCTCAAATAGGTTTTGCTGTTTGGCATTGAATGAAGGTGCAGTCGTAAGCCGAATTGGATAATAGTGATTTAAGTTTACTGTAGTATTGTAGACCTAATTTTGTGAATCTAAGTTTTAAAGGTGGTTCGTTGGCTTCAGAATAAAAGCTCTCCACTTGGGATGTTCGAAAAGCCCCTAAGACGAGTCTCAATCCCTCATGGTAGACTGTCTGTAATGATTTGAGGTGGGATTTTCTGGCTGCTCCATATATGAAACAGGCATTGTCAATTTTTGAGCGGATTAAGATTCTAAATAATTTCAGCAAGGTGTGCTGGTTTGTACCCCAGTCTTTGTGGGTTATTACACAAAGGAGTTTTAATGTTTTGCTACATTTCTCTTTTAAATATTGAACGTGTGGAACGAGAGAGAGATTTTATCAAAAATAACGCCAAGGAAATTGTACTGGTCAATGACTGGAATTTCTGGTCCATCCTGATTTACTATAGGGTTGTTATGCATTTTTCTTAATTGACAAAAATGCATGCACTGAGTTTTTGTTTTGGAAATTTTAAAGCCGTTCATCATTGCCCATTTTTTTTATCTTGATGATGCCCTGTTGTAGGTATATACTTGGATGTAGATGTGATGCAGAAGTCATCACCGAACAAATACTTATCAACTCCAGGATTCAGGCAATTGGTGATGCTATTGATATTTCATGTTGAAGAGGGTTATTGATAGTATACTTTCCCGAGGGACTCTCTCTTCTTGATTTTGGATGTTTGATATAGTTGAACCAATACGGACTCGGAACTTCCTTTCCGAAAGAAAAGGGTTGATAAAGTTTGGAAGTCCCATGTTGTGTAGGTCATCAATGATGCTATACCTCCAAGTAGTCTCGTATTCCTTTTCTAGGTCAAAGAATATTGCTACGAGATGTTTTTGTATAATTGCCTCTCGTATGGAGGTTTCTAACCTGACCGCACGATCCATTGTTGATCTTTAGTTTCTAAAGCCGCATTGAAAGTTGATAAAGATTATTGAATTCTTTGAACCAAACTAGCTTTTTATTGACCATTCGTTCCATGGTCTTACACAGACAGCTTGTTAAAGCTATTGGGCGATAGTTTGATGCGTAAAGATTATTCTTTCCTGGTTTAGGTATTGCGATGATTGTAGCTAGTTTCCATAATTCTGGGAGTTTGCTATTTTTCTAAATGTTGTTTAATACAGTAAGTTGGTATTCTAAGGATTTTGCAGTTAATTGTCTGAAAAATTCGTTGTAAAATTAATCTGGGCCGACTGCAGTGTTGTGGGATTTTTGGATGGCTTCTTTTAGTTCTGATAATGAAGAGTTCGTTGTAGCTTTTAGTGCTGCCCGATTTAAAATTAAGCCTTTGTTTTTCTTTCTTGTCTTTGTGAAATTTTGTGTTGGAGTTTGTGGAAGAGGGATTTTCTGAGAAGGTCTCGGCTAGTGTGTTGACAATATCTTTTTTATTGGTGACTTGAGTATTATTTTTAATGAGGTGTTTGAGTGGAGTAGACTGGTTTTTGCCTGAAATTTTGCGTATCATTTTCCAGACTGTGTTTGTTTTGGTGGACGAATTAAGTTTATTTATATAATTTTGCCAACTGATCTTTTTAGCTTGTTTAATGGTTTTCCTTGCCTTTGCTCTGAGCAGTTTGAAAGAGTTTAGATTGCTTGTTAAGGGTTCTTTTTTGAATTTGCGAGGGGGGGGGCATTTCGTGGTCTGATTGCTATTATGCACTCATTGTAATGGGGAAGTGGTCACTGCCACAAGGATCGTCATGGACCTTCCATGTGTAATCCATGTAGCTTGAAAGATCAGATAGAGTAATGTCGATATCTGAGTAGGAGCTGGTAGATGGGTTGAGATAAGTTGGAGATTTGTTATTTAAGATACAGAGATTGTTGCTATTGATGACCTTCTCCAGATCAGTCCTTTTTTTGTTGATTTCCAGACCCCCCCTAATATAGTATTGTGACTGTTAAGGTCACCTACTAATATGTGGGGTTTAGGAATTTGTTCTATTAGTTTATCAAGTTTTTTGTCCTTTATGGGATCATGTGGCGGTATATAAATGGAGCAGATATTTACTGGTTTGTGAAGTGTAGTTTTGACAGCAATCACTTGGAGTTCGCTGTTGATGTTGATTTGTTTTAGGGGTATGTCCTTCCTAATGAGGATAGAGATACCTCCAGAAGCTCTCTGTCCATTTTTGTATAGGTGATTGTATGACTGAAAGTGTTTTATATTCAACTGGTTCTTATCTTTAAGGAATGTTTCTTGAAGACATACTACTTTGGGGTTATATTTCTTTAGAAGTAGTAGCAGTTCTTCGTAATTAGCTCTAAATCCTCTACAGTTCCTTTGTATTATTTTGTTAGACATTTTTATTTAATCCAGACAGTTCCACAGAGTTATTTGGTGGTTCATTATTAGTCCTTTGCTATTCTTTTGAGTTTTAGATTTAGTTAATTGGGGGCTGCTCTCTGTTTCCATCTTTTTTAATATTCTGAATTTATTATTTCTTGTATTTTTAGTTTTGCTGTAGGTTTTTTGTTTGTCTTTAAGTGTTTTTTTTTTGTGAGGAGTCTGTAGAAGCGAGAGGTCGCATTGAAGATCTTTTCTCTTTTAATCTAATTTTAGTAGATTTTGTTACATAGTATTTATCAGCCGTGTGGATGGGGTTATTCCCGTTTTCTCCTCAGTATTGGTTTTCCTCAGTCGGGTCTGTGTTTGGGCAGATGGTTCCTCTTTGTTTTCTGCAAGATCCACTGATGTAGTTGATGCATCTGCAGCTCTGGTGGTATCAAACGAGGCTTTGATTTTATTAATAAAGCTTTCCCAATAGCCCAGCTCCAGTTGGATTAAGGTTTTATCAATCGTCTCATACTTGTTGTATGGAGACTTATTACGCTGAACTGCTTGGGAATATGTGATCTTAGAGCCTGCTTCTAATTTACGGGTTTCATAAGGAATATTATTCTGATGTTTTACTGTCAATACTTCCTTCTCTTGCCTCCAACTCTCACAAGATCTTGTGTACACCGGATGACTGCCACTACAATTGGCACATTTACATGGGAATCGACAGTCATTAATGTGATGGTCATGATTTTGTTGACCATATTTCCGGCACACTTCACACCATCTACAATTATCCTCATGATGGCCATATTTTTGGCATTTGTAACATCGCAATGGGTATGTATTGCTCAACCCTCTCCATTGTATAGTGAACATTTATTTTTTCGGGTATTTTGAGGTGTTAAAATGCATTATATATGTATTCGTCTATTGTTTTCCCTTCTTTTTGAATCGATACTCTTTTGATTTTAGTCACACCTTGCTTTTTTAGCTCTCTTTTTATGTCTTCGATGGTGCATAAGGAGAGTTCTTTACTTTTCACAACCCCCTTACTTACGTTCAAGGATTTGTGAGGGTAAGTTTTCACACTGATATTGTGAAATTGTCTTTTTAAGTAGAAAATCAGCGCGTTTCCTCTTTTCAACCTTGACTAGCAGAGTTTCATTTTTTAATTTTTTGACAGCAATTGGCGTCAAGTTTGTTGATATTACTTTTTCAATTATGAAAGGTGGTAAATTAGTAATTGGAGCACTATTAGATTCAATGATTATGAATCTAGGAAAAGGTGCTTCTGTTTCATTATCTGAAGAGTTCGGTTCGTTTAAATTACGTTTGAATTTTTTTTTGTTTGAGAAAGCATCCATATCTGTTATATATTTTTCACTGGTTCGGTCCTATGCTCCACCACCCACTACGGAGTCCAACTTGAGAAGGGAATGACACAAGAGGGAAACCCATTCGCCTTGGCTGAGACGGGGATACAATGCCAGTATACTCGTATTAAGAACAAGATTTTGAACCTTTGCCAAATTCTGGTTTTTATAACTCAATGTAACTGAGTTAAAAAGTCCTTTCCTTTTAACACGATTGACCCTCAGCCCCCCACCCCACCCCTTCTATAAGATAAAGGGTTTGGGCATTGATCCTCAAGAGTAGATTGGATAATACTTTCGGGAGAAAATAAACATGTTTGCTAGGGCATGTCGGGGCCAGCCGATTGTTCGGATCGGGCCTATCCAACCACCCGTTAGTCCAAGTAAGGGCCAAAGTGGGATGTTGCTAGCCATTGACCACTCTGTCACCGGATCAATGACTGCTCAACCTCCAGGATTCCGTCCTAGCGCTTTACGGGTCGCTATCCAGGTCCCCTCATGGGGGGGTCTTACCCCTCTACAGAGGTGCAGTCGGCGTATTCTACAGCGCCTGCCGACAGAGCCTCGATTGAGTTGTGATATTTATAAAAGTTAGGAAAAAAAAACACTTGTATTTTACAAACAGTATTTGTTCTTAATGCGAAACTACAATTTAGCCATTTTATACATTACAATTAGACCCCAAAGTGATCGTCTTTCAACCTCTTCAAATCGAAATCCTATTCCAATTATGGAAAAATAAAAATTAGAAAAATAAAATAGAATAAGTGTATCACTTTCTGTATATTACAAACTTGATGAAGGTCACCTCGCTGCCTTAACAACTTGCTGTCTAAACCATTTTTTTTTCACGAGATACAAGACATTAATTAGATTTTCATGAAAATTTCTAACACATCTCAAAAATGTGAATGAAAGCTCTTTCCAGAAATTCTAAACTTGACTTATCCTAATCATTCTTGAAACCCTCTAAAATATTGCAATTTTTAACATGAGTGGGCAACTTATCCTACATATATATTGTTTCTTTCTCATAGTTTAAGTGTTTTGTTGATTTGGTTTTTGAGATCTTTTAAACCAACAAATTAGCATTTTGCTGAGAGATATTTAAAAATTATGTGCCATTTTTAGAAAACCCATTATTTTAAATGCCTCAATTAAATCCTTCCTCATTCTTCTTTCTTGCAAAGTTGTTAAAACCCAGACTCCGATTTCCTTTTATAAGATATTTTTTCTCATTAATAAAAATTGTGGTAGGTTCTCGAAGTGTTAAATTTCTTTGAAAACTAAAAAATAAATTGTTTTTTTGATGATTTTTTGTTGAAAAAGAAAGAAATTATTTCAAAACTGCAATTATCATGGATTTTACAAGAATATATCATCCACCCGTACCCGCTGTTCTTAACTTTTCATCTGATTTCTTCTCTATTGTTTTAACGGTAAAGTAAATTTTGTATGACTTTCAAATCCAAACTATCTGAGGTGGGTTCATTCACTGATAGAAGAGTATTTTTAAGGATTCTTCTATTTCAATAAAGTTGAGGGAGAGTTTTTTTCGAATCAATGGCAAAAAAGTTCAAATGTGGCACATGGCCTGACTTTTTTTCTCTTCACAATTCTATTTTTAACTTTATTAGTCCCTTTCAGTTTCAGTATAACGTAGCATTTATTCTGAAGATTTTTCATACTAGTCATCGAGAATCTAAACTTATATATGTTCACAGATTTTGAGGGAGAGAAGAATCGTTGAAGTTTTTATTTACCGAAAACGTCACCCCCAATGAAATTCGAATGAACAATAAATGAATAAATCTATATTTAACATTAAATAATAAAATTATTGTTTATACAGATCTTTTTCATTTATTAAAACATATTTCACTTAAAAACATTCTCATATTTCCTGAGAACTCTATTTTCTGTCATCTAATGAAAAAAAAGAAGAGAAAATGAAACGGAAAAAGATGGTTGAAACTAAAAAATATAATTGGGCCAATGAGATTATATACTTTTAAGTTAAATCGTTTTTTCAATAAAAGACAACAAAAACAAACGAGTCTTAACTGGGATTGGTTATCATGTTCTTTTCAAAGACACAATATCTGTAAAGTTTTGATGAAAGTTTTGGTTGTTGTACATTTGGAGAAATTGAGCTGAATTGTTATGCAAATCTCTTAATATTTTATCACTTAAAATTTCTGTCCTTAATATTCTCTTCTGATTCTTAACTCGATGATTTTTCATCTGCCAAACATGAAAATCCCGATGCAAATAGAGATTAAGTTTTGCACACTATTGGCCATAAATGTGTATACGATCAGTTATCAACATCTTGCAGACCTTTTTTAATTTCTCAACTGTCAACCAAGAAATAAAAATGTAGTTTTGAAGGTGAATGTGTTGCAAGTAAAAAAAGTCGCAGGATGAGAAAAAAAAAAAACCCCCAACAAAAACGCATCTTCAACCAAAAGTATTTACTCGATAAATCCCTTACATTTCTTTCATATTCAAACATTCTCGACAAAACTTACTCTTAGCCCGCCTCCATAAATTGTGTCGTTTGCCACATCTACCAACACAAACATTCCCAGTGGTACTTCATCACTAATACAGGTTGCCATTCAACAGGCGCAGGTGATGCAAAAATATCTACCTTATATAATTGTAAGAAATGAATCGGCTATGGTTTAAAGTCTATGTAGAAACTGGAGGCTTTGTGACTCGTGAAAATTCAGCTGTCAATCGTTTCATTTTCTTTTGTTATGAGTACAAAGTTTTGGTTACTATCGAAGTGGGGTGATAACAAGTGGATCCAAAATAGCATCTCAAGCTTCCACCGTAAAATCATTTGGCATTATCGACACGGCATGGAAGAACTTTTTATCTTTTTATTTTGGGACGGTAATACCTCCCACATTAAAACTAGCTTCTATTATTAAATAAAGTGCTAAGTTGGACTTAATACAATAAATACTTCCTTCTTTTAAAGACGGGACTTTATTAAGATGAGTCTTTATGTTGATTGAGGTTACAAAGGATAAAACCATGACAATACCTGTATTCCGCTCGGCTTTAGTCCAAAGCAAAATGTCTACCTTTCTTCAATTTTTTTTCCCGCCAAGGAAAAATAGCTGATATCAATGAAATTCAACCCAGGTTGAACGTAGTAAGATTAGAGGCGGGAGAAACAGAAGACAATACGTTCGATCGTGTCTTTTCCAATAACTAATTTTTGCACTGAAATAAACTAACTACAGAGACAAGTGAGAGAAATGATCCAAGTATTTTATACCTACACAAGAAATCAGGACGAAATACTCTGAGGATTCTTTTAAAACCAGTAGAGAACAAAGTAAGATCTTCATTAAAAGAATAATTTCCAACAAGGAATGTGTCAGTTGTTAGATATCCACCGAGCAAGAGATAACGAAAAAGGAGTTCATGTAATAGAGACCATTGTACCAAATTTCACTCTGTTAACAAGAGAAAAAAGTCATATGCGATATGATAAACAATACAGTTTTCTGCGTTAGAGGCATTCTTTTTATTTATTCATTTTTTCTTTAAACTAAGGTACAGTTCAAGGAGGATTAAATAGTTTTTGTGCAAAATAATCATTGTAAAATAACTTTTCGGTACTTTTCCAGAATAACCAGCTGAAGAAGTTTCTGACGGCAATGTACACTGGCCGACATCAATTCCCCCAGCTAGCGCTATTTTAGACTTGCATAGACTTAAAAACAAAACAATCACGTCGGGGTCATGACTATTGCGATTTACCGAACAATATGAATTTATCGTAAAATATAAATCTTTTTTTTTTTTTATATTGGGGTCACCACTACTGGATTGCTGTCAGAATATTATTACTTTTCCTTTGGCATTTCAAATAAACATAATTTGTACGAAAAGAATAAGTGCCAGATTGTAAATTTAACATATTTACAATTCATTGGTATTAAGAACCTAAAAGAATTGTGCTTTGTTACAATAAAGAGTTGAGCATAAAAATACTCTTTGATTTCCAACATGGAGAATGTCACTTTATTGGAATATTCTTACACATTAGTGGCCAAAGCTGCCCTCTAGCGGTGGGAAGAGTGCACAAATATTCTGCTGGTGGAAAATAAATATTTTGAGTTGATATATGTGATGTCACTTGATTCCTTAATATATTCTAATAAGTTTTGATGCTATGACAATCGAAAATGTGTGTTTTTGTGCTCACCCTGTACAATATGTTACTTAATGTCCATAGTAAAATAACACATTGGCTGACTAATCCTTCAACGAAAGAAGATTCATGTATTTTAGCAGAATGAAAAATTTACTTGTCTAGTCTCATCAAATGGTTATGACGAAAAGATAGCAAAAAAAAAAAAAAAAAAGATAAAAGTTGGTTAATTTTTATAGCTTTAAGTGCTAGGAATAATATATTGTATTAAAAGCGATAAATACAGCACATGGCCTAAAACAAGGATGGGGAGACTGGTCTTCACTAATCTCTCTTTAACGCAACCAGTTCCATTTCCTGACCCAGAACATGCTATATTAATCCTTTCACCATAACGTCATATTCTGAAAAAAATCATTCACACTCCAGTCACCCTATGGGCGTCTAAACTGCACCCACATGTGCTGCATATATTGTGAGGGAGAGGGTGAAGGATGAAATTTTGACGAAGAAAGAACTTCCCAAAGAAATGCGAATCAATAAAAAAAAAAAAGCATATTTACTATTAATAATAAATTGATGATTCGTACTCCCCCCCCATCACCACCACCACTTGCTAACAAATATGGCAGAAAAACGAATTGACCGGTTGGAAAATTTTTATGCCAAGGACAAGCAAGTAATTTTTGCAGTAGGTTATACATCAGTCTAAGACCAAAATTAAAATCACATATGGCAAATAATAGTTTTACGCCTTCGCGATCATTTGGTGATTCTATATTTTGAAGAATCACAAGAAAATGGGACAAAAAATATAAAACTGATTCAAATTTATTTTAACAGAAAATCTGGAAAATTAACAGAACAACAGACTTAAACATAACTTTTTAAAAAATTCAATGTTTATTGATTCTATAAATTTCTCAGCTTAATAGAAACCTATTTTTGTGTTTCCTTTCGTTCATCGTATTTTCATGTCAGTGTTTTTTGTTTTGTTTCGTTTCTTTTGTTGGCGTTGCTGACACGGAAACTTCTTAAGATGGATTTTGAAATTATTATATAATGAATAGTTTGAAATTTTTATTAATAGTTGTTAAGTTTTATTTTATTTTATTTTTTTTCAACTATCGATTCATTGTGAAATGGCAACTATTATAGTAGAACCTAATTTTCATGTCTTCATTTTGACACGAACTCTGAAGTTTTTATTTAAAAGATTTTCTTGGTTTGAAAATGTGGCATTTTTTTTTATCTTTAATTTTGATGATGTCTTAGTAAATAACACTTTTGCTTGGAGACTATAAATCCAAAGCACATTGGAACTTCAGTCACACGTATGAGAACTCAGTGAGAATCGAACTCACAAACAATGATCTTCTAGCCATGCTCTCTAACAATACACCACGCAAGACACCTAACAGGCAAGTGTTGTTGATTTTTTTTGTTCTTTCCATGCACTAATAACTCCTGCCTATAAGTGTAGATCGAAGTTGCAAAGTAAAGATTATTTTTTAAAACTTCCATTATTGGAAACAGAAGACCTATTTCCATAAACTGTCAATCACCCCGAAGAAATCTATTCACAACACTTTGGCCCTATGGAAATATGAAACTCCAGTAATATCAGAAGAAACAAGAAAAACGGTGTCAGCATAGAATTTCATCTCAAAACCATGTATCGTTTGTTTGGAGGAGAAAATGGTTATAATCACATTTCCAAATCATGAAAAACTTTTTAATGAAAGATTAGAACTCAACTCGAAATGCGGACACCAACATTTTTTTTTTACTGTTTTATTTACCACTTTATTATTATTTGAATAACTAGATTGATTGATTTCTTTGTTTCATGGCATATCAACCTTAGTAGGCTATTTAATGCCAAAGCCATTCTCCAAGAAGAACAATAGTGGTACTATTTAGCCCATAGCTGGGAGGATAAGGGGGCTCATACCTTTCCCAAGGGTGTTTGCCCGAAAGTGAACGTAATAGCGCGACTGGAGTACGAACTCGCTTACTACGATTCCGCCGTCCATCGCTTTAACCATCGAATGATTAGAGACGACTTAACAACCTTTAACTAAAAATATTCCAAAATTTAATTATAAAAAAAAAATTGAATTTAGTTTCAGGGACACCAACAAATGAAAATTAATTCAACGAACCAAAATGCTGATATACGAAAATAAATTTCTCTCATGCTTTTTAGGACACCACTATAACTATTTAAAAATAATTTAAGGAATTTTTAAATCAACAAATCTTTTAAATGAAAAATCAGATCTTGTGTCAAAATATTAAGTTAATTATCGCTCAACCATGACTTATTAGAAACAATTTAGCAGCGATTAATTAGAAATATATTTAGAATATAATTCACATTAAAAATAGTTTTCTTTAGTGTCATTTAGGCTGACAATTGAAATGGAAGCAAATCATGTCTGTACGAAAATACAATTAAGAAAATGACACAAAGATTGATTTCACTTATGACAGCACTATAACACACCAACCATATCTATAGGTTTATCAAATCATTTGTAAATCTGATTTCGTTTTTATATTTTATGCTTTCTATGCACCACTCTCTTGTAACACTTGTCATTTTTCACAATGTAATATTTCCTGATACATTATGTGTTTTTAATTCCCGTGTTATACTTTTTTTTAATACATTATACATGTGTTCTCTTCCATATATTGAGCACACTCTGTGTAGACCTTTAACGCACCAGTATTGATATATGTAAAATGTTTGTGTAGGTGGAGAATTTTGTACTGATAAATTTAAATTGCTGATCTTAAACACCTGTTTATTGCACAATTCTATTTCTATCTTTGTAATCATTTATTCTAATTGACTGAAAAGATGGTTTGCTGAAATAAGTGTGTGTGTGTGTGCGTGCAATCTTCTTCACTGCATAAAAAAATCTAGTGAATCCAATGAGGTTGTGCTTAAACGAACAAAATATTTAGTGCCCAAATTTTTTTTTGTATTAAAAGAGTAATGTAGTTTATTCTTTTTACTTTCAGTCTTTATAGCCGAGATTAAAATTCTGTTGATAATAAACAGGTTAAGACATGTCTGATAATTGCTATAAATATGAATATTTTTGTTTTACTCCAGCACATTTGATGTGTTTATCAAACTCTTTCTCCACACAAATTGGGTGTGTGAACAAGACGGAGTTGAATACTTTCCTTGCTATAAGATGGTAATAAATGAAACTCAGCATTGTTCTTCTGTAGGTTCGAAGGTCATAACCCTGAACCTGATACTGAAGTAAACATAATTATTTCTGTTTTGAATCCATTTTAATCTCTGCCCAACCACCTTTTCTCCTCCTTTCCTCTCTTCGTCCACTCAATAACAAAAACCTTTTGTCTTTGTACCAGTTACTTTGCAATCTCAAGTCAGAAAAAAAAGAAGCTCGTCCGCCCCCTCCATACATACACACACAGACACAATTTCTCTTGGTCCTTTTATTTATTTGTATGATAGTTATCTGTTCTTGTCAGCTCTCGTCTGTTAAACCACGTTTTCTGTCTGTCATGTTAAGATGATGAAACACATGTGCATCCATTTTATTGATCTTCTGCTCAATAACTGACTTCCGTTTGTGAAATTCAATTTATTTATTTATTTTTTCTTAAAGTCTGTAATTATTTGAAATGTTTTAAAAATGTTTATTTTGCAACATCTTTAAAGACACTTGTCTAAAGAAGAATGTCAACTTTTTTTTCTTTTTGATGAGAAACTTTCATCTTTTGATTTAGTTTTTTTTTTATCTTATTGATTGAAAAAAGAAGCTGTGAAAATATCAAGAATTATTTCTGAATTTCAAAGTAATTTAATTTATTTTCTTCTCTGTCTCATCTGGATTTAATAAACAACAACAACAATAATAATAATAATAATAATAATCCATGTGAAGCCGAAGTTTTGGTGGGGGTGGATGACATTGTTCTAATGTGAAAATAAATGCAGTATTGGACAACTCCCCCCCCCCACAAAAAAAAAAGACTGTGAAAAAGTTGAACTACTTTTTTTTTTTATTGTTGCCAGAAATTTTAAGGAAACTTCCATTATTTAGACACACACAGGAAGTAATTTTTCTTCCTTGATTATTGATGTTAAAGTTTCTTTAGTTTTAGTGAAAAGTCATAATTTTCTAAAAAAGGAAATTTTCAGAAATACCAAAACATAGTAAATTTCTTTGAATTTTCTTTTTCTTGATTTGTTATCCTTATTTAGGATTCATCCTTTGCTAATAACTTTTTGCTACAAAGGAACTTTGACAACAATAATTAAGGAAAACAAGTACTTCATATAAGTACGTCTAAGCTGTTGAAATTCCATTAAAATTTGTGGCAATAATAAGTCAGTGAGTTTTTTCTCTTTTTCTTTTTGTCCAATACTGTATATTTCTATATTTATCTGTATATTATTTGTATTGAATTGTAGCATCTATTCTTTAGGATTGGAAGCCCTAAAAGGAATTTTATTCTTTGTGCTGAGGAGACTGCTCCTTCAAGTATTATTTCTTAAAGAAATATCCGTGCATTGCCTAATGTCTGTTGCTTGACTTTGATATGATTGCTAAAACTCATCATTATGAGTAGAGGATAATACACATTTGATACATTTTATTGATTATTGCCATTGGATATCATGAAATATACTTGTGTTACAAGATGCACAAGCTATATTTCCCATAATGTATTTGGTTGCTGGGGTGCCTTGATGAGTAATTTCCGTTTATGGAATCTCTCAGTAACATGTAAAGGTTGTACTAGGTTACATGGTATCAGCAGTAAATAATGATTTAACCTATAAATTAAAGAGGCAGATATAAAGAAAAAAAAGGAATGCCCAATTATGCCTCACGAGTTTAATGAACCAAGAACTTCTGATTGAAGATTACCCTCAGGGCTGAGCTTAGAATATACTGAGGTGTTAAGACTCTCTGCCTCCCAAAAAAAGGATATAACACTAAATTGCATTTGGTAATGTTTGGTGGGTTTTATGGCATATCAACCTTTGTAGGTTATTCAACGCCAAATCCATTTTTATGTAAATAATCAGTTCTATTTAAAACAATTCAGTTTAGCATAAGTACAGTTTCAATGTCAAAAATAGTTCAATTTAAAACAATTCAGTTTAGCATAAGCACACAGTTTAAATGTAAGTACAGTTTAATTACAAAAAGCATTTCTATTTCGAGCTATTTAGTTTAGTCAAGCAATTCTAATTCAACTAATTCAGTTTAGTAAAAGTACAGATTTTGTTTATGCACAGTTAAATGTAAAAACAGTTTGAAGTTAATTAATTCAGTTTAGTGTAAGTACAGTTTCACTGTCAAAAAACAGTTCTATTTGAAATAATTCAGTTTAGCACTAGCACACAGTTCAAAATGTAAGCACGGTTCAATTGTCAAAAACATTTCTATTTCAAGATATTCAGTTTAGCATAAGTATGCCGTTAGTCCTATTTAACCCATAGATAGGACCCATATCATGTGCAACCACTCCGGGACAGAGTGGACCTGGGAGCAATGGCAATAAAGGGGTACTCCGTATTCCCCAAAGCTACAGCATTGCTGGAACCTCACCATCAGATTGTTTAGTGTGATATCCAGGACACTCGTTGGGAGATCTTACCCCTCTGCAGAGGTGCAGTCAGTGTATTCTACAAATTTGGTAATGTGATTCCAGTTCTGGAAATCAATGGAGTGTGCAGTACCCTTTCTTTGCCATTACTTACAAGTCCACTGGAGTGGTAGTACCAGTTAGGGTCCTATATGGGGATAAAATTGATCTGTTTTAATATTGTTCATATTTGGTGTGAAAATCTGCCCCCCCCCCTAAAAAAAAACTCAAGAAACAACTACACAAAAAAATGTAAATATGAATGTACAATGAACATGTTTTCCTAACTTCGAGGCATAAAATACTCCTAGATGGTTTGACATACCCTCCATCAATCCATCAAACAAACTGAAGAATTATAAAACAAAGATGCTTTTTGCTTAGCTTGGTTTAGTCTGATTCAAGGCTACATTTAGAGAGCACTGAGAAGCTCCTTTGAGTAGCCAATAGACGAGCTGTCTAACTCTTTCTCTATAGGAGGTGCCCTTTTTGGCCAAGAAGTGAATTTTTTATGTAAACAGGAAACAAACTGAAAGCAAATGTTGAACTGCACAACACTTCAACAAAGTAGTTGATTTATTTTCCTAGAAATGACTGCTGTGCTCAGTAATTATCATAATATAAATTGAAAAGAACATCTCTCTCTCTCTCTCGTGACATACATCAATAAATCGTTTTAAGTTTAGGTTATATATCAACAACAAGATTTTTTTTTTCTGAGTTTTTCTGCAGTTACAATTCTCTCGCTTAGTTTCTGTGACTTATTTTAAAAGGCCAAACATAAATATGTTTAATTGTATATTTGTGGTTTTCTGTGCCAAACTTAATTTGATTGAACCTAAGAAGTGCAATGGAATTTTTTTTTCTTCTGCTGTCATTGAAGATTCCCAACTTTTATGTGATTAAAGTGTTCTCGGGAGTCCACCCGTTAGATAGCATCACCTCCTCCGAGGAAGGTTGAAATAGTGTGACACCGATTAACAGGAACCAGGTGATTTTTGTTATCACCCCTGCAAACAAACTCTTAAATTGACTCTCCCTGGAAGTGGAGCTAATTAAATAGCATTCAAGAACATGATCTTGCCAAATATTCTGTTTGTCAAATGCTCATTAAATTCAAGTCATCATCAATCTGATGATAATCTTAAGATAAAAATTTTCATTAGAACATTCTTTAAAAATTATAATCAACATTATTGGCAGGTCATTAAAGGTGACGTACTAAGTTAGACGTTGTTACTTGACATGTTTATTTCAGGAACCCTCTCATGTACAGGTTGCAGGAACCAAAAATAGCTCAGTTCTGTTAAGGTATCCATTGATGGGACAGGTGGTTGGTTTGGTTTGGTTTCTTTGTTTAATGGCATATCAACTCTTTTTATGTTATTTAATGCCAAAGCAATTCTTCTAGAAGAACAGTAGTGGTACTATTTAACCCATAGCTGGGAGGATAAGGGAGTTCATACCTTTCCCTAGGGTATTTGCCTGAAAGTGAACGTAATAGCACGACTGGAGTACGAACTCGCTTACTGCGATTCCGCAGTCCTTTGCTTTAACCATTACACCACGAGGACACCCCCACAGGTGGTTGATGGTTAATCTTTGATAATGCTCTTGGAAAAGTTATTCAGTTATCCAGTATCAGTATCGTTTTTATAAGTGACCATTTTGTAAGTACCTGAAGCCCCAGGTATCAAACTAAGCAAATCTTTGTAAATACTAAATGAACAAGTTCTTTTGTTCGAATAAATAAATGATTATATGTAAGTGTATGTTTTGAAATTATAAAACTTTTTACACACACACACATACACACACACACGTGTATATATATATATATATATATATATATATATATATATATTATTTTTTAAAAATTCATTTTGCAATCTAATAACTTAATCAAATCTCATTCAAATAATCTCAACTTTTAACTGTATGTTTAGAAACAGCTCAAAATTATGTGTTTTATGTTTTTTTCTTCTTTTTAACGTATAGAAATGTCATTTAATAAACATTAAACTGAGAATTTTCAGTTGTTTCTACAAATGCTGTTAAAGTCCAAGATCATTTCAACAAGAATTGATCAAGTTATTAGATAACAAAATGATATCAATATATCTGAAATACCTTGTATATCTCAAATGATATCAAATTTTTAAAACTCTGTGTGTATATATAAATATATGCAACATGTTCTTTTAAAAATGTTTAATTAAACAGGACAGACATTTCATGTTTGCCTATTCTATATTTAATCTGTTCAAGTCTTCATATGCATCATTTGACTTTTTGATGAAATGAATTTAGAAAGGTGCTGCATCCCCCCCCCAGTCCTTTCGGCCCCAACTGGAGCCATCTTCAGGATAATGAAAGGATATATAACACATCATTGTGTTTAACAATGATGTGTTATATATACATTTATATAAAAAGTACGTGGAAGAACAAGTGGGAGAGGAATTTAGTTGGAGCTGAAAGTACTTAGGGGAAAATATGGCACCTTCCTAAATTCATTCAATCCAAAAGTCAACTCATTTGAAAAATTGAACAGATTAAAGATAGAATAGATAAAGTGTCAGTTCTTGTTAACTAAATATATATATATATATATATATATATATATATATATATATATATATATATCCTCAAGTTGCTAGTTGGCTAACACTGGCACATCCATGTTTAGGGTTCATGGAAGAACGTCGCTTATGAATTCGTTCTTGCTTCTCCAGCAGTGTCCTGCATGTCTTGTTCATGGATGGTTTTTGAGACCAGAGGTAAGTGGGCATAAAGCTGCTGTTTTATGGGGTGTTGCTTCCTGGATTTGTTTAAAACATTCTGTAGCATTCTTGTGTAGTTTCCATTTAGCTTTTTCTCCGTGCATTTTATTTACGTTCATGTGGTACATTCAAACAATAGTACTGACACAGCCACAGCTTGGAAAAAATCTCAGGGTTTTTTTTATCAGATTGGTCAGACTTCCATGTGATTGATAAACAATTGATAGCAGTCCATGCCTTCGCTCGGTGGATGTTGACTTCGTTTTCAGTTGATGAGATATTGTTGCTGAGGTATGTGAACTTGTCTACGAATTTTAAAGATGGCTCTTCGCTTAAAATACATGTATTCTGTTTTATTTGCGTTAAAGTAGAGGTCAATGCTTCTTTTTGCTTGCTCGAAACTATGCAGTAGGAATTCGGCTAAGGTAGAAATCTTTGAAAGAAGCGCTGGATCATCTGCGTGATCTGCTTCTGTTATAGTTTCTGCAAGATATCGCCTGTTTTTTTTTTTTGTTGTTTTTTTTTGTTTTTTATAGCATAAAGCCATTTTCTTTTATTAAATCTATCGACGTTCGAAGTATGTAGTCTAAGCAGATTATAAACAAATATGGTGCTAATATATTTCCTTGCAAAACTCCGACAACAATGTTGAAGAAGTCTGTGTCTCCATCAGGTGAGTGAACTATCGCTTTCATTTTTTTTTTTTAATAAAGCGTCATTAGAGCTGTAACAGTTTCTTTGGGGAGACCACATGCAAGAAGTATTTGCTCCATCTTCCCTCCGTGTATGGGATCAAATGCCTTGGAAAAATCTACGAACAATAGAGTTGCCTCGAGATTTTTTGCACGTACTTCTTTGGTGATTCGACGGATGGTCATAATCTATAAAGTTATGGATCGATTTCTCTGAAAACTGTCCTGATTTTTCCTAAGAATTTTCTCCATTTCAACTTTGATATGGTTGAGAATTAGAGCATTATAGATCTCAGCAGTAAAAATTGTAAGAATTATGTCTTTGTAGTTCTTAGTGATTTTAGGTTGCTTTTCGTGGGGAAGGGAAGGATGCAATCTATTGTCCATTTCTTTATTGAGTTTTATTTATAGACTGCGTTGCATAATCGGAAGAAGTATGTCGCCAAAATTTCCAATCTTCTAAACTTCAGGGAGTATTTTGTTGAAACCGGCAACTTTTCTGTTTTTAATTTTTTTTTCCAATGCTACGCCAAGTTCTTCGTCCGGAAACTGTGCTAGTTTGATGTCTAGGGGAGAATTTAGCCTTTTTTCCATTTCTGTATTTTGTTTACAGACAGCGTTGCAAAATCGAAGAAGTATATCATCAAATTTCCTTGTCTTCCATCTTTCTGGAAGAATTTCGACGATACCGGCGACTTTTCTGCTTTAATTTTTGTCAGTACTTCGTTAAGTTCTTCTGTAAACTTTCCTAGTTTGATGTCTAATTGGTTAATAAATTTTGTGATAGGTTTATCAGTGACTTTGGAGGAGTTTCCCCAACAGATTCTTAAAATGTTCTGTTCACTTTTGTATTCTTTCTTCTTGGCTGGCAGTTTTTACTTTTGCTTTCGAGATGCTTTTCATTTTGATCATTTCATTTACTGTCTTCCATACAATTCGTGATTGTCTATTTTCTATCGAGTTTCGTATTTTATTGATTTGGCCTTGAATCTGTTCTTGTTCTACATTAGTTCTCTTTGGGCTTTCGTAAATTTTTGCGCATTGGCATTTGTTGGGTTTCTTTTAAGTATAAGGATGCTATTTTCATGTTATCTCATTTTTTCCTTACTACTAGTGACTCCCATGGAAGTCTACATTTGACTCTTGGTTTTGTTGCTATGCACCCTGCTGCTACTACTTCACTGTGAGCAGGGACAAAGTTTTCATATTCGTCATTTGGAGTATGTTTTTCAGATATCTCCCGAAGAGTTAGCATATATTTCTTGCTAATATCTCACTTGTTAAGTGAGGACTAGTCATAACGTGTGGTTTTAACCGTTTTTTTTTTCTGTGTAGACTCCAGCGTATCTTTGCTGTGATGATTCTGTGATTGGAAGAGACTCCTTCAAAAGAGGAGCATATCTCACAGTTCACACTTCTTGTTCATGAAAATACTACGTAACTGTGTTATTTGGGTAGGGGTGTAAGTCCATAGTTTTCTCTCCTTTTTTTTTTTTTTTGAATTTAGTATTAAGGCACACTAGTCTGTTTTTGAATGAAAACTCTACTTAATATTTCCCATTTATGTTTGGCTAGTTGTGTTAGCAGAATTTATTTTCGTCTTTGTCTATTTCAGCATTTCATGTCTCCAACGATGATTGGGGCGTTGTGTTTGGGAATGTGTCGGACAAGAGAAGATAGCTCTTTGTAGAAAGTAATAATGTCCGTTTCATCACTGGTATTGGTGGAACTATAGCAATAGGTGATATCAAATGAGGCACACAACGTTCTCGCTTGAATTTTTTCTCTACTATTCAATGATTTTAAGGCTTGAGAACTGAGAAGCATTCCTCCACCTCCTAGAACGGCATTGACGGAGTTTTTTCCATGCAGATGCAGAGATAAATATTCATCTTTACTAGTATTGTGATATTTTATTTCTAGTAGTATCTATGTTCTTGTATGCATAGGATATCTATATTATGCTTGTCTGCTGACCTTGTCAGCTTAGGTTACTGATTTAACGTTAAATGTAGCTGATTAACAATGTTTTTGCATCTAAGCAATTTTGGTGTAGATTTTAGCTGATTTTTTGAACACTGAGATCAGAGCTCCAACCTCAGCAGAATGCGCCTCTTGTTTTCCTGCACGAAGGGCTATACTGTATGGACATACAGTTTGAACCCCGCCCAGTCGGGTGGGGCTATAAAATACACCAACTGCATCTTTGCTGAGGGGTAAGACCTCCTCTTAACGAGTGTCCTGATATAGCATGAAACAATCTGGAGGTGGGGCTCCAGCTTTGAAGATTTACCCGGAGTTGTAGCACCTGATAGGGTTCTATCTATAGGTCAAATAGAACTGTTTGACATATAAACTGTGTGCAAACAAAAGACCTATGCTAAATTGAATTGTTAAAAATAGAATTGTTTGACCATCTAACTGTGTAAAAAAAATAAATAAAAAATAACTGTTTAATTGAATTGCTGGTGATACATATCAATACTTGAAACCATTTAACTATGTGGAAACGAATGAGTAATCTTGAATTAGTGTTTAATAGCAATACTTGAAAATCTTTTAACTGTGTGCCTAGATTGAATCATTGGTATTCCATAGCAATACTTGAAACCATTTAACTGTGTGCAAAAAAATGAGCTCAGGCTCGTTTAAAAATGTTTTCAACAAAATGTGTTTACAAATCATATATATATATATATATATATATATATATATATATATATATATATAATTTGGCATAGTTATAACCTAGAATGGTTGATATGCCATAAAAACTAATCAACCAACGGTTTGAATTTGTCATGGTAATCTTTCGTTGGCTGTTTTTTCCTTCATCAACAGACGCCACCCTAAAAGATGAGTAGCAGTAGTTTCTTGATTGAACTTTTTGATCCTGGCTGTTAACTTTTGAGCAGCTGGTGAAGTTCTCTGTTGACCTCAACTTTAGATTCGTCCACCTTACTTTACATCCACCATGCGCTACTTTCCATCGCTTTCGATTATATACACTTGTATACTTTTTTTCGATGTTAGTTGGTGTATTGAATTTTTAGTTTTTTTTGTTTTTTTTCTGTCTTCGCAGGATTACATTCCAAACTTTATTATTTATGCTTTGAAGCAAATATCAAAACGTAAATTAGGATTTTTAAGTGTGAGTTTAACAACAATCCCTTTTTATTTTATTCAAGCTTTGTGGATTGATTCCGTTCTTTACTTTAATAAGTAACATTCAATTTAGTTATTTCCTCTATATATATATATATATATATATATATATATATATATATATATATATACACACAAACTAATGCCTTTGAAATTTCTAAGTTTTAACTTTGTATAGTCCAAAACTGTCTCCTTTTTTTTTTTTTTAAGCAGAATTTGTGGGGATTAATCTTAAACCTTTATATCCGTTACTACTTTTTCTTACAGATTTCTATCTTAAAACATTTTCCCCACTTGTCACTTTTGGATTTCAGCACCTCTAATTCTATTAGTTTGCATCTTTCTAAATTCTTAATAGATTTTATTTATATTTACGGACGAATTAATAAACCACATTTTTTTTAAATTATTAGAAAGACTGATTTTAAATTCATCATTTATGTAGATATAAAGAAACACGTATACACATATTTTTCCTTATCAACGAATTAAAACAAAATTTTCTCCCTCTTCTTCTTCCTCTAACCTTTATCACCACCATCGCTAGTATGATAATTAAAAATTCTGATGATAATAATAATAAATAAATAAATAAAGACGTAGAAATGAACATTAGAATTCGGGAGGCTTCTTCTACAGTTCAAGTAACTTAAAAACAAATAACGTCAATGACAAAACAAAGAAAAATATAATTGAATTAATAATAGTCATCGATAATCTATCTAAATTATATAATTAGCATCCCTTATTTTCATATTTTAATGTACAGTAAAATTTTGTACTGTAACTGTTACGAAAAAGATTCTGTGAAAATTTCAGATAAAAAAAAAGCCGATACCAATGTACTAAGTACCTCTCTTTGCATAATGTTAAAATAGAGATAATAAATAAATCTCAATCACTTACACCAAATTTATTATTAAGGTAAACCTAATATACTTAATTTTCATTTGATAAGGTTATTTAAGTTCCCTTTTTTACAATAAAGCAATTTATGAATCAGTTTAATATCGTAAACAAACGCGAATCATAAATCTGTACATAATTAAAATATGTAATTCTTATATAATTTTAGATGAATAAAGAATAATTAAAGGAATATCGTCACTTCATTTATTTAAGGAATTAAGTCGATCTTAATCGAGGGCGGTCCGAAGGCTCCTTTTTCAATAGCTACTACACCGAGGTGTAGAGGAGGATGCTACTCCATTCCCTGGATTGCTCCACTTTACCCTTGATCCTTACAATGCTGAGTGCTAAACAAGGCGACATAAGGTACCATTTTTTGAGTTTTTGGTATGACTCGACCTGGGATTGAACCCCGGTCTCTTGGACCATTAGCGATCACTCTACTCATTAATCCAACGGCCCGGTTAAAGGAAATAAAAAGTGAATAATATATATATAAATATATATGAGAGAGAGGGTATTATTTTAATGTGAATGTTTTAAGATTGGTAGTATAATGATAATATATCTGTAGAGGCACACTTAGCAAAACGGTTATCACTATTGGAAATGGATATCAGCCAACTGAGTTCGAATCCATTAGCATTTCGTGCTAATGCCCCTGGGGAAAGATACAAATCCTTTTGTTCTGCCCCCAACTATGATATATAGTAGAGCAGGTTTGGCATCCAGTTTAAGAGAAAGAAAGCACTGAATTCAAACCAGCTGTACTCCGTTTTGAAAAAAATGCCCTTGTGTCGCATTCTGTTTGTAGCGGAGGGGTTAGGTATATACATAATGTTAATTTATCAAAACTGCCATAATCAGAGTTAATGATTGTTTCAATTATTTGACATTTTTATTAAATAACAATAACACATAAGCAATAAAAAAAAGAGTCATTAAAACAAAAAACAAATAAACGCTAGTAAAAGGAACAAAAATTTACGTCTCATCAATGCTCGATCGCATTTATATACCATTGATTCGATTCCTTACGGTTTTCAATGGCATTTTCTTTTTAATATTATTGCAGAGATCATTTCTAAGTTTATTAATTGTATATTAACTTTGACAATTTGCCATAAGTTTTTAGTGGGGTCACAAGATTTGGTTGTCAACTACAGCATCTTAATATTATTGTCTTCAAGCACTCACTAGTTTGGCAATGTGTTTCAAATTGATACCATGCGATTTATCAACCCACACGATTTTGAACATATGCAATGTTTTGAGGACTGATTTACTATCAATAATTTAATACAATGTACTGACATTTTCTGACATACCCCCACCCGATCTTTTTTTTTTCTTCTGTTTTTACCTGTTGCTCTAATGTTGTCCCTTTTACTCTTTAATTATTTTTTTTATATCTCTGACAGTCATGTCAAGATTTTAAATTTTAATTTCTCATTCCATGTCAATTTTGGCTTTATACCCTTTATCCAACTGGACAGAATCTAAGCAAATATAAATTTATCGTATCAGATTAATTGCTCTTATGATATAGGATTTCCCTAATCCTTTAGCTCTTTTTATTAAACTCTTAAAAGTAATGATTGGATTCTGAATTTAACCAGGAATGATTTACTGGCTATGAATTTACACAACATGTTTGGGACACATGCTTACTTTTTCTTTAAGGAAATCTGTGGCTTTTTGTACACCACATATACCACAAACCAAATTTGCTTTAGATTATTTTTTTTTATGGTCGATATATATATATTTTCAAATTGTATTTTTGGTTTCCATCATTTCGTATATTGACAGCGGAAATAATTCTACCTAGCTATGTTTTCTTTTCAATTATCCAGATCTAATCCTTACCAACCACCCCTCAATTGTGTTGTTGTTTTTTTCCTAGTAATGTCATTAGCCATTTTAAAATCTTCATCTTGAAAAGTTATTTCCCGGGGTACATCTGCTTAAGAATTTCTAATTGCTCAATGTTTGTTTTAGTTTCTGATGAAGAAAACTATATATTTTTCCCCATTGCAACTACCTCACTTCAAACAGAAAAACAATATTAAATATAAATAATTTTTATTATCTATAAATAAAGTATAAATGTTAATTCCAGTCACTGTTCTAGACCCTTTCGCTGCAGACTGATTGTTTTCAGAAAGTTTGGAAAATGGAGGATATTTTCAAATAATCCTAAATTCAAAAAAATAAACCCTGATAATTTAATCTTCAATTTTGTCATTGTAGAATAACATGAAAACAATAAATCACTCACTTTTGATTATGATATCTTGCAAAACAAACTTTATATAATCCTACATCATCACCGTGGAGTCTACTAGAGATGTTTCTATACATTAACATTGAATTGGTCAACGAACAACCAATAGGAAAATGTCTCAAATTGAACTAACGCATAAAACGACAAAAATATTGTTCCGTCTACTAAAGAATTAAACTAAGTATCTAAATATTTAAAGACAAATATATTACAGTATATAAATTATTCCTCGTTTAAAGACATTATTCAAAAAGACGAAATATTAATTTTACTTGTAAGTTGTAAATATATTTGTCAACTAAAACTGTATGACAAAAGAAATAATATTCAATTTTATTTGTGATTTTAATTGATGTATTTCTATTTTAATTTTTCTCTTTGCTATCAACAAATGGAAACCAATTTTAAAATGAAGAGTTAAAAATACAAAAAGTAAATTTAATCTTTAAGATAATTCATGTTATTACGTCCCCCTTCAAAATTCAAACCTGTGAATATTTTCTTTCAAACTATTTAATCTTTGATAATGATTTTTCAACTCATTTCAAAATACAGTGAATACTTGTTTACCTTTTTAGTATGACACATATGACTATAAATTTCAAAGCTGGAATGGACTTTTGACCGTAAAATAAAAAAGGCTTGCGAATAAAAAAAAATTATTAGAGTTTCACAATACTAGAATACATTTTGAAAACTAATTAAAACATTGTAGGGAAAAAAATTGGATTTTGTGTGACGGGTTGATGTCGCCCAAGTGTTTTTATGAGAGAATATTCTATTCACAAACATTTCTAAAAATGACTGTTTTAATAAAGTTTTACAAGTAATCCATTTTTTAAAAAATTTTCGTGCCGGAATATATCAAATAAGAGGCACTTTAAGAGGGTGAATCGCACAAAATCCAAAATTTTAAATATGGATTAAAATAGAATTTCGCTTCACGTATCAGATACATTTAGGCGACTCAGAAGGATTAAACAGTCTTTGTTCCAAGAAATATACACTTAATATATGACTACTTGTGTGAGAACAGAATTTTTAAAAAATCTATGTAATATCTTGTCATTAATATATAAATTGTTTAAAAGGAACAATCGTTTAAAAGGATTAAAATTTGTGGTCCCAATGTCTTTTCAAATAATTCATCGTACTTGATTTTTCATCCAAAATAAGAGAGGCACACTTAGTATAACGGTTGTCAATACTGGAATTGAATCGCTGACCCAAGTTCAAATCCTGAATGAGGCTGTTTGTGTTTCCCTTCGCACTGATTCCCTTAGGAAAGGCATGAGTCCATCTTTTCTCCCCCTTCCATCGATTGGTGATTAATATGTCAGACTGGATTTTTTTAGCCTCGGGTCTTGGAGAAGGAAAACTCTGAAATCAAACTAGTTGTAAGTAAGTAAAGTTGGCGACTTTCGTCGAGGGTGATCCGAAGGCTTCTTTTTCAATAATAAAGAGGAGGGCGCTATTCCTTTCCCTGGATTGCTCCACTTTACCCTTGATCCTTACCTTATAATACTGAATATAAGGCAAGGCGGCATCATGTACCATTCTTTGAGTTTTTTGGTATGATTCGAACTGGGATTGAACCCCGGTCTCCCGGATCATTGGCGAACACTCTACTCATTAGGCCAATGGCACGTGTTTTTTTTAAACTAGCTGTACTCCACTTAAAAAATGGACCTTGTGGAGGGAGGGGTTGGGTAAATCGATCTAGTTAAAATATTCGAATTAGATTCTGAATTCTTGAGAAATACAGCTCGTACTTTATTCATCTTAGTTTTTTTGCTTGAGAAATTTCCAAGGAATTTACTCTATTTTAATAGAATTTCTATATTTTCTTTAAGCTGAGATCCCTATATGCTCCTTTATAAAGTTTTTTTGCTGATTTTTATTTGTAAGAATTCCGTAGGAAAAATAAACTTTCTTTAAGTGTAGTACCTATATATATATATATATATATATATATATATAAAGAACTAATTGTCTATAGATTGTGAAAGAAGCACACTGAATAATATCAAGTGTTTGTTTATTATCAACTCTTTGCTATTGGCTCGTTTTTGCTAACATTTCCAGCTGACCAATTTGTGTCAATAAAATTTGGACTAACACACCGAAAGGTACATATCATCATTTTCAAATCGTGTCGACTGCCCAGATTCTCTTGACTCTCACCACCACTCCCTATTGGCTATCGTTCTTGGCAAGTCCTCTTGACGGCATCCAGTGACCGCACAAAATTGGTGACTGAAAATTTTTGCTGGTCAGCCAAAAAATCTTGAATTAAATTCTACCTCTCTTGAATTGAAATTGTTCAATTCCTGTGCCTTGATGGTGAGACTCTTTTTAATAGGAAATTTTAAAAAGATCTCAAAATCACAGCGCATATAGACTTCTTTTTCTGTTATACCAAAACATTTGCTGTTTTCCGAGTTGCTCTTGAGATTAGGATTAACAGGATTCTTCAAGTACAGATAGCACCGATCTGGTTATTGATAAAAATACTCTTATTCATTAAAAGGTACCCGAGATTTTTCATTTAATTATATTTTTGAAAATAATCTTAAATCCTTATGATGGCACGCAGAGACTTGCAACATTTCCCTAATTAGCTACACAATCAAATATCGGTGAAGTTATCAGGTGAATAGTTGATTAGAAATATAACTTTTGGGGCTTAATTTTACTCAACCCATCAATGTTACAAACAAATATGGTTAATTTCTATAATTATGAAGTGTAAAATGTCCTATTGCATTTAATTTTCAATAAAAACAAATCCATCTTTTCGAGGAATTTGTTGTTTGATTTACTGATAAATGAAATTATTGGTAGACTTTGACTACATGGCATTTTTAGAGCTAAAAGAATTACTTGGCAGTACCTATCTCTTTTCTAAGTATCATGAGACAATTAGAATGGTTTGGTTTATTGGCGTATCAACCTTTGTAGGTTATTTAATGCCAAGCCAGTCTCCTAAAAGAACAGTAGTGGTACTATTTAACCCATAGCTGGGGGAATAAGGGGATTCATACCTTTCCCAAGGGTATTCGTCCAAAAGTGAACGTAATAGCGCGACTGGAGTTCGAACTCGCTTACTATGATTCCGCTTTAACCCCTACACCACAAGGGCACCCCACCCCGAAACAATTAGAATTACGTTATATGAATAATCTCAAATACTGAAGAATGCTAGAGATCAAACTTTTGTCTAGATATCTGGCAAACGTTCAGAGTTCAGGGAGATGTTATTTCATGCCTTTCTTTAGAGCATTTATGTCAAGTGAATTATATACGACTTCAGTTCAAATTCAAACTCTGTTTAAAATCCTTGTTTGGGTTGACAAATGTTACGTCTCTCCAACACTTTCAAAGTGAAATCCGTGGGACAAGATAAGAAAAAAAAATTGTGTAGATTTTTATGAAATAAATAAAAGATGCAGCAACAAATAATATTGCATTCATTAGGGATGTGTAGAGATCTCATAACTTTTGTTAGACACTTTTAACACAGAAAACATTCTGTAACCATTGTTGTTTATAGGTGCTATTTATATTGGTGATAAAATATAATGGAAAGAACAAATGAATGTGTTGATGAAAAATACAATAAAATATATTGATGGGTTTTGAATTTTGCTATTTTTTTCTAAAACTTTGTAAGACTGAATTGCTGGCTTCAACCGACACGAAGATAAGAAGCTGAAGAAAGGTATCAATGATGATAATGATGATGAAGCAATTAAAAGGTTTTTGAAACAGACACACGTACACACTGAAAAATAAAAGTTAAAGTGACACTGGAATTACTACATATCAACTTCATTTCTTTTAGCCTTTATTTTTCATTCTACTGAAAATAACCTTCTATGTGAAATAAGAATCTGAAACAGGTTATTTGCTTATTTAAGACTAAAATCATCCTTCTTACAAAAACACTACTCATTATACTCACACTCAACTGATGACAATATAATCTTCATAGTGTGTATATGTGTCTGGACACGATCTTAGTCATCAGACCAGGACATGAACAGCCCAGTTGTGAAAGGGATGGTGGTCATTAACCCTTGGATGACTAAGACAAACAGAATTATTAAATGCTTATCTTTACATTAAATGCATGTATGGATAAATTGCAACACACACACACACACACACACACACACACCAAATAATGATGAGTTATCGATTCCTTTTTTTTCTGTTGGGGGAAGGTGAGAAAATTTCAATAGTTGACAGTTGACGTCTTCTTTTTCGTCACCTATGGCTTTCTTCTTTTTTTTCTCCTCTTCATTTCTCTCTCTCATCTTCATTACCCCCCCTTCTCTTTCTATATCCTTTTAGCGATTGCCTAATGTTTATCCATAATTCCTTTTTTGTGATTTCTCTATCTCTCTCTTCATTCACACGTGCACGACCCTCTCTGTCTAGCGTTATCTGCCTCGTTTTTCCTTCACGATCCTTATTAAACTTTAAATTTTTAAACCAAGAAAAAAATCTTTAAAAAAAAAAAAATGAACCAAGAAAAGGTAAGTAAATGACCCACTTACCTTTTTTTTTGTCTCCCGCCGTTGGCATCGATGATGTAAAAAGTTGTGTAACAACCAATTCCTCGTTTTGGGGTATTCAAGTCTTGAATTCTTTCTTATCCGCTTTCCATTTTTGAAGAGGTTTGAAGAAAAAAATGGGTCGCTGATATAGAAATCAGATTTCGTAGCTTGGAACTGGACTTTCTTTTAGTTTGGGGGGGGGGGATAAAACGTCGAATAAATTGTGCCAAGAATCCCCTCCAGTTCTCTCTCTCCCCTCCACCATTTATTACCCCACCCTCCAACCATTTTCCCCTCTCTCTTTTTAAAAAATATTATGCAAGTGGTTTTTTTGAGTAGGTAAACATAAAAATCTCCATGTGCTAGAGGCTGTGAGAAATATACACAACGAGAAATCAGCTTGTCTGTCAGCCAACCAAGTTGGTCTGATTGCTGAAAAAGTGTGGGGGCGGTGGGGGGGATACAGGTCAGGTATGAGGAGGGGAAGAAGAAGAAGAGGAGGAGAAGGAGGAGGAGGAGGGTCTTCCATTTTTATCTCCCGTCACATATTTATTATCAATTAAATTTTATAGGAGTTGATAACATTAAAAAAAAAATCGTGCATTTATTTCCTGCTAAAAATAAAACTGTGATTACGCCTGTCATCACTTTTATCTCTTCGGCCTTTCTTTATCCATCCACTTTATTATTCTTTCCTATCCAGTCATTATTATTATTTTTTTATTGAATAATGGTGTTGTTTCTTTTCTCTCTACATCTCTGATGAATTATGACATAACTTTTTAAAAAGTTTTCAGCTTCAACTATCAATACGACAATTCATTTGTACAGCTACAAAAGAAAAAACCAATACAAAATATTCATCATATCATTTATATACCGTGTCTGCATATTATTGTTAACACTTGTAATATTGATCTCTCGTTTCGCTTTCTCATCTTGTTATTGCCAACTCCTCGAAAAAAAAAAAATCTTCCAGGTGTACTCCACTATCGTTTCCTCGTTACCACTAGGAATTTCCTCATTTATATTCATCAGTTATCTAAAAATAATGACATCTGCACACACACACACACACACCAAATGCAATCATCAATTTCGCACCTCTTTTTTCTTTAGATGTTTTTTTTTTATAGTGGAGATGGGGTCGGCATTTCCCAGACTTGGCGTGTTTATACCTCAACAACAATATACACCTTCTCTTGCATATAAAATTAAAAAAAAAAACCTTTCTGATCGATATTTTCTTTACTAGATTATATGGAAAAGTTCCATGTCTTAACTAATAGATTAACTGAGTGAAAGGTACCAAGGCGGGCATTATTTTATTGTTAATAAGGAAATGAAACAAAGAAAATTTGTATTCCAACATTTTTTTTTTCAAACACAATGACGTCAAGGCTCAACAAAATAACCCATTCACGAAAAATGTTGATTTTTTATTGAAAAAGTATTTGCATATTTAATCTAAACTAGATTCTTAAAGACAAAAAAAAAAAAAAAATCGTGTCCTTTTTTAAGAAAAATCTGTTAAAGCTTGTTTGAATTATAATTTTTTAAAATTAGTCTTCCTTTTAACGTGATGGTTAGATTGAATAATTTAAAGTCAAGTAATTCAGTTTTGAGGAAAGGAAAGCAATAAATTGAATTATCGACAATTCAAAGTCAGAATTTTGGTTCATGAAAGAAGACTTTTTTTCCTTAAAAAAGATGAAAAAATATTTATCGGTCATTTTGATGAGAGAAATAGAGGAAATCACTGTCGCCTTCGGGTAATTTTCAAAGCAGTTTTCCGTTTTCATTAATAAAAAAAAAATTATCTCGTATGTGTGGGCGGAAGATATAGATTTTATAACATCGATTATTATTGATGATTTTATACATCGTATTGAAAGCATTTTTATCCGTATTCAGAATATGAAACCAATTAAAAAATGTTAATATCTGATTAATCATCATCTTCCTTTTTGCATGTGTGTGTGTCATTATATGAGATTAATTGTTTTTGTGTCTGTGTGTTCAAAATTGCCGGCCCTTCGCATGTCTAAATTAGAGAATGTGTATATATATATATATATACACATACACACACACACACACACAACTACTACTTTGACGTCTCGGTATGTTACTGTTACTTCTATGCTTATCATCAGAGTTTCTTCTTTTTCTTCTTCTTCTCTGTTACCAAAATTTTATAATCATCGTTTGTCGCAAGCAGTGTTACAACTGCTACAATCTTCATTGTTATTAGGATTATTATTATTACTAGAGGCGGAACTGCTACCTTTTCATTGAGTGCAGTAAAGTGGTTATTGTCGTTGTTGTAAGAAGAAGGCTAGTCTCTCTCGCTCTGGCCACCTTGCTTGTTTTTTCTCTCGATTTTCCCCCTGCAAGTGACACTAACAAAAACAACAAGCCAAGGAAATGACACTGAAAAATCCAGCTTCTCCTCACTCGTCCCCTGTCTCTTCTTCATCTTGTATGTGTGTACGGCCGAGGAGACCCGACAACACTCATTGTTGTTGCGCATTCACGTCCTGTCAGACTAAGAGAGAAAGAAGAGTATGAATGCGGAAATTTTCGCCTTTTTGCAAAACCCCCATCAGTACGACTGTTGTCGCATGGTGACTATCGACAAGAAGAAAACTCAGGAGGAAGAGGAGACGAACATTATTATGAACCCTCGGTTGCAAAACGACCGGGTTTTTTTTCGACTCTTGTCCGCATCTTCATTATTATATTTTCACTTAGCAGCATCTTTACTCGTTTGTTCGTTCCCTCTCTTTTAGCGGCCACTAAAAGAGAAAATATAAAAAGAAGAGCACTTAAGAATTGCTCCTTAACCACAACTATTGCTTTCCTATTTAAGGAGCTGTGCATATAATTCCAAACTGTCCATTACTGCCTTTTTTTTTACTGTGTGTATTATTGAACATTAAAAAAGTACCTATACAAATGTAAAAGAAAAAAAAATTGCTCCTTGGTAAAAACAATTTTTAATTGCTCTGGTCAGGTACACACCCACCACTACCTAGTATTTATCTGCCATTTGGTAACCAGTGGGTATATTTTTGTTGGATAAAATCGAGCAGGAAAAAAAGAGAGGAGGGTACTGATCATGCTTATTACGCGCACTTGTTATTGAACTTAACTCTGCCTACATACCAGTAATACTAGTGTATTAGTAGTACTATTAGTGTTACAGCTACTACTTTTACGCTAACATGCGGATGCATATTCACTAGTTTTGGAGCAAAGTGTTATTTGGTACGAAAGGACTGTTATTTTTTACTCTTAACACTACTACAGCCACAACATAAAGGTAAAGAAAGAAGACTACGAAAAAAAAAAAAAAAAAAAGAAAAGAAAAATTTAACCGTCTCTAAAAATAAAGGTCGGATAAAAAAAAAAGTTGTTTATCCCTCCCTCCAGGGGAATCTGTATTTAAAACACACACACACACACACACACGGCGTCCGACGGAAAAATACGCTAACATATCGATGCAAAAACCGAACTAAAAGGAGATGAATAATAATTCTTTATTATTATTATTCAAACCTGTTTCTTAGTGTGTTACTTCGATTGTTTTTATTACAATTATTTTTATAGGTGAAATTGTTGTTCCACTCATTCGCACCTTCTTTGCTTGTCCACGTTGTTGCGAAAAACAAAACGGGTTTAAAGACATGAACAGTATATATACATAAAAATCACGACGACTGATTTCCATAAATACGTCAATTTATTTTCTTTCTATTTTAATTTTTCATCGTCCTCGTTTTCTTTACTGCTGGTGTGAGTACTCTTTTTTTTTTTTCCAAGTTTCTTTGTTTTGTTAGGGAGGGAAACATTCTCTTTTACTTACAGTCCTACACTTTCGGGCGACTACTTGCTGATTTTGTAGTATTCTGGAAACGGAGAGAGAGAGAGAGAACTTGACTACCTGGTTTCTGCTGGAAGGAACTCCTAAGTCTCTCATAGTTGCTTGTGCACTGTCCTACTGCACGGTTTTCTCTCTGTCTGTCTGTCCCAAAGTCAAGAAAACTAGTTAATGACTGAGTTAGGGTTGGAGGGGAAATAAAGAGAGAGGAAAATCATAACCTGGCATCTCTCTTCTTTCATTATCACCCTCACCGCTACCCCAAAGATTACTATCTTGCTTGTAAGTGACACCTAGAGTCTCGTTCATTAGTTGATACCACTGTTACTACTGCTGACGCTGCCTCGGATTGTGAGCAACCAGCCAAATAGACTGGCCAAAAGGGGAAAAATAACCAAAACAAAGAATCTCCTCCTCTTCCTTCTCCTCAAGAGAAAAAGAGGGAGAGAGAAAAAAATAATAACAATACTCAGCCCACCACAAATCTGTCTGTCATGCTAACTTCGGTCTTCCCGAATATTTCGCTCAACCAACCAGCAGTTGGGTTCTTCCTACATTTGCTGATTCGGCAGTATTCGTCCCCAACAACAATATTATGAGAAAGAAAGAAAATACCTTAAGTTTTGTAGATAAAGGAGGGAGAAAAAAAACTCACCTTCACCTTTTTCAAGGCTGCACATTCCTCTAAATTCGCCTTTACCCTCCTCGTCCAATTCTCTCATCATTGTCCCTAACAACATATGTACGTAGGTACCTACCTACCTAAACCAACCTGTCTATAAGGTAGTCTTATTATTCACAGTTTGTAAAGTGTTTGTCTTTCACCTGTTCATAACTTACTGTCGCTTCTGGCATCTGTAAAAGTTGTGGCAGGGCAGTAGCGTTTTCACTTGCCAACTTGTCTTTCATTCTTTTCCCGTTCCTTGGGGTTTTGGTCTCTACCCAGACGTCTGCCCCTGTGCCAAAGTTTAACGCCAACTAACGTCAGCCTCCTTCGTCATCGTCTCTACTTAATTGGTACGTCGAACTCCGGTGTTTTGAAGAAAGTTCCAAGTGGCTGGCGTGCCTGCCGACACTTCGATTGGCTTACCAACATTTTGCTTGCTGTTTCTTAAGAGAAGGGAGTCCTAAAAAGACCATAACAAAAGAACACCTTTATCTTCAACACGGAATTCTTTACCTTTTCTTTAACGTCCATAAGGAGGAGTACTTTTTAAAAAGTTTGTTTTGGTTTGTTTTTCTTTTTAAATTGATTTTCCCTATATATAAAATTATTAATTTGTCCTTTTTAATCGAAATTATTACTTTAAAAAAATAATCAAGTTTAAACCTCACAACACCCACATAGTTGCAATTTACCAAACTTGAAATTTACCCGTTTCATTTTTTTTTTCATTCCCTCTTTTGTTTATCTTTTCCTTTTTAGTTATTTGAAGAAAAAAGTTATTTTAAAGAGTTGTGATTTAATTTTTTATGATTTAGAACTTTTTTTTTCTTTCACTTAAAACAAAATAATTAGGGTTCCCTCCCTCTATTCTCATTTAAATCGAAAACCGACAAAAAAACATAACAAAATGTCTTTTGTAAAAAGACTAATGTCCAAAAATCATTCTACGGAAGATGTGGAAGACAAATTTGATGTAACAGAAAAAATGCGGAGTATCGAAGAAGGAGAAGAGGGCTTCAAGACCAAAGCTGGCAGGAAACGACATAGTATTCAGCTAGACCGTCGAATAAGTCTCCAAGTTGCCAACTTGGTTGGAGGAGATGGGCGCCGGTCCAGCAATGCCAGTACTGGGACCATGGACTCTTTATGTAAGTAATTAGATTAAATTTTTTTTCTTTTTTAAATTAGATTTGAAATGTCTCCACTACGGCAACGTTGTCTGCCAATTTGTCGAGAAGTTTAGAATGTTGAACTTTGTCGATGGGTTTGTGTTTTATGTTTTTAAATCTTTGAAACTATAATCACCAGCCTATCCACTACAAACTTGTTCCAATTTGTGTTGTACAATAGGTAGAGTGTTCGTCAATGGGCCGGTAGACCAGGATTCAATCCCCGGCCGAGTTATACCAAAGACTTAAAAAATGGTACTTGATACTTCCTTGCTTAACACTCGGCATTATAAGGTATGTATCAAGGGTAAAGTGGAGCAATCGGGGGAAGGAGTAGCACCCTCCCCTATACTGCAGTGTAGTAGCTATTGAAAAGGGAGCTTTCAGGTGTCCCTCGACTACGGTCGCCAACTATAATGTAAAACATCTCTACAGTGAATTAGTATGTTTAGAACTATTTGTATACCACTGTAAACAAGTACAAGAAAAGTTTTGGTAAACTTTTCCCGTTGTCCAATGATAGCTGCATCGGAAAAATAAGGTGTGTGTCTCTGTCTGTCTGTCTCAAAAAAGTTTGGGTTACCCATATTCCTCTTTTGATTTTGACCTCTGTGTAAACAGAAACTTTACCATGTGTTCGCATACACTTTGACAGTTTAACAAGGAAAAAAGTTCAACTTGGTACATGTCAAAATTTAAAGACTCTTTTAGAGAAGTTTTTCTTTTCTTTTCCCCATCCAATCAACGTTTTTATTTTAGTATTATTTTGTCCATATATCGAGGAAAGAGAGATGCATTTAGTTTTATAGAAAAGAAAAACTTTCTGAAAATATTACAGAAAAGATGTTCCCAATTTATAGATTCTGGATATTGCGACGAGCATTTCTGTTGCGAGGTGGAGGCAGATGCTTTTGGTCAGAGGAGACGGACAGTTAAACATTTTAAAACTTCTCCATTTTATTGTGTTAATTTGATATTGTCAAGTCGTAAAGTTTATCAAAAGTTGATTTTGGTAAAAAAAAAAAAAAATGAATGAATGTAAATGAAGCCTTTTATGTAAGGCTTTATCTAAGAAATCTCCTCGTTTTCATTACAAATCACGGAAATTTAATTACCGTATTTCTACAGGCCGAAAGTTTTGACCTCTCCCCCTAAATTGTGGTTCATTCTTCATCTTCGATATTCTTCTGGCTCGTGTTTCTTAATACTTATTTACTAAGCTTAGCATGGCATTAGGCCAAATTAAGAAAGAATAATGATTTTTCCAGTGGAAAATACCTGCCTTGAAAAGCAGTATTCACACTGCTAGTTGTTATTTCTGGGACCCGTACTAACCTTAATCTAAACAAGGTAGCCTAACTTTACTTAAGATTTTTTAAAAACCAAATGAAATCTTGCTGGAGATAAATCTAAATGCATCATGACATTTTGATTTGTTTGACTGCGTTTGTAATGTTGGGTGTTATATGTACTCGGGGTGTGTGTGTGTAATCATCTTGAAGTGACCAAATTTAAGGGGTTGTGAGAGAAAGATGGATACCTTTTTGGTGACATTTTAAAATATAATTTTAAAATGTTTTTTTTATTTTTTATTACAATTCGGTGAGATTTCCACTTGAAGTTATATACCAAGCTTTGGTTAGTTGGGGCACTCAGCGAGACTTGAATTTACTGATAATGGTCTGGCAATCTAGCTTGCTAACCATTACAACATTTGAAGTGGTCAACTGCTTGAGGTTTGTATGAACTGTAACTGCAAATAAAGTATGAATGTTAAGGTGTTAAGATTTTGTTTTTTGGTGGGGAGATTGAATTAGCACGAAAATCAAATTAGCTGATCTCAATTGAACTTGTTTATATCCACTCAGCCCTTTTGGAAAGGCATGAATCCACATCCTTGAATTGTCATATCTCTTGATATCAAGAAAAAGTCTTGTGGCTGTTGATTTGCCATGTATATTCACTGGAATAGTAACATCATCTTACACTGAACTGCTAATCTTTACAGAAGCCCCCTCCTTTCTCATACATTTGTCCCGTCTGATTTTTTATTTTTTATTTTATCTCTGAATATTATTGTACTTTACAATTTTATTTCAAATAAACCGTCTGATGACTGGAGCAATGTTTCATTTTGCTATATGAAAAAGTGATAGTAGTAATTTACTACGTTTTTGGCTCAGATGTGGGGCACCCGATCAGACTCTAACTCACTAGTAATAGTTTGTTCGTCTAGCTTGCTAACCATTACACCACCCGAGAACAGTGATAGTACTGAGAGCAATCACTATATTTTCCACACACACACGAGGGTCGGCGGAAAAGTTTATAGGCTAATTCATGGAATGTGATTAAATAAGATTTCTTTTTCAACATAGTCTCTCTGGTAGTCTACACACTTCGTTCATCAGTGTTGCAGTGCTTAGATCCCATTAGTCAAAAAAGTTACCAATAGCTGATATGACGTCATTATTATTATATTTTGATCTTCCTCTTCTAGTTTTGATCTTTGGACATCATCAGCAGGATTGAAATAAATTTTTACTCAATTTTTTTAAAAAGATTGTTAAACCAGGAAAAATAGCATGAAGAATGAACTCAACAATGGGCCATATCTGTGTGCTTGTGTGTGTCTCTGTAATCTGTGTGCTTGTGTGTCTCTGTAATCTATGTGCTTGTGTGTGTCTCATCTATGTTCTTGTGTGTGTGTTTCATAGTTATTTCCTCTACTTAGACCAGTTTGGGAAGTTTGATAGTAATTATCTCTTGCTTGTAGTCACTTGAAATTCAGGCTTAAACACTATTTTTATTTATTTATTTTTTTTGGGCCAGAAAATATATCCAATTACTTCAGCCACCAAGCAGTTTCCTATACTTAGATGTATCACAGGTTTTCAAGATTAGCAAACTTGTTTTGCTAATGAATTTGTACAGTTACCTGTTCTTGTGGCCTTGTGCCAGACTAAGCTCAGTATAATGAATTTAAGTACTTTTAAAAAAAGCACTTGTCACCCAGAAATTTACAATGATAAAGCAGTATCAGTTGTGTATGTGTGTGTGTGTGTGTGTGTGTATATATATATATATATATATATATATATATATATGCCTTGTGTTGAATAAAGAACTAAGTCATCTGATTAAAATATTTTTATCAAGTGAGCATATTCTCGCTAGTCTCCTTGTAGGGAGTTCATAAATTTTTGACTAATAACCCCCTCCTTATTTCTATTTGGTTCTACCTACCCACTAGAAAGTAAAATCTATCCTCTCTCTCCCTCTTGTGACCTTGCACTTCTTGTCTGCCATTATTTATATCACGGGCAGGTTTTCCCTCTTTTCTTGTACATCCATATGTTTACCTGTGTGCCTAATGAATTTTTGTGTATCTACAGAGATTTATGCAAAAGAGGGGATGTTTTTTTTGGGGGAGGGGTGCTTGTTAAAGAATTACATTTGTAAATAGTCTTTAACTGCTTTTCTTTATTTTTATTTTGCATTGCATTTTCAGTTTTGCTTAACACGCTGCCTTCGTTCATCGAATGGAGGTGAAAGCAGAAGGTTTTTTCAATGATAGTGAAGGTCAGCTTCAAGAGACATCATCTTCCTTCGCCTTTCTTTTTTTTTTTTTCTCTCGATGTCAGTCTTCATTTCTTAATAATTGAACCAGAAAAGGGATTTTTTCCCACTTTGTTTTATTTTCTAGCCGATCTTTCATTGTCTCCATAATATAAATATATAGATGATTACTTGAATTTTTTTTTTTTTTTTGTGATAAATTTAGATTTCCACAAATACTGATACCATACTTTGATCCTAGGTTGAAGTGTCATGTAGCGTTATTTTAATCCTAAACCGTGTACAGATACTACACTCTGATTCAAGTCAAGAGTGACTATATGATATAAGGCAGGGGCATAGATGCTACATCTTATAAGATGAAGACCCCCCCCCAAAAAAAAATGAAGATGCTTTATGAGTACTTATGTAATGAACAACTTTTTAAGATTAGATTTCACTGAAAAAATTCACTTATTTATTACATGAAATATGATAAAAACACTTTTTTTTTTTTTTTTTTTTTTTTTTTTTTTCTGGCTAAAAATTAGGGGTCGTTCATTACATGTGTCTTATGTGTGTTTAACATAGGTAGGCTTCAAATATCATTTTGGTTAGCTATATTTCTACCCATTGTGTGTAATATCTTAATTTTATATATTTGCCTATCAGTGATTTTTTTTTCCCACCTGTTTTACTTTCTCCCCCTCTCTTTTTTTTTTTTTTTCTTAGGTTATCTTTTATTTGTTTGTAATCATCAACAGTCGCCCTCCCTTCCATTGTTTCTTATCAAAGATAAAATGTTTATTTTTTTACCTCTTCGTTGTAATGAACACATTTTTCTGTATGAGAAAAGCCTAAAAATCCTGCATATTTTTCCTATTATGATAGTAATTGAGGTGGAGAGATTTTTTTTCTTTGCTGTTTGTCTTCTATTACCTGACTCCTGCCATAAACTCAAGCGCTTTTTTTCTTCTTCTCGGGAGGAATATATTTATAATTCTAATACTCCACTTTTCCTCATTCTGTTTGCAATGGCATTAATGGTTACTGAATTTGATTCTCACTGGTCGTCCCATACTTATATCAATATCTATTGGAATTTTTTTTTTTTTTCCTTTATTTTAATCATTTCAGTATAAATGTTTAATGCTTTTCCTTTTAAAATTGATTAGGAATTCACAAAACCTCTAACAGGAGTGTCATTAAACATAACTTGCATTGCACACACACACACACACACTGGTCTGCTGAAAAGTTCATAAGCTGATCAAGATATTTTCATGGAATAGGACCAATTGAGGTGTATTTTTCAACATTGTCCTCTTTGCAGTCCACACACTTCTTCGATAGTTTTGGTGCACTTGAATCTCATTGGTAAAAGAAATATCCAATTTAACCTTTGTGTGTGTGTGTGTGTGTGTGTGTGTATATATATATATATATATATATATATATATATATATATATATATAATGAGAGAGAGAGAGAGAAATAGAAACCGAGTATTGTTACCTAAACAATACTGATTATAACATATCTTAGTACATCATTAGTTTGTTTATGAATAGGCTTACTTAACCTTCAAGTAATAAGCACACTTTTCTTTACAGAAAATGTTGACTTCAGTAGGGTGGGGATATCCTGTAAGTTGTGTTTGTAGATTGATCAAGTGGGTGGCTCTGATTTGATCACTGAAGCAGGATACAGCTAGGCATTTGCCAAACGTTTCCAAATCAAAAATCTCTTTTCTCAATTTCCGGCTTTTCTACTTGAACATAATTGTTATTCATATCAGATTTAAAAATAAATATTTAAGCCTGAGAAATGTTGTTGTGGTGTGGCTGATGTGTCTTCTGGGAAATGGGTAAAACTCTAAAATAGTACATGCTAGAAACGTGAAACTATATCTAGGGAAGGTTTCATATTTAGAATGTTTTTGTAAGATTTTTCTTTTGCCTGTAAGAATATTTAGTTTGAAAGTGAATTCTTCATATATTTGCACTTTTTGAAATTCTTGATTAAAAAAAATTAAGTTCTTCCACTGCTAAAAGATTCAAGTCAGTGATTGTTGAAGGAAAATTGATGTGGGGTGAAGATTTATTAAATTGACTAATCAGAAGTTGGTGAAGTGGGGAGAGGATTTTGGAGAAGAGGATTTGTTGTTTTAACTTAACATTCAGATGGAAGGAGTATTTCTGAGTTGTTTACATGGATTAATCAGAAATAATGTATTGCATTAGACAGTTGTAAATATTGTGGAAGACATTTTTGTTTCCATTCAGAAGAATCTAAATTATAAATCCAAACTGTTGACAGGGCTTAGAACATACTGGTTGTGTCCTTTGCAAAAGGAGGGGGGTAAGATATTTCCCCTCACCCACCCTATGTGTCCTGGCTATGACTCTAAACTGTATCTGATGGTGAGGCTCAAGTATGGTGAGATCTAGAGTACTACTTTATTGGCATTGTTCTCTGGTCTATTTTGACCCAAAATGGTAGCATCTATTATGGAACTATCTATGGGTCAAATAGATCTATTTGAAAATTATTTGATTGGACTATGTGCAAAAAAAAACAAAACTCTTCAATTACACCAAAAATGTAAATATCAAATGTACTATGGATACAATTCCTTTATAGGCATAAAATAACCCAGGAAAGGTTGACATGCTGTTAAAATCAATCATCTTATTGTACATGTAAACTATGTTTTGGAATAAATAATGTAATTTTTTTGTTAAATGTCCTAAAAAAGGACTTGTATAAAATAAGAGATGAACCCCGTCCTCACACTGCAGATGGTGTCCAAAATAAACTATGAAAAATACTCAGGAAATATGCTACAAGTTTGAAACTTTTGGAATTCAGTAAAAATGATTGTAAATTTCTGCTGGGATTCTTCCTTGAACTTTAAACTGTTTGATGGAGACCAAGCTTTCAACCAACTCTTTAGTCTTCAGACTGTGATTAGTGTGCAGTATCTGTTCATCTCTCTTAGCATTGTTCTTGTTTTCTTGGCAGGATGTGATTTTGAAAAAAGGCTTGATTTTGAGGTTCCTACCTTAGGGCAGCACCTCCCATTGAAACAGTCACATGGATCAGACAAATTTTGTTCTTGTCTCTCTATACTTTCGACATTAAGCTGACCATGTATTGCATAATACCCTCATGATGATGTATTTATATACTGAGTTTTCAAAAACTTCTGTTTGAAAATGCTCTGTTTTTATTCACCTTATGTCAGACTTATCTGTATTTTTCTTGATTTTGTGAAAAAAATCATTTTGGGTTATTAATTCTTTGATCAATTTAAACAAATGAGAGAATTGTAAAAGCACTGGTAATTCCCGAGATCAAATTTTGCTGTCTTTTACTCTCTGTAAATATAAAGATATATAAAAGGAATTTATTCAAGTTTATCCTTTTGTTCAATATGAAACAATCTTACATGAATCTTTCAGCTCATTGTATTAAACATTGTATTAAATTGGATTCTTTCTTTTGTAAACAGAAATGCCAAAACATTGGCAACAGTTACCTAAAATATGTAGCTTTTCTCTTTTTCTGAATAACAAACTCTACAACGTCACATAGTCTTTGAGATACTGCATGAGGATACTTCTCTGTGCATGTGTCTGGGGATGGGGGGTCTCTATAACTGACTTGTTTCTTGGATTGGTTTCAAGGAATTTAGTGACATCTACAACATGTGCTTTACATGATCAATGGGGTTTAAATCTGACAAGTGTAGGAACCAGTAGAATGTTTGAAAGTGAACCAACTGTTCATGAATTGGGGGCTTATTGTTCTAGAATAAATCATTATCAAGAAACCTGGTGATTATAAAAGGGTGCGAATGGTCTGTAACAAGACCTTATATAATCACATACTTGTCAAGACAAACTCCTGTTTCACTTGTGGCCTTTTCAAACTTCAACCCTCAACTTGGACAATACCTTCCTTAAAGGCTATATCCATAATGTCCCTTTTACACTCCAACTTGACTGTCCTCATCTGATCAGGTGACCCTGTGCCAGTCTTTCATAGTCTAATATTTTCTAATACAAAGGGGTGGTGGTGAAGTAACAAATCTCCTGGTGTCAATAATGATGCCCTTGTTAGTCAAATGATATAAACCCCCTCCCCGCAATACATTATACGGTGTGCTGACTGATGGGTTCAGTGGCATAAGCATTAAATTGGGATGTTGATTAGTTACTTTGTTGTTAGTGCTTATTATTATGATTGACTATTGTCCGCAGTTTGGTTTTTGCATTATCTAAAAGTTTCCCCAGTTTCTCAGGCTCACATGTTTCTGGTCAACTTTTGTGCTGTTCAGTAAATTGACAGCATTGTTACAAAGTGAAGAAGTTGGAGGCAGTAAAGATCAAGTTATTTGCATAAGCTAGTACAGAATTTAAGAGTGTATTGTTTCCCCCACCCTCCTTTATCTCAACAAAAAAGTGTTACAGATTTTAACAAGATTTTGGAGAATGTCCATTATAGAATAAGCTATATGACTGAAGGAATAGAATCGCTGATAACTTGAGTGATCTTGTATTTCTTTATATATATATATATATATAATTTCTTCTGTTTGAAGAAAAAGTTTATTAATTGTGTAAGTTGTTGAATGAAGTAGATGATTCCTAGAAGACACGAGAAAAAATATCCAAACTTAAACATTCTCTTAATTTGTTTATAATCTTTAGTTCTTTCAAGTTTTTCACTCAAATCTCTTCATTTCTCTTGAGATTCTTCTCAGTATTATCGCTAATCTTAACTGTCCTGTGGTTTGGATGGTCTCAATTCTTTTTCTGATCTCCAGTTCTGTCTCTTTTTCTCAGCCTTTGGGTCCTGTTCCAAGGTCATCAACTACTATCGCTTAGCTATGGTATAAATAGTAACACTACTGTTTTTCTACAAGGATGGCTTTGACATTAAATAATCCATGAAAGATGATATGCCATTAAGCAAAGAAATCAAACCAACCAACTATAATTGGTATCGCATTTCTGTTTCACATCATCTTCAGTTCTCTAGCAAGATCTAAGTATTTGCCTAACTTTTTTTTTGTGTGTGTGTGTTTATCATATTTATTTTCTGGGAATTTCAAACTGAACTGTTTAATTAATCCACTGTTGTACATTGTTCTCATTTTGTTGTTTATGTTAAGAAGATATGTTATTACTTAATTCTCCTAAGTTAAGATGTCTCTTCCACCGAATTATAGTATATATCATGTATTACTTAGTACAGAATTGCATACACTTGATTCCTAGATGTACTTTTAACTAATACTTATATTCACTGTCTTTGTCTTGGACAATTTAGTAATAATTATGTTGGAGTCTTAACTCTTTAGCGGGCAGAACAACTTTTTTTTCATTGGTGGTACACCGGCAGTGACGTTTTTGGTGCTAGATCAATGTAAGGCATTTTCCTATTGGCTGCTCATCGACCAGTCATATGTTGATGTATAGAAACATTGTTAGGCGACCTCAATGTGGTGTAGGATTGTGTAAAATTTGTTTTGCTAAATATCATTAAAAATGAGTGGTTTATTTTCATACTATTGTATAATGACACTCAGTTGCTGATCAAATTATCATATATAACTATCAATTGACTTCTCCCTACAAGGATGAAAGATCATCTGTTTCTGAAAGAATTAAGTCATTTTCGTCTGCATCCTCGAGTGAATCAGTAAAATATATTGTCGTGTGACTTGTAGCATGATTAATTGGGGGAACATTTTTAGACTGAAACCTAATGTCTTTTTCCTTCTTAATTTGTATGGCTGGTTCATAAATGGTAGATTTTGAGGCCTTCAATTTTAGACTTAAGTTCAGTTAGATTGTTATGCAGATCTATATCAGCTTTACTTAGCAGCAGCAGATTATACAAAGATTTTGGTCCTTCTCTGCGAGATATCTTTAAGGAGATAAAATTTTGTCTAAATTTATAAAAACATTTTTGGCATCTTTTTTTATATGCATATAAATATTCCTTTTTGTTCAACAACTACTTGGAAAATTTCTATAGAACTTTCAATATTGTGGCAATCATTCAATTTCTCATTTGCTCATGGTTTCAATAAAAGCACAGATTAAAAATGATGGCTGACTTAATCAGTCTATTTGGGATTCCTTAGTTATTTCAATTGTAAGACTGATTTGATTTTTTTTTTTTCTTTTTTTTTTTTTTTTTTTTTTTCTTTGATTTCTATTTGTCTAAATATGTATAGGTGTTAAAATGTGATTACTTTTTGTTTTTTTTCTGTAAACGGTCATTGTAACTTTGATTATGTAAAAGCTTGAGATGATAAAATCAATTATGTCCATTTTTGTATCTGGTCTGTGTAGTTTATTTTTGTGTGGACAGATATAGGCATATATATATATATATCTCATAGCTTATGCAGACCATTTTTACCTACATATACTGTTGTGCATTTTTGTAAGCAAGATTACTAATATTTGTAAGTTGATGTATGTGAGCTGATTTATCCACATGATTATATTCCTTGGTGAATCTTCTACCTTCATTTATATAATCTTCTTAGAGACAAAGCTCCTCATGTTGGTTTTCTTTTAAACCTTTCTTTACGTAGTTTCTTTCCTCGTTATTCATCCAACTAAAATGCAATCAAATTCTATATGGAATTCTTCCTAATAAAACTGAATGGTAATTTTGCTGTCCACTTAATTTCTAAACTTTAAACAAACAGTTCACCCAAAATTTTTTATTTGTTAATTTTTTTTTATTTTTAAACTATTATTCATTCATGTTTTATTAGATGACAATTTTGAGGATCAAGAAAAGCTGTCATACGTATATCTTGGATTTTTTGCATTTTGTTCCTATTTATTTTGACAATGCATTTATTTTTTCCCAAATATTGGCTTAAGGAGTAACAAAATAATACTCCCCAATTTAATGATTCTTTTAGGATGTCTCTTGCTGTTTGGGCCACAGTATTTTTTTGTGATTATTTTCCAGATTAACATTTTTCTCATGAATGTTTAAATTTTATTTTTATTATTCAGTGTTTTTGGACTATTATCTTTATCGTTATATTCACAACGTTTCAGCTGATATGTCCTCCAGCCTTCTTCAAGTGTTTCTTGTTGAACTCGGGAACCTACATGGAACTTCAAACCACATCCTTTATTTAATCTACAAGGATCGCTTGCTCTGATTTCGTCAACCATAACTGGGTATGAGTGTTAAGTATTTCTCTGTTGTTAGTCGCCTGCAGTCAGGATTGAATCTACAACCTCCAGATGAGCATCCTGCTGGACACATGGTGTAATGGTTATAGGCGTTGGTTCCCTTAGCTTCTAAGTGATACTAATCTGGAGGTTGCAGCTTCAATCCTGACTGCAGGCGAGTAACAACAGAGAAATACTTAACACTTGTAACCCATTATGGTTAATGTAATCAAAGCCAGCAACCCCTGCAGATTAAATAAAGGACATGGTTTGAAATTCCGTATTGGCTCCCTTGTTCAACAAGAAATACCTGAATGTCGGAGGACACATTGGCTGAAACGTTGTGAATATAACAATAAAGTCTAAAAACCCTGAATAATAAAAATCAAGCTTCATCTCAGAAATTCAGACAACTAATTTAAATTTTATCCATAAAAAAAATTCTATATTTTTTTGTAGTTAGCCATGCGGTTCTTCCTTCCATGTGCCAATCCCCTCTAGTATGAACTCACCATCTTTGGCTAGCAAATGTCAAATTATCTTCTCCCACCTGCTGATTAGAAGTTGGTTCACCTTTTTCCATCAAAGCTGCTAATGGTTTGTTCACTGGAGGAAAGAATTCACTTGCCTCTTGAATCCATGTTGGACAACTTTACAACTTCAACATTAGTTGTTTGTTATACATATTTCAAAATTCATTATTTTCTTATTTTGCCATCTCTTCATGTTGGATTCTCTCTTCATTCTCAATTTTTACCCACCAAATAAAAGCATAGATTTTTTTAAAGATTCCTTCCTCTTAAAATGTTAATAAATTGAAACATCTAGATTCTTCTAGGCTGCTGGGTTAGAAATGAAAAGAGCAAATCAATTTCATTACCATTTTCTAACCTCTGTTAGTTTTGGTACAGTCAGGTGTATGATGTACCCAGTGAGGCTTACCAGCCATGATCTGCTGATGTCTAAAACTAAACATAGCTTAGATAGAACATGAGGCTGAAAATATGGGGCACTTAGTGAGGATCAAACTCACTGTTCTGCAAGATTAGCTTAATAACCCTTACACCAAATGAACTGTTCAACAGGTGACAGTTATAAATTTGTCATAAATTAGATTTTAGTTTGATAAACAAATTTACATTTTTTTCAAAAAAAGATATTTTATTGGAATACTGGATGTTGCCCCCCCCCTCCTCAAGAATTTTGGATATACAGCATTCATTACTAATAGAAGTACAGATTACCAAATTGACTCGGGCCTTCATATTTTAAGGTTTGTGATTTTGTGTATACAGTTTTAATGTTAGTAATAAACTTGCCACCTCTCGTAATGAAGTTTTGTAGATGCAGAGATGTTAGTTTGAATGAAAACTAAGATGTCTTAAAAGAATTCTACACAACTGTCTTGATATTCATATTTGATTGGACAACAATCCCCACCCCTACCCCCGCCGAAAAAATTGGACATACTTCAAATATTGACCTTCCAACGTTAGCGAGAATTTCTGGAAGCCTTTTCTTTAATCAATACAATTCTGTTTCTTCCCACTCTCTAAGCTTTTAATGTATTTGTAAATACATTCAATACTGCTGACATACAAATCAATACTTTTTTTTTTTTTTTTTCTCCATGTGTGTCTCCTCCTCCTCTTCACCTTCTGTTTTCATTTCTTTGTCCAACAACTAAAAAAACTACCAAAAAAATAGAATAAACTTAATACAGACTTCAGTATGCCTGGCATTACCAACATGGCAAACTGTTTTAAAAAAGTCGGTAAATTGCATGTACCATTTTGGGAAGTTAATATTTGTGTGTGTGTATATATATATATATATATATATATATATATATATATATATATATATATATATATATATATATGAGAAAGAATCTACAGATATAAAATTCTTTTTTTCTTTCTCTTCCTCTTTCCCCACCCATCAATAACCTGTTATGTGATGTTATTGTTGCTATGGCCATTAAATTAACAATATTCTGATAAGTATCCATTATAAATTCTCTTTGGAAAACTGCCATCAGTCTTTTGTGTTCAGTTGTCTTACCGAAATTGATCTCAATATTTTTGGTGCGGGTGGGGTGAGAGTGTTGGTTTATTCTCTTCTCATACATATTTCTTCTGCATGCTCGCTCTTCCACTGGCCTCTTCTTTCCCCCATCCTCTGAATCCTTCCTCCACCTCTCATATTCTTAATCTAAAGATGACACTTCTTCTTTTTTGTAAGTCCAGAAGAAAAAACAGAAAAACACTAATCAGAGTTCAGTTCAAATCATAATTTGTATGAAGAAAAAAGAATGGTGTAAGTAGATCAGAAAACTTTAAAGTTTAAACTTCTTGTGATGAAGTGAGACTTTTTACACCCAGTTCTTCTATCCTTTCCTGGCATGATTCCATTTTCTTCATTATCCCCCACCCCTCCCAACCTCAAACTGTTTTTGTCTGGTGACACATTTTTTTTCTTCCATTACCTGATAGATAAGATTTTGTGAGGAGAGACTGAAAACATTTTTCTAATCTTCCTCTAAGTTTCACACGTGTCAGTTGCCTGTCAACGGAACAAGAAACTTGAATGTTTCTTCTTTCAACCAAGTATTTTTCGAGTCAAAAAGGTCATTGCTTCATTTTCAGCCAAGAAAGACACATTTGCATAAACTTGCATAAATTATTCAAGCTAGCAAGATCCATGGAACAAAAAAAAAATCAGTAGAATCTATTTAAGCAAGAAAAGATGATTTGCAATCTGATTATATATAAATCCTATCGTTGATTTTTGCAATAATGTAAAAAATATACAATAACATCTATTTACTAGTTAATACACATATCATTTGTTAGTTTTTAATTCTATAGAAACTACAAGATTAATATATAGTTGCTTATTCTATTTTTTTTTTTTTTTTTTTTCTTTTTTGGGATTATGTTATTGCTTTGGCACTCTTTTTCCTTTTCAGCCTTTGACAGCCAGTTATTGGAGCTGATTGGAACGTCAGCAAATCAATATACAATAATTTATAGTTACTATGGTAATTAGTACGGTTAGATAAAGTTAGCATGGGGCAACTCCATCTGAGTTTTAACAAAGTGCTTGATCTGTGGATGCAAAATCTGTAAAGAATATCCCACTTGGCTACAGGGAGGGTGTGTTGATGTGTAACGTGCAAATGAATGAAATACAGACAGAATTATTATTCGAATTTGATGTTGTCACATATGCTGATTTAATTTCAGCGACCAGTTTTTTTGTTTTGTTTTTTTTTTCCTTTGGTAAAGTAAACAAATTACTCTTTTTACATAAATTACATTTAACTTCTCAGCTTTTAAAGAAGCAACATCCGTTCTGGATCTTTTTTCCACTTTATTTCTCCAGTGGTCAAGAGATGAGCTTCTGAATTTTAACTTAACTCCCAAATATACCTTTCTTGTACAACTCTGGGTGACGTTTAAACCAAGGTACAGTGACTGTCAACCTTTATAACTGAAGAATTACTCTTAACCCAAAGTCTTGAAGTTCTGAATAAAGAATGGAAATCAACTTGGCAAATTTTTACATTCTATTTCCAATATAGATGAGTTAATATGCCACAACGGTATTCTGACCCCCCCCCCAAGTTTATATATATATATATATAATCTGCAGCGATCATTTTGAGTTTACTGCTGGGCAGAGGTTTTTCTCAATTTCTTTCCTGATTATTTGGTGTTAGTTTGTCATGTCTTACCAGCAATTTTAACTACTTCATCTCTTTATTTTTTGTCAGGGCTTTTCTTCAATAAACTTGTTATTTCTTGGAGGTTGAAGCAAGAAAAATGTTTATAAATGAAAATAAAAAGATAATTCCTCTTTTGTATATGGTTTACCTTCCTCAGACTTGGAGAAATTCTCTGAATGAACTCAAAGCAAGAAAGTTGACTTGGACACAGCAAGTTCCTTTGACCAACCGAAACTGAACAGTGGCTACTGACATTCAAAATGTTCGATCTACTGTATATAAAAAAAAAAAAAAAATAAATAAATCTTTATCTGAAACTATAAAGTCAAATTATTTCACATGATTTTTGAAAGTGTATCTTTGCCATTGGTTTCTTATGATCATTGGGTAGAACTTATATCAGAAGGCTGCAGAGAATGTTGGCTGAAATGTTAAAAATAGCAAAGATGAATCTGTACACCCTCAGAACATATACTTACAAAAATAAGTTTAGTTATTATGGTTGTCCATGGTTTTTGGTTACAACTGTTTTGATGAAAGTTTAAAATATTCTTACAAGATGCAAATTGCATTATTCTAAAAAAATTTAAAAAAAAATTTTTTTTATTTTAAACAATTTCCATTTTGTCCTGATTACTTAGAATTCTGTTAAGGTTTTAGTGATTTATATTGGCTTTATATTAAATTACAAGTGATATATTTCTATCTGCAGCCATTTTTTATAACTTTACATATCTGAAGAAGGCTCTCATTGTCAAAACTCTATCAATACAAGATCAATAACCTAATGTCTGTAATATTAAGTATTGAAATTTCCTTTAAAAATAAAATGACAGTTTAAAAATGAATTTTTAAGTTTGAGATAAGAATTACAAAGATGTCTTCTAAATTGATCAAAGTCTCTGTGATTTACTTATGCAATATGAAATGTATTTTATTAAAAATATTCAAATCATTACAATTGTTTCAAATATGTTAATATACAGTTTGAAAAAATATTTTGATATCATTCAAGATGTTCGTATTTCAGAATTATGATTTTGGAATCAGATAACTTGACTAATTTTTTTTCATTCAAATTATCTCAAGTTTTAACAGCATATGTAGAAAAAAAACTCTAAATTCTATGTTAAACATTTAAAATGTTTTCCAGTGAATGTAACTGCTATACTTTAAAAGGAAAACATTTAGACATAGAATTTTGAGTTGTTTCTACATGTGCTGTTAAAATTTGAGATCATTTGAATGAGAATTGGTCAAGTTATTAGATTATAAAACATCTTTCTGAAACATCCTGTACTAACATTTCTGAAATCACAAGAATATTTTTCATTATCACATTGAAATAGGGATCAATCCTGGCTCATCTGATCTCACTTCTAATCTATAAGTTCAGCTTGTATGAATTCAAAATGATATCAATTTTTCTGAAACATTCTGTATTTGTAAGGGTTGCACATTTTTTAAAATTTTTTATTTAGATACTCACAACCTAATACAAATTTGATCTTTTATTTGTTTATATGAAGCCAGTAAAATATAAAGGGCAGATAACTCTGATTTCTGATGGTAGTAATTACCATTTTAATATGACATATATAAATATAAATATTCTTTTCGGTAATAAATGTAATCTTATGCTTTTTTAATATTGGGATACAGCAATGCTTCATATTTTTTATTTTTAAAATAAAAAATCCCTTGCATTTTTGTTTGACTTATTTTTTTTCTCTCCATCAATGGAAATTAACACTGCTGATTGCATCATCCAAATGTTTCTTCCATTTTGTTTTTAGAAAGTCTCTAATCAAATTAATATCGGAATATTCTATATACTATCTTTTAAAAAAAATTCTCAATTAGATTTCTTCCAGATTAGCTGAAAAACCCATCCTATGAGTGTGAATTTAAGATTGTAAAGCCAAACTATTTTGCTTAGACTTGTAAGTTCATGAAATTGTCAAAAGGTTATTTTATTTTTCATTTTGTTTTTCTTTTCTTTTTTTTTTTTTTTTTTTTTCAGTGACCAGAAAAAAGTTAAGAAAACCCATAAATTTGGTTTCTGACTTTTGAAATTTTCAGCTGGTCGTCTGCTTTTATATTTTTAAAGATATTTAGCTAAAACTGATATACAAAATGAGGGTCCAATTGAGAATTAGATTTCAAATTGTAAATAAATCTTAATGAAAGCTCTTTTGGAATTTTTAAAAATCCATATACTAAAAACATTCTTTAGGATTCCATTTATAACCACAATGTTTGGTTGCTATAAGTCTTGCCATCCTTGAACTATGTGATAAGACACAATAAGGACAAATGCATCTTCTGATTTAAATTTGGAATAGTTTTTACATTTTTGTTTTTTTATGAAAACTGAAAGGTCTGGAAATGTTTCTAATTTGATAAAAAAAAAATTGAATGCAGTCACATGGGACAGAATAATTAGTTCCTCCACTGATACTTTTACAAGCAAAAAGAAGGGGAAAAGTTGATTGTTGAAAGTATAAATTTAAGAACTTTTTGATCAGCAATTAAAATTTACTAAATTTGTGTTTGTTATAAATTCTACAATTCTAATCTGGCATAAAAACGGAAATTAATATGGATTAAATCCATGAGCATTGTTTCTAAGCTCAACTTACTAATCATTTCTCTACTACAAATATCTTAAATATTTATTAAACTTGTCTGGTATAGGACCCAGATAGTAATGTATTAAATGAGGATTGAACTCGTATCTAATAGTTCATTAGACTGGCCATTGTGCTACCACAGATGAGATGTTCTAACCTATTGTTACTCAACTAGGTTTCCCACAGAGTTTTCAAGAGGTTACTAGGGCTTCTGTGAGAAATGGTCATAAATAGGCTAATATATTTTTGAGTAATATAAGTATATTTATTAATTTTTATGCTAGGGGGATCCCTGAAAAATAAAAATTATTTCAAGGGCGAAAAGGTTAAATGCTCTAATCAGTTTTTAAGGCTGGTTATCATTTAGGTTGAAGTATCAGACACTGTGATCTGGTCATAAGCTACAAAACAAACTGACCAGATTCTAATCTTGTGTAGTCGTCAGATAAGTGTAATGTTAATGTTAAACCCTTCAATGATTCCCCCTTTTTTAAATTTATTTTTTTGATCTTATCTTCATTATTGTATTGTTCTGATTTAAGCCTAAAGATTCAACAATCACTTTATTACAACTGTCATGAAACCAATTTGCCCTGCTTCTCATGGCCTCATTTTCTGACTTTATTGACTGACTGTAAATTGAAGTTGGTTTTGTCCAATCAGTTATGCCAAAAATTACACTTCAGGCTTTTTTTTTTCTGCATTCTCAATTAAGTAAACATTTAATTTTTTTTCATTCATACTTAGAACAAAATGTTTAATTTGTAAAATCTGCAGACTAGTTGAATTTCTGCATTTTAGTAATAGCATGTATTTACCCAACTTTTCTACCATGAGCAGGAAGGTGACACAAGGTCAATTTTTTTTTTAAGCAGAGTACAGCTGGTTGGAATTAAGTTTTTCTTAAACTGGTTCCTGTATCAAAGTTAGTCTACCCTACTGTTTAGCCATAACTGGGGAGGGGGGATAGAAGAGATGGATTCATAACTTTCCCAAGGACAATAGTACAAAATGAAATGCAAACAACCTCATCCAGGATTTTTTTTTTTTAGTAACTGTAAATAATAGTAAATAAATAATCTGCCTATTATCAAAGTGTAGGGTGGCTTCTATAGATGAGAATAAAAACACAGCCATTTAAAGATTACCATGACTCACACTCAAACCACTTGTCCTAACTGCATCACTCTGCATGCATGTAAAAAAAAAAAAGGGGGGGGGACATCCTGCCGAGGTTAGAGCCCTGGCCCCAGTGTTAAAAAAAAATCAGCTATTGAGCTCAAACTAAAGCAAAAATTACTTAAATGCAAATGCACAATACAAATAGCAACGTTCAACGTTAGAACTTTAAATAGAATAGGCCAGCTACCGGAGCTGACAGCTTCGGCGCCAGATCATAATATGCATACAAGAAAACTGATACATTCATAGCGAAGATATTAAATATCATGATACTGGCAATGGATGGATGTTAGTCTCTGCATCTGCATGGAAAAATTCTGTTAATGCCATGATAGGAGGTGTAGGTATGCTTATAGGACCACGGGCCCTAAAATCACTATATAGCATCGATAAAATACAACTGAGGATGATGGTAGTCACGTTTAATGGCAATCCCAGCACAACAATCGTCTCCTGCTACAGACCTACCAAAGTAAGTGAAGAGACTGACCTCATTGCCTTCTATGATGAGCTATTCTCCTTTGTTCATAGCATCCCAAAACACAACGTTCTTGTCATCAGTGGTGACATGAATGCCCAAATTGGTAAAAGCGTAAACCATAAATTCCGCTTGCACAACTCGTTAAACAGAAATGGGGAACATCTAACAGATTTCACACTAGAAAATAGATTGACATACCTCAATACTAAATTTCAGAAAAACTACACATATGTAAATCATACTAAAGCACAGACAGATGACATCTTTATAAATGAGAAATGTAGTAATAATAGTGCATTGTATTGCAAGGCATATTCCTCTTTCGAGGGTGTGTCCTCCTATTACCGAATTGTCACAGCAAAAATATGACTGGGCCACTTTCCAACATACTTTCCATACTCTATCATTGGTCCCTGCTTAACAGGGATACTAGAGATTAATATATGTTAACACTAAGAAACAAATTCAATGCACTTCAGGAGATATCAGAAGCACCTACTCTGAATGAGAATTTCATCAATGCCACTTAGAAGCGGCAGCACAATATATACCAACTAAACAAAGCGCTAAACCTCGGGTCCCATGGGAGACGTTACCAGTTAAAAAAAAAAAAAAAAAAAAAAAGCATGCAGATGTGAAAACCGCTTCCAAATGCAATAGGAGAAACCCAACCAATATCAATGCCCTGAAACTTAAGGCACAAAAGAATTAGCTAACATATACCTGAAAGAAAAAACAATACATACAAAATCAGATCAATAAGATTAGAGACTTGGTTGAAGATGAACAATCTAGGATAGAATGACAGACAGTAAATGAAGTGAGCTGAGGGAAGAGCACTGTGAAAGCTAAACTGAAAGCTACCAGCCCACAAGAATGAATGTAGCTGTGGAAACAACATTTCAAGAATTTACTCGGAAAACCTCCAAAAGTTACACATGAACCAATCACGAAAAGTTTTAGTAATCAATTAGACATCAAACTAGGATAGTTTACACAAGAACTCGATTGAGTACAAAGAAAAATGAAAAATAGGAATGCAGCAGGGCTTGATGAAATAACTCCAGAAGTATGGAAGACCAGGGAATTCGATAACATATTGCTCTGACACTGTAAGGCCGTATGTAATCAAAACACAATAGACAGAGGGACAAAGGGATGTATCCTCCCTTTTCCTAAGAAGGGTGACCTCGGAATACCCTAGTGCTACTGAGGTATAACCCTGATATCTCATAGCGGCCAAGATCTACAGTGCTCTACTATGCAACCACATAGCACCCAAAATTGAGAACATACTTGGGGAAAACCAAAATGGTTTTCAGAAAAATCGATCCATGATATCACATTTTGATTATCCGTCTAATTCTAGAAGGCGTACATGTGAAAAACCTTGATGCAACAATATTATTTGTCGACCACTCCTAGGCATTTGACTCCATACACAGAGGGAAGATGGAGCAAATATCACTTGCTTATGGCCAACCTAAAAAAAAACGTTGCAGCCATAATATATATGCTATATAAAAACATGAAAGTATCAGTCTGCTCCTTGGATGGAGACAGACTACTTCAACATTGTAGTAGGTGTGCTGCAAGGAGACACATTAGCCCCATACCTGTTTATCATCTGTCTAGACTATGTGCTTAGAATGTCTATTGATATAAGGAAAAGATACACTGCACAAACAATTACAGACGTGGACTACTCCGATGACATAGCACTTCTGACAAATACACCCTCCCAAGTTGAATCCCTGCTGCATAGTCTGGAATGAGCAGCTGCCAGCATAGGCCTCCATGTCAAAGCAGACAAGATGGAATATATGTGCTTTAATCAAGCAACACCACCACATTAAATGGTAGTTCTCTGAAACTAGTGGACAAGTTCCCCCACTTAGGAAGCAGTGTCTCATCAACCGAGACAGACATCAACACCTGACTAGCAAAGACAGCTATTAATAGGCTATCGGTCATGTGGAAGTCAGACCTGACCAATAAAATAAAACTTAGTTTTTTCCAACAGCAGTCATGTCGATACTGCTATATGGATGCACTACATGGATGCTAACTAAAGTTATTGAGAAAAAGCTTGATGGCAATTACACAAGAATGCTGCGAACAATATTGAACAAGTCCTGGAGCCAACACCCCACAAAACAGCAGCTATATGGCCACCTACCACCCATTATGAAAACTATGCAAGTTAGATGAATTAGACATGCAGGACACTGCTGGAGAAGTAAGGACGAGCTTATATACAACAGCTCTGTGCCGATACAGGATATAGCCTTGAAGACCTCCCGGGAGCAATGGACGATAGAGAGGGATGGCAGGAGAGGGTCAGGAGATCCATGCTGGCAGCGCGACATAATGATGAATTTAGATTTGGTACAAGATTATTGATATCGAGCACTTAGTTCATCCTCTCTATTTAGATTGGTTTGAGATTAGCTTGTTAAACATTCCATAAGCTGAACAAATAATTTATTTAGCTTAGTTTGGCACAAGCTAAGAAGTATTCATGCAAAAAGAATTCAGTTGGTTGATTTTTTTTTTTAATGGCATATCAACACATCTAGGGTTATTTTATGCCTAGACTTTAGGAATCACCTTCATTTCATGTTCATATTTACATTTTTGTGGAGTTGTTTGAGTTTTTTTTTCTTTTGTCCATGATCCTATCAAATTAATTTGTAAACATATCTATTTGACTGATAGATGGGACCCTAACTGGTACTGTAGCCTCAGGTCAGTGTGAACCTGTCAATAAATAATGTCACGTCTATTTTGGTATGTATGTGTTAACTTATAACTCAAAAAAAAAAAGATGTCATTGAGCATTAAAATCAAACATACGCCTTGTTTTATTATATGGAAAAGTACTAAACTTAATTTCTCATTTTTACTTATTAAATGATATAATTCAATAATTAACAATCAATGATTTTTTTTTTTAACTCTTCACAGTTCTAAATAAATATCCCCAAAAGGGAACTCTTCAGTTCTTCTAAAGGTTATTATGGTGAAATATCACCAAGGTATCATAGGCAAAATTTGAATATCATACTTTTTGAAAACTTTGTAATATAGTACTAATTATAAAAAAAAAAAAATTAATTAAAAATAAAATAAATAAATAAATCCTTATTTTTTTAAATCTTTTTTTTTTTTTTTTTTAGTATGGTCATGGACCTGGTACCTCTGTTAGTATGAATATAATGAAAAAACTATTTTTATTTCCCAATAGATAAGTTGTTCATTTGGTTTCTTATTAGGTGAGATGTTTAATGCTACCTACTTTGTTTTTTATTTCATCCTAATCAAAAATATCTATTTATTTATTTAATCTGAATGGTGTGGTATTGGTAATCAGTTATGAATTCATGAAAAATTAAGGAAGAAACTGGAATTAGTTCTTTTCCTAATCACTTTCAGTTTACCAAAATATCTTTTAAAAGATAAATTTGTCTATAAGTCATTACTTATTGTCTTTTTGTAGAAAGAATAAAAGCTGTCATATCTTTTTGTTAATATTTAAACTTAAAGTGAAGATTGAACTTGCCACAACAGTAATAGATTGCAAGTTTATTTTGCTAATTAATTTTAATGGTCAGGCAACCTTAGTTAAGTTTGTTATTAATTATAGATTTCAAATAATTGTTACGGTTATACATTGTGTACTTTATAGTAAAGAGTCTTTGAATTGTTTCTGTCTGCTTGAAACCTTGAAAATCACCCTGTAAGATCAAATAGTTAAACTTAAAATGACTTTATTGCATTCTTAATGCTTCTTGGTTCTTTGTCTCAAAAAATGAAAAGTGGCTAAGTTTAAACTTTGACTCTAGCATGGGAAATTTGATTAAAAAAAACAGTGGGTTTGTTAAGCATTAAAAAATATTAAAAAGATGAAAATATTAGAGTAGTTCATTTTATTTCCCAATTTTGTTTCTTACTCATATAAAACTTCTGAGTACATGCCTTTCAAATTAGGTTTTTTATTTTATATATACATGCAAACATTTGTGTGTTGTCTTTTTTTTTATATTCATCTATCAAGGTGTGCTGATAACACAGATTCTCTTAACTTTCTCTCACCACCTGTCCTTATATGCCATCACTCTTGGTAAGGTAATTTACTAAGCTTTTTTGCTTAGATATAGCACAAGGCCACATGAATTGGGCACCCAATGAGAATCGAACTCACTCATGTAGGTTTGCTAGTCTACCTTGCTAACCATTACACCACCCGAGGTGCCCCATCACTCTTGGTAAGTCCCCAAGACAACATGTAGGAGTTCATACTTATTTGATAATTACTGTTATTCTGTTATAGACTTGAGATGATATTTTGGGTTGGTATATGACAGCAGCGGGACATAAACTATTTTTCTTTTTTTGTCAATGTGTTAAGCTCTTTCCATCATTTTGGTTTGTTGTAAAACACTTAGTTATTTAAGTTCATGGGCAGAATTCTCTCTCAAGGTTAAATTATGGAGTGTCTTTTAAAATGTTCCACACCCTAATGATAATGGAACCAAACTTCATGCTGTAATTAGAAAGCAACTGAAGAAAAGTGATTTTGTCTTATGTAAAAAAAACAAAAAGTAATTGATTGTTTAATCTCAATTCTTTGGCTGCTCCCCCCCCCAAAAGATCCTTGTGTTTAAAGATGATTACCTCTTATCTGATTTGGTGTAAGAGAAGGTCACTATTGCAAATCGGCCAACTGCAGCCACTAAACCTTATTTGATTCTGTTTAAGTAGAAATCAGTTCTGACTTGTAGACTCCAAGAATTTAACTCTGGAATCTTTTCAAATTGAATCAAAGAAAATTCTTTACCAATGATTGGAAGTAAGACATTGGAGGTAGGTCGTAAGAAATGATAGCATTTAATCTTTGTTCTTTTATTTTTTTTATTTTTTATTTTTTTCTCAAAAGATGCATTTCTCTTATTTTTGATAATCAGGATTTCTGTAGCATCTTCCATTTCTCTTTAGAAATTCTCATTATTGGGTAATAGGTTAGGGCTGTGATGGAGGAAGAATTGTCTGTATGTGCACAGGCATGTATTCATCTTTTTCTTTGTGTATGTGACTTTTAGCCATTGAGATATATATATATATATATATATATATATATATACACACACTAAGGATTATAATATACAATGAATACATTTCTATACAAATGTGTATAACATTTTATGGTACCTAGCAAATAATTATAGTATCTAGCTAGTTCGTGGCTATTATATTTATTTTTCTCCTTTGTGGTTGTTCCACTATTGTAATTCTGTGCCAGACAAAAGTATATTTAGTAAAATGATAACCTTTAATTCTTGCAATTGTAATCATTTTATGAATCAATGTACAAATCTTCATGGTCATGAAAATTGCTTGAAGTAAACTGAGGGAATTTTAAATATACTGCAACCTACAGACTATTTGTCCATCAGTAGAATCTGTTGTATAACTTGTATTTTTCCTACAATGCGGACATTTCAAATAAAAATTAATCTTTTGATTTTATTTATTCATGTGATACTTTTTGTACTAGTTTATATGTAAAATAACATATACAGTAATATTAAAAATTTCATTAGAAATCTGTTGGCTGAATTGCAGTTTAGCAATATAACTGAAAATTGCAGGTCTCTTCCTTCTCACATTTCCAAAAGCCACTTAATGTTTGTCAGGTTGGTTATTGAGCTGATTGACTGGTTCCAAGGCCCCACCCCCAGGCAGTATCTGCTTGGCAGGGTTGAGTTTATTACTTGGTGACCACTGTCTCAAAATAGGAAAATGCAAATGGAATTGAGCATTTTTTTTTTTTTAATGACCGTACATGAATGTTGATTTGTGTACCCCTTCTTATCAAAAAAACTTCCTCTCAAATCTGTCTTGTTGAGAAGTTGGATAGATATCCCACACACCCCACATTTAGCTTAAATTTCCTCTCCCTCATCACCTTACATTTGACAATGTCCTTGAGTTTGAGACTATTCAAGTTCAACAGCATTTTTTAAATGTATTTTAGTCTTTCTTACTCCATATAATTTTGTCAACAAAATACTATTCACTTGATGTGTTACCTAGAAAGTAGTTATTTAGTTTTTATACTAGTAAAATCCAATATTTTTCATATCATACAAACATATGACATGATTTGTACAGATAAATGTTTATTTGGCTATATTTAAATCCAATATTCATCCCCACAACTATTGAAGGAAAAGTCTAACCTTTATCCCCAAGAAAAGAATGTTGAAATATGGGTCAAGATTTAAAATTAAAACTGAACTGTCTTAGACAAATTGTTTTTCTGAGATTCCATGAAAAAGTTTGAAATACATTCTGTTCCTCCACACTGTTCAAATTCTTTCAATTTGTGTGTTACACACACGCACGTGGTGTGTTCTAAAAAATCTGCTGGGTTAAGCAAATGACACTGTTATGATCTTGCAGGTGGAATTGAATATAATTGACATCAATTAAAGATTAAATTAAATGAATCAGATTATCTCTGAAATGTCAACTGGAATTTTTGGAATGTTAGGATTTACAATTAACTTCAAAGCATAATTTTCCAAACAAAATTTATCAAATTTGATTAAGTTAATTGCAATGAATTGAAATTTTAATTTTCTTTATCAAATTATTATTTATGCTAATGTCTTTCAAGAAATATTACAAGTAATGAATACAAGTGAAGCAAAAAAACTTACAATTGGCATATGCAACTGTCATAGGAAATGAAATTTGCAAGTTCAATTCCTTGACAAGACTGTTTGCTTTTCACTTTGTGCTAATTCTTTTGGGAAAAATATGAATCCATTTTTTCTCCATAAGCCTATTAGTAAATAGAACAGACTGGGATTTTTTCTCTGGTATGACAACCAATCTAAGAAAAGGAAAGGCTAAATTAAAAAAAATATAAAACCTGTACTCTTCCTAAAAATACGCCATATGTTACATATGATCAGTGGTGGTGAGGTTGGGTAAATATATATTTACCATAGACAAAAGATGTTCAAAGATGCTGTGTGTATAATGGCTCACTTTCTTTTTCACTAACTTATGGGTTGTTGGATGCTATGTGTACTCATTGACTAAAGTTAGTAGTAAAATTCATTCCATATTTCATCAGGTACTTATTTTGTTGAAATTGAATTTTACGTATTAGAAGCAGATTTTAAAGGAATGTCTTACAAGTTTCAAGTATTCATTACAATTGATATAACTTCACCAATTTCTCTAAAGTGTTGTGTGATACAATAGAAATAGGCTAGACGTAAATATTTGAAATTTTGTCTGGAATAGTTTTTTATAAGATAAGCAATGTGTACTGTGTAATATAATTAGGGACTCTGGTTGAATGTTTTAGTAGTAAGTTGTTTCCTAGCTAGATTTGAGGTCAGCTAGATGTCAGTAGAAATGGAGGGACATATATGAGAAAGAGATTCAAAGCAATGAGAATGAGAGGGGCACAATGGGAAGTAAGAAAAAAAAAATCAGTGAACAGCAAGTTCCTGAAATCCAGGTCATCATAGGAATGGACACCCAAGTTAAAAATAGAAATGTATCAGGAGCAATCAGCTCTGATTAGCTGGAATAAACTCGCAGAAGAGTCTCAGAAAAGAGGAAAAGAAAGTTAGGTGGAGACCAGATGTAAAGACTGGCTGAAAATTATAGCACCCACTTCAGATGAGCTCCAAAGGGGTCCCCCAGACCTGCTGTGAAGATGTGACCCTCAGGCAATCATGTATTTAGTGCCTCAATCATCTGTTGAGAACTGTGCTAGTACAACTGTACTTAGAATTCATGGCCATCTATGCATATTGACAGCTGAGATCATCAAAGCTTAAAGTCTGATTATTATTTTATTTTGAATTGTTAAAACAAAAACTTTTCTTTGCAAATTTATTTTGTATTTTTCATTCTAAATTTATGTACATAAATATTAAATTAGTTTATCATTGTTTAACTCTGATCGGATGGGAACCAATTTTTCAACATTTGACCATAAAAACTTTATATGTTGGTGTGTGTGCATATGTATATATTGCATAAAATTGTGATTTCAGTGTATCATTAAAAACAAAACGATTTAAAAAAAAAAAAAAATGCCCCCCATCCATAAACTCTGAGCCTTGTCTGGCCAGTTATAAATATTGGTTGGTTATGAGGGGGAGGAAACAAACTTGGTCATTTCATGTGAGTATAAAGATCATTGTATCACAATTAATGTTTCCATCCTGGTCATTTTTCCAGGCAATGTCATTGACTTCTGAATTGCCAAATTTGTTTGCCTGTCATCAAATATGCCTTTTTTTAAAAATTAGCCTGTAATGTACCTTAACTTACAGACATTTGATTTGAACTCTTCTTGTCTGTCTTCAAGAAATTAATGGAATATTGACTCATTAGCTGAAAGAGAATTTACTGCCATCTTGAAAGATGAAAGCATTTCCTGGGTGGTCCTTGAATTTTGCTTGGTAAAAGTTAAGTGGCTTGTCAGGGGTTATTATTTCATAATTTGTACTCAAAGTATTTCTCTTTGAATTTGAACCAAATATTATGTATTCAGATTTAAGCTAACCAAAAACTGCTATGTAGATATAAAATATTTTCATGTCATTACCTTTCATTACCATTACTCTAAGATTCATTCTGACAAGGAGTGGTACCTGTTAGGGTCCCATCTATGGGTCAAATAAATTTGTTTAAAAATTATTCATATTTGATGGGACCATGTGCAAAAAAACACTTAACTACACAAAAAATGTTAACATGAACATGATTTCCTAACCTCTCAGCAAAAAATAATCCAAGTCAAGTTGTGGTTCCATTTTAAATAAATCAATTAATCCCCTGTCCAAAGTTAATTTTTTTTCCTTGGCCAAGGAGAGAAAAGTGATTTTAAATCCTAAAAAAATATTTTATTTCTGTGCAATTGTGTCCAAACCATTTTCTGTGAATTTTTTCTAAGGCTTGTAAACTAAATACTACTGTTGGCTGATTGCACAAGTAATAAAAATTGAGTAAATTTGAACATATAATTTCTTTAACATTTGTGCAAATACTGGTCTTGGAACTTTTGCATACAACTAATATATATATATATATATATATATATATATTATATATATATATATATATATACACACACAAACACATTTTGTTAGATTTTTTTTTTTACTTGTATTCTAATAATCATCAAAGATTCTTGGAATTAGTGGTATCTAGCATTGGAAAAAAAAAAAAAAATATTATGATACAAAACAATTGCAGCCAAGACAAAAAAATTCTCCTAAAATGAGTTTCTGTTTTATTTGTTCTCTTTTATTTCTGTTTAAGAAAATCATCCAAACATCTAGAATGACAATCTCATCACAAAATCAAAACAGTAATTACGCATGGCTGCCATTATTCTGATATATACTTCGGATTTCTTGTTATCTCTCTCTCTCTCTCTGGCATTGTGACTAATGTGTTTAACTTTTTATATGATAAGCAAGTTGGATCTCTCGTCACACTATTATGTTCCGTTTCAGACTCCTACCCCTGGGGAAAAGTATGAATCTTATCTCTCCAGCTATGGCTTAAACAGTATCATTACTATTCTAAAAGGATAGCTTGCATTAAATAACCTATGAAGTTTGGTATGCCATTAAACAAAAAAATCAAACCATTTTTTCCCCACTTTTGAAATTTAAAAAATAGACAAAGGTGGTGTGTGTTTTGCAAAAAAACTGCATAAGACATCCTAAATTTGCTGCTCAGAAAGCACACAAACTGATTCAATGTTATCTGAGTAACCAATCAGAGAAGAGTTTATATACTCTTCTCTGATTGGTTGTCAAGTTAAATATGTGCTATGCAACCAGTTCTCAGGATATTCAAAATGGTTGTATGATTTTGAGATTGACTATTTTTATCAAATATAATTTGCTTACTTGTGGATTTCTGAGCACATTGGTCAATTTTGTTGAAATTTAGCCTGTGAGCTTTCACTTCAGGGAGTTTATATGGAGAAAGGCACTTGATCACCAGTTCACTTGGCTCTCGGATGTGTTTGAAACATTTTAACTTAATATTGATAAGGTGTAATGAGTTCAGAAAATAAAACCCATATCCATTGGAGCCCCCCCCCTCACAAGAATTTTTAGAAGAATATCATTCTTAAAGGATTCTTATTTAGACTCCTTGGCTACTGAACAAATCTGAATTGGCATGTGAACTCCCTTGACCCTAAGGCAGTGTTTTTAAAAAAATGCAGGAGAAGGGTGCTTCCTGAGATGCCAGAGTATTTTAAGCTTAAAACTGATTTTTAAAGATTTAATTTACCCAGGCAACAAATAAAAATTATCATCTGCAAGAGTGCATCCACAAACACTTGTATGGGTCACTAATTTTTGGAAAGGGAATTAAGTTTAGATTCATTCACAAAGCAAATAGAATTTTAAAAAGATCTTTTCTTTTATTTAGTAGAATGTGTGTTTTTGTAGATCTTATCCTAGACAGTGCTGGATTCTTCTGCTTGTGTGTGTGTATACACACACACACACACACACACATTATTGTTTTGCAATTGCAAAGAGGTAGTTAAAGTGCAGCAAGCATAAAGGAATTTAAATTGATAAATAACTGAGGAAAAAGAAAATATATGAAATGGATTTTATAAAGATACAAGAAATAAAAAATTCCTCTATTTAATCTTAATTGCACAATTAAAGATAAAAAGAACTAAGAAAAAGGAGGAAGAAGATGAAGTTTATTATAAATTCTTTCATATTTGTATGTTCACTTCTGGTGTCTGGTTGTTTTGATTGGGTATCAAGTGACAGTTTCTTCAAATCTCCATTATTATTCTCACTTCAGTTTTCTGAACAGTTTCAATCCTCTATCAAATCTTTAGTTTTGGGGAGAGAGTTCCCAGTACTCTAATCATTATGGATATGACATTCATGTTCTACAGTTTTAGTTCTTTGGCAAGTTTTTGGTACTTGTCCAATTCTGCTGGCATTGTCACATCAACAATCTAGCAAGACGTTTCTTTTTTTTTCTTCACTAAAATCAGATCCAGTATTATTGGTGTTTAATTTTTTTATCTTAAAATCAGTATTTTGCTCTAAGTCACTCTGGTTTTATGTTCATACCATATGTTTAAATAGTTAGACCCATTTCATTTGCACAATTCCCAATGTATCACTGTTCCTATCCTGTAATGTTTTTTTTTTTCTAGCTAGCTTGTTAAATTCAATTATATGATCTGATTTATTAGATTTTTTTTTCCAAAGTGAAATTCTGACTGTTGCGTATTTTGACTTCTATATTTCAGGTTGACTATATTGATGTTGAATTTGGTTTGGTACAAGGTCATGACACTGGAGCATTAGTATACATTGAACTAATTCCATAGTTAATGGTTAACCTGGCAAGTTTCCTGCTAAACAAGTGCTATAGTCGGATTCCTGTCATATTTGCTTTTAAATGGTTTTACCTGAAAAACACTTGATATTCTAATGTGATAAACTACTTCTTCCATTTATTAAATTCACATAAAATGAAAAGCAAATAGAATTAACACCTTATTTTTTTAGCAAAATATATTAAGTTACTTCATTCTGTTTCCATCATTAGATTTCATGAAATGGTTTGTTTAAACAATCTTCATTCAAGATCATTTTTGATTGCAATGTGACAGCTGGTATTTTAGCACAAATCTCCTACCCACTTGCCAAAAATCAAAACCTTTTTTTTAACACTGAACAATAAAAAATCAGGAGCATTTTTTTTTGTTTTTTAAATTTATTTATTCATTTATTTTAAGATATATTTATCTTAGGAGTATGACTTAAATGCAATATAAAGATTTCTCCAATTTATGGAGAAGGTACTGTGTATGAATGACTGTCAAAAGTGGTTTGCAGTGTTTCATGCCGCTGACTTTTCATCGCACAATGTTACATACTCAGGTTGACCAGCTGAGATTCCTCACAATCAAATTGAGACATTGCAAGAAATAATGATCATAATGCATTTACTGCCGGAAGATAATTTTTTTGTATTCTTATAGAGTGGGTGAATTATTTGTGAAAAATTTACACAATCGAAGGCTTGTTCAAGAAAGTCAATTCATCATATGTTTAAAAAAAAAAAGAAGAAATATATAATTTAATCTGTAATTGTGTCAAAGTACAACAGCTTGAAAACAAAGCACTTGCTTTTAATTATATTTTGAAAACAACCTTTAAACAATCTTTCACCAGTGTGGCTTCCTAGCAATATTTCAATTCATTAACATTGTCCAACAAGTAGCAAATAGAAAAATGTCTGAGATTGAGCTAGTGCAAAAAACAAACAAAAGTTGTTCTGCCTGTTGGTGACAAGAATGTCACTTTGCCTGCAAAAGGTTTAAAAAGAAAATATCCAAGTCAAACATGGAAAATCATTTACATCGGATTAGTTTCTGTGTGTAGTCTCAATCTGAATTAAACAAAAAATCTATGTGTTTAAATTTCTACTGAAATTTAATGTCTGTTTTTCTGTTATAAAAAAATTGACTTAATCAAAAGTGATTATATGGAATAATATGGAATGAAAAATCATGGAGACTCATTACTAATTGATCTAAGAGCCAATCTTCATTGAAAGAGGAGGATGCTGTCTATATACATGGTTGGAATTACAGTTGCTCCAAATGGTATAGAACAAAAATCATCTGAATGAAATTAAGAGCAGTTCTATATTCCATCCAAATAAAATTGGACTGGCTATTTGTGTGGTGACTTCACAAAAAAGTTACGATTTTGTTTTGGGAAGTTTTCATTCATTTAATGTATTCATTAGATATTATGCCAATTTTGGATTACCATTTATTCTGTTTCTACATAATATCTTAAGGAATATCATTCAGTTCTTTGGAAGATTGTAAGGACATTAAGTATCATTTGTTGTGAAAGATAACATGTTATCAGAGAATAAAATTATTAAGTTGCTTAAAAGATAGTGAAACAAAATCATTGAGATTTTTTTTGTTGCTTCTGGCTAGGTTTGGTTGGTTTTATGGCATATCAACTGTGGTTGGGTTATTTAATGCTGAAGTGAATCTTTGTTGCAAGACATTATATGGCATCAAGTAAATAGTAGAGATAATTTAGCTATTATAGTTCTAAGTAATAATTCAGTTATAGTTTCAAGTAGTCTTATCTAATAGTAACAATTTTCAAATAGATCTATTTGAACCATAGATAGGACCCTAACAGTTACTACCACTCTCAAGTCAACAGATGGGGAGTATTAGTAATGGCAATGAAGTATTGATTCTATCCTTCCCAGAGCTCTAGAACTTGAACCTTACCACCAGGTACAGTTTAGTATAATACCCAGGACACCACTTTTAAGAGAGGCTTTACTCCTGCAGAGGAAGTAGCAATTGGCATATTGCAAACCCCACCAATAGGGCAGCATTTCTGATCAGTGTCCTTGTCTTCTTTGTTTTTATCTTAGTGAAATAACTTACATATTTTAGTGACCATCTGAAGATTGGACGGTACTGAAACCTAAATGTTGTAATAAAAACTTTGAAGATGAGGATGCTTCTATGAAAGAAGCACTATATAATATATTTCTTTTTTTTTTAAATTTTTTTAATAAATTGGTAAAGATTGTAAATTCTCAGTTAATGTCATATCAATTAGTTTTTAATTTGCAACAATTAAGAAAAGTAGGTCAATGAATAATCCAAGGTGAAGG